>OY292367.1:5002500-6252500 GCA_958496195.1 Timandra comae
CTCGAATTTGATTCACAGTTCCTGATTCAAATTATGAAATGCACCAAAAAGGATCCATATAAATTTATAAAATCATAAATTTATTACAAAGCCACATCTCAATCTCAAGAAATCCGCATAAAAATGCTTGATCCCTAGACACTTTTGATGTGTGTATGTATGGAAATTTTGCCGTTCGTATCGGTCCTTTATTACGATAATTCTGCTACCCAATGGACGTTAAATTAAAAAGGTTTTAATATTAAAGTTTTGAGCAAACTCGTAATATTTATTAAGTTAATTATATAGAATTTTAGCAACTTATCTATTTGTTTTGCGTGAAATACAGTGGAATTATTGGAGAATGTTTTGGAATTTTACGATAGGTTTTATATTTTTCTGCAAGTTATATGACTACGAGACTCATACTGAGTGTTGAGTTTGAACCGTAACTAGCAATTGCAAAGGACTTTCGTCTGCTCTACCACGATAGATTACATAAAAGTTTTTAAAAAAATGCCGTAAACCGATATTTTTCTTCTCTGATAATTATATTCGACCAATTTCTAAATGTTATATATTATGACTGTATTTGGAACGTTTGAAGACATATAAAATAAATCTCGATTGTCGATTGAACAAATTGGAAAGGAAAGACTTATATCAGGAATCGCAATATGTATTTTATAGATGTCGTAAATCGGAAAACTGGGTTTTTAACGTTTGCCTACGAGCGCTCGACTGATTTTTACGAGATTCAACGGTGGATATTTTATGTGACTGTTAAAGAATCAACTTCTGACTCCATTTTTATGTCTATAATTTATATTTAAAATAACAAGTACTTAACTACTTATATAACACATGTATACTAAATGGTACTGTTGCCAAAAAATATTTAATTCAATAAAATATAATAGTGTTTTTAAGAAGCAAGTAATGGTATTTATGTATTGAAAATTCAAATATTTGCTATGTATTGAGCCTAAGGTACACCCCTGTTTAAGATATTTAAGTGATCGGTTATTCGAAACACGTTCCAAAGGTGTATTTTTAAAGAAGCCTTTCACGGTGGCCTGTATTAGGGATGCCGCGACCGAACCACCCACCGAAACTTTCCCGTAGAACACCTTTTGATATTCAATATACTGCGGGACCTTAGCAATCCTTTGATGAGATGTTTTATGCAAAAAACGTTGGCCGCCTTTACCAGGGCGAGAATAACCGTTCAAAAGTGAACACATTAGTATTCTAAATCTCTCCCGGTACCGCGTCCTCCCCAGTTTTGGGGGAATAAAAAATCAATGTTTATTCTCGTCGAACGCGGCTCGAATGCTAATTATAGGTATAACTAATTGCTTTATGTTTGTGTGAAGGTGCTATCGTTTTATAAACGCCACTCGAACGCGTCGCGACTGAAACAGATTGATTTTTTCCCGGGTTATGTTCGTAATGGAATAATTAATGAATTTTTAATTTCCATTGGCGGTTTATCCTCTCGGAGCGTCCCCTAAAGGCCGCACGCGAGCAAATAAACACAATTAGTCGATATTTTGTAGCAAGTTTAAACATTAAATAAGGTTTTAAAGTAAAGGCACGCGGAAGCGATGCGCAACTATATCGAAGTATAAGCGGTATGATTTTAGAATGGAGCGGAGGAAGGTAAGGTGTTTCGAACTATAAATTACTTCGGAAATTCCGTTCCGGTGTACAGTATCGGTACACGGCAATAAATACTGTTCATTTTCGTCCTGTGGGCAATGCACGTCGATGAAGTAACACCACGTCGGGGATTATTCAACATTCCGCTATAAAGTAGGTACACGATACGACCTCCTCGCGATTGCATCAGATCCTCAGTTGGTCCATACATAAACCGTAACTACTAACGGCGCCATACCTCACCTGTTACCTTAACATATCATTTTGCATGGACCGCATTTCATGTTTATGGCAAAACTTGGACTTCATGCACTTAGGCAAATGGCTTTCCAATACTTATAACAGCGATATACGCCGTATCAGTACATTTTATGCAAGATACGAGCCTTTATAAATTATTACACACATTATTCAGATGATGGTGTAAATAAGGTTTAATCTATGCGCAACGTATAAAAGTTTACCCGGTTGTTTAGCGGAGTATCTCGTATGATATTCATGAATTATATTACTAGATGCATATTATAATAATAAAGTTCAATTTATTCAAAAATATATCACAATATAGCATTGTACTGCTTTTAAAATGTTGCGCAATTCCTTAAAATGTCTGGCCAAATAATAATTAGCCATAAAATCCCAGTCCTCAGAAAATATTCAACAACTGCACTCGGCGTGTCCATAACTGAATTTCAAAACATCAAAGGACTAAACATTTTGCGAGTCTGAGCTTATATAATTATGTCATCAAACTGCTGTGATGTTTCCAGCGTTCGTTCGGCAGTTGAGCCTTCTGTGAATTTTAAATCGTTTTTAATAGCCACCACAGAGTGTACGACGGTCAAAGCTGACCCTTAACTGGTGATTTATTTTTATATCAGTCACGACTCTTTACAACACCCAAATACTTACAATTACGGCTATCACTTCAACATGGAGAGTTTTCTTTTGTATGTAAAACAAACGCGAAGTAATTACGTTTGGTGCTTGTTGTTAACAAGTGACTGTACTTGCGCGATACGTTAACATTAATATGTTCGTTTGTTTACAAAGGCGCCCTTGATACTAAAGAGTCGCGGCGTCGACGTCTAACTCGCTAAATTTAATTAACTTCGTTAACTTCTAAATACTCTTAACGTCTTTGATACCTCGGTCTCCCTTTCATTGACAAACACGATCACAGGGCGTGTGAGAGACAGTCACTGTCAAACTTTTATCAACCTAGCTGGGGCGTTCAGAAGTTGTATGGCAACAGTGATTTAGGCGTGATAAAACAAATGGAATGAGGCGAGAGCAGGGGCCCGCATTGCGGGAGCATCACACGCTCATTTCTCATTGTCGACCACCACCTCGAGCGTCGGTACAACTTTCTGCCGGTGCAGTTTAATGCATATTATAACGCGGTAAGCACTCTAAATGGGGTGAGCGGGGAGGCAATATCGTCGAGGTAGACGCCGGCGCACGGCTCGCTCTTTATTGAAAGAGTAAACTGTCCTTTTTCACGGGACGCCTCGGGCTCTTTGTGACGGAATTTCGTGCAACTTATTTTGTACTCGAGTGTAAATAATAGTAAACTATAAGAGCGCTACGGATTTTCGGACGCTCCCTCTTTTTAGTCTGCGGTTTTAAATACGCTGTTACCATTCATTGTGAGCTGTCACGGGCCCGACTGTTGTGGAACTGTTTATTGGACTATCTATAGTTTGATCTATATCTACGCACAGCGAGTGTTAAGGATACCATCAAACAACAATAGTTTTATATTTTAAAGTTAGTTTACGTTTTGAATCACCTTAGGGTTAAACACAAAGGTAACATTTAAACAATTTAATATTCTACACACAATCATTTGAAACGGCAACTCAAACGTAGTTTCGCCTTTCGTAAAAGTTGTTCCGTAAACGAGCCCAGTTCGTTAGATATCTACGTGAGTTTAATCCAGTCGGCAAGCGGCTTCGGTTGGGAACGATTTTCGTTTGAAAATTGGTGAAAATTGCAACAACATTGGTGAAAATTACCACTCGGAGGCGTTGTTTAGAGCGGCGACGGTGGTGCGGCGGCGGCGGGCGAATTTATGCGGCGCATAAATGTGACGTCGGCTTCTGCGGTTTGTGTGAAACCTACATGTCTTATGTGAATTTAAACCTCAAAACAAACTTTTCAAATAAGGTTTTCTTTTATATTTATTAACTTATATAACATTGTAATTTTAACTTTAGAGGAATATACATCAAAGAAAATTTACAAGTTTCGCCTCGCCACTGATAAAAATATTAACTTCAAAAGAAAACTTGTTTTTACCAGAAAATCTATCAAACATGAACAACTCGTTGAATGTTTTTCAATCAACAACACTGGCTATGAATATTTTGACTGTACCGTCGGGATTTATAAGCTTTAGCGCCAGCTTTTTAAGAGTCAATAAAATTGAGGTACAAAAAAGTTTAAAACTATGGCGTTTTTGCACACCATTTTGATAGGAACAATGAAAGCGTAATCGGTTTTTCGTGTTTTGTAGTAAATCCGTTGTTTGATAGGTGCATAGGCCGTGGCCGCGGAGTGGCAGAGGGCCGCCCCGCACTCGCACAAATCCACGGGAGAATTCAAATGTCCGAACGTCACGGCCGAGACGAATTATGGCCTTTGTGCCACTTTCACTCGTCCGCCAATTTTTAATTTCCCAGTGGGAAGGCATTTTTTAATTCGTGAGCGTTTTATGAAATTTTATGTCCTCTCGTGTCCGCTCAGTGATTGTTTCGTCTGAGTTTGGAATCCGCAGATTGTTCCGAGCGGAGTTGGAGGACCAGCGTTTTGTTTTGTCATCTTTATGTGAATGTTTCTTTGTTTCAACGGGTTTTGGACTTAAAAGTTTGATGAATAGGCTTTACAGAACACATTTTAGGCAAGGTAGTACATTGACTAATACATCATATTTTTACATTCATAGGCTGGAAAGTAATAAATAAGAACATGATATAATTTTGTATCGTAAGTAGCAGCAGACCGTCTTCCAAACTACATTCAAACTAGGTCCAAATTCCAAACCAAGACCCAGAAATATACCCTGAACACAATAATATTTGATTGAGGTAGTGCTTGAGTAGTCCGACAATCTAATAGCTGTAAAGACATTTTCGACATTGGTATGATATGGGTTACTTACTTGTGCCCGCGTAGTACACTGTGTATTCAAGTTGATGTCCCAACATGTCTACTTTGACCTTGTCCACGACCAATCGTGTAAAGAACAGGTCCCTTTTGTAGTAGATTGGTTTCTCGTTTTCGTGAGACACAGCACTATCCATTAGTGGGTGCGACCTGTACGAAAATGGTTTCATTAACATTTTGTAACATTAAATCTTAGACAGTCGAATGTTGTTCGGAAATAATGAAATGTTTGTGAAATAAAGAATACATTTTATCTGTTGGTGTTGTATTGTGTGATTTGTTAACAAGTTAATCGATATTTGTTGTTTAATGAAATTGGTCTATTTATTAACTTTTAATTATAATAATGATAAATTAATTAGGTTGAAAATGTGACTTTGAACATTTGGCACTAAAACTCACGAGAAAAGATTGTAGAACTTTAAACAAAGTGACGACAGTATTCTCACAAAATGGTATTCGACTTCTATTGAGCAAACTGCATACAGCGTCTTAATAAAGTAAGAGTCATCGAGGCGTGAACGGAAACACCGTCGTTCCCACTGAACTAGACAGGCGTCTACTGTCGCACGACACGATAAAGTCACACGACAAACGTCGTACACAATAACGATTCGAAACAACAAAATAACTCATTCATTTAATTAAAATCTCTACTCTCGTTATGAATAAAAAAAATATACTATTTTCAGCAGACTGGTTCTGGTGAAGTGTTAAAATCTCAACGTTTCCACATGAGGATCATGGAAAAGCGGGGGAAAAAAAATAATTGAACGCTCTCGGGGTGAGAGCGTGGGATAATTAACAGGACGTGTCGCCAGATAAAAGTGCCTGTGGATTTCAATGAGCGCGGAATCCTGGCATCGCTGGAGACCGTCATCCGACAGAAACGTGTTTCACAATTTTAAGTGACGAATTTCTACTTTGTTTACGTCCGGAGCGCCGCTGCCTAGCGCGTCGCGGACTTTTGTTTTTACCGAATTTAATGAGTCGAGTGCTCTAATGAAAAGGGTTTACATATTTATTGTTTTGCTTTATTTTGATAACTTTTTTCACCAGAACATGGTACAGTCGCATTAAAAGAAGATTAATATACACAAAGGGAAACAAAAATATTCAAATATAAACTTTTTTGTGACTTTCCAAAAGCTGTCCTTTATATTTCTATCATTTGATTTTCCTTTATTTATTAAATTATTTTTGGAGAGATAAAAAATAGTTTGAATATTCGAATACTTGGAAAGATAACTTAACAAAAACTAAAATATTCCTAGAACTTACCTAATAAAATTAAGCACGGTATCGGGTAGAGACGCTGTATCGTTCACACAAGTCCCCGGCCTCGGCTCTGGTACTTTACTACTGATAACTGGGAGCCAGGCTGATGATGACGTAGCCTGTTCTTTGAACTTCCCTTCAAATGCCTTCTGAATGTCGCTTATTGTGAACGTGCAGATAGCTGAGCCCATAAGTCCAGTTGACGCAGTCGTGAATACTCCATAGAAGCGACTGTCATCGCCCGGCACTTTGTAAATGCTCTCTGTTTGAAATAAAACAAATAGGTAAGTATATTAACTAGTACTTAAGTTTCTATAACAATATAATATAAATGTCTTAGACTATACAAGTAATTAATATTAATTTATATCCTAGAATTCTCACAGGATCAAAAACTTGAAATTACTAATTACTTTGTAAACTTGACAGCGGAATACGTTCTTTTATTTCGGCTCTTATTTTATAATACCTAAATGTAAAAATTATCCAACTAAAATACCTAGCAACCCTAAACGAACCTTTCAATTAATAAAATGAATAAAGAACATTTAAAATGTGCCAGCTAATTTAAAAAGACTTAATATTTCAAATCACTTTATTAATATTTCAGAAGTTCAATTTGAATTTTGAAAGGTTTTTACAATCGCTCGTCAATTTCAGCCGCTCAGGTGTAAAGTATCGAAGAAGGCCGAAACTAAATTTGGGTTTCAAATTAAATAACTAAACTGAGCGAATAGTAGCGATATATCAAGTGTTATCGAGGTTTGAATCTATCTGAAGTTAGTGCGAACTTAATAGTTGGTTGCCTATCGAACTGCTAAGCTATAAAGCGCTTAACTTATTATCTCTATGTCTATTTTACTGTTCCTTTTGACTCTTGTTCTTAGTGGTTACGTTCATACTCTAGTATTTAGTTCTTTGTATCTTTGTAACAGTTACTTAGTACATTGTTTAAACACGATTTCTATTAAATTTGTATTCATACGGGGCTATTCCAACTATGTCAGTTAATAGACACTACTACTCGATTATGTCCTCACAAAATTGTATTAAAATACTTCAGTAGTTAGCAGTAAAAAGATCATCCGCGTAATATGTAACGTATTAAATAAAATGAGAATGAAAATTCGTTCTATTTTGTAACAATTAGCTGGTAGCAAACATGTAATAGGGTACACAGAACGTGTAAATAACGCACATACAATAGCAAATACGAAGCACTTGAGCACCTATTACTTTCTCATAAGTTATGCAATACAGGTAGAGGGGGCGTGAAAAACCGTGGTAAGGCCGAACCAAACACTTTAATATTAAATGAACCCAGTCTGAGAGGAGCGAGACCTCGGGCACAAATCGGCTAGACTCAACCGTTTAAATCTCTTACATTTTTGAATTTACTCATGTTTACCTGCTGACAGTCAATATTTGTAAGTTAAGGAAAGTGGGGAAGGTAACGCAAATCTGACATGACTTTGAGTTAGGTCGCAACTCCGAACACAATGTGTAACAATTTGATGCAAAAGTTTTGTTCAGATTTACTCTTCGATTATTTTTAGACGTCTTTGGTTAACTTTATTGATTTAATATTTATTTTTGCTTCCTTTTTATAGAGCTTTTCATTCTGACACAGTTTTCCTCATTCTTTAATCATTGTCAAGTAATGTAAAGATTAAGAAATAAAAAAACTTTTTATAAGTCTAGTATGTGACAAATTAGATAACCTGTGAACTATTTAATCAAAGCCATTGAGTTTTGTTAAGAGTTAATCAATTAGCTGTGAGCGTTCATGATAAAATTAACCAGTGTCAAGTTTATTCAAATGCGACTAAGCTATTTCGCACAACCTCTAAATTAACACATTTAATAAGAATTAAGAAAAAATGTTATTTAAGTACTTACGGATTTCATTGAAATAGAAAGGGAACTCCCCAGGAATGCTGCAATTGAGTCTCGCTTTTAAATAAGTGGCCCAGTTTTGGCTCAGTATGTTCTTGCCGCCAGTATCACGTTTACAAACTCTTGCAACTCGAGAGTAAACTGCTTTACCACAATTGATGTACTCGACTGCTGTTTCACGGAAGAAGAAAAGAACGTATTCTCCAACTTCAAAAGATCCCACGAAGTTTGGTTCTGGAAAAGAAATAGGCTTTAAATGTTGTGCTTCAATAAAACAAAATAGTATACAGAGACGAAGAAGTGATAATTTTGTGATCTCAACTCGATTATATTAAAGTTATCATGATTGTTAACATTAAAACTGTAAAAATCCTTGGTATCTAAATAGAATTCGATTCCCGTGTCGAGTAATGCATGTTTTCCATTTTGTAATTGATCACCACTAATAAGAAAGTGGAAAACGTCTCCTGCAGTACGTTCATCGCCAGTAAGAGAGAGGATTTTGTCATACCGTGAAGCAATGGATTCTTACAGGAATATTTATAATATTTATGAGAAAAAATCACGTAAATTATGAGAACAAACTATTTTAAATTTATTATTTTATTCCAAGAATTTTTGCATATTATTTACTGGATTAATTTTGACATAAACAAAGAAAATTCTCGGTATTTTTCATCAGTCGGATCCCCATCTCGACTGTCGAATAATAAAATAAATATTACATCAATGACGTGACATCAATATGCACCAAATGCCACAATTTACTCAATTTTCCATTTACATTCACACATTTCCTACTAGTTCCCACATTGTTAATTCCATACTACGTTTCATATAACTGTTATTCTCTGTGATGTGCAATAAATATTAGATGAAGCTGGTAGGTGTCAATTATAACATACACTTTTATAGCTTGCATTTGTCCGTGCTTATTTGTTAGTATCATAATGAAACCGCCGCGTGGCAGGGATTACCGACGGACGCTACATACAGCAATCTTTATTATAGCATTTCTATTACCCACATATTTTTACCGTACCATATTAATATGTAGGCTTAAGGAGTATTAAAGCTTAATAAGGTACAGGATATTTTTAAAATATTGCCGCTATAAATTCGGCTTTCATATTATTAATAGAGGCGATAAATCGGTCATCGTTGATGAATATGTCGAACGTGGTATTATAACAGGACTATCTGTGTGATGGGATGTACTTTATAATGATTTTTCAAAGGATTTTTATCGCTTTTTTATCGGGTCATCTATCTTTTGTACATTAATGTATTAGAATAAATTGGTACCTTTTAGACTTCGTTGCTGAACGGTGTTCAGAGAACTTTATTACTTAAGATTTGCCGTATGTTTGTCATAGGTTTAAGTATATTTTTTTCAATATAACTATGTTCTTGAAATTATAATTTAGTGCGTTTTCATAAAGTTAATCTATAAAACCACATAGAATATGTTATACAAAAGTTATATCTTGTTATTAAATTTAACGAACGCGTGATTAATAGCAATGATTACTGTAAAGAGTATTTCATTTAATAAAATACAGTTGAAAGCATTTTTACTATATTCGTGGAAGAGCTCATTATAATGTGGTGTGACAATTAAAATATTTCAAATTAACTTTTAGTAGCGCATGAATGTTTGTAATAAAGAGCAATGTAATGAAAACCATCTAGATTGTTAAAAGCGAATACTCATAATGCACTGTTTTATGACTTGTTAACATCGAACAGTAAACATTTTTATCAATTTTACTAGTAAAATTTGTTGTGAATACAATTGTTGGCTTCATAATTATCATCATTATTTCCTTTCAGGGTTGACACTTCTCATTGTCTCTCTTTCTCTCTCATTGATAAAACGGCGTCATGGAATTCGAACCATCGTGTTAGTGATCCCAAATCCAAGCCATGTTTGGAAAACACGCATTGCTTGACCCTTGGCAAGTACCGCAAAGGCATTTAATAAGTAGACTTATAAATAATATATTTCACACTTAATCCGCATTTGCGAAATATCAAACACAATCCCAAGGGAAGAATTTATCGCTGACGTACTAAATGTTTTGTCGTAATATTTTATGTCATCGTACGCATACAAAAATAGCGGGTGAGTCGGGCTAAATCCGACCATAGATCGCAAAGATATTGCTCATTAGACGCACTTAAGCGTAAACAGTTTAATTTCCCATTGTCTAATCATAAGCAGATTATTTGAAAATCAGCGATTTGATGCATTGATAGATACTAGTGTATGTACTCATGTATGTTGGTAATTGATAATTTGCATCAATTTCCTAAACGCTGCTCAATCTCTGATTTAATCGTTTTAATACCAAAATTATAGATCACTGATTGCCATCATTAAAGAGATTTAGATAATGTGTTTTTTATATATATAAAACGAAAATATCGTACATGTCAACAAAATAAAATGATTGATTGGATTTTTGTCTAATTTGCTTGTCATTTGGCCATTAACATTGGGTATTTTTTATGGCGATAACTAATGACAGTTTATTATAGTTTCCACTACGTTTCCGTAGAAAATACATTATTTACAGCAAAACATAATAATCAAAAGTTATTTACTGTAATAAATAGTACTTACTGTCGAGCCATTTCGAATCGTATTTTAGAGTTCTCTTAAAAGAGAACTCACGTCTTCCAGTCGTTAAATTATGCAAGTCAGTTCTAAATATAACCGTGTCAGCCTTAGTAAATTCTGCATTTGTTCCAGAGTACAGTGCTGGTAGATTGCCTGGGTTCCCTCTCTCCACCCAGAGCGCCGTGGAGTTGTCAGCCGGGTCGTAAGGACATTTCGCAACACCCATTCCGATCCCCGGAACGAACTCGTGACGTGGCAGGTGCGTCAAGTTGGACTGCAACAAAAGAATTTCGTGTTTATTTTTCTGAGTGCCCGTTTTAGGCAGTTACACCCTAAAGTAAATTCTTTTTCCCCTAATAAAAAATAAAGACTCGACTGTTGGTGTTATTTTGTTTCAACGGCTTTAGAGCCGCTCCGAATTTATTTAACGATTTAAACTTCCAAATATCTAAATAAAGTAAACGTGAAAATGGATATAGATTCAAAATGAAACGTGTTTCTTTGTATCATGATATTTTATTGTCCGTGAAAATAATGCAAATAAGACCCTCGCAAACATTTTATTTTTTTGAAATATTGTCATAAGGGCGTAAAAAGGGACGCACGAGGAAAAAAATCCTCCAAAATATTAAAATATTTCCGCGTGACCACTTCAATTTTATGAGCCATTAATCATAAAATATTTCTAAAAAACAAAACGTTACGAGTGAATTTATGCGTTTCAAAGTCACTAACAGCACACTGGCCGCCCCTACATCCCCCGTGCAACTCAACAACACATCTGCTATTAATTTTTTTCCAAAAAATTATGTCCGTTTCACATTTTACACGATTTATTAGGCGAAACTTATTTTGAAGGCGGTTGAAATTTTTTTGACACCGTCCGCGCGGGTCCTCCAGAGAATTCCTCTATTAGTATAATGCGATGGGTGGTGGTACGGTTTCCGAAATTATCATAAAATTACTAAATGTAGCATAAACGTGGGGTGGGCACTGGCGGTCGACGTCGTGGATTGAGACTTTATGTAAATTTTAACGACGCTGCGACCATCGGGACCACCTGTGCTCAACCTCCCCTCGCGAAACGCGCGTGCCCCGCGGCACCTGTCGAAAACCTATGTCGTTTTTATTTCAATAAGCCGAGGATTAAATTAGGCATGCGAAGACGGGCCCACCTCTACCTTCACTAAGATTTTTTTTCTTTATAAACAATCTTGTAAGCTTTTTCCGGTGCTGTTGTTATTTATTGCATACAATATCTTTTTGCATAAAATTTCCATATATTACAAATTACTTTTAGAAAATTAAAGCAACTTTAACATTAGATGAAAAAATAAGTGGTTAGAGAACACTCCGTTTTGTCGACAAAAATCTAAGATATTTTCTGTCGACTCCCGATACTAAGCCGTAGATAAACAAGCAAATGGACTGAACGGAAGAGCTCCCGGCCTTTCTCTTCCCCTTGACGAATAAGAAAGTTTGTCTTGAGACCCGCAAGCGCCCCTCATTAGACCTGCGCTTTTGTTTGTTTACCAAATTAGCATCTAGAAAGGTTTCCATTGAGCGTCCGTTGACGGTCTAATGATACGAATTGAAATTCGACCGGATTTGTTTTGTTGGACAGTTTTGCCTTCATTACTTATTCCGAGAATTCCGAGAACTAGGGTAAAGCCCGAAATTGTTGGGTTTTTAATTAGAGTACTTGTATGGTTCATAATATAACAAGTATCTTCTAAGAACCAACCTTTTCACATACCAACCCGGTGTGAAATAAAATATGCAAAACGTTAAAAATAGCATTAAAAAGTGTAATTATTTTGGTACATTTTATTTCTATTCATATATGTAGGTCGTCCAGAATTTCATCTATAAACTATAAGCATGATTACAAAAGTTTGCGCCGCGCAGTATGCAGACATGAATAGTTGGCACCTGCAGATAGTGGTCTCATGATATACGACAATGGCTTCCCGATACATTGTGAATACCGACGTAATATCTGAATAGTGGGAAACTTTCGAGACGTCGACTGTGCCCTCATATTTTAATACTATGAAAATGTTACATGCATTTTATTTCTGTGTCGTTACACATTTTTGGCATATTTATTTCGTAAAAGATTCTTTACGGAATATTTTCTTGACCTTTTTCGTAAATGGGTTCGGTATTTTTGTGAATAAAAGTTATTGTACGTTTCTTTTATAAGGCCTCTTTACACAAATACCTACGTAAACATAATAGAACAATAGTCATAACCAACAATGTTGTACGCTCCAACGCTAAATGAATTTCGTAAGTTTACTTATCCCATAATTGCTTATGTAAATTACTAAGAGTTAACTACTATTAATAGACTCAACAACTTGTATTTAACAAATACATACACTTAATATTTAAGTTACAACATGTCGTTATAAATTCAGATCATCCCCACATGTTATTAACTGATAGTGACGTGGATGTCAAAACTTCTCCGCCCCCTTAAATCTCGCACAATTTGAGGATCCCTTGTGCGTTTGAAAGTTACTTAACTCCTTTAGCGACAAAGACAAGTTTCCTAATAATGTATCTACATTATATTATGCGAGATGTAACACTTTCAAAACTTTGACATCGGTTTGTACATAAATGTCTACGAATTTGGTTTATGAGTGCGTTTCTACGTGTTCTGCCCCCCTAGACAAGTGGCAATTACATTAGACGTATAGAACAGAAAGTTCGTTTTTATGAATGAAATTGATATTTGCTTACGACTTGTAATTTTGCCGCGTTACGAAACGTGAAGTTGGAAGACAAGTGGTCATTTATCTATTCGTCGGATTTCGTCGCAAGGAAACTTCAAGGAAATGCCACAGTAGTACATTTTTCATTCAAAATGGTGAATGATTGATTTGTTTGATTCAAATTGTTCACGTTTATGTCAATATTAATTTCAAAAAATATAATTATTAACATTTATTTTCCGTTTTATTGCTATTGATATTAATATTAAAGATTAAATTTTAGTTCATAGTAAAACCACAGATAATATTATACTAGTAAAATCAAAGTTCATAATTTGAATTGCACAAAGTTTATAAAATGTACAAAAAATTTAGTTTTTTAATAGATTATAATAGTAATAAATACTTGAATAATTATTTGAAAGAATAAAAATAAATTTTAAAGTTAAATAAATTATGAACAAAATGTTTATTATTCCATGGCACAGAGATACTTTGTGTAATGTGTTCTGTGGCGAACTGGCGAACGCTCCAAATATATGCCAAATCCTCGCCCCGTGGCGCAATAGGTTGTCAATTGGTAGCCAAGTGTACAAAAACATAATGAACGCATAGTCTATTCGTTTAAAGGTAAAAGTCAGTGGTCTTGTCTAACGGTTTTATTGTTAGATACTTTGATTATATACTTGTCTAGATGCAAAATTGGCCGTACTAAAACGGGTCAAATAAAGTCTACTCTACTCTAAATATTTGGTAGACTCACTTCTTGTTTACATCAGTGTTATTTGAATGACTTATGGATAACGCTCACGAAAAATAATTATTTATGCCGGTTTGCGCTGTTAAATTATGTTATATTAGTTCAATTGAAGTTTATTTATTTTCTATTACAAATTACTATTTTACTTTATTTAATTAGGTATATTGACATTGACATAATACCTAATACAATAATAAACGAGCCGTACTCACACATATCCCGCAATTTGAGGACAATTATAACGCGTCGTTTGTTGGCATTACTCTATCAGAGAAATATATAATCAAAGGTTAGACATCATGTTATTAGAATTTATTATTTTCAAGAGCCAAAAGATGACGTTGTAAAAAAAGGATGGTGTGATTTGACCATAGAGGTATTATACATTGTATTATATTAGGGATTTGACGCCAGCAAAAGCCATAAGGAAACGAAACTTCAATGAAATAAATTATGTTTTACAACTTTAGAACTTAAAGAATATTATATACTTACTTAAATACTTAGAGTAAATATAAATACATAATAATTAAGGCATTAGGTAGATAGTTGCAGTTAAAACATGTTGGTAGCCTAGATTTTTAAAGATAATGTACACAGTTTTTATCATAATAAAGAATTAAATTACTTTGTTTGTTTATTTTTAATATTTATCAAAAACTAGAAGGTCAAAATACGAACACATAACATTCTTTTAATCGAAATTATATTATTTATTAGTTAATATCAAGATTCATGCAAACATTACTACAAAATTTGCAAATAAAGTATCGTCGCGGTTTTAGCGTTTCTCTCTTCTTAAGTTTTCTGCATGGTCCTAGCATGCGCTAAAATTCATACGCTCGCGGCCCGAAAACGTTTGTCAAACTGCCACTTGGCTGCCAATTTGTAATTTCTATTCACAAGCAAATGTCAAACTCATTTCATTTACTAACTTGCTATGTCAGTTGGAACGTTTTGTACTGTTTGACAATTGTAAAAAATGACGTGCACCAACGAAATCAAAGAAGTTAGCGCTGTTCTAGAGACGACGTTCGTTTGTGGAGAAAAGGAATAGACTGGGAGCGTTTGCCACTTGTCTAGGGGGGCTGTTCATTTGACGTTTTATATCCTGTGGTCGTTTGTAGTGTATTTAATTTAAAGTTATAATAGTTATTAATACAACAACTTACTACTAAATAGAATATTTTTTATGAAAAAAGTTCGTCAGTGAGTTCGTGTACATTGACACGAAGCTGAGTTAGAATAGATTGCACACAAATTCCTCTTTTCAATCAAATATATTAAGTCAATAAAAGACCTAATATAAATATATTAACTCAAAAACAATACTTCAACGATATAAAAGAAAAAACAATTAAAGGTGTACAAGAGTAGATGTTTGTACAAATTATTTATGGGCCACAATTCGCGAACATCAAGTTTAATGTTCACACAACAGAACAAGAATATTAAATGAACATTCAAATTAATTTCGAGTTTCATAAAAACTTAAACAAAACTCAGATAACAACGACAATAGTTTTAATTAAAATTTTGCAGACAGAGTTTCAAAAGTTCCTTTTAAAATTATGTATAAAGAGTCTGCATAATCAGAATACTCCTGAAGTTAAGGCATACAAGTTTTGCGAGCCACGTATCACTTGCATATACCGAGTTCATTCCACATGCCTAAAATAGAAATAAGCTAGTGGAGTTTACTTGCAAAACTATTGCGTACTGTGTACGGTACGGGTCTGTTTAAAGAAATATACGAGAGCGGTGAAATGAACATTTAATATGATAATTTAAAATACTTTGTTTATCCTATTCTTTGTTTATTGAGAGGTAGAGTCGGCATCCAATGTAGGTTAACATATTCTTTTTAAGACTTTTTAAGTTTAATTTGTTTTTCGGCGATATTTCTTCTACATTCTTGATTATAATTCAATCTTTTTTTAGTAAGAGCCTTCAGAGGACTAATCAAAAATATATTTTAACCTTTGAACGCGTTGAATGAATCAGTTAAACAAATTAAAGTAAGTACTTAATTATTATTTTAGACAAACTCTGAGTATGTAAATTTCAGATTCTAACTGAGTTATATATGATTCATTTAAGTAATTAAGTTTGATAAATTTTGTAGTGGCATGATTGAAAAAGTTTGTATGTTGCTCTAAGGACCAAAATAAGCAATGTTACTAAATATTTGTTTATGATAAATTTGATAAATCAAACAAGAAAAAATAAAGCATGTATTTACTATTTATTAATTAATCCATACAGGTCTTTCTTATAAGATTTTGATCCAAAACTCTTACGTAATCGGGTATATTACGCAATAAAATAGATGACGAAGTCAAATCAATTTGGTCGATCTTATCATCTTACTAATATTATAAATGCGAAAGTTTGTATGTTTGTAAGTTTAGATGTTTTTTCCACTTTCACACAAAAACTACTGTATCGATTTTGATTAAATTTGGAACAGATGTTCCTTATAACTAGGAATAACACATTGGATACTTTTTATCCTGAAATTCCCATGGGATTGTGTATAAGTAATCGTATGTTTTATTGTAACTTTTTGTAGTCACAAATCCTACCAATAGATGGCGCTGTTACTAAATTTTTTAACACGCGATGGTGAGTTGTGCCGTGATTGTATGATACTACGAGCTACGCATTCTCACTGGGTAAAACCGCGGGGCGCTGCGCTGCTAGTCCCATATATTTTTAAAACTAATGAAAATAATTACAAATCATAAAATAACTACTCTATGATTTCAAATAAATACAAATACGCTCCTCTCGCATAAGAATACAGAGCTTAAAATATGTAAATGGTATTACATTTAAATTTTAAAATTATTGTTTTGGTTGTGGCGTTAGTTCGGACACTTTGCAAGATTACATTTTAATACTTGCTACCGCCGGCCGCACCTAACTGATATTACGCCATTATATGCAAAGTTCGTAATGGACTTTAGTTATTATGTACGTGAGTATGCTTTAGGTATTTATTGATAGCCCTTACCAATCTTTACTCATACAAAATAAGGTTTTTACTGTAATGTTGTTAAAATCTTTAATTCATCACCTTCCTGCCCTTGTCCCATTTAGGTGGGGTCGGCACATTATGTTTTCCTCTTCCACTCGCTTCTATCACTCGCCATACTCTCTCTCATTCATTCCTTTAAAATCAAAATTAAAATCTTTAATTATACTACTAATATTATAAACGAGAATGTTTTCATTGATGGATGTTTGTTACTTTTTCACGCAAATACTACTGAACCAATTTAAAGGTACAAATATTCTTTATAACTAGGAATAACACATGATATTCATTAGTAAAATTTTAATTGAATATAGAAAGTCTTTAGCTTTTCATTTAATATATTATGTAGTATAGGTAGGTACTCTATCTACAGTATATTAGAACCCAAAAATAGTATCAGAAAATACAAAAGAACATACGTATTACATAGTAAAACAAAGCAACAAAAGGACAGGTATCGTAAACCGTGGACGATATTGGCTCCTAATTCCGAATGGGATAGGTGTTGCACCTGCGTCCCGAATACCACTTTACACTAAAGTACGACTGTTGGTTTTTGTTAGGCGAATGTTCATTCATTGTTTACGCTATGGGATATTTGTAATCAGGAATTTTGGTTTAGTAATCTTTGTTAGTGTGATTTAATAATTACTAAGAAAAAAATAAAATCATATTTTAATTTTTCTTAACCTGCATCCTAAACTACGACGCGCGATAATTATCTATGAAACTCGGTATTTTTTTTTCATAAACCTCTGAAAGTCATAAAAGAATCGTATAACATCCTAATTATTGCTAAAATACAAATAATATTTTGAATAAACATACATTTATTTTCCTCTGTTAGTTAATTGATACTTGACATGACCTAACAGTTTGATGACTGTCAATTGTTTTTTGACCAGCCTGTCAAAAAAACAGACTTTCAGTAAAGTTTACCCAACATTAGCTAACTTAACATTTTCTCCAATTAATAATTGACAGTTAATTGTAGAGACATCAATCAAACTTGAGCAGACGTCTCAACCTCTAATTATGTAAATTTTTCGACTTACAATGAAATACTGACTTTACGTTGACATATTACGTCGAACTGACAATTATTGAAGTTTAATAACATTACTGATGTAAAAAAATGCAGCGAATTGAATGTAAAAATGTAAGAATATTCCTTTCATTCGATAGTCAATATAATTTTAATTCCATCGTCAGCTACTGTCTTATATTGCTAAAGTAAGTGGTATTAATATTCTTATTTTGAAGTAATATTATTTGTAATTTGATTCTCAGTCAATTCAAAGTGACACTTAGTTTAAGTGAAAAGAACTAAATTTTTAATTAAATTTTCCAATATTTTATTTCAATGAATTGAACGAGCATTGAAAATATTTTAGTCGAAAAATTTTATTGCAAATTAAGACTTTATTGAAAAAAGTAAGTCGAATATTATATTAAACTATATTGTAGCGAGAATCGTTAAATTTATAAGAAGTAAACGCTACACGAACTTTGAAATTCAAGTAAAAAGAAATACTAAATTTCATAAATTATCAGAAGAAGACTTTATAAACAATACCTGAATTTAATAATTCAAAACTTTAACAAAACAAAATTTCAAGATGCCTAAGAGCAGATCTTTATAAATGTGTTCTCGTATTAAGAATTCTATCTTGTTTAAACAAATTTAAAATTTACAGGTCACCTCGCAAATTGAATAAGTTCTAATTAAAAACCTAATAAGATTTAATTATAGTCATTTTTAACCTATGTTGCCGTAAACATAACTAACTATAAGTACTTTTAAAGTACGAAAATCGAGACTTCGGAAACACAAGTCTAATTAAAAGAATTATATTCCTGTTTTTATTCATACTACTTATTTACTTTAGTACAGACTTTGTCTCAATAATATGCTACTTATATTACGAGTATACTTTTCAATATAAATTCAAAAACAGAAGGTACGCGCAATTTATTTTCAATACAGTTCCTATACAATTTGTTAGAACAGATACAAATTGGCGGTTGCAGGCGATATGAATCGTTTAGTTCAATACCCACGTCAGTGTTGCGTATTGCAAGGAGGCATCCCATCAATACTATACATGTGATTTCACTCAATTTTTAAAACTGACGCTCCCCACATAGCTGGGGTTGGACGCATTACTCAAATCACAGATTACGGCCGTTTGAAGTTCGTAGGTATCAATAAAAGCTTTTTGCCACATCAATGATTGCATTTATTTTTATTTTGGAAATGTTTTGCAGTTTTGTTTTTATTTAAACTTTATTGTTGTTTTGTTTGAGTGACTTTGAAACGTCAGAAAATGTAAAACAAAATACAACCACGATAAAAATCCGTTAAAGTAGTTTTATTTCAATGTGTCGTGTTCGTGAAAATCAAAATGATTTTGAATGTTTTTTTTTTTGTGTTCAAAAGCCAATTTAAAACAAAATTGTAATCTGCTTTGTATTGATTTCCATGATACAGCACATAGTCATTTTATCATTTGTTAAATACTTCTAATTACAATAATTAGAAACTTTTTAATTCATAATATGGAACATAGTTTATAAGCTCGATGTTATTAATTAAATATAACATAATTATTGTGTCTTCGAACGAAACAACTATAAAAGTAGTTAATGTTTAAAGATTCGCCCGACCGACCTTTTTTAATCGACGACCTTTTAATTGAGACCTATTGAGAAATGTTTTTTTGTAACTATTGAAAACTATTTCATCAAAATTAGCTTTCACGTAAAAAAGTAACATACATTTTTCCATCCTCACAAACTTTCGCATCTACAAATATAGGTAGGTATTTAAGAAGTAGTTCTCATATTATGTTATTACTTTACGCCAAAAAATACAAAGAAAGGGTTCAAAATAAAAAGATAAAATTGTTAATACAACAACATTAACAATACAAAGCAAAACGAAATGATTTCACGTGTGTTATCAAGATATTTCAGTTGCGGTGTAAATCCGAAACTATCTTTGTTTTGACAACGAATTCAGAACCATAGGGGTACTCGGAGCGAACCCCTCTATAAGGATGAATGATACATTTTCAATTTTTGGCTTCGTATTAGTCTCGATTTCAGGGCTTATTGCAAGATTTATCCTCAATACCCCCTTGTTTTTATGTTATATTTAAATTGATTTTTCTAGTTGATTGATTTTGGTAAAAAGCTTAGTTTTTATACCGGTTTCGAAATTCGAGAGTGCCATAATTTACGGGACTCACATCATCATATTTTTTTGTACATAAGTACTTAGAATACAGAATATCAAAATAATCAGGTCTTAGTTTAAACACGCAAATATTTCCCTTGAGCGTTAATCGCACCCGTAACCTTTGGCGTGGCAGACAGAGTTAATAATAACAATTCCACTTGATCGTATATACCAAAAAAACTATCTATTTATAGCACCATGGCATGGAATGGAAAAACCATGGAACCTTAACAATATTGATAGGAATATTGAAATATGACGCCATGCCCTATTTATATTTTATGCTCAATAAACGTGTCCCATGCATTTTAAAAAGAAAATTTGCAAAACTCTATAAAATATACTACATATTTTGTGTCAGAACTGCGATAAAACGTGTGAAGGGTCAAAACGACCGCTAATACATCATAAAATTATATGAAAGTCAAGAGCAGGGAAAGTGAGAGGTGAGCCGGGCCAAACCAAAATTTATTGCGGACTGCTTTCGATACCTATTGTGTTGGCGGTTTTATGAGTTTTAAAATAATATTATGAAAATAACAGCACTTATCGACATATCACAACAACAATAGAATGTAAATAATAAATAAATTTGACGTTAAAGTTTGAAGCTGGAATTTTTAAAAATGTTTGATGCGATATTCGCACGTAAAATCGTCACTACCGCCGGGCTTTAGTGACTGGTTTGGTTACAAATTTCTTTTCTGACGTTGAGGAAAAATCTTCGTTCGTCTCTCGGCGTCATTTGGAGTCAGTACCTGTGAAATTTGTCGTGGTTCCTTCTACACTATCGCAGTAACCAGCGCAGGTATTCCGAGATGCATCCTAACTGCACATAGAATAGACGCTTTGAAACGTCTCGTTGAACAACTCGTATTGAACGACGGAGTTGCTTGTAGAAAATATAAATAATGCAAATAAGAAATGCTTATACTGACTTTGTGATGTTTAGATTCTTTGTAATTTGTTTTTTTTAAGCGACACAATAATCTTAATACAAAATCAATCAATCAATTGGTTTATACATCGATAAAAAAGAGTAAGTGTAGTCATCTTCACCTTAGTAAAGTAAGGTTGCGGGTTCGATTCCCGTGCGGGGTGAATATTTGTGTGAACCACAAATGTTTGTCTCGGTCTGGGTGTGTGTGTGAATGAGTGTGTGCGTAGTTTCTGATATCCTAGATACAAGCTCCGAGCTTAGTTAGGGGTCAGTTACTATAATGAGATGATGTAGTGAATGATTATGTTATGTTATGTTATGTTAGTCACCTTCGTTATTGTCAAGAAAAAGTTTGCGTAGAAGATAATTTTGTAAAATCCACGTAGAATATGCAAGCCAGGACGGGCCGCTAGTAACTAAATAGATTTCAATATCTCCAGTCTCATCTCAAACGTTGCAAATGAGAACATGTGAGGTTGTTGTTGGAAGACTTGTTGAGATCTGTTGCATCTGGCTCAGGTCCAAGGGTCGTGTTCGGATCAGTTTGAGCAGTCGTTAGATAATGGCTCGTGTCTATGGCTCGCATATCACTCGGTGCAGTGGGGCGCCAAGATACTCGTGTTAGTGAAATTGATATTGTATTGTTAAATTGTTTTGTTGTAAGAATTTATTTGTCTGCCTTTGTAAAGGTTTATTTTATGTGGGACGGTTTAATGTGGCTTGAAATCGGTTTGGTTTGAATGCATTTTTTTTTAGGACTTTTATTTATTCTGCTCATTGGAGGACTATAGATTTTAGCTAGAGAAAGAGATTTTTAAAACGAAAATGATGGTGGTTGGTTTAAAACGTATTATTTTTTCTTCTCAATTGTTTGTAGAATAACTTGTTTCTCACAAATATTAGCCATACAAACAGATGTATTAAAATCATTTTAGTTAACATAAACTTTAAGAATACTCACATATAAAACCCAGTCTTTGGGACTGTGTGCATTTGTTCCACAAACGTAAAGTCGTCCGCCATCGCCCATCGGCTGGATGACGCGGATGTGGTTTCGGCAGTCGAAATGCTGGAAACAAAACATATTATCAGAAATGGCACATCGATAAATCGCAAATAAAAGTTTCAATAATATGAAAAAGCATAAGATATTAGTTTTCCACAAAATAATAGTCTTTCTTCTTTCGCCGAGTAATAATATTAATAGATAAAACCTAAAAACTTTATTTTAACCTATTATTTCTTAATTTTAAGCCCACCAAAAAGTTAAAATTAACGAACTTTTAGTCAGTAAAACAATAAAATGATGAATATAAGCAAGAAACACTTTTAACTTTATTCATTTAAAAAAATAAAACTGACTCAAAAATGAACAGAACTCGATCGGAGACTGTGCATATTCTGTCCTCACCTCGGGCAGAATTCATTCCAAATAATAGTAATTCAAAAGTACGTAGACACGTGGATGTATGAGTGCTTACAGGCCGTGATTATGCAAATTTGCGTTCGACATAAATATTAAACGGGACATTAATATTCCGAAATATGCATTGCTCGTTTAACTGGGTAAAACAGTGCTATATTGGTCCATTTCAGTTCATTATAGTTCCATTAAATATAGGTAAATATTCGAATTGTCATTAAGAGTTTAATGCTGAAAAAAATGTGTACTTTTTATGTGTTTGCTGAAAAAGTGTTGATTTTAGAGTTTTTTGTTTGTGTATATTTTTGTAGAATACGAATTTTGCAAAAAAAAAAAAATCTTTGCAAGTAGGAAGTAACTTAACAGCTGTCACTTGTATTATGAGTGAATTTTCTAAATGGTTAAATAATTTCTTTAGAGAGAATTTTCCGAAAAAGAGACACAAATCAGATATACACGAAACCAAAACAATTCAATTCAAATTTTACTCTAATCACAATGCTAATGTATTTTCTTACTAAGACATTGTTTTCAATTTAATTGTGATTTGATTTAGAGTTTGAATTAATTAGTTTTTGGGTTTAAAAACAGAATGTTGGTAAGGCAGTAGAAACGAAGTGTTTATTCCAAGTAGAACAATGGATCGGTGCGGTTCCCGTGGTCACTATACAGGTTGAAACTAATTTTCTCTCCGTCACAGCCACGGTTCACACGGGTATTGTGCGGACATTTCATCAGATTTTATAATGGAAATAACAAATGGAATCAAAAATGAAATGGTTTCCAATAACAATTAAACCGCATACTCAAAAGTTTTAATGTTGCTCTTTTTTTTTCGTGTTCGCATATTTTTATGCATTATGAATATGACTGTTACGGGTCAAAAAGTCAAACCAAAAGTATTGCAACACGCACAAATTAGATAGGTCAATAAGAATATGGTCTTTCGAACATATTCCGATCAGATGTGATTTTTGACAAACATGTAAATATGTTTGTGTGTACTGGTAGCAATCTATTTTAAATTATAATAGAACACAGATTTATAGAAAATATACCAAATATTAGACAATACTCTCAATACTAACTACTTCAGACACTTTCTCATGGGACAACGCATTTACTTGATAGAATTATATTAGAACTTCACTGAGAAAGTTCCACTAACTCTTCAATAGGAAACATCTAGAAACGGGAAACAGAAGTTAGCGAACACCAAAATAGCTTATAGCTATTCGAATCAAATGTACTATGTATAGTTTAGGCAAGGAATTAATGGACTGCTGTGTTTGTTAATAAAAAGTTATAGAGTTTCTTTGGCTCAGCGCGAGTAACTCGGCAGGATTGTTCTAAAGTAATTATCGGATTAATACACTCGGAACGCTCAATGACGTGAACACGGAACTGTTTTGCACTCAGAAACAATCAGAATTAAGCAAGAGAACAATCAGGCTCACGTCTAAGTTTCTTTTAACGGCACTTAGTCGGAGCTCTCGCATAACTTCACTGGGAACTAATGCCATCGATTGGTCCATTCCGTTAATTATTCGCCACTTTGTACGTAAGTAGATTTACGGCCGGCTTTGCCCGCGGTCTTTCAACATTCCGCATTTTTGTTTTTCTGTAATGGTTTTTACTGGGAATTAAAGAGAGTTATTTGCATTTCGACACAAAAAATATTTTCTACCAGGAATGCCGGCTACACTCAGAAAGATTTATTTATTATTTACGCTATATCACGCATTGAATATATTTCAATATTGTTGGTTGTGGAAAACTAAGTGAAAGAAAGTCTTCCGTGAAACGTCAGCTTAAAAAGTGTAACCACCAAGTTCCTCTGTTTAAAGTAGATTTATTTCAAATTAGTTTAAACGACCCAATGTATTAG
This sequence comes from Timandra comae, assembly GCA_958496195.1. Classification (NCBI taxonomy): domain Eukaryota; kingdom Metazoa; phylum Arthropoda; class Insecta; order Lepidoptera; family Geometridae; genus Timandra; species Timandra comae. The sequence continues at coordinate 5,027,122 of OY292367.1, forward strand.
AAATATATTAAGCGAAATGATAAATAAATTGACGTAAATATTACATTGACATAATATAAATTTCACTTATCGTCCTCACCAAAATTATCATCCCCAATTAGCAATAAAATATCTTTTAACATTTTGCTAAGTCGTTTGCAAAGGACGGTTAATTTTATTGGTACTTACTGCAATATGAATGTACATAAAGGAGATAATTTAATTTTTGGGTTCAGGTTGCCCTTCCGGGTTCATCCCTTACTTAAAATATTATGAAGTAAAATTGCGGTCGGACACATCGTAAAAATATACCAAGTCGTGATTCTCCAGCACATAATTTATTTAAAAATCTCGAGTTCTCCTCTTTACCTAAGCCAATGAATTTTCTTTAATAGCGACACAAAGAAGTAGTCTTAAAACAACAAGCCAGTGTTCGGACCACGCAGACGCCTCGAGGAATTTGCCGACGGCATTTATCCAACCTTTTTCATGTTACGACATCGTGTTTAGAAAAGAAAAAGCGTCTACAGCGAGAAACTTTGATTATAGCCTTCACGAGTAGCCGTTCCATCCGCGATCGAGGTGATAGACTCGACGATATTTTCTTTTTATAGGCCTCTTTGATACTAATAAAACAAATTTACTTTTTTTCGACTCTTAAAAGTTTGCGGGTAGCATGTGGTCTATTGCTTTTCTTTTTACGCTATTGCGGAAGTTTGACCTTTTATTTGCGTGGTTTATACGAGAACATTACCGCTATATTCGACTGTAGATACTAAACTTGTGAATTTGCTTTTGGCAGTTTTTGCCTTTTGTGCGATGTACCTTTTAGACTGAGAGAGGTTTTACGGCTCACTTTGAGGCTTTATACATTTCGTATGAGACGCTCTTTTCTGCCAGCCTGTCTTTATGACTTTCTTATTAAGTAATATAAACGTGTATATATATTTGGATAAACAAACAAAATTACAAATAAAAGTAGATAGATACAATTCAATGGATTTATTATTTTTGAGACGTAAATGTTCATATATAAAACGAAAATCCGTTCTCGATAAAATATATCAGAGTGTAAGCTTGAGAACGAAAATGTAGGAAACCACTCAAGCGTAACATCTCGCTTAGAGTGGGTATTATCGAATTATTCGATAAGGTAGTAGAGCAACTCGCAATAATCGTCGTTGCCGATCTTCGAGACAAACTCGACCGCTGAGAAATAAAACAAATATTGCTTTTACGTTGCGATTGTAAATCAAAATTAACGGCCTTAATATAGCGAGGCAAGCGTGGCCGTAAGCCCCCCGCTATGAAATATGCTCGCCGCCCGCCGCTCACAGTTAAAAATGGGATTAACCCTTGATAGAAATAGTGCTATTTGTGAGTAATTTTGTGGAAAACTAAGATCTTTTAATTAAATCTGCACAGTGGAAACCGTATAAAGTTTCACTGTAAAAATAACAAACTCACCTCAGATTTTCCTTTGGATACGCATTGCGCCACGTTGCTTGGTTCCAAATTTATCGATTCTCTCTGTAAACAAAATATTAACTTTAGCTTGGAGCGAAAACTTTTAAAAAGGTAAGAAAATAACATTTAAACTTACGTCGCAGTGCGTAGAACTGATGTTATTCATATTGAGCCGATATAGCCGGTCCCTGAAATATAGAGAATATGTAAGGAAAAGTGAACGATATAAAAACCCTTTGTAACTTTGGCTATTTGAATGGCAAAGTTGTGACGATCAAATGCGAGTCGTATAAGGGATATCTTACAAAGTAACATTAAAGCTACTATAACGTTTATAGAAGAAATTGTTTTATAGCTCAAAATGCGGTGGTTATTCGATTCTCCGAACAAAATTAGCTTCATTCGTGACACATACAATTGACCTATATCACCTTTTTGTATAAAACGACCAACGTAAGTTGGCCTGTTTGATTTCCTGAAAACGGTTAAGTATAGGGTTGGTGGGTTAAAATTGTAAAGCGTGAAGTTTCTATCAATTCCGGTCAGTGGTCAGATATATCGTCAAAGGTAAAACGGATGCGAATACCAATGTGATGCTTATAAATAAAATATACTCAAAGCTTTATCAAAAATCAATGATTAAATTGAAAATAAGTACACTCTAACACAGTTTTATTCAGCTAAGGTTAAGAATAATGAATAATTAAAATAAACATTATATGTAATAACTTACATAGCGCCCACGTATAATGCATCTCTTTTGGAGTCGACGAAAAATGTTCTGTAGTAGAGAGTACCGCACGAGAATTCCCGGACATGATCTGAAACAAGACAAAAAGAAATATAAGACTAAAAATACTAATAAATATTATTTGTCCTATATATTAAAAGGTACAAAAAGTCTTATAAAAGTATTAAACTATTTCCTCAACAAATAGGGATTTAGCAGTTTGCATAACTTTATTTTTGTTTCAATATTAATATAATCTAGTGTAGCAATAGTTGTTTGTTTAATGACACATAAAGCGGTAATAAGAATAGTTTGTAAGAATAAAATATTTGTATCAACATGTGTATTGTTAACTAAATGAAAATGTTTAAGAAAAAAAACATTGAAACAATTTCTTATAAAACAATATCAGCTGATCAAAGGGCGCATTTTCATATGTTTAAGTTATGCGAGAAGGTTTTACAACTTCAAAAGAAAGGGTAATGGGGGATAAATAATATGTAGTAAGAAATTGTGTGTGATCTAAATTCTTTTGAAGTTCATGTCAGATTTAGAATTTACACAATAATTAAATTTATTTTTGTAAAACTATACTACAAGATCCCATTGCAGGATAGAAATTAATTATGAAAGAGAACTGTTTAAAATATCTTTGATTATTTTCAATAAGTAAAATAAGTTATTTTCATTTGATATAACTTCATAGCAATTACATTCGCAATAAAATTAGTGCGAGATCAATCTGAATCCTAGCGTGCTAATCCTACATGTAACTTACGTAACAGTCATAGTTTGGTAAGTAAAGCAAACCAAATCAAAAGATGGAGTCACGCACGTGAACCAACAATTTTCGACATTGCTAAAATTGCGAACAAATTGTAAACAATACGTGACTTTGCATCGTTACCAAGTTTTATTGCGTGTATTAAAAATGTATCAAACTAAATACACGAAATGAACGATTATAAAACGTCTCGCTAACAATAGGTGCGTGTCTCGTTATATAAGTAAAATACTATGAAATTTACTTCGGTTTTAACTTGAATATGATGGTGAATCACGTTGGAATGAAAGTAAGGATGCGGTTAATCTTTTTAAATGTTTATTGAGCTTTGTATTATTTAACAACAGTTTCATGTTTACTAAATAATTGCGCAATGTTAAATTGCGATATCATTTAACATTAATATGATACTAAATTTTTTTATTTTTAACAAAGAAAATTTTTTTTATACCCTGTATCATCATTTCTATTAAAGAATTACGCAATGTTAAGTTCCGCAACTACAATAGTTGTTTTTTGAATCGGTATAAACAGCGTTCAACTCAAGTGTAGATACAACTGAATAAACTAGCAGACGTGTCCATCACTTCATGGAATACATATTTCACAAAACCAACCGTCACTTTTCGCTCACACATGCAGGTTTTGATCTCACCCAAACGAATATAGAACCAGGAATGGGTTGTTTTCAGCTATTGTGTCTGACTTTTATTTTGTTTACATCACATTGTTTGCCGTCAGTGTTTTGTGTGAATACAAAATATTGCCGGCCATTTTTATAATCAAAATTTATTATTAAAAAATCTAATCCATATTCAGTTAGGCAAATATTTTGCTTGAAATAATTAATCGTTTAACTTTTTATACATTCAGTTTTAATATTAAATCTTATTAAAAGATTACAACACCATTTCCAATTACATTTCGTTGATACCGACTGAAATCGAATAAATACGGAAAATCATACATTTTTAAATGAGCAAACGAATCCCCAGTAATAACATCATTAAAGTAATTTATTTAAAAGTTTAACATAAAAATTCTCCACCTGAATACACAGAATACGTTTCCGTTAAGTTTCCCAACAAAATTTAATGTTGATAGAATCTGTAGATTGTATCTTTAAGAATAATGTTCGGGGGAAGACGGTGATCGAAACGAAGTAAAGTAAAAAATAAAGGTTGATAATAGAGTGGCAGATATTTCACGTTGGTGGAATGGTGTTTGAATTTGAAAGGCGACATTGGCAGGGAATTGGGCAGGTGCGAACTGATTCAGAAATGTGTATTGGTTGCAGACGAGACGCCGCTGGGACACCTCGTATTTACATACACCTTCTGTTGCGTTGGTTATTCTCCTATGTTTATATCTAAAGTGCATTTTCTATGACCATGATATGCTAAAAGACAATCGTATAGATAGACAACATCGGTTCAAGAGTCGAAGGTATAAATACATTTGTATATGAATAAGTGTGTTCGTAGTTAACGATCATTTGAATGTTGATAATAAACCTAGCCAGTGTTCAGGCTTTGTACTATTAAGCAGGGAATTATCCAAAATTTTAAAGGCTGACCACCTGAAACAATGTATATGATGTTAGTAAGACAATAGAGATCGAGAGCTTATACTGCGTTCCGTATAAGACAAGATACTGTGATACTAGTACGGTGTTTATAATATGGACTAATTTGTTATGTATTATGTCAAAAAACTAAATAAAACCCCGCATTTATTTAAAACAAATATGGGAAGTCGGTTATTTTAAAAAATAAACAAATAATAAAATTTAAAATTCGAGCACGTGTTACCACAGTAACATTGCATTGCTCAAAATGTAGATAAAATCTTGAAATTCAAATATGACACGACAAAGTATCTCGTTGTGGATACCGTTAACTGACAATGAACTCTGAATACAAGTAGATATTATTGTTATGACGACTAGACAGACCGAAAGACGGTATCTAGCTTTATTTTATCATCCTAAGGTCCTGAGGTATGTAAATCTTACTTAGAATAGACTTAACGTCGTACGTACCTGAGTAGTGAGTATATCACTATAAAATGTGAACAAATAACAATAAAGTCTTAGTATTTTTATAACACTTGGTTTTATTAGCGTTGATATTATTCTTATAAGAAATCTGAGAAAGAAATACACTGTGTGAATGACACTCAAGGAAAATGGTAGTTTTCTATTACTGAATATAATTATGAAGATCGTATTAATCCAGAAATAAGTGCGTTCAGGCATAAATACGTGACCTTCTAGTTACCACATGTATAAAATACAAAATTGAGCAAAAGCTATGCCGTTTGACTTAACCACAATCAAGATAAGCATCCCACAATCAACCCAACTTGTTTGTAAATCATGCTGTTATAAGAAACTCAAAACCAGCACTCAGACCGAGGGATTTGACACTATAAAGCACTACATATTTAAGAACTACGTCGTCGGTAGTCGCTCAGTCTTTCATTGCAACTCATGTAAAAATCACATATTCAGCGACATTGCATTTTTCATCATTCAATCTCCTGCGAATCAAAAGTTTCAAACAACAGGATGTACCCCAGTTTTGTTAGTAGTTTTATATTCATAAACAATTGTTATTTTGTCTCTGGTAACATAGGGAATAAGATACTATGTTATTTACTGCCTTTGGAGCTGTATTCGGATTTTTCCATAGAATTTATGAACATGGAAAAAAATGTAGTATAGGTTATTTTATAAAATACAATTGTAGTATATTATTACACAAAAGACTAAGGACCTATTTCACCATCTTCAAGTAACGTTCCGAATAGCTATTGACATGTTTTGTCTTTGTCACTTGACATAAAGTAAGAAAGATAAAAAAAAAACTATATTTACTTTGTGAGTAACTTTCCTTGAAGGTCGTGAAATAGGCCCTTATTGTTAGTACACTAAATTGTTATATGATTAAAAAAACATATCTAACAATGTCAAAAATAAACTTTACGAACACTTAGTTGATTCCATTTGACGAACTTTAATTACATTTTATAACAGTTAATATCGTCAAAGGTCGCCTCTAATAAGTAAACTATAATTAGTGAGGCCGCACTTTCAAATCAAGATCCTTGTGAACTCAAAATAGACACGCAATTTGTTTAGACGGTAACACGACAACGTCGTGTTACAAGCTTCGGGTATTTAACTAGGTGATCGTTAAATGTCAGTTAATAATTTATAGACTTAAGGAATCGACCTGCAAGATCCCACTACAGAACTAAAAGTTCTCACTCTTATATTAGTACAGAGATGAAAATTAGTAGAGGCGAATACAACAGAAAAAATCAATGAAATTCATTGGGCGAGTATTGTTACAATTAAAAAAAAAATACGATCAAATAATTGACTATGCGTTATTACATCTAATAATAATCTTAGTATTATAATACTGTAGTAAATAAATTATGAGAGTATTTAGACTTCGTTGTAGAAGTTTGAAACTGTATTTTTAGGTTTCTATAAAATACTAACGCAAATAAAACTCGATATCATTGGGGTAATTGTTTTATCGCATGAGTACGGTGAAGTAGGGGGAAGGAAATGGGGGGATCACAGCTGGAACACTGAGGAAGAAAGTTATAACAATCCAGTGCACGTTTCAAGATCCTATCACATGAAATTATTCTGGTCAAGGATAGTTTGAACAAACAACTTTACTTGTGTTTCGTATGGCGTGATTTAATATGACTAGGTTTAATACTCTATTTCTTAACAATGTATCAATATTATTGTAGTACAAACTTCAAATAGGTGGTCAAATGTGATATGGGTCCCAATATTTAAAAATTGATATTTTTTAAATGTATTTACACATAAATCAATCTGTCAATTTTAATACAATATTGAATTTAACTGCAACAATTTACATCAACAATACGCAACGGCACGATAACCGCGAGATGTTAAATTCAATCAATGAAACCGAATCCATTGCTTACACAAATTAATCGTCCGAAACTCCTCATCAATCAGTATAAAAAACGCAAATAGCTCATATATCAGTCGCATTAAATCGTGACAATACGTAATACGGTATATTACCGAACTGCGTTCTAGGTACATCGTTTTGTTTGATGGATTACACGGCGATTACGAACGACGGGAAATAAGCGTATTTTTCATTTGGCAATTGTAACGGTATATCAAAATATCGTTCAACACGGCACCGATTAGATTAACAGCACACAATTGGCTTACATGGAAACTTTGGCCCATTAGGTTTCTGTAATACCTATTCCGTGGATTGGATTAATTCAGAACGCGCCCCGCGGGTGTGTATTTCGTGCCGTTATCGCGTATGTCCTTAACAATAACACGGAAAATTAAATATTTTACTTGCCTTATGAATAATGTTTTTTCATTACGATGAGAGCTGTTATTTCAAAGGGTTCATATTTTATGTAAAGCATTCTTTCAATAGATACTTAGCATAGCTTGAACGTATTAAAATAGAATTTATATAGTAATTCGGTTGGAAATGTTTGGGGGAGACCTTTGCCCAGCAGTAGGACACTATAAGGTTGACAAAAAAAAATAGTAATTTACATCAAAATGTGTTGATATTTAAAGATCTATTATTGGTAGAAGTTGGCTTTAGTTTAGTATTATATCGAAATAAATATTTGAGTAGCATTTTTTATCTTCTTTTTCGATACATGAGGGGCCTAACGGGGATGTTTTTTAGAAATTGCGGTTTCTCAAGAAATATCTTTTACGAATAATCTTATACATGTACTTATAGCAAAACCTTATTCTATACACATTTTGGATCAAATCTTTAGAGTGGTTTCTGGAATACACGAAAATGTTAATAAATATATGTATAAGTTATATAGAATTGCTTGCTTTTACTTATTAGATTAGATCAAATTCATTTTTACACACGTACGGCGTACATAATATTGTATATTACTTCCACTTTACTTACTTCCACATCTTATCGAAATTATTTACTTACCTGTTTCTCATATATACAGGTATCTATCGGGAAATCTTCACAAATCGAAGTGGTTCAAGTAAATTAACTCATGTATGATATTTCAGTCACGAACAACGTGAATACTTGGCTGGTTGCGTGGGAAAACCAAAGAGAGTTACAGAATCTAATCGGTACACGTGTTTCGATATTAAACTTGGAAATATATTCAGGTGCGTACTTCATTACAATTACATAACAAACTTTCTTTACTCAACTCCGAATAGGCACTTTAAATTTAATTTAGGTAATATTATTAAGCTCAAGAAGCGTAAGTTTGCTTTTTAATCAGCGCAGCGTTCTTAATTCTATTTTATAAACACATGTTAATAGGATCATTAAAATTTAAGATGTTTGAGAAGATAAAACTTGATATGTCTAGAGATTTATATACACTGTCTGAGGGTTTTAATTTTTAAAACTTTATTAAGTCATATAAAATGTTGTAAAAATGTTAAAGGTTACGGAGCTAGTGCTGTCATTCAACGAGTGCAACTACATCAAACTCTATATCTAACTTAGTAGCGATTAAGAATGTCGTAACTCTTAAGTTATCTCATATGAAATGCAATAAACTATTAATGCTTGGACTTTGTATTGTCATCTTTATATTAGAACTTTAAAATTCATTGTGTGTTCCCGCTTTATACCTGTCTCACAGGTGGGCAAATGGGAGACTTTTAACTATAATCTCATTAATATCTTATAGGTTTCAGTACAGGTATAAATTATAATACAGTTTCTGAACTAACATTTTACGAATCGAAAGTCAATAATAAAGTATAGTTTAAAATCCATTTACCGTATTCAAATTGTGCTCATTATGGTATCAATAATTAAGTTAAAATTTTATAGATTTTGAACGAACATTAAATTTATTGGTAGATTCATAAATTATTCAAAATCTCGCTATATTGCAATCAAATACTGTAGGCAAACTACACGGAATATCAATTAGTTGGCCAGACAGTTGACTAGTTAGGTTTCATATTTATGGTCTATATGAACAAAACATGATAAAATTTTCCTTCAAAATACTGTATGAAAATTGAAAGACATTTATGAATTCCCCTTATGTCAGCTTATCAACTTCCCCAAACGAGAAACTTCAAACGCAAAGCTTTTGCCGTTTAATCAAAAGGAAATAAAGTAAACATTGTCGGCCCATTAAGTACGCAATAAAACTTATGTTTAGGATTTAAAAATAAAAAATCCGGTTAAAATAACTAATTTGAACTACTCAACGAACCTTGTACTTAAGTTGATGGTATTTCAAAACGATAAAAATGCACGCAGAAAATGCTTACCATATCGTAAACATTTACCGCTCACGTTAGGGAAAACTTCAGTCATTTGAAAGGAAAGTATTATTCGCTCCAATGTTACTTTGAGAGTAGTTAGTTGTTTCAGCTTGAACGATCCGGGCTTGCTTATTACAAACAAAAAAAAATATGACGACGATTAAAATAATAAAAAAGTTTGTAGTAGACAAAAGGAACTGAGTCATTGTAATCCTTTTACCATTCGTCTTGGAGACACGGAAAGGCTCTCTCGATGGCGCGGACTAATTCCGAATGCACCTTCAATCGTAAAAGAAGTCGTAAAGAAACGAATCTCCCCTCGAACCGATGCACGGGAATCAGGGGAAAATAGTTGATTTCTTATTGGCTTCTACCCAGACTCAGATTGAAAATTCGCCATAAAGACATTGGAACACGCCTGGTCGGATTAAAGGGGGAAACTAATAAAGAAAACTTTTGCGACACCGTATTTTTAGCAACGCGCTCCTAAACTTCTCAGCCTTTATTAGGTTGGCGTCGGTAATTTGGAAAATGCTCTGCGGTGTTTGAAGCGTTTTTACTAAACTGCCATAAAACGGATCTCTAGTTTATGTTATGGCTTTGAAGAGTTGATTAAGTTTTTCAATCCTGTCTAGATTTTATAAAATACGTCCAACATTCAGATGTGAGGCAACACATTTTTCTATGTTAAAATGAATTTTAATAACTCCGCTTGCTCCAAAAATATGTGTGTACAAATATATGATGGTTTTTATGTGATAAAACTGTTTTATACGGGGAAAAGCAAATATCACAAAACAGTCTGAAAAGATAATAGTAGTGAAGCGAGAGTAGATAATAAAGATAAAAACATGGGAATAAACATGTTTGAGAAAACATGTCATGGCACGTACATTACTCTGAATAGGAAACAGAGTAATGCGTATTTCATTTGCATAAATTATCTCGCAATGAAACGGTGAACATCGGAAGCGATGGAGCGCGCCAGTCGCGGAGGGATGCCTGTTTACGCAACACGTCGTCATCACCCATTGGGATTAATTTACTTGAGGCTTTCAAGACTTAAATGAAACGAGGGGAAAATTTAATCGCTACTCTAATATTTTAAAAAAGCAAACAAAATAAAATTTCGCTTCTTTTAGTAAAAAGGCGTCTCGACGCAATTCTGAGAGCAGTAAATTCCACCGCCGCGTTGTACGTACATAATTTCACACACGCCTCGACTCATCGTTCGCCGAAATATTAAGGTGTATAAAATTTTATTACTAGCATTACCCCCTTACCCTGTTCTCTCTATAAACATTTTGTATGTCGCCTTTCCCCTTGAGAGAGTCGGCCCGCGCGCGACGCAACATTCGCCTTTGCCTTATTTCCCTCTAATGCCACATTTGTGTCTTAATAACAAATGGTATTATGTTACGAGCGATCGCATTGTTTGATTTTCAATCTCTGGAGACTACAGATTTCTTTCGATTCGCTAATGGTCCGTGTTCGGGAAATGGAATATTCGAAACACTATATCGAAGGCTTCAGCTTTATTGCGTATTGTTTAAACTGCTCATTGAATTATCGGAGTTTTTGAAACGCTGAATTGGTTCCGTTTTTAATAATGCAGTACTGCAAATGGAAACGTAATATTGTATTATGAAGTCAAATGAAACGTTTGTTTTCATTGCTCTCAACTTGTGGATAATTCTGTAAGAGAAAATGATTTGTTATCCTTCGATATAAAAATAATCATTTTTAATGTCTTGTACATTTTCTGCAATTATAGCTCAGTAATAGAACCAAAGAGTTATCTTTGTATTCCATTTATGAAAAAAATAATAGTGTAATAGCATTATATATTGAAATCCTTCGTTGTTCAACAAAACAAAATTGTGACTACGAGTACTAAATCTATACTAAAGCTTTTGGAGCTGAAACGAGTTAACAAGGCATCGATAGGAATCCAGATTGGTAATCTTAAACTATCGGAGACGAGCACGCGCATTGCCCCTTTATCTGTTCTGTCGAGTGCTACATCACGGAGCTTATTCCTGTACCCGGTGTGTTCCCTGTATATTGCCTATATTTCCTGATATTACCGCTTGTTTGTCTTGCACCTGTTATATTGACTATCCTCAGTGACTACCGCACAGTTGTTACATTTTTTCTTATTGTCTTCCCCACGCATGCATTCAACGGAACGAAGCACACGGATACAACTATTGCCATCTTCATATTGTCGTGCGGAGGGTTCCAAATGTTGTTTGTTTTTACACTCCAGTGATTATATCTGGTTTATATTAGTCATAACTAAAATATATTACGAAAATAATACATATCCTTTTAATTATTATAAGTAACTTAACTATTTCAAAAAGTACTTTTAATTTGAAATGGAAGCCGGTTGATTTATAAAGATCATTATCCGGGTACAAAATAACAATTAGGGTCTGTAAACATAAATTACTTCAACTGTAATCATTACACTTTTTTGGGACTTTGATGTTTAGAAAAGATGTTAAAAAAATAAACGAACTGGATTTTTCCACGGGAATATTGTATAAAAGAAAAAGTGTGGGCGAGTTTTGATTTGAGAGGGTTTGTATTTGCTTCGATAAAACTGAGTTACTGGAATTATGTCCAGTGGAGTGTAAGAACGAAATCACCGGTCAAAGTTTCTGCGTGACACTTCACACCCTCTCGCATAGGTTTATTGAAAAGTAAACATTTTAATGCTAACCGATAGCCGAAGGGATAAAGGTAAATCTTTACACCTTTTCCACGTGGCCGGTATGGAGTCCAAAGAAATATTCGGGCCTATCCACCGCGAGGAATCCTATTGCAATTTATGCTCATTGAACCGGAAAAAGTATATGGGGAGGCTAAGGTCGGCGTCGATTCTTTTATTGCCACGAAATCAATAAGCATCGTGACGCGGCAACTGTTTTCGACGACCGTTTCATGATATAAAACTCATAAAATCACACTCACGTCTCGTGTGATCGACGCTCACACGGGTATACAATAAATCAAAAATTATCGGTACATATCTCTTGAGGGAACATTCGATAGATTTAGGTTTACGTTGAACAATTATTCGAAATATTGAGGAATCAACTAAGGCCGATACAGTGCAATAAGTCACCAGACCCTCTGGGGAGTTGCCGACCTCCTGCCACTCCTACAGACGTAATTGAAAATTGAAATTTGTTTAGGACTGCGCCGGACTCATAATTTGATTTTGGCGACGGCACGCGCGCAATCGAACAGCAATAACAATAAATATAACCACTAGAGGTGAGACGAAACGATTAATCCCACAATCATTGCCTCTGTTACCATTCAATGTACGAATGTATCTACTTAAGTGCAACGACACAGAATACAATTAATTTACTAAAGAGCATTCGGCAATAGAGACTGAACGAAAATGCCTTTGTGTTCCTTCGAGTCCTCTAATATTATGTGTATGAAACAAATAGGACGCTAAAGAATTGAAGAGAAAAAACAAAATGAGTTTATAAAGGGACTTATTAGAACGTTGGTGTACGAGTATAAGCATGAACAGTATTTTCAGATAAAGAAGTTAATTTCCGTAATGTACCCAATTTTATGACTACCTCGGAAAGTTTACGACAGTATGCAGTGTTATAAGTATATAAGCTGCGTGAAGGTGGGTTGGTGTAGGAGCACTATGGTATCCCCTTTTGCCTTGGGACTCATTCTTCTGCGGTGTCTCCCTAGGAACGTATAACTTGGGATAATGCATCTCAAACCTAGTGCGCAATAAAGTGCATGCCCGCCTCCAGTGCCTACATTCGGAAAATTTATAGCCACCACCAAAATACGCGGAATTAGTTTCCTGAACCACTACTTCATATTATAATATGACCCATTACTAAGATAAAACATATTTTATTTTGATAAATACGTAAACGTAAATTACGTTTTATGTTGCTCCAAGTTATCTTATTAAGTAATATGTTATATGTGTATGGAATAAATAATACAATATTGGGATATTTGATTATTTTATCAAAATATTTCTTTTTGTAATTTAATATGTCCGTGGGGCAGTCTCCCCTGTCAGTTTCAAAATCGTTCCCACGAACGCACGCATCGCTAGAAACAAAGGTACACGTGAACAGCTTATTGGCAATATCCAAGAAATTTCGCCGATACAACAGAGAGACACACTATTATTAGCTGGGGGCTTTCTTAGTGCCCCCTTCGCTATCACTCACCTATCTGTATCACCGGGAGGGGGGCAAGGGCAACCCCACACGACTAATCACAGAGGATGTGGAGTAGACGCGCTATGCATATTTATTAATGCCCCCAAACGAATTCTCACCGTTCAATACCTACAGAGACGTGGATGTTTTTCATTTACTCGACTTATTTATTTAGAGGGCCCCAGGTAGGCTTAATGTTTGATGAGCTCAGATTCGGCCCGCTTAATTTCTACGCGTCTGTTACATATTAAATCTCACGTATATCACGTCAAGTTCGCTCGACCTAAATGGATTAAGTTCTGACGATAAAAAGTTAAAGATATTCGTGTTCGAACTTAGGGTAATAGCGGTGTTATTAGTGTTGGAACGATTGGAGCGGCCGTTCGTCTATAAATAATGTAACTGAAATCAGCAAATTTCGTGTCGGTAGCGAATATCAGCTATATTACGACCGCAACAAACAATTTGCGTCCGAGCGGCGCGCGGGCGGCGGGCGTGCGATACGGGCTTATAAAACACTGTGCACGCATCTCCCGCTCTGCAGTAATTAAAACTTCTCTACCGAAAAGAAAATCCAATAAAAATTAATTAACATTCCCTATCGTTAACAAAGTCATGTGTGAGATGAACAGAATTAAAATTGCTAAACGTGTAAATAAATATTTTTCGTTCCGCGCGAATTAAATTCCCGACAAATGCTAATGTTTAACCGGGGAATTCTTGTACAATTTAATAGGGGAGGTTGGGTTAATTAAATGGGCCTGGGGTTCATTTTCATAAAATTATTTGATCTTGGGCCAACACGAGGCCAATTCGGCGGGATTCATCCGCCAAGATCACCGAATTTAATATTCGTTTTTGTACCAAGATTTTAACATTGACTCGCTCTTCAATTCCCTGCTTCAATTCTGAACCGCTCTAAATAAACAAACTAGTTATTTAAAACTCTTGGGTTTCATTCTGTACATTTTCAATTTTAACGTTGATTTAACAAACTTGATTAAGTTCTGTTTTATTAATTTAATTAGTACCGACAAACTATTTATTTTATATCAGATTCACTCGATTTTTCAAATAAAACACCAAAGAGAATGTAAAACAAATTACTAAATAGGACGGTAGATTAATTAATTTATTTATTTACTTAAGATTTTTAGCGTTACGACTTAATTTTTTCTTAAATCTTTGATCATTTTGGCTTGCAAATTCTGTATCATCTATGCGTTTAATCTACCTAATCTGTGGTAACAGCATCCAAGGAGAGCAATATGGTTACTTAAAGTTAAATTATGACTGTTGGTTACAACCTAAACAAACATAGATGATTTATATCATGGAGTGCATACGACAGCCTGCATAATTTAATTATTCCCTCACACCCTTGATTAAAATTTTGCAATAACGCATTAGAAGTAAGATGCCGAAGGGCGTAGTAGAAATTAAACGGTCCATAATAATTTCGTTACGTCAGTACCATGATTAAAATCTTGCAATTAATTAGGAAAAGTTTGCCTTTTCTGTATAGGGGATGCCTTTTGGGGTATTAATCGTTGCTTTGGCTAACTCGGTGTGAAGGAACAAATGCTAATTATTATACTTACTTGCCGCATTCATAACTTTTTCCAATATAATCAACCATAATTTACAAAATAAGTTATAATTACAGGGGTATAATCTTTGTTAAAAATTTCAACTAAAGATTGTTTTAATTAAATTTTGGTTTAAACCTGTACTTTGTTTTAACGTTTAAGAAATAAGACATTAATCACTCGAAAGAAACGTTGTTTCTCTTTAGTAGTTTAAGCAAAAGCGCAAAAAAGCTAGTTAAGAAGAAAAACAACGGTGAAACTAGCGAGCCTTATAAAAACTCTCGTACATTAAGTTCGACAGATATACAGAGCACCTATCTTCCAAGTAATTCTAATTCTGTAGAGCAACCGTTAAAGTTGAAGGTGTTTTAGCACTAACTCCGAAAGTTAGAATGAGCACATCGACTTTTCGGTTCACCCTACCGTAGCAGTAATGGTTGGAACCTTCATTCAGTGGTGTAAAACTTCCCCGCCGATAATTACTGGAGTGTGAAAGGTTGCCGATTCCGTGACACCTCAACACCATTCCACCACACGGAGGCACAATTTACCTATTATCCATCGAACATCTATTGTCGAAGATAATCTAAGGATTTAGGTACCTACAACTGAATATATTCAAATTAGACGCAGGCAAGCATACTGATTGATTCCCATTGTTCGAAGGTTTATGTAAATTTATTTCAATTCCACAATTACGTTACTAAACTTCTAGCTTCCTAGAACTTGCCGCAGAATTTTCGTGTGAATGTGTTGAGAAAATACGACTGAATTCCGAACAGTAATGGATAGAACCTGTAGTCTTTGGAGAGATCTAAAGTCTACGAAAGTGGATCGGAATAGATTGATAGACTTCTTTATTCAGTCTCAATTGAATTCTCAGAGGTATATTTTGAAGACTTTTTATTTAAACAAAGAACTTGATTTTTTTATACTAATTTACTTATTCATTTTGTCTAAGATTTAATATATCTACTACCATTATTCCAAAGTAGGACATGAGCAAGAAGTTTTAAGCGGAATATAGAATCTGCAAGTTACTTCTAAAACTAGATATAAAACTTGGTATCCAGTGCCTTTGTTATAATGTTGGCATGTCTCTGTCAAGCGGAGAGTACACCAGAAATAGATCGACACAAGTTGGAGTGTACAGAAAGTATAACCGTCGATCCCGACACACTGTTGAATTATAGATGCGCGGACGAAGCCGCGTTGCGCTGTCAGTCGTGTGATTTTGAGACAATCTGATTTTGCGTTCTCCCCCGCTTTGGCCTCTGAATGTTTTATTAGATTGTTCCTGTGGATCCAAGTTACGTTCGCGTCTAATAGCCGTGCGGTCGACGTATTATCTTCCTTTGTTTACTTGCGACGCTTGTATGATAATGTGTATTTCGTAGAATATGATGTTGTTATTGTGAACCTCACAGACACAATTATTTGTATCGTCACTGTTTAACCTTCTGTAAATAGTTGTTCTTAATATAATATCAAACATTTCAATATTATTCGAGTAAGTCTAGTACAATTTCTATTCTACTAAATCAGTTTCAAATTTAATACTTAAAATATATTAATACCATAAAATCTAAGGCAATATTGTTAACTGTACAATTAGAACGGTCTCATGGTCGTATTAAAATGATTTAAGTACTACAAATTCGTGTAATAAAGGGCAAGTTTAATTATATTGGCGGAGTTGAAATCGCGGTATAGCATCGTGGTATTTCCCAGGAGCCGTGGACATTTATTGGCGTGGAACTGCGGATAAAACAATAAAGAATGGTTAACGGCGTTTTAATGTGAACAAGAACATGGGTGGACAATGGCCGGCGATTGGGGTCCGTTCGACGGTGCGGTGGTCAGTGCGAACTCGCCGCATGCTCTGTGCGGGACAGGGAGGTCTACACTCGATAGTTTCAAAATATCGATAACGCTTTATAGAGAAAATTGATTAAGGACTTCGATTCAAGCGGTTACGACTGTGAAAATGAAGCAATGTTAATTGTAAATATGTTTTTCCTTTAATCAATTTGCTTTAATTCAAGATATTATTGCATGATACTAACTTATAATCAAACAAAATTCTTACTTCACTAATAAATTCAAATTGTTACGTTTCTTATTTTGTACATAAACATAATATAACACGGAAGTGTAACATAGTGCAAAAACGTACATAGTATTTGGGATGGGTCGTAGTAAAGAAATTCCCGAGTATTTTATTCAGCGAGTTATGACTCGGGTATACAATTTAGTGATGTATATCGACCATTGCACAGCACTAACCGTCCGTAGGTAAGTAATAAAAGTACCCGCATAAACCTTTGAATTGCTGACCACGGTATCGAACCTATGCGCCCTTTGTCAGTGTCCGGCCGCAAATTGTTAAAGAAATAAAATAAAATCTAATTTACCGCCTTGCTACGTTTATAGGAACTGCTTTACGAGTGCCGCTGACTCAAGTGTATTGTTTACTCTCAATACCTTCTTTACTTTTTTATTTGTTTCTCCCTAATACGATTAAGGCTATAAATCCAGAGAAATAAAATATATCGGTAACGGGCCTCCTTATGTTTTTGAATGATTTGTAATGTAGACCTTTTTCAATTACTCTTTTGGGGGATCGTACGAAATTTAAATGTAGAGTGTTCATTTCAAGTACATATTCTATGAAACAAATCAGAGAATAAACCTAATGTATTATTAGGACTAATGTAATAGTTCAGTTGCTTCTGGACCTCAGCTAGTAAATCTTATTAATATCTTAATGTTGCCACCCTCAATGATAAAACTAAGATGTATAGTCGAAGTTGAGCGCACTCAAGATACTCTCCAACTTATATCTCTTATTTATGTTCATTACATTCGTTTCACACTGCACCACTCAGATGGACAATAGAAATTGGGACCATATTTGCAGATAATATAGTTACCGTGAATAGAGGGACAGGGGAGTCACATTGCGCTCATAGAAACAGAAAAATGGCCCCAAGGCAAGCTGCAAAATGTCCCGAAAATACATTAGACGCATTAGAAACACCATTAAGGGTCGGGCACGCCGATAACAATTAGGGTGGATCTCGAATCTTAAGGGGAATTAACGGTGCATACACTGTTAGCACTGCTTTAAAGTCTACCGCAATAGCGCCGTTTACTTCCAAATTTTTTGTCGCTGTAATTAAAATCCGTTTTACTCTTCTTAGTCTAAGTTCTAAAAATATGCTTTTAAGACAATTTCCCAAGCGTGTTTAAATGTTGCCTGTAAACTTTGTGACATATTGTTATACCCTAAATACCAGGTGGAAATATAATCACCATAAAAAGAGAATTCATTCATAGTAAAGCGAAAAAGATAAAAGCAACGAAAAATGAGACATCAACGAGCGAGACACGTAAAAGAGACGCCGAAATTCTTGAGACCACGACGCCGAAGACTTTTACAATATGCATAACTTGTTGAGAGAGTAATCAAAAGGCGATATAAAAGTGTGGAAGAAGACACGGGAAGGCTAAGAATGTAAACCCTCTCTTAGATTTCCTTGAGGCGGGACCCGCGACCCCTCCCGTGAAACTTGCTGTAAGATGGAAAAAATTACCCCGGACCCGGCGAACTTTTTTCGATTTGAATTATGATTCCTTATTTCATGCTACGTCCTTAAAAAGTTTGTTTTACATTGACCCCAGGCCTATATATTCATTCTATGGCGTTAATATTAATATTTCACTTTGAGGGTATGTTGAAATTATGTTTATGGGAACCTTTTTCAATTTATGGATCAGTTTTGTTTGCTTATATATATTTTTATTAAGATTCGTCTTTCAAATATTACATTATGGGTTAATAAATACTATCTATTGTTAATTCACGGCGGTATATGAATTGGAACAAAGAACCGTACAAGACAGACTTTCACAAAATCTGTATTAACCGAAAGATTTAAGAATAGATTACTTAAATATTTATTTAACAAATTAATATTGTTAACAGGATAATAATTAAAGCAAACACAATTCCCAGTGCGACCGAATCGCTTCTATTCAGTATAAATAAACATTTATCACATCGCATTCAAGCAAAGTCAGTTGATATTCCAAAGGTTATTTTATTAGAATTAAACTTAGCACAGAGAGACGCCAAGGGATTATTACTTTGCGAGAGGCTTTGACTTTCAACTTTCTAAAGAGTTTGTTGAATAACTTTTCTGTATTAGCCTTGGTAATATAATTTGTGAGTCACCAAAGAGACACTGCAAAAGTAAAATTCTTATTGAAGGAATGGCACTTGTATATATTTGAATAATTAATTTCTAAGAGATCGTCGCCTGATAATAGAAATAAAATGTTTTAGGTTTAACAATACATATTTTTGGTAAAATAAAATACAATATACTTATTTTATTTTAAAATAAAAAAGTGATTATAATAATGAGACATTAAAATATAAGATACATATCAAATTATAACGCTTGTTCAAGCAAATAGAAATAAAATTACTAAGAAAACAAGATTCGATCATGTGTAATAAATAATACATCATATAGAACTGATTGAGTCATTATAAAATTCAATAAAATATTTTCTTTTACATTCACATCGAAAATACAAAAAGGGCTTAAACAAAACATAACTCTTCAACTAAAAAACACAAAGAAAAAAATACAATTTGTAAAATATTTCAATATAAAATACGTTCAAAGTACACCCCAATACTTTCTTTTTTGTTTCAATCATATAAAGATACCCGTAGGCGCAACTTCATAGTTTCTATAGGAGAAAATATGTAAACTTTTAAATTGTATTTGCATTTCATACAAGCTGGGAAATATTGGTATCGTGCTTGTAAGACGCCACAAAGACTCATGTTAGATCCGCAGGGGATGTTCCGAGATAGGGTCGCATTAGCAGTAGAATGTGAAAGCGTTGAATCGCTTTATACTTGTAATATATTAAAAGTAATTTGTTTATAAACAGTCTAGAAATATACTTTCATGAACCAAGACTTGTTTGAGATTAATTTACTACAAAGAGGGAAAGCTTTCGCTACTTAATACTGTTGGTGATCTGGAACCTGAGTTGTTTTAAAGTAAAAGATATATTCGATAAAAACATTGTTAAATGTAAAATAACTATATATTGTTATACGTTAAATAAATATATATGAACAAATATTTACATTTACCAATGTTTATTGTTGTAATACACAAAGACCATAATCATTTTGTATAATTTACTACATTGTAACCTTGATCCCATATTCACAAAGCTGTTGTATTCGAATTTTCAGCTATAAATTAATAATCGGCGAAACAAATGAATAATAGCCAATGCTAAACTATAAACGCGGCAAAATATTCAAATAAATCTTCGGCAGCCAATTTCCTGGCTTTTAGATAAGCGTTATATTCGTGAATTTGGAAAGGTTTTTCAATATTAATTGTTTAAATTACATACCTGGGGGTGAGAGGCGAGGTTCGACCTTTCATTGTGCCCTTTCGTTGACCATAAACGTCAAGGAACAATAAACGACTCAGGAGTGACCCTAGTAGACCCCCTTATAAGTTCTTGCCTGGGTTACCCCACTGTCCACGAATACCCCTGTCAAAGGCCAGCCTGAATCCCCCAGGGAAATTATTGTCGGGATTTAAAGGGCATTGCTTACGCGAAAATATAAAAAACAGCTTACTTTTTAATATAACTTTGTATTGGTTTTATTTGAAGCCGGTCACGTGACCTATCGTAGTGCAATACATAATGATAAGTATTCATTGTTTGGTGTTCGTGACTCTGATTTTATTTATACTGATGGATCGTTCATATCATTTTATCATGATTCTCTTTTACATTTATGATCACTTATAATTAAGAGTATTTAGTTAAAGATAAGTTAATAAAATTATATCTTAAAATCAACTGACATAAAACACGAAATAAATCGTAACTCATTTATGCACTCGGAACCTAATTCAATTCACCCCTCACACACAAAATTTGTTTTGCCAGCTTAAAGGCGTTAGCGTAAACTTCACAGCGAATATTATTTACTTGGACAGGATAAATTCTTCAATCAGGATCAAAGGAACCCCACATACACAAGTAAAACATCAAAAATACAAGATTCGCATCGACACGTTGCGTCTTACAACTTTTCCTAAATCAATGTCAATTCAAATAAAATAAGCGAAATTAAATAAACAACCCCCGAAGATAAAAGGTCTAGACGTCGAAGACCGCACTTTTGATGGTGTCGTATTTTTTCAAAAGTTAGGGGAGACTTGACACTTGGAAGAATTTAACCTGCCATTGTATTAATTATTCAGGGCGGTGCTTTCGTGTTTCAAGGTACGCTTGCAAGGGAGTGAGGTAATTTGTTTTTGGAAGAAAAAAAACTTGGTATAAAGTATTTTAGGGAAGTTGCATCAAGTCCGTTCGGCTCACAATAGCTTACCGAGGGAAAGTTTAATAAAATTGTTTTGGAATGCAGCGTAGAACGAGATAAGTTTCGCCTGTAAGAGGGTATACTATCGACACTTCAATAGTTTTTATAATACGCTACTTACACCGTGAACATGTACACATTTCAAGTAAATATACCTAGATACATTTTTTATACTTTAATTATTGTGTAAAAACATTTTTGAGACTAAAACTATAATAAATATAACATAACTTACATAAATACATATCACAAATGTGTGTAAAAACTTTATATCGTTATTCTTTCGTCAGGGTAAAACAATCTAACTTACACATAACCATTACAGCTGAATTTTTCAGTAATAAATAAGTACTTAAATCGTATTCAGATAAAATAATGTTTATAACATTTATTGTAATAGGAGGTAAACGGTAAATTAATTACGAACTCGTGATAAAGTAAACCGTGCTAATCCCACATCGGGATCTCAATATGGGTTTTGATGTGATGATGTTATGAGTTTGCTGTAGAAATATTCTTTTGTGTAAACAAAAGAATATTTCTACAGCAAACTCATTTGTAGAAAGACGAGGGAGGCTTACCGTCCCACCCGGAATACTTTAACTTTTCAATTGTAACTTTTGATGGGTTTTCGAACGTAATAATAATCGTTGTATCATAGTGAAGGGAGAGCGAATCAACGAGTCATAGAGTACAAAAGAATGCCAATTTTTATACAGAAAATTGAGTTACATCTCTCACGTTTTATTCACTTCTGTCCCTAACTTTGATGCATTTTTTATTGACACCGATTTGCCATGAAAATTATGATGGCGGAAAAGTAATTGGATTGGATGCTTTGTTTTTGGTAAAAGGAAAGTTGCTGTTTAACACGTTTTATGTGTTATTTGTTTGCAAATTGTTTTAGATGTATTTTATGAGAATTGAATGTTATGATTACATTATGTACATAAACTCTCATAGTCAAGTGCTAGTTTAATAACCTTTTTGTGCTTAATTGGCTACTGAAAGCACGTTACGCTGTAGGAAGTAACATCATCGATGATTGTTAAAGGTAGTTAGAACTAAAACATCAATGTATACAACGAATTCATTACAGAAAGCAAAAAGATCTAAACTAAAGAGTTTTAATTGTGAAAAACTACCCGCACAAGTTCAATACAATAATAATTACAAACTACGTATGTACTACACATAAATAATATAAAAAATGTGAGCATGATAAAAACTACAGCTATGAAAGCATTTTTTATAATAGTTATATTTAACTTCACATATTTCCTGAACCCTCTCGTTGATCAACCGCATCGTGGTGAAAGCATTCAAAGGGAAAAACATAATTTTCGAAGAGGGAAATCGATACTCGTTACCATTCATTCTGGCGCGTAGACACGACGGTAATATTCAATTCTTAGGCACACATTTTATGGTAGATAAAACTCATGAATCAGAAGTCCATATGTGAAAGCGAAAGGAGGTGGATTCTTTTCAAAAATCTACTCTGTGAAGGCGACGCGAGTTGAATTTCCTGTCTGATACGAATCTTCCCTACTCGCTTTAAGGTGATGTATTTTCCTATTTTCTACCCTCTGAGATTGGTACCCTGCCCCATGTTAAAGATACATTCATTTTCAGTTAAACAGTTTTTGTTAGATTTAATAAATTAATAGATTCCTAATATATTTGTTTTATATCATACAAAAGTTATGAGTGGTACATTTTCTCGTACTTAGAGGTAGTTAATTGCATAATAGTTTTATTAAACAATTAGCTTTTTAAATAAATTGTTTTTCCGGTATTTCAAATTTGGATGTTTTGTAAATATAACATATAAAAATGTCTCATGCCATAGAAGGAAACTCTTAGTTAAATTGATTTTCAATTTATTTGAAATGTAGTCCGCGGTGCAGTGGGTAACATGAAGGCGGGATAGCGGAAAATTATTCGAATAAACCCACCCTTCTTGATGAGATTTCAAGTGATGAACCATCTACTCGGGAAAGATGAATGGGTTAGACAATTTTGTATAAAATTCTAAAAAAAGTTAAAATAGTTTGGTAATAAACAGCGATAATTTTGATTTAGTATCAGGATATACTTAATACTATTCAGATAAAGTACCTAAAATATTTTTTAACAACTTCGAAAATAAGTAAACTTCGAAACCACTAAACTTTTGTGCGACTCTTGAGTAACAATTTAACTAAAACATAAATTAAACTAATTCCATTATATATAAAAAATTAAATCATTGTAAGGTAAATATCTATTAGTAGGAAATCATGGTGTTAATTATTAACAACAGTCACCATAAATTTAAACTATAAACATTTCATTGTCAAAAAAACAAATAACAATAAAAGTATTCTAATTTGTACAACAAGCTCTAAAAAAAGCAATAATTTCCGAGTGTGTCACTCTCAAAAATATACAGAAGCACGCTGAATATTAATAGAAAATCTCTCCCTTGACACAGTAATAAATTTATATTAACTTCTTGAGATGTTACTTTCGTTTTATTGTGAAGTGATATGGATTAATTCGTCTGACTTATGACTGTGATACATCTTTTGTCTTTTAAGGGTGGGAGTGGTATAAAATAAAGCTTCCCCGCGATTATATTAATACGTGGTAGGGGTTCCGACGAAATGATCCGGGTAGAGACCGTAAGCCGTCTAAGTGGCGAGCCCGAAGGTGGTATACTTGTATCGTAATTTGAGGCTTGTCCTCTGGGAACGAGAGCCAAGAAAATGGCGAGAATCATAAAAATACCTGGCACGAGTGTGCCCTAAAAGTGTTTTACTTTCATCTTTTTTGGCACTAATTTGCGTGGGAGGAACTCTTAATTCTTAACACATAAAATTTCCTTTTTTCTTTTGCAATTACTAAATTATATACCATGTGTATGTAATCAAATGTAAATACATAATTCGTACTCGTGCACTCTATTACGGTACATTTACCTGTCTACAATGCGAAAAACACAATTACAAATAACAAGAACAAAGATCAAAGCAAAGTTAAAAGACATTTAAGTCTATTTGCCGGTGACTTAGAGAAGATAAAAATGAAATAAATACCCTTGTCTCCGTTTAAGTACACAAATGCAATAGTCTGTACAAAGGAAAGTTTCGTTGAAGACACCCCGTAGCGATACGAGATGCGAACTTCCCTTGATTAATTTCCAATGATATTTGATATGTTCATCTGACAGCCAATGGTGGGGAGAAACCCTGACAAATGGTTAGATTTTCATGTGTAAAGGTCCACAAGGGGCGCGATTAAATGTCTTCGATATATATTATAACATAATATTAATGTTGACTTCTTATTGATAAGGGTTCACCAGTATTGTTCCTACCTGATATATAATATTGCGGCTTTAAATTATTGATGTAAAATCATTTGTAAGACAAACTAAGTGACTAGTTTAATGAACAAGGAAATAGATTTCCTCTCATAAAGCAATTTCAATTTTGCCTTTTGTCTGTATGAAGCTCTGTAAATTAATTTAAAGTGATCACTTTAAGTCTTCCTTTTTATTATTACATAAGTTATTCATAACGAGCGGTTGCATTGCCGTGGGTTTCATTGTCCCCTTTACGGATAAGTCTCTTGGCTTCTTGTAATTTAACATTTTAGTTGGAAAGCGAGCCGTCTCCCACCATCTTTTGTCGTTTCGCCGGAACATCTTTATGAATATCTTATTATGAACCTAAATTGAGAAGAAGCTTACCTAGTCCTTATTTGCGTTGTGTTGTAGCAATTTTTACTCGGATTTATTCAGCCATTCGCAAACAATTTTAATTGGGTTTTTGTGCCTATCCAAACTTGTTTTCTCCGACAAAATTAAATTTTAACAAAATACCTCCTCCAACCTTTGGAATATCAACAGCTGATGATACAACTATAAATTATTATTGTGCTCGACGTCGTCTTTGAAGAGATCTCACTTATTATTTATGTGTACAATTCTTTAATTTTCTTTGTGAAAATATCTTATTTCTGTTGGGAGATTTGAGTCTCGTTGACTTAGATACTTGTCATCAGCGTCAAGAGACGTCGTTACTCCGTCCCGCGTATATTGCGTCATTATATTAAACACGTATTATACTGTGACAATCTGAGATGTTGCTAATGGAAAGAACACGGGAGTTTTGATAAATTCTTGCTCGTTATTCCCCTTCGCTTTAAAAAGGTTGGATGCGCGGGGTGTCATGTATGTAGTACGTGAAACACGATTGAGTGGAAATGAGCCGTTCTGATAAGACTGCTTTGTGCTGACTCGTTACTGCACGAAGAATATAATTTCCAACATCTACTTTACGAGCAATTTCTTTAATCATATACATCAACAGACGTTTTCTTAAATTTCCATACAGATAAGTACGTTGAATTTTTGCTGAAAAATACTTAATCAAATAATTTATCTTTAAAAACAATGCAACTAGTTTATATTCGTAGAAGCAATTCGTTATTTAAATATATATTAATAACTGGAGCTTTATTTGCTAGAACACTTTATTAAATAATCGATATTTAAGTGGCATGTACACTAATTAAATATGCTCTTTTGTTTGCAACGAACGACAGACGTACTGTACTTTGTTATTATTCTGTGGAGTATGTATTTTAGTTATTGGTAATTCATTTGTTTTAATATTAAAGTGAGACAATTTGACAAATGGAAATTGTCTATGCCGTTCGCAATCATTATTAAAACTAGTAAAATGTTGATAAAAAAGCAAACAAAGAAAGAACTTTTGATGCAAAATCATTTCAATCTCATAACTAAGTCACGAAAATCCGACAAATGCAACTTAAAAAGAACAACAAAACGTGAAAATATTTTAAGGTTTCGATACAGAACTAGACCGGAAAAAAAATTCTACACCATGTTGATTCTATATATTGAAACAACGAAGCAAAAAAACTGCCGACAATGGTTTGTTTACCTTGCGGCCGTGAGCGGCGTGGGCTGCTGTTGGCGCAACATTTGGTGTGCAGAGCTTGTATTCCTCAGGGCATTTCCACCCCACTCATTATACCCGATAGTTATTACTGTCATTTTTCAACTCGTTATTTACTCTGACGAGAGCTGATAGCGCGACATTTGCTCTCTAAATCTAAGGGGTGCAGGGTTTGGGTGAGCTTAGATGAAAATTGAAAATGGCCCTTGGATTTTCAGCCCTTGTTTGCTTGGAGAGATTTCGCTCTTGAGTTGTAATTATATTTTTAGTGTTTATTTAAAGATGAATTAGAAACATTTAGTTTATATCAGGGTGTTCTCGGAGTGAACATTATAAATGAGCTCATGATTATGATCTAGATTTAAATGTTGATACGAAAAGGGTAGATAAAATTAGGTACAGGAAAAAGTTTGTATAACGTCATGAAAGTAATCAAAGTCCGGTAAAAATACAGCAAGTCACTTTTCAAATTAAAAATAATGTTATTATATAAAAAGGAAAAGGTTTATCAAAGTGTCAACTGATGATAACAACCTAAATGTCATCTTGATAACTCTCAAGCAATGAGAAAACTTTTTCAAGCTTTTATGTGACTTTTATGATACTTTAATTTTATATTTTTAAACGTTTTTATTTTGCAAATGTAGTTCAATATTCTTTTATTAATAATGGTGTGTGTTCATTTACCATAATAATTATGTGCATGCATATTTTTAGACATCCTAGACACAGATAATGAACCTAGTAAATTGTGAGACTATATGTATGATTAATTTTGTTATGTCATTAAATTAACATCTTACTACACATACTCCAAAACTGCCTACTTTGAAGTCATTTCAAGTACAACTGTGAGCTATGGTGTTAAGCATAGAAGTTGATATAGACCTAGGTAAGATATATATACACTGTTTTAGTTTAATAACTGAAGGTATTATTTGCTTCAAGTAACTATAGTTTTCATTGAAATAACACTATAAGGATTTCATAAATAATCATCAAGAATATATCAAAATTAATTACTTATATTAAGTCATTAAATCTCCTGACCTATTATCGCGATGCAAAATTTTCCGTTTAACTTCACAATTCCCAGCACATTAATTTGTCCTTAAAGGTTTTCAACTTAATTCCGGTTTGACGTCACTTTGTCAAATATCTGTTTACTTTTGACAATGATTGATGTTGCTTTAAATCAAATCTGTTCATTTACCATTAGGAACTTTTATCTTTATGTTTAATATTTTTTCGTCTGTTTGTGATCAAGTATTTTTTAAAGGAATGAGATCGATAGTGTTTGTTTATGCAATATAATTTGATTTGATAAAAGCTTTTCACAGCTCTACTAAGTAGTAGAAAAGTTCGAAAAATAATTTCAAGTTAAATAACCTAACAGCCATTAAGGAAGTATAAAACCTTGTGATACAAAATGTTACATTCAAAATAACGTATCTTTAAATAAATTGAATCAGATAAAAAACTACAGTTGGACCGTTGGTATTGTCCAAATTATTGAAAGAGCCTTTTAATAAAAAATAGAACGGTTACCGCACTGAACGTGCATGCTCACCTAAAATTGCACCAACAACTTATAAATTCATGATTTCGTGACAGCAAATACTGGAAAACTGGAACTGAACATGTCTAGACGTGGCATCAATAACTAACGATTGCTAGAAAAGAGTGCCTTATTAAGCTCACTCCACGGCAATATGATATAGAGAACTATTATAAAAGATCATTTATAATGGATTCCCAGCCACAGAGGATTAGGTTAGTAAATATTTTATTGGGTGTATCGTGGATTGGTGCACGAGTGATTGACAGTAAGGCTCCCTCGTGACTTGGGCGCATGCTACGAGAAAATTACTGCATTTGTATTATTGGGGCAAAATGTCAGATCGATCGGACGTACTCGTTTGGGAATACTATAGTAACAATATCTTTAATTATATCTATATTATTCATTTGTTTGGAACAAATACGAGTATAGGGAACAATTGGTATCGTTATGAAACACGAGTGGCAATTACATACAGAAGTCCGGTATAAGTGCCGTTATATGTACGTTAAACTGCTCGAAACTAATAACGTAATCAATAACATAAATAACCCGAATCCTTATAGTGATATGAGCTGTACTTAAGCAGCGTAACACAGCTGCGAGCCCGAGGTAACTGCTAACTAGTTTGTAGTTGCAAAGTGGCTCTAAATTGAACACCTGAACGGGTCTCAACAGCTTCAGTCTCGGGGCGGCCCTAAAACGCGCGATATTAATCAACATTTAATTCCATATCGCGGGTGAGCTCGGCGGTACGCGTACGACCGCCATGGGACTTCTAGGAAATGAACCTGCTACATTAGTTCACTACCAACCAGACCGAACGTCGCAAAATATGCAAATGAAGAGGCGACTCATTTGACGAATTTTAATGGATATTTAACTGAGTTAATTATAAAGTTTCAACTTCACTTAACAGACAGAAACGGTAGCTGAACCAGATATATGTTTAAAGAGATTCCCGAGTGCGGCCGGTTGGAAAATTCTCTGAGCGTTTTAACATTTCGTTTAGATAGGTAAGTATTATACTTAAAACTCTATTTAACATCAGCTCGTCTCGTCATTGTAATTAAGAAGTTTTTACCACCGTCATAAACAAGACTTTCCTTTTAACACTTTACTTGATTAATTTTACCTCACGATGAAAAACACCAAGCAGTTTTTCTTACCTGTAAACAAAAAACACATTTATAAATATAACGTTGTTTATGGTATTTTCTCATAAAACTGTAGCGTCAAAGTTTCCTAATTTATTAGAATTTTCAATAGAATGGAATTTAATTATTAATATATTAAGAGAGATCGTAAATTCTTAGTAAATAATAAAGATAAGAATGACAAATGTAAGAACTGAGAATTATTTCGGGCATGAAAAAAAAATGTTGGTACGTTTTGGGATAATTGAATTTTTGTATCTCGAATGTGAAGCACACCTCGTGTTTAATTACTGGCGAGGGTTTAATTTATATCGTCCGAGACTTAGCGCACACCAGTCTACGGTCCTGGATAGGACTGAAACTCCCCAAAGATTAATTTTCCTAGGTACCCGTGAACTTTAACTTGTTTGCCCCGAAATTCCCAGTCGGCCCTTGAGAGTTTAGAATTTAATTTAATGAAATAAATTTGGGGAATCAGCAGTCGAAAGTTGAGTCTCGGGTATGGACAGTGGGATAGTTGTGGCCGCCCGCAGGCTATGTTATCTTCAGACGCTTTCAGAAGGTTATACGAGTATCTTTACTCATTAAGAGAATAAGGTGTTTCTATACTAATTTTGGCGAAGGCGCGGCATGGGGAAGGCTTATATCCAGCAGTGGATGGTTACGGGCTGACGATGATGATGATGATACTAATTTTATAAAGGAGAAAGATGTTATAACGAAGTAATATTTGGTTTTTCGTTTGTATGTTTGTATTGATTAGGCTCTAAAACTACTGGTACAGACGTTCCATAAAACTATGAATAACATATATTTAGGATACTTTTGTTCCCAAAATGCTTGATTAAGATTAACCCGGATGTATCTCGAGGCGCTGCTAGTAAGAAAATATACTTTTATAAATCAACCAGTTATATTTGGCCTTTTAATCCCAACAATGTTGCGTCACGATTGTATTGTACAAAGTGATTGGTTTATACAGAAATGGACGCCATTTTGAGACAGTAATCCTTGGAAACCTTACAAAGAACTTTTGGTTGGTATTTAGGGGCAGAAAGGATGAAGCCATACAGAACTGACAAATAGCTGATATTAACTTTATGTTTTAGACTGTAGGTAACGAATGACTAGACGTAATCACGAGTATTAAGGTTAATTATGTGTCCGATCAGATATTTTAAGTTACACCAGATTTATTCTGTTCCGGCCGATTTTGGTGGAAATTGGTGGTTTTTGGTTGGAAATTGGGTAATCGGCCGAAACATAAAAAAAATTGAAATTTTCTTTGGATTTTGAATTATTTATTATGATTTTTTATTTTGTTCATTATTATGTAATAAATGTAAACATGAATGTAGTATAATAGTGATTAATAAAGAATTCTACAAAAATCCATTTGTAATTTTTAACTATTTAACTTGTACTAAAATTTGGTAGACGTAAACAAAAAAAGTTATAAAAATGTAAGTTAATACTTTCAAAGACCTGTCTGAAGTACTATTTATAGAAGCCCCTTGATGATAAGCAAATAAAAAGGTGTTTTTACTATTTGTCAAGTGTAATAAGAAACTCTCGTTTCAACAGAAACTCATTACAGTAGTAGGCAGCTCTCTCGCGAGATGAGTTACAAGCTTAAGAGTCAATCCAGAGAGCGTTTTGAGTGTCACCGCCGTAGTAAGAGGGAAATTAAAAATTTAAAAACTCGCCGCCATGATGGCAGTGGCGTTAATGGCTGTACATAATAAATAAAGCGGGCCGTTGGTGGTGTTATGTGTGAGTCGAGTGGAGGGTGTGGCCGGGGCCCGCGAATGGGCTCTTGGAGCGACATCTGAGACGGCGGGCCCTTTGGAGTGCGGATCACTAGGCTCGATTCGACACGACTCGACCTGTTTCATTTTGCCTTGCCCGCGCTGCCCGCACTGCCCCAGAGTGCTACTACACTTTGATTTAAGAGAAAAAGCCGTTTTGACGCCTAAAAGGAGACCTCTCCGTTTGGAGGCCGAACCAAATGGAAATGTAAGGAGTAATTTCGACCTCTTCAATTGAAATGAAAGAACCAAGGTCAAATGTGGTACTTAGGTTACAAACACTGAGCAAATAAGTTTTCTTTTAAGTTAAAAAATTAATTAGTTATAATGTTAAGCGTTTGAGTGAATTGAAACAGACACTTTAATTAAAGTAAAGTATTTGAGCTTATACGAAAATAAAAAAAGAGTTTATTAAAAAGATGTTTAAAAGAATGTTACACTAAAAAACATCTTAGTAATTAATTCTCTTTAAAGAAATATATTTTAAGAAATTGTTAAGTATTTGAAAAAAATAATAGTTTAAGCAACAAAGTAAATTACCCCTTTAAAGCGGCCATCTTGTTTCTTCTAATTTGGCACGTCACAATTACGTCTGATATGCCGCCATTTTGAAAAAAGTACTCGAGTACAGAGTACGGCTTCCTTCCGCATCGGTGGGCCGTCATGAGAACTATTGCGGCGACACCCCCTTCGCTTTACATACATCAGATTCATTGTTTTAGTAGCGTCGAGAGTACATACGAGTACTCGACACCCGTACGACACACGTCTTGTCTCTTTTTACTACACGAGGGGTCATATTTTTAACGATAACACTGAATTTTTAACAAAAAAATACTATTTACTTGTAATCTACCAAAAGTATATAAAATAGGCTAATTTACATAAAAGCTCCTCAATATACAACATCGCAAAAATATTTACTCTGGTGTCTGCGACTATTAATAGTCGAAACAAACGCTTAAAACTTTCAAATCAAATGAAATAAAAACAACGTTTTACTTTATTTTAGAGCTACAATTTAGAGAAAAAAGGGGTGATTTTAAACCGTGACGAGACATAATAATTTACCCCTGTATGTGAGTTTTCTATTGTTTAACAAGTTGACGGAAGAATCAGCGACAGTCGTCATCGTTTCCACTGAGTAGTTTCGAAATAACCCCCTTACTTTACCCTCGCTTTTAATTGTTGCCTCTGAGTGGTGGGAGGATCTCAACTCTCAACTCTTTTATATTTGAAGCGTTACTGAGATATCCTTGCACCTTTGTATATGATATTTTACGCTCTCGTGTACATTGTAAAGGGCGGCCATTTTGTATGGTTATACATAAGAAATACATAACATGTCTTAGGTAAAACTAACTAAGTACGACAATATTTTTTTTCTGAGGAAAAGTTCTATTTTTTTAAATTTCGGTGTGCAACGTAGCATTCTTATTTTCCAAATAAAAAACTATTTTAGTTATGAAAAGGTAACAAAATACCTAGTCAAAAAGAGTCAAACACTTTATGTACATGTACAGGAGTTATTTTAAAGAAATAGAAATAAACTATTTCATAAAAGAACGAACAAAATCAAACACAATTTAGTTAAAGAGCTGTTATTTTTCCACTAGTACACGCAATACATACTTGTTCCCCCAAAAAATCTGAAATAAACTGTTTATTAAAACAACATTGGCGATGTCCGACCAAATAAAACGGCCCTAAATCGAATGTAATTGCGATTTTTAAATAGAGATGGCGTTGTGAGAAAACAATGCCGGCGGGTACAAAAACATGGGGTGAATGTTCAGGGCAGTTACGAAAATAGAATAAGATTTTTGTAGTGGACATTTACTTAATTCGATTGTTAACTGGACGTTTTTACAATCTTGGTATTAGTTTTCTTCTTAAAATAATTGATGTGTTTATTAAAACTGTAACATATCCTCTGTAACTATCAATGTTTAATATACTTGCATGTCGTTGATGTTCCTAAAATAACATAACATAACATAACATAATCATTCACTACATCATCTCATTATAGTAACTGACCCTAAAAAATAAATAAAGACCTGATTTTGTCCTGTAGATCGATACTAAAGTTATTGTATTAACTGATGTAATAACTTTAACGTTCATAGGTTGGTTTATCGTGGTGATTACGCCTATTACTCCACACTTTACTAACGTAGCAGTTAAAGAAAACATTGCCGTGCAGTAAGTTGTATAACAAATAGTTTACAATAGTAAGGGCCTATTTCACCATCTACAAGTTTTGTCTTTGTCACTTAATATGAAGTAACTTTACTTGGTAAGTAACTTTACTTGAAGGTCGTGAAATAGGCCCTAACAGTCAAACAAGATTAATTTAACAAAATTTTGGTCTTGTTTGCGAGGAAACCCTTCTTAACAGCATAGACACGAAGTTTCGTTCATTTTTTTTATAAAAACGTTACATTAATCCATTCATAATTATACAATCCGCAAAAAAATCTTGTTATTAATTAAAATAAACTGAAAAAAATACATAGATAACGAAATATCAAAGAAAATAATTTTACCTGATCAAACTTCATTAAAAAAGGGAAAAGCTAATCAAAGGTTCAAGAATACATAAAGTGAAAGAAGCTTCGCAATCAAGCCAGGCTCCCTCACACTCCGTGTTTGTACAGTCAACAGCACAGTAACTGCATCAAATTTGAACCTTATCTTTATCTAGGAAAATACAACTTGTGTTGTATACTGTACATTTTGATTGAAGAAAATATTACTTGTAAATACAGTAAACAAACAAATATACTTACCCAATTTTGAGCCTACATTTGAGGATATTTCGAGAATTTCTAAAACTTTTTGTGGTTTACAAACCATATTAAAGATTTTTTATATTAAATGTTGGTTTATTATTATTATTTTAGTATTGTGTTAATAGCTTTTTTACAAAAATTAAAAATAAATATTTTTTTCAAACCGATCTGTTTTCAAGTCATAGCGCGACGAATGATATAATTCGCTAAAATCTTAAAATCTTAAATCTTAATAGATTGAAAATCCTTTCATTTATATAAAAATCATATTATGAAATCTCTTTGCTTTTCCTTACTTTAATGTTAGTATTATGAATTCAGTTTTATGAAATACAATTACTACGAGACTTTATTAAATAACATTTCACTAGTAGAAACACGGAGACGAAACTTTAATAGACATTAAAAATGATGGCACTCAAAGGAACGAAATTTAATATCAGAACATCGCTAAGCTTAACAAATTAGAAACTTTTGATTAACGCTCGCATACAAAATAAAGCCGTCTAATAAAAAACGTCTGAATAAAGATATATGTGAATGGCGAGCACTATATTCCTTGGAGTCAGTAACAACTGCGAACAAAAAAGGCGGGCGACCGCTGCACCCGCAGAAGTTTCAGTTCAAAAGTTAACTCTACATCCCATAAATAAACCTTCGGTTTTGCTGGGGATCTGGCCGATTGCAAATTTCAACACTGTGGTTGAACTGTGAAGTCGCATAAATTACAGTTAGCGACACTAGACGGTTTCAAAGAGAAAAACAATCGAAAAGTAGCACTTAGCAGTTTGACTAATCGCCGGTCGGCAATGACAGTTTGAGTCGGTGGCGGTGGGTAGAGGAATTTGGGTACAGCTCTTACCGCAAGACATAGCAAACGTTAATGCGTTCTTGTGACAAACTACTCGTGAATAACGTATTCGGGACTGCAGACTATTTGTCTCGGTATATCATGTGATGTGTGTCTCTACAAGTTTGGCATCTATTTTGTTCCTTCACGCAACTTACGTATTACAGAGTTTTAGTGTTTTGTTTTTTATGTTACACAATTTTCTTTACACACGTTTACTCATAATAAGAATGTCGTAAAAACTAAAAGATGGCTGCCATTATTGCGTAAAATGTTCGCATTCCTACCGACTGAATTGCCAATTGCTCCAAGATCAATTCAAAAGACAGAAACCGCGTTAAACTTAAGGAACAACATACCTCCAGTGATGTAAGACCTCAGCACAGGTAGTTACTACCCGGTCGCGTCGTATATCTACTTGCGAGGGTACTTCATTCGCTTCACGCCTCATACCCGCAAATAAATCAGGGACCCTAACGCGTACAACACAGATACGTGAGAAAATTAGAACACTAATTTACTATGGAAAATAAACGATATTACTCTTTGAATACTTTAGATGTCTGAGAAAATTTAAAGGTTGATTAGAATGTTGTAAGTTTGAACTCTGCTCTTATACCAACTAAGTATATTTAGAAGGGAATGCTTAACAAGAGAAAGCAAATTATAACATTCAGTCTAAAACAATTTGCAAAATGGTATTACTAAATTTCGGCAGCTCATAAAGCAAAACGGACAGTATAAAAAGATCAACTCAAATATTAGTACAGTGCGAACTAACATAATTCGTAGAACCTACGGTCTTGTTTGCACTGATTACGAGAGAAGCCGAAGTAAACTGTCGGACTATAAGTCGGTTCTCACACACCACTCGACCGCACCGCGCCAACTTTCTTTGTTGCGCTTAACTATTGTTTGGTTCTAAACTTACCCCGGATACCGAATGGACAGAGCTCGACTCTGTGAGAAATTGTTTTGTATGAGTTTGGAAAAGGAAAACATTTTGCCAGAAGCTTAAGCAAATTGCTTAAACACTACGGTTTCTGGTTGTAAGTTGCTTGTTCATATTTTATTAGCATAATTGGTGTTAAATTTGTGTTATTTCGCTTGTAAAGTGTTTTGTTTGGTGAAAATACCCGTCTGCATATTTTCTTAAGAATCTGATCATGCAGATCAGACTCGGACACAAAAAATATACATTATCACTGCGCCATCCTGGCTTTGCATTTCATATTAAATTTTCAACTTTATGGTCGTGCTAAATTATTAAAAATTCCATCACCATTATTAGGGAATCTATCGGCTTGTAAAACCAACTGCAAGGAAAGGAATCTCTCCCGCCTCTTCACCATTACAACTCATAAATTATTTAAAGATACTTGTTTGCTAACAAAAACAAAATTTACAGTACAACGCCGGGATTACTATCAATTAAAAGTTTGTTTTCCTAATAGCGTACATATATCAAAACAGATTCTACTGAACATCTGAGTCCCGTCTGCGGTGTTACGAATAGATTTTGTATTTAGGTGACTAAAGTTTACATTTGGTTGCTTTAAATTATCCTTCTTTACGATACTAGAAGGTTTGGTAATCTAATGGCATAGGTGCTTGCCTTATGCACAGTGATTTTGAGTTTAAATCCTGGGTAAATGTTTGTTAATTCACAAACACGCGTTAGGCAAAAATGAAAAGAAAAACAATTTATACATATATCGGAAAAAACCATTCATCCATTTCATATAGTCCATTTTTTAAATTATAATACGAACTTAACTTTCAATTATCATGAACAACAAGAGAGAAGTTGACAATATTTTGGACCAAAATCTAAGCAAATCTTACCCGTTCAATTGTTATTTTATCCAAAAAATCCTTGAATTTTCCAAACCCGTGGTGCATAAAAATGTTCTTTGTTTTACCTAATTGCTTAAAGTGGCTGCTTAGCGGAATATTCATGCAAGTCATTGTTTTCGACGTGTTTACTGCCGTAATAGGAATATTTTCGGGAAACACCCCCTCGTAGAGAATTCGTGACTTTCAAAAAACCGACTGGTGGCGACAAGCTGCCGAACACATTCAACGTTATTTGGTAATGTTATGAATACTAAACAAAAGACAGATTTTTTGGTTAAATTTTCATATTATACAATTTGTGTATGCACAGAAGGGTTCTGTGAAGCCGTCATTCGCAGATTTGATTCCTGAGCCGAGTGATGCGTTTGTAATTTTTAATCTTATTACTGTAAGTAATAATTTGAGAGAATCTTTGACCTACAGTGAAATCTTACAAGTCAATACTTTTGAGTACTACTTACTTAGTGATTAAATATACTGCTGAAATACCTAATCGAAGTATTAGTCAAAGCGAACCTACATTTAACTTGATTAATCAACCAATTCCAAAATTTTAATAATCAAAAGGTTTCAACTTTTAAAGTAACTCAAATGTTTGAATGACTTTAAGAAATTGGAAAGCGCGTGCAATTTCTTCAAAATTACAATATTATTTCATTGTACAAAGCTGATCTCGATCGCGGGTCACAGAAACAATCACTCAAATAGGCTGTTCATATTGAATATTAATCGCCATTTTCACTGACGAATAATCTGAAAGGCGAATCGAGAGGTTTGAGGAAATAAATTTGTAATGCAAAGTTAGAAATTCCATTCCTGTGTTACCGATAAAGTAAACGCTCTTACGCGGGCGCTGCACAAAGGTAAGAATACGTTTAGCATTTTACTTTTCCAATAGAGACACAAAGAAGCGACAGTAAACATGGGCGAAAAATAATCCAGTGCCACCCGAGCGATTAAGCGTTGAGCCAATAAGGCCTAGGTATTCCGCAATTTATTAGCCTTGCAAATTCGAGTCCGCCCGCCCATAGCGCGCCGCCCGACTCCTGCTATGAAATATAGCTGCGGCCGCACCAACCTTCCCGCTCACAACCAGTATTACACCCCTATTTTAGCTCTAATTAAAAAGCCATCAAAGAGTTTTCAGTCATTAATCATGAAACTGTTAACGGTGGATGCCGACTTCTTTCTGAGGAAAAACGAGGATTAGGATATTAGCAGAATCTCTAAAATATTCAGAGTTAGTGGAGTGGTAAGCCTTGCAAAAAAATGCGTAACCGTCAGTACTGATTTAACGCGAATGAATCTTAAGTTTTGAGAGGTTTAAAGGATTGCGAAACCCTTCTTTTTTGGGATTAGTAAAAATACCAGTGGCATTTTGTAGCTTCATAATTGACTGCAGCGGTTATCCTACCGAGTTTTTATTTCGTTCTTTTAATTTATATTCGAGTTTAAATATTTGAGTCGGGAGATAAAAGGAAAGTTGTTAATAAAAGTGGATTAAAAGGAACAGTTGAACCGTAGGTATTTTCGTATTCACGATACTCAATATTCGGTTCAGACTGTCCCAGTTCAAAAATTGAACAGAAATATATCGCGATATTTTGTGCTAGATATTGACTTTATTTTTTTTCAATTTTACTTTAATTAAAGCAGAAATATTTTTAGATTCTTTGCAGAGTTTTAAATAATGCAGTTATTGCAAATTTTGCAAACAAATATTGAATATTAATTAATACGGGATCAATGTGAACTAAATATCTACAAAATACAAGTTGACATTTCAATCGAACCGTGATTGGGTTGAACTCGTGATATCGTGGGCGTCATGGGTAAAGGCACTAACTACGCTCAATCTAACTTCATGTCATGTCATTACCTAAACAATCAAATGAATTGATTCCGAACTGTGCTAACGAACGTAAACCAATATTTAATTTATAACTATTTTAAGACAAGTTTCGACACTTTAGTCTTGTTTGCTATTCGAACGTGGCTTGAATTTGCAATCACCAACACGCAATTAAAAGGGCTATATGAAATGTTTTAGCCGCAAATCGGAAGCACACCTTAAAACTATTTTATATTGTGAAAGAATCGACGTCGAAGCAAATAATTTAAAAAATCAGCGCAATTCAGAGTTAGATTCACTCAAGTAGACCAAAAACTACATATAAACATGAAATTCGTACTCAAAATTGTATCTAAAGTGCCAGTAAATGTATAGTTAGTTTCTACTTACTACTATATTTGTGGGTAATGAAAAGCAATTTCATAAAAGCTCAAAAACCGCCGAATCATCTTTGTATTAGCATAGAAGATTGCTTTTAACAATTCGATTAAAATTATTCCTGTCATGTCTCAATAGAAATAACGTATTTGATACGTAAAATTGATTTTTTCTTTTAAAATGCTTTTAATCGTATAAAATTTCTGAATAAAATATGCCCGATAATATTGAAAGAATTTGTTTGCACGCGCTAACTCAAGAAACTAATAGTTCGATTTTAAAAATATATTTTAGTGTTTGAAAGTCTGCTTATCGAGGAAAGCTCATTAACAGCCTTGGATTTAATAGAACACACATTTAAATAAAACTATTAAAGAGATTTTAGTCGCAATATAAATGTTGTTTTACATTTTTGACGATCACGTTTCCATCTTTTGTAATCATCAGAATTAGTTAGAAATGTAAAAACAGCAACAAAATAACTCCGTTAAAATATTATAATTTCAACGTATAGTTGATTAAATTATATTTCATTAAATTAGTAACATGCCCCTCTCGACAAACATAACAATGTCGCCCACAACTCCCAAATTATATTACTTTATTGTTATTTTTTTTTACTTCATTCCCCTAAACTAACGTAAATTGGCTTGGGATCACGCTACTATAACCATAAACTGTGCTATTGGATTGGTTTTGTTCAGCTTTATAACGGTTTATATCGTGAATTTACTTTTATTAATACTTAAATGAGATATTTTGGTTTTTATAACAAGCCGTTTAATTTTTACTTTGTTTCTAAGGGTGGATTTTGTTGTAACATTTTGTGCGGTCGTGTTGTGTATTTAGTGCTTAAAACTTTTGTAAGTAAATAGTAAGTAGGTATATTTTTGGTGAAATTTGCGGTTGATATTTTATTTAGCACTAGCAGCGACGATCGCATACATTGCAATGATAGGATCGCATACACTGAAAAAGTGATTCCCCAAATGTTATGTTTTAAATCTATGTCTTAACAATTAAAAAAACAATGAAAGCGAATTAGCCAAATAGGTGCAGTTCAAATCATGAGTCACGTTTGTACATAGATTCAACGACTGTGTTTTTTGTAACTCATTATAAGTTCATGAATTCTTGATTTAGACTTTGACTCTGCTACATTACAAGAATATCCTAAGATATCGATATATCGACTCTCTCTCTTTCTTCTCTAACAACAGATATCACATTCGAATAAAATCTAGTATCGTTATCAAAACAAATCAGTTTTGGTATATAATCGATATCAATCGGAATCAGTTATTGAGTGGTGGTAGAGAGTGCTCCACTGCGCCCGCATGTCGGTGTTCGCACGGCGGTCTAGTGGCTACTTGTCCACGCCGTGACGTCATACACACACTTCTATTCTACACCAACAGTGTGGACTAATTGAAATTCTAAAATCAAACTGGTAAATTCGCTTGGAGAAGGAATAGGTTGAATATTCTGTTATTAGATGAGGAATAACACCGGTATTGTTACAATAAGTTTATGTTGAACAGCTGTATTCACAATATTTATTTTTCATTTATGTGTTACCCGCACTTGGTCAGCGTGGTTGACTAAAGACTTATCACCCTCAAGCAGGTCAACCGCTTCTCGGTTAGGACCTTATATGAGCTGACGATGATGATTTAATTAATAATTATTTATTGGTAAAAAAAATGTTTTTTCATTCCTTAATCTATGATTTGAGAAAACGTAAGAATAAATAAAGAAAAAAGAATAAAGAAACTTAAGATCAAAAATGTTCTTTACAATTTAATCTAAATTGTTTGAAAATCACAAAACAAGTGAAGGCATTTGTTTCTGATTGTCGTAACACTGGTAGATTCAAAGTTAAGTAACTGATCGAAACAGCGCCCTCAGGCTAAGCACCTGATAAAGGCACTTACTAATTAATTTTCTAACAAATTTCAAATGTTACTTGGTATTAAGACGAACTTTGACTGAAATTGTATCTAAGAATTGAGTACAACATACAATTTTCTTTTAGAATAGAATTAAAATTGTTTCCAGCTATTGAACAATTTTTAAATTTAAGTTTTTAATTTTTATGAATAAAACTTATTGTTAGTTTTTAAATGTAAAGTCTCTTATATTTAAGTTCTAAGATATCTGTACATTTATAACGAATGCATCATCACTACATAGTATAAAACAAAGTCGCTTTCTCTGTCCCTATAATTATGTATTAGATCTTTAAAACTACGCAACGGATTTTGATGCGGTTTGTTTTAATAGATATAATGATTCAGTGGAAAGGTGTTTAGCATAATTTTATCCCCATATTCCTATGGCAACGGAAACTACGCGGTTGAAACCGCGGGGCGCCGCTAGTTCGATATAAGAATTAGAAAAACTGATAAGCGCGTGCTTATTAGTTTGTACTGCAGCTATATCAATAGCCATGAAAGTAATCAAAATTCAATATTCCCTAAAAATCAAGTTATGGTAATAAATACCCTAATGGAAATTTATGATCTAACATTAACATTTAACAAATCGTATAATTTGTTTTTTCTATTGATAACGTTGTGTCAGCAAACATCAGAAACAAATAAATTCTAAATTACGATGCAATCGTGAATACTAAAATGTTTAATCGTAAAGTTTCCTTTTACAGTGTCATTAGGGAAATTGGCGTCGTTAATTTATAGAGACCCCCCTTTAACTGCTTCGATATCGACGTATTTAAATCGGTAATCCGATGGTTTGTTTGATATCGCTTTCATTTGATTCACTTTCGATATTACCTAACGTAGTTAAACATATTGTTCTCAAAATTAATAGTTTCATTGATTTCCTATGGGACCCAAGTTTTGACTATTAAAATGAAATCATAATTAAGTATTGGGTAGTTATTATTTAGTTGGTAACAGTCATTAGTGAATACATTGTATTAGTTTGTTTTTACTAACAATAATTTTAGTTTAATTACAATCAATAGCCTCGTAACCCAAAAACAAAGTTTAGAACAGTTCTAAGGAAGAGAAACCACAGAGAAAAAAGCCTACACAAAATAATAGAAAAGAACGTATTGATTTTAGTAACTCAATTATTATTGGAATTATATTTCAACGTTTATCTTTATCAGAACAATAACTTCAAAATAAAGGATTTGAAAACGAAATACAAGAGTAGGAAATCGATTGTTTTTTATTAAACGTACGTAAGTTTTAACTCGCAGACGTTTTTTCGTATGTTTTGATTGGAAGTGTCAATAGGGGTGCGAACGTCGCCAGTTTCATATTACCGGATAAAACAAACTAAAGGTACAATGCTTAAGTGCGAAAACAAAACGAACACCGTTTAAAGATCGAATTACCTTTGACGAAACCGGGTTGCATTCGTACAAAGGACTGTCAGATAGATAAAAAAGTGTTGAACGATTTAAACCTTAGTGCTTGAGCTTAGAGTCTAAACAGTTTCAGATCAAATGATTGATTTGATCATTATAACACTTGAAGTTCGTAATTGAAATGTAATGTGTTCTAAATTTAAAACATTTTGTTTTCTTCTAACATCGATGCTAAATATAGATTAGAACGTCTCATTGCGTAAATCATTATAGAAACTAATTAGACATGTAACATTTATACAAACAGTCTGTACAAGCTAATTTGACATTGAAACGTTCAATTATAATATAATTTATAGGCGTCAAGTTCAAATAGAAACCTCTAACATTATGTTTGAAACCAAAGCTTAATTAAGACTAGGCACCTCTACAAAACTAATTAAACTTATTCCATTATTCGTGCAAACGAAATTTTAAGAGAACGTCCGGAGACAAGCTGCTGCAAGTTAGATTTATTATTATTACGTTAGCAACACTTTGTCGGGATCATTTCACTAACTACAGCCTTATTCAACGTAAATTGTTATGTCTTTACTGAAATTCTCCTTTTATTACAAATTCAGGTGGAGCTATTATTAGGTTTTAGCATTGAAGATGTCAAGCATTTCTTTAGGTTTATTGCTGTTTCAATTTGGAATAATCTTGGATTCGAAAAATGATTTTAATTTTAATGAATTCGTGGCAAGTTTGAATGCTGGCTGGAATTCTTAAAACAAAAATTTAATTTTGAATCTTTCGAGTTCGCAATTTGAAAATTACAAAAGGAACAATCGAACCGCGAATAGTTCGTGCAATTTCCAAAAGTATGGTGAATGAACAATGAAGCGAAGTGAAGATTAGTGAGTCACTTGAAAGGCATCGGCTATTCGGTCGTCCTTACAAAGGCT
Organism: Timandra comae; assembly: GCA_958496195.1. Lineage (NCBI taxonomy): Eukaryota > Metazoa > Arthropoda > Insecta > Lepidoptera > Geometridae > Timandra > Timandra comae. The sequence continues at coordinate 5,070,161 of OY292367.1, forward strand.
AACATTTTACTTATGAATATTAACAGTAAACTAACAATGGGACTTAACGTTCTATTAAGGTTAGACTAATTGTAAAGAGACGAAAAAGGTAAGGTCGGTTGTACTCTAGCTTAATTAGGAGTTGGCAATTTTTGGGTACCAATTTTCTGTGTTTACAATAGTTGTATCTATAGCCATTGCTAATTAAAACATCACGGAAAATATGCGGTTTGTTAAAGATGTATTAAATTTAGCTTAGCAATTGTTTTAAAATGTACAAAGCTGTCTGGTAATACATTTAATGTGGCCTGAAGGTCCCGTAGCAAACAAGATTAAGTACTGAATTAAATTTAATTTAGATGTCAGTGCAGCCTAGCGACGTTTATTCTTACAGAGATGCTTCTACTGCGTTATGTTATACTAGCTGTGCCCCGCGGTTTTACCCGCGTGAAACCTTATCCCGTGGGAATTTTGGGATAAAAAGTATCCTATGTGTTATTCCTAGGTATGAGGAACATCTGTACCAAATTTCATTAAAATCCATTCAGTAGTTTTTGCGTGAAAGAGGAACAAACATCCATACATCCTTACATACAAACTTTCGCATTTATAATATTAGTAGGATGGTGCTTACTAATTAAGAGTAACATTTAACAGGAATGTAAGCAAATATTTTCATACTTTTTAACCGACATCCAAAAAAAACAGTAGGAGTTTTTCTATTCGACTAGTATTTTATTTGTGACGTGATTTCTCCGTAATCAATGAATGGAGGATTTTAATAAGTAGATATTAGAAGAAAGAAAATTAGGCCGAAAATTATCAATATTCTTTCCTCTTAGTACAACCCTTAAAAACTTTTGTTTTAACCAAAAATTTAAAATGCCGTATCGTAGCAGTTAATGTTATCTTGATTTTTTTAAACATTAATATAGTTTTTGTTAGATTTCATAGTTAACGTATTATTTATGATAGGTCATTCAAACGAAAAAGCACGTAATACCGAGCAGTTTTTCCAAATTAAATTATTACACATAACCATAAAATAAAAGTACCAACTTAGCAATAATTTTTAAAGTCACCAAAGACTATGTATGTTTTGGACTGTTAGACCCCATTCCAAGTTAAAAGCTTCTCTATCCCTCACTGATGATGTCATTACAGTGTCGAAGAATATGCGTACACCTCCCGTTTGTCTTACGCGTGTCAGTGATCTGAAATTCGAGTCATGTTCGATTGAACACGGGACATCCGTAACACTAGACCACCTGGGTGGCACAAATAATTTCGGAATTAATTTCTATTTTCATCTAAACCAAGTTTTATCTGAACATAAAATCAGTTATATTGAATTTGTAATCATGAATACTAATGTTAGTTCAAAACACATTTGTTAAAGGAAATTTTATCAAAATTAATGATGAAATAAATTGAACATAGCATTCAATTAAACTAATACACCAATTTGTATGTAAATGTAAGATTGGCTGTGTAAATTACTATCGAATTTGTACATTATTTAAAGGTAACATATTGACATTATCCAGTTAATGTTTGTGTTATAAAATTAAAATAATTTTATTAATTAGTCGAGTTTAACGAGGCACGTATATTCATGTTATCAACAACACTATGCCAGCAGGCATTGTAACACATTTATTGTTGGTTTTAATACAAACAAATGCTAACTTTAATGATAATAATTGGTGGAAAAATACCTTTTTTATACAATACTATTTGATACAAATATTTAACATGTCATGTTAAATATTTGTATCAAATAGTACTACTAAGACTTAATGCTAAGTAATATTTTCTGCTAGACCTTTAGAAAAACTATTTAATTTTAACTACCAACTTTGATGATAAACTTATCCCCTTTGACAGTAGTTAGTGGGACTGCAAAGAATATTTGGAGAAGTCTAAAGTACTTCTAAGTCCAGCTGTGGGATGAAATATGTTATAAAAAACATTCACCTTCAGAATTTATCCACGCAAAGTTCGAACCGCTAAAAAGCGTCTAAAATTTCGGAGCGGAAGGTATAGTATGTCCTTTCTAAGTAAAGACAAAATACGAAGAATTTCGTTTTTTAATTAAATTCTACATATAAAATTATCTAACTTAACGATGACAAGGATGATACCCAATAATCGATACTTATGTAGGAGTAATTAAATGCTTTTATGTTTTATAAAGCATATGGTTTAAAACTTATAAAACATTATTTCATAGTTTAAAAACATGTTTTTTATCCCTTTAAAACAAGCAAACTTGTCAGCATTAAACAAGATTATACTTATTACTTTGATAAAAATGATAATGTGTTTTCATATTATTTTCCAACGAATGTTATCAAAGTAATTTCATCGAGGCCCATTTCACAAAATACGTGTTAATAATGCGTAAAAAGCCATCCGATGCATTCCGCAGCAATGAATTTACTTGACATATTAATATATTAAAAATACACCGCATAAAACTCCATTACGATATTATTATAAATATCAAACATTGGCAGGACACCGCGAAATGTAGTGCGAAATAAAATACAACATCAATAACATTTCATTAGTCGCGAACTTCCAGCCATAACGCTGTCGGGAAGGAAATAAATACGAAATATATGTTCTTGACATTATTTACATTTGTATTTTTCAGTTAGCATACAGTTTTACATTCTATTTTTAAATCGCTATTTTTACTCACTTTGAATTTGTACTCCAAACTAAAGAGAACTTTACGAATACAAAGATATAAAAAACTACAAAATACATCTTATTACCAGTAAAATCACTTTACAAATAAGCTAATATGCAATCAACGAAAAGCATGGCATTTAGTCACCAGTAAAGAATACATACACGACTGCACTGAAGTATCTACAAAGCTTACTTCTCGCACGTTCAGTACTCCACCTTTGAGCGCTATCCAAACATGGACACTAGCAAATATTTGTACCGAAATTGGGATAAATCTACAGTGAACCGAAAGTTCTGATCTAATTTCGTTTGAAGTGAAAAGGGAAAGAGAAAATGCGGTACGTTATAATAACACATTTGTTCGTTCTCTGTCGTATTGTGTAATAAGGCAGATAAAATAATAACAATCATGTCAATGTGAGAGATTACAACACAAAAAGAATATGTCAGGAAACGCGAAATTTGGTCCCAACACAAAAACAAGGTAAACGGGACACCAACATTGGTTACATTACATTGTAACCTGTCCGGTTTCCTCGAGGCAAACAAGATAAAATAGTGGTACCCACCAATATATTCGAAATACCTGAACGTTTGATTCCAAAAGGCGGTTTGACGAAGGTAAGCCTGCTCCTGGTATCCTCAACCCTTTGTCTCCCGAGAATACAATGGACAATCGCAATGGTTTGAGAACGACAAGGGACAGTACGTGACTAAATTTTGAGCAAAATGTTTTGCGGCACACCTTTGTATATCCGAAATAAGTAGTGTCATGTTTGGAGGGTTGGATAACGTGTATCGTTACAACGAGGGGATCGGTCACCGTACTACAGATCTTGTATCAGTCGTAACGCAACTAAACTTTATTGGAACTGAAGACAGTAAATATACAGACACAAAACGTGCTTAGAGAGCAAAGTTCGACTTGTAATTTAAAGCTGAATTTTCTTTCAATTTTAGTTGAGTTGAAATTCCCTTGATAGATTAGATAGATAAATTTGGATTAAAACTGTAGAACAAAATTTGAATTTGTACAAAAATGTTAAATGTCCCTAGTGGTCAACGGTCAATGCGGCCCTTAGGTTAGCATCTCCTCCGGACGTGCTTGCCTCGCCTCATTGTGTTTCTTTTTTACCTTTTTCACTTTACTGGCTGAGTGGGTTCTTTCTTTCAACTGCCTGCGTATTGTTTTGTTTACTCATCACTACTACGGCTAGCGTGGACATTTGCCTTTCAGACTCATCCAGCCTTCTTTAAATTGCTTTGAGTATAACAGTTCATTTTGAATTGAGTTCATTATAAAGCTCACAAAGTTATTTTTACTGTTTTTATGTATATTTTAAATATTACTTTGAGTATTTGTGCAAAACAAATATTGTACACATAATTTATTAAACATCTGTCATTGCAGCACATTATTTGCAATGTTTATTTATTTGTGGATATAAAAAAGAAATCCCCTCTTATCGTCGGTAATGGAAATCGATTGGGAGTGTGAACTCGGGGGCGTTTGGTTCAGCTCAAACGTCATCAAAAGTGTCAATCACGGATGTTTTCGAATAGCAAAACCGATTATCGGGCGTATTAAGTTGGTTATTGTTATCGACAGCGGCGTCCCGTCCATCCGACCGTGAAGTAGATTAGGGACATCATAATATGCCGTACATTTTGACGTCAGCTGCACGCAACGCATGCACACCTTGGAATTTTGACAACTTTATAATAAGTTCCCTTGCGAAATATATTGGGAATATAAATCCAATTTACTTTCATCAAAATACTCTGGATAAATCATCCAGATGATTGATTCGGTACGTATATTACCATATTCTTCATAATAAAGAACTATAAATTTATAAACACTATTATAGACGTCTCATTAAAACAAATACCATTGCAGTACTAAGTCGTTTTAATTAAATTGTACGCTTCAGTAAAGTCTACGAAATTTGAAGAGAAATAAGAGAAAATATTCCGAAACTCGCTCTCATTAGTTTACTTATACACATTAGTGGCAAAACTTTACTAGAAGCTTTTAAATTTAGTGCATGACCCTTACCTAACATAAAATAGACCAACAGAATTAGTGCCTTTGCTAATTACAAGGGTAAAGGCCTTGAACGATGGGTAGGGTTGGCCCAAAAGGGATGAATAACTTTGGGATGATTCTTTGGTGTACTACCGGGATGGACAAACGTTGTGAACGAAGCCTATCATTACGGAGCCGATGTTTCAGCCAAGTTGCCTTTACTTTGTATACGTAACTCATTTAATCTATGGTACAACCTTGAATAGCAGTTTAATGAAAGGGTCAATTTTGGTAAATAAATGAATGTGCCCCTTATATAAGCAGAATTTGGGTTTTAAAGGAATACGGAATCTCAAGAATGGGATTAGTTCCGAATGCTTATTAAGATAACATCAAAGTAATAGTAGTTTCGTTTAATTACTTAATTGAAACTTACCCTGATTCTCAAGTATTAAAATAGAGAATTGTTTTTGAAATCAAGTAATTACTTTAACGTTATTTTAAGCTGGGAATAGAGTAGAGAATTTTGACCCTTATCACATTATAAAGTGGGTCAAAATTGAGTGCAACGGTTAATAATACGAGTACTATGAATTTGGAATTCATTAAGCTCCTGGTTAACTGTTTAAGCCGGTAATGTTTAATGGAAGCGGTAAATTTAACATTAATATTGCGGTCCAGAATGACCACATCTCTGCATATCTAAATTGGGATAACCCGGAAACGGTCTAGCAATAATTTCGAATTACGCAGAATATCTGCTTGAAGCATCATTATGTGGTTTTTTATCATAACGAGTATTTTTGAAAACCGTTACCGGTTCTTCTTCATGATTCAGTTTGATGAGTTCGCTATAATAAGTCCTGAGTTCAAATTGTTGTATTACTAATATTGTACGTACTAAATTGTTTAATAATAGTGGAGAAAATTTGAATTTTCAGAGTAAGCTTGTTAATTACTATAAAAAGTTAATCTACACCTACCTACATCTTCACTGTTGTTTTTAAATAATTATTTGGAATATTTAAGATGTGCTTCTGTAGCCACATGTGTTATGTGATTTCTCAGGAAATAATCTCATTTCGTATCTTTTTGATTATCTTAAGATGGCAATTTGGAACAGGAAAAATGTAGATCACAAGTATTAGAAAAATATATTTATAGACCATTTAGAAAGTATCCCCGAAATATTATAGTGTTAATCATTAGGGTGTATACACACCAAAGACCCACCCTATAACCACAACCAATACAAGGAAATTAAAACTAGGTACAACTGTATTAAAATCTTTACTCTCGGCTTCATCACCGTTGGGAGGGCAATGAAACAAAAGGATTATTCTGTCTCACTTACACCCATTGACATTGATATTTCCGTCTCACGTGGCATTTCGTACCCTCAAAGCTGAGACGCTTTGAATGTATTAGTGATGAACACTTATGGTGTGGTTATGTGTGTGTGTGTCATGTTGCATTTGGTCTGATGATTCAGAAACATATTTTATTAAGGAAAGTCTTAAGTTCTGAATGAACTCTTTATTTTGATCTATGGCTATTGTAAAACTGTACGAACTGTACGTTATTGAATGTACTCTTGCAAAAATAAGTGGTTTCCAAAATTTAAGGGGAGCAGACTGTTGTAACTTTGTTCTCAATAAAACGGAACATTTATTCCTAGTATTCTGTTCTGAAAATGTCAATAAGCCAGACCTTGAAATAGATCGTACTTATGGTCAAAGTTATTGGTTGTCCTTTTGTGAAATTAAATATATTAAATTATAGAAAGTAACGATGAAGAAATTCTAGTTTGTACTTTAAATAAAAACTTAAATAATTAATAATTAATTAAACCTAATTACTCACCTCCCCTGTGCCTGACATGGTATTTCCTCTTAACGATAGCTCCGGTACAACACGGTTGTTCATAATAAAAGTTATAAGAACTGTCCACTTCTGTCGGCTGTTGCACTGTCTGAGATCGAACCTGCCACCCTAGTCCAACTACAAGAAACACCAACCACTGAACCACAACAGCCATTGTTCCTATAGTCCGTTCACTTGTCAAAATCATAGTTTTTTAACACCAAATACTGATTTCAAAGTCTAATTTCTATCCAGCATTTTATAATTCTGCAAAGTAAATATTTTGGTATCAAAACTTTTTGAAGTATTTTAAAAGTTAACTTCGACATATTTTATCTCTATTTTTAATTCTATTTTTAATGTAAAGTGGGTTTTACGTGGATTGTGTAGTTTTATAATCTACAGGATTAGGTCTAGATTGTAGGCCTAAATACCGCTGGCGACGGCGACGCGCTTGGCTAAATAATTCAGCCATTTTTGTGTTGGTTTTTTACTAAAACTTTAAGATTTAGTTACATACTTTTATAAATTATAAGTATGTATTTTTCTTAGATTAATGTACTTTGAATTTGTTTTTTAAAATTCTAAATAAACGTCATAAAACTGTTTTAATAAACTTATATAGTGACTTTTTGACATTTATAACTACTATTAATATTATTTATGTCCGGAACTTTAGAATGTTGATATAAAAAACGATATTAACATTTAATACAAACACACACAAAAGTAAAAATAACAAAGAAATATTTTTTCATCAATGCATGATGTCAAAGTCAATGATCATAAACATTATTTCATAAAACCGAGACCCGATCCTACGACCCGACATCATATTGTAACAAAAATGTCAAAACCATTGTATCTCCGAATAGAAATATAATGGGACCAATAAAAAGAAATTATTATAGGCATGTAAAAAACCAGCTTACGCCTATTTGACAATAAAATGTAATTTTTCCTTGTTGGTTTTACATTAAAAATACCATGTTGTGGGGTTGTATAATGGCTGGGAAGACCATTACGCGGCCGATAGCAATAAGCACACCTCGGGTAATGGAAACCGCATGGGCTTATGCAACAAGGGCAAATAGTTACCCTTTGAATCATTAAAACTTCAATATATCTTTTATGCATCGAGTAAGCTAGTATATTAGAGGTTTATCAGAAACATTCTTTTAGCATGAATATTCGACGGCTGATTGCAGTAAGTAGTGCAGACCCTGCCTCCTATGCCAAATTATTGATTCGATTCCAGTTCAAGACATATATTTATGTGTGTTGTTTTCTAAGATTTCTAAGAATGTTTTAAAAATTGTCTAGTATCCATTTCAAAATCTTTGCTTAACCACCAAGTCCCAAAGACTAGGTGGTGATGTGTGTTAAAGGTCCATTAATATCATTTATATCTCACGCATCGACTAAGCTAATAAATTAGAAGTTTATCAGTAAACTCGTAACCTAGTCACCCATAAAAATGATTAGCATGAATATCAAATGTATAGCGAAATAAATGTCTTCTACTAAATTTAACTCCAATCTTGGTTAGGGCTCTCGTCATGTGACCGATATCTTTCACTGAATACGGTCAGGGATCCCTCTTTGAATGAGTCCAGAGATGCATTAAATAGATAAGCCTTCAAAAAAGGGATTGGTGAAAGGGATAGAGCTCTTTATTAAGGCCTCGGGCCGTAATTTATATTTATTTACTATTAATATTAAATTTTAATTACAAATTTTATATTCAATTTGTAATACGAATACAAAGGTAAAAAAATCTAACTAGAAAATGTATTTCTTTGTATTTTAAAGGATCATATTCTGACTTGTCTTTGAGTGTTCCATGATTAATGATCTGCTTAAACGTATAGGAGCTTTAGACTATAATATACCATTGACAGAAGATACTTTTCGGTGTATTTTAAATCTCCCCTTACATTTCAAATAATGGTTTAATGGTTGCGTTTTAAAGCTCGTTTTATTTTTGTTTGTATCCTTTGGGATCAGTGTCGACATGTAAGATTCATTTCGAGAAATGAAAAATGAATGTTCGTAATCTTTGGTTCGGTTTTAAAAGTGATTTAGAATTATTTCGCTGCAAAATTTTAGAGTTGGAGCTAGACTTTAGAAATATACTTTTTAACCTCGTAGTTGTATGTTCTTTAAAATTATTATTTGTGAACCAACAGCGCGGTAACAGCGACAAAAAAGTGGTCAAAAACTACAAAAAGAATGTGGGTTCGGTACGGTCATTCTCATGGAAACCGGTTCTATAATGATGTCTTCATTAATGCGACGATGATTCACGATAAAACAAAATGCTTTATACAACATCGTTATACTATTAACTCATAAAATATTACCTTACAAGAGATAAAACTCTTAACTTATCTCCCTAGAAATTATTAAGTTTATAAATAAAATTCTAAGAATTTACAATATCTTTAATATTATTATCAAAAATTTTGTTAACACGTTCTGTCGGAATACTTCATCCGAAGCGATTCAATCTCGAGAATTCGGGAAATATTATATAATTTGTAATTTTATAAGACGGGTTCATTAAGCGTATTTTAATCTCCCTTAATATCTTTCGATCTCGTTTCGCAATACAATTACACCGTAACCGCGCTGCCTATTGCACGACAGGCTCGGCTCATTATGAGCGAAGAATGTTAAGAAATTTCATCCGACAACCCATTGAGGCAGCCCTTCCAATTGTGTAGAGGTGTTCCGATTGAATGGTGGGTAGGTGGAATGGGGGTACGATTATAATGAAATTTCGCCTCGATAAAGACCAGTGAGCCTCGTAACATAATACACGATGTTTCCTCTTCAACCCGTATCCATGTCACGTCATTAAACTGCGAAAAATATCTGCCGACACATCTTACTTAATGCAAGTTAACATTTGTTTGGCCTTTCATTAAAATATAATTGAAAATCTGCCTATTTATTTGGTAATTCATTTCACAAAATTAGATTTTAAAATGATAATTAGGTAATTAGTGTTTTTGACGTGAAAATTGTTCGAGTATTTTATTTTGTTTATCATTTCGTCTATCGCTAATTGTGACTAATTAATAGAAATGAAACCTGCGCGAGACAAGCTGGTTGTCGAGGGGCCGGTTTTAATTATAAATATTGCGTCTACTATAAATATATGACATGGGTGATATTTGGCATAAATCTGCATACATAAAAGGCAATTGTTACCGACTGTCTGATCTATCAATACAGTTCAAACCACTGAACAGACTGCTCTAAAACTTGGCGCCTCGATATTTATGACCTAGGCTTTTGTTAAGAAAGAATTTTCCAAAATTCCTCTTCTAAAACAAAAAGTTTAGACTCCCAACTCAAATTTGTATGAAAATATGGCACCGACGTGGGTAAAACCGCAAGGAACCGCTAGTTTCATAATAATATGCTTAATCAGAAGTTAGGTAAATGAAGAGGTAAGTAATCCAAGAGAACGAATCGGGTGTCCAGAAGAGATACGGTATGAACCCAGGAAATTTCAGTTTGAATTATTAATACAATACTGTAACAGCAGCGAATTGTAAGCTTCTTACGAAGGGAGCTGAATAAATATCGGTAGGCCGATAGTTAGAGAAACCCAAATACAAATAAGAACGCTCCGTACATCTACATAACGATCTGCTTCAGCTTTTATTTACAAAGGCTTAGCTATAGTTTTTGAAATTGTCAGCTTAGAATTGGCATTTTGTTTTTTAGGTTCTTGATCTAAAAACCTTTGGTTTGTAAATTTGAATTTAGAATACTCAATATCACAAAAAAAAAAATCTATTCAATTGTTTTGTAGCTGGGCAAATATCAGGCTATCTAGAAAAATGCTCTGCATATCGCAGGGCATGGTCCACCACAGCTCTTGGATCATATAAATACCTAGACTAAAATTATTGAATTCCACATAATTGTTATTTATTCAATAAAGTGAGTTAGATTAGTTATGAGGTATTATAGTATAACGGGGTAACATTGAAACTTTATATAATTAATTATTAATACTGTTTGGTTACATAAACCTCAAGTCTAATTAGTTTCTGTAGTACAAAATCAATTAAATGATACTAACAGCGATATTGGATCTCCGACCGCAACCTCAAGAAATGTTCGTTGGAGAATTCAAAGGGATGCATAAACATCTACACAGTAGTGGAAAGCAAATTGTTATTGGGGATTAGATTAATATTGTCTTAGAATTATTTTTTAGCCAACCTCAGAAAGAGGTGTTCTTCTATACAACTTTTACTTAGAACCAAATATGGTGAAGTTGTTAATATTTTACTTGAATTTAAATTAAACTTATTTATAATTTGTAAATGTTTTTAGTTTTTGTTAGGTAGAGTATGTTTAAAAGTTTGTGTCATATAATATTTGTTGTATACAGGGTTAGCGAGTATTAAGATATTTAAAACAATCAGACTTTTTCTGCTGTTTCAATTACTATGATTTACTATGTAATTGATTCATTTTTCCTATCTACGAAAATAATTTTGACATGCCAATCATCACTGACGTTTTCTTTGATATTTTTATCAATAGAAAACATGTTTTATTCTACTAAGTTACGCGCAAGAAACGAATTATAAACCATAAACTTCATTCAGCACATTACTGCGTTCAATAAAAGTAAGTCTAGAAAGTCTATAACAAATCTTATTAGCTCAGTCTTCAAAAGTAACAAAAGATGTAATAAAATTTACGACTAAGATATAAATATCAATAGTTTCAATAAATGAGCCGGTCGGCAGTAACAGACGTTGGTTCACAAGGGATTGTTGGTGAATTCTGGACACGTACAGATGCACGTAAACGTACCAGGCCTGCCGTGTTATTGATACAAATAGAGATATCAATTGTTTAGGACAAGGAGGAACAACAATGTGGCAATGATAGTTATTCTACTAATATAAGGGACTTTTATGAGCGTTGCTTAGGGAGCTAGTCGGTGTATTACGCGCTAAAAGTTTGAATGGATGGATATTTGTTATTTTTTGCTTGCTTTCACGCAAAAACTACTGAACTGATTTAGATGATATTGAATATCTTTGATTTACACGAACATTACACATTGAAAAAAAAAAAAATTTGTTTTAAATTTTCTGACGTTTCGGATTCTTTACGGAACACGTGATCACAGAAGACACTCCTAAGAGGGTTCTGTAAAGAATCCGAAACGTCAGAAAATGTAAAACAAAATACAAACACGACAAAAATCCGTTTAAGTGTTTTATTTTAATGATTTAGATGATATTTGGTACTGACGCATGACGTTCTTTTAAACTAAGAATATGTTATAATCTCAGTATTCCCGCGGTATTGAGATTTACTTGAGAAAACCACGAGGCATAGCATGTAACACAAAATTTTTTGTACCTCTAGGAAAATGTTGTTGACCTCTATATAAAGTTAGATGAACATCGCTTGAATTTTACTCTTGGATTACACTTTGGACCTGTTTTATATTGGTCAGAGTAATGTCGCTTCTAATAACTGAATAAGTCGGTTTAAGTTATAGATTTATGGCGACATAATGTTACAATGAATTGTATTGGAATTTCAATGTTATACAACTTCTGTTTTTTGTCGTTTTGAAAACGAATTTTGATTTTTCCGAATTTAAAACTTACTTCAAAGTTAGAAACATACTTTAATTCAAAGGTAGTTTATAGTAGGTATTTGTATATAGTATTATCGGCATGTCTGTGATTGACTTGTTGTTTTTGTCTATAAATTGACGGTCAAAATCAGTCTCTTATTTTCTTTATTTGTGGCAAATCCTCTTAACTCCAAATTACTTTTCCATCTTTAGCAAAATGTGATTAGACTAACATTATTACAAATAAAGACAATTGAGTAAGTGTAAGTAGTGCCATATCGGTGGCCGAGTTTTGGTCCTCAAAAATATGAGTCGACACGCTAGGAAGAAGAAGAATTGAGTAAGATAAGATCAGCTCTATATTATGTTACAGTTAATATTTTAGGAATAGGGTATAGCTAATTCTGTTTTTTTAATAATTGCAGTTCACAAATAGCATTGGTACTCAAACAAACATGTCTAAAACACTAATTAACTAACTATCATTTTGAAATTTAATTTTGGGAAATTAATTACCAAATAAATAGGAAAATTTTCAATATAGCCAAAGGCCAAACAATTTTTAACTTGCATTACCTAAAGTGTGTTCAATGTTCTTTTAAATATAAAATTGTCTAATTGCCTGTTTATTTATTTATTTCGGGCAAATTGAGGCATTACCTAGATATTTTCAAAATACATACTCATGTGTTTTCATATATAATTTTTATGAATCTAAAGTACCTACTACCTATTATGAAAATGGTTAGAGATCTGACTATTTTTGGCATTTTCCCACCATAATAACTATAAATTTTTCATACATTGTGTATGATATTTAAATGTTTTTTTAAATATCTGTAAATAATATATAAAGCATCTCTTCTACATTTTTTGCTTTATATTTTTCAGTTACTATTTTCAGAAAAATCATCATCATCATTATCAAGTCTATATGTCCCCACTGAGCTTTAGCCTGTCCTGACTCAGAAAAATACTTATAACTAATAATATTTCTGACCACTTTTTACGCAATTTAAACTAAATACACCAAAATTTAAAATTAATAACCGATTGATCATTCAAACTAACTAGTCACTCTTTCCGTGTTTTATTTCGTGTATACATTTTGATTTTAGTCTATTTATAAAGTAAGGTTGTTCAACTCTCCTTTAACGCTAATGACGGTACAAAATAGACATTTTTAATGTTAACACTGCTGTCACCGATGAGTTGAGTATCTGATTATACCTAATTGTAATTAATTTTCTGTAAACATTCATTTTTAATATTTTTAATTATAAGTCATGTTGGTAATACATATTATTTTACTTGTTTCATTATATTCATTTCAATTTGTCATTTTGAATTTTAAAGAAATGTTTTTTTTTCTATTTTTCGGTAGTAAAAGATTACTCTACCAACTAATTTTAACTCTACTTATGTTAAAGTAGAGTTCATTTTCATCAGATGAGTTCTTTTGTAGGTAAATAAAATTCAAACTTTTTATAAATGTAAATCCAATGTATCTTGATAGAGATAAAATATGTCGGAGTTATTTGATGCACAATGGCCTACACGAGAACACCACGACCAACCTCCTCCGTAGTCCGTTGAACCAAACACGTTGCAGTTTCACAAAAAATAAACAACACCAAATGTATTCAAATAAACCACTCTTTAATACAAGTTTAGATAGATATCATCACATACAACAATAAAGTTTTCAGTTGCAATATTTCATAAACACAAGTTTTTGTATTCGTATATTTACGAAGAAGTTTGTAACGGGAGGGTCGGTACGCGTGCTCCGCTCGTGCCGGCCGGCGCTCAACTACCACTCTCTACTCATTCTGTTCAAAACTTTTAAGTCATGGAGACGGCAAAGCTATGTCGCGCCTCTACAACTCACGCACACAATCACAACCGACACCCTATGCACAAACACGAAGCGAGCTTCCAAGTTCACTAAATAAACGAACACCAACACAAACGCAATAACATCGTCTACCCCTTGTTCGTGAAACGAGAGAGCGAGAGGCGAATATCAACAATCCGTCCGAGCGGCCCGGAGCGAGAGGGAAGCCCGCACCGCAACAGATGTATATCATTTTACGCAGGTAAGTATTGAAAATGTTGCTGTGTACGAATGAGACGGAACATAAATTTAGCTTAGTAAAGCCGGTTGTGTGCGAACGGGACAGGAACTGTTCAAGTCACCCGCGGTACATTCCTTCCTGATACCGGCGCGCCGTTCGTACCTTTCGATCGTTCAAGTGGCAGATGAAGCTTTTTAGGGTTATCACTTGATTATTGCGTGAGCAAATAAGATTACAGTCGTTCAAGAGAGATTACTAGTATTATAGTGCTTATCTAAAGATCCAGCAAAATAAACGACCGCTATAAAGTGTGAAGTGCAAATAATATCTCAAGCTCAATTTGTTTTGAAGAACGTTTCAAGATTACGAAGAATAAAAACAGGTTTTACGCGATAAATTACGAGCAAGTCTTAAATTAGGCTGGAATTTGTTTGAAAGACTACAAATGTTGCCAGGTATTAAATAATTCAAAAAGAGTGAGGTGAGTGGGAGGTAGCAACCCTATGTCAAGATGTCACAAAGTAGCAGGTACCGGTGCAAGTATAACGTGTGCTGTTAAATTTCGGATGTTTTTTGCATCCTTCGCCCCTTCTATTTCCTTTTTATATCGTTCATATTGTACAATGAAGATATCAGCCATTATTAATGCAGAGCTTTTATAATAACTTGAGCGCGATTACGCTACGCCACATGAACCCATCATTATTCGTTACAGATATTTGTCAGGTCATTGAATAGGATCCTTATTAACTGTATTTAATGAGATATACATATTGTATTAGCGGTTTAAGTATTATCTAAATAAAAGGGTTAATATGCGTGTAATGGAAATTTATAATGATGTAATAATGTGATTAACTGCTTAAATTGTTCCAATTATCTTAAATTGCATTTAGCCATCCATAAGTAAAATGTATGTACGTAACGACATTTCATTAATAAAACAAATATTAAATTATATTCTGAGACACACATCCACAAGGGCAAGTATCAAGAATATTTTTAACATGTTGTTTTACAGTGTTTTAGTAATACGATACCAATAAAAAGCATCGCGAGTCCCGTCAGGTATTAGTGAGCGTCAAGCGAAACACTTCTCCGAAACCGGAGCCGCGCTGTGGCCCATGTTGATGCTAACTCGACGCGACAACCTATCACAATAAACACTTTGTTTCCATGTAGGTAACCCACAAATTAGTGTGGTATTATGTGTACATCCTTTTTTTCGTACACGGGAAATGTGACAGATATTCCCGACAATACTAGAAGATCGAACCGGATTCACTGTTTCAACAGCGCAGCCCTAATCAAAATCGACGTTGCAAACACTTATAAAAACAATCACGAAATTATGACGTTTTTCTGACAGTTTGACACGGGTACACTTTTTGCGGACACACTTCATTAAATCCCGAGTGCCTGTAATATAAAGTTAACGAGTCCTCAAACAAAAATACCAGGTGATTCGACGCCGACGGACGGATCAACATTCTGTGCGCTAAACAGATTCTCTATATTTTTGAAAATCTTTACACAAGGATAAACACACAAAGGAATGGCAGTTGCTGGCACTAGACAGTGATTTTATTTTCAAACAAAGTTGCAGTAGTGTAATGTTTAAATAACTTTGGTGTTTTCTGCTTTTGTACAAAGTTTTCTATTGACTTTTGGTTCTATAAAAGAAGTTAATTAAACAACAGAAATAACCAAATACAACCTTGAAATCACACAAATGAGAGACTTACTTTAATTACGAAACTAAGTATTTTGTTATTACAAAAAGTTGAACACTGCAACAGTGTAAAGAAGTTCTTTGGCTTCTTGAGCGCAAAATAATGACGACGCATTGTGGCTATGGAGGATCAACTAAGTCGCTATTATTTATTTCTTGGAAGGAACATGACAATGGCGTACCACGGCTTTGCTGTCAGCGATACAATAAGCAGCTGCTCTTCGTTTATTTTGTTGAAGCTTCAGAGTGAGATGTACGGCAGATGACGTAATGCTACCTGATATAAAGACACGATAAAGGAAATATGACGTCGCCGTCATTCCTTAAACTTGTAGTCTCTAGTGCTTATCTATTGTGTTCCAGAATATTGTACTCGTTCATGTAAGGAACTTAGAGAAGTGTCGTATCGTAGTCGTAATCATTACGACGCAGAAAACCGAAAACGAATAAAAAGATCAAAATGTCGTTATTCTATAACGTTCGTATGAATTTTTATGTGTAAACCGCGACAAGCAATTGGCGAGCGAGGATACCGAGTGGCCAAAATAGTAGAGCCACCAAGCGGAGCGGGCGGCGAACAACGTCCGACAATATAATAGGAGCAATAACAAAAGTGAGTCGGGCTAACCATTGATTTGGATTTTATGTTAGGCGGACAAAAAATAAGTGCCTTTGTGTTGTATCCGCAAAGTCTGGTCAGCGGAGGTCGGAATGCACGTAGAGTGGACTATAGCAAGTCCGCCGGTATTATTTCAGTTCGGCAGGTGAATACTAAGTGTCACTTTTATTGTTACCTGCACTTTTGAACTATTACCAGCACCAATTTATTTGTATTTTTTACCAGAACTTTTATTCATTACAATATTTTTTTAAATGTTTTAAGTTTTTATGAAACTTAAGTCAAGTGGTCTTAAATTTCATAACATCAAAACATCGAAAAAAAAAACGGGGTTGTCTCTTTGAAAAGACTATTTAACTTCAAGATATCGAATGGCCTACTTGGAAAATTGAAACAGCTGTTATAGAAGCGCGGGAGTAGACTGGACTGGCTGAATTTCCTACTTAATAAATGTCTGAACGGTAAGCAGCACACGCCACGTTGCCTATGACGTTAACTTGACGCCCGCTTGACAGCCACGGAACTGAGCTAAAAATGATGTAGTTTCTTCTTGACGTTTTACTGAGTTAACAAATGGAATGAGATGTTACTCCACAAAATGATTTCTTATTTCTAGTACCTGTTGACAGAGTACAGAATCAGAGAAAGACCCGAATATAAAAACCTTGAAAACAATTGGAAAATTATACTTAATGCTTCTTACAAAATTGAACATTCAAATCTAAATAACGCATTTTCAAGATTGTGTCGTTTGTCAAAATTGACGCGTAATTCATTTCTTCTTTAACATTTTTGATTGATTAACGTTCAGAAGGTCTATCTTTGTTAACTTAGGGATTCAATTGGGATTGATTTTACAAGGATTTTTAACAATAGCCTTTCAAATAATTGTAGGTCCAAATAATGAGTATTTAGATATTATATTTAATAACTATTAAAATAAAAAAAATGTGTGCAAAAATGTAAATGAAGCTAAATTTTGGATACCTGGAAAAGAAGCCTGTTTTTGTAACACATGTTGCCTGACCATTATAGCAAATTCGATTAATGGTCTAGTTGACTAATATAAAAAATTAAATACTTAGTGGTGACTCAATCATGGCGTCGAGGTGTTAGTGATGTCAAGACCACCATTAGACATTTTGTTTGAATGATTAAACTTGAATTTAAGTAATTCAAATAAAAAATGAGTACCCCAAATACACGACATTAATTGACATGTTATGATTGTGTTTCAATCAGCAGCAAATGAATTAACAAAGAGTCGTTATTTAATAGACTAGATTTACATGTATCGAATTCATTAGGGATTCAGCACCTGTAATGAAGGATCAATCAACTGTAACAGAAATCGAATTGAGCCGTCGGTTAGTGTAATCAATCAGGCGTCTGTGTTATTGTTGTGATTTGTTGCGGCATCGGCCCTGGTCCAATCGGGCCCTCTGGTGGCCATTAGTTTGATTAGCTCGTCCAACCCACGCACGCTGATTGTGCGAACGTTCCGCTTTGATTGATTCCTTCAAATGGCACCTTCTCCACTCTACTACGTTTTACTTTCTCTGATGAGTTATCCAATCAGATAAGAGTTTCTTATTCTTACATTAAATCAACTCGTGGCTCTTATATATTATTCCTTTAAGGCAATCATGTCGGTAAATCTAATGGACGACCCAAATGGCAGAGTAATCTCTGCCATACAAGGTTAAAGGTTTGATTTTCATGAGAGGTAAGTGTTTCTGTGATCTACAAATATTTAACTCAGTCTGGATGTTTTTCTAGACCCAGGCTAACAGTCAATTGGTTATGTAATTATAATTAAAAAGAAAAAACAATATTTGGAAAGAGGAAGCATAATGTATATCGAAAAGGAAGTGAGTTACCTACCAAAACCACTAGTGAAATGTGAAAGGTATCGATTTCAGCTTCCATTACAAACAAACATGTCATTGTGCTGACTGAAACACGAGGGCATTGTACTTACAAAGAAAAGTCTACTTTGGGAATAGAGAACATAAACTGTTTACCCCTTAGAAATGCGTTTCAATGTCAATGCAAGGCAAACGGGATCCAACGGAACGAGATTCCCGACAAATGTAGGCGAGGGTGAATACGCGAAGAATTGACAAAAACTTGGCGAATAAAGGAGAGGTCGTGACGGCCAGCGTCTCCCCAGTAAAGGCCTTCGACGATGTCATGTTTATTTGCTTTAAAAAGGGTACGCACTTTCTTTCACACTATAGATGCGATCTTTGTAAAAGCATGTGACGTTGAAGAGGAGTGACGTGAGTCTTTAACATGGGGTGATTTAGGTAAACAGGTTACTAACGTATGGTATGCTTTCACCGAAATTGTATCGGTCGAACGAGCCTAGAAAATGTTTACGTTGTTTGTTGTAGCTTACAAAATAAGAAAAGATTTTTGTATCGTGTATAGTTTAGCATATTAATATGCTATTTTTGGTGTGTGTTGAATAGCCTTAGGCTCCAAAGCGAGTGAACTCTAAATTCCCATGGAATTGAGGCATAACGCGGATAAACTTTTGAGATAATAAGTACTTAACCAGGGTAGACCTAATGGGTAGATAGTAATTATTTTAATGCTTTTTTCGATGTCGTGTTTCTACAAAATAAATTATATTAAATTGAATGTCCTTGTAACCATAGCAAGCAAAACTTTCTTTGCGTCTTTTGATTTGCGAGAACTAGGAAGTCTCGTTTACTAGAATTGAAATTCAAAGTGTATGTAATTCCGGTGGCGCTTGAACGGGATTTATACTGTAACTTGTGCCGGACAGTACTGAGTTCCTTTGGTACCAAGATATATAGGTATATTGAATGGCCTAATATTTTAAGGAGTATTTTATTTTAGAAAAGATGAAATTGTGACTTAAAATAATGATAATGATATGTATGACTATGGTAAGTATACAACTTGCTTCTTCTTAGCAACAATTAAGGATTTGTAAATATTAAGAACAAAAAACAATCTTAACTCAAAATCCTTTATCCAAAGTGTCTTAAAGTATTTAATTGTTTCTTCAAAGCATCTAATGTTCTTCAATACTTATGAACTTTAAGAATAATTGTGAGTTACGTTGTAACTTTATTTAAACTCCCGCTCCGAACTTTTATTATCACTGAACAAAATCAAACATTTGAGTAAGTAACATTTAAACAAAAAACTTTGCCTTTAATTTAGTTTCAGTTCGATACAGGGACGTGATCAGCGTTTATAATAATTACGTTTTCCCTTTGACGGTGCGCGCGGGAGATGCCTATCGGATCGATTGAGGAAATTTTGCTAAATCGAAGCCGGACTACAACTCACCAAGTGGACCATCAAACTGCAGGAAAAAGGACAAAACAAAATGTATAAAGGAAATTGCTTCCACAAATCCACTCGTATCTACGACAATAAACGTGGAACGGCTCGCTCGCCCTAATAGCAATGAAATCACGAAACCAAAACTGTCTCATGTCTGAACCGGTCGATGTGACCGCGACTTAACAATTTTATAGACTACCGGCCCCGTACATTGTTTCATATTCGATGACGCGGATTTAACTTACATTACAAAAATAAAAGGTTCGTGAGCTATTTTTAGTTCGATATCTTATAAACAAAACAAAACCATCAGGAAATTATAGTTTTCTTATTTTTTTTTACAGTTGAACCTGATTGATACGTTCAGATTACATATTGCACTAAGTCTTATAAGTAAGGCTTGGATTTAGAATAAAGTCAATGAATTAAAAAAATGTTTGGATAATTTAGAAACCAATCACATGGTTGTACAATTATAAGTTACCTTTCTATTCAAAGGAAACTTAGACTTAGTTACACTTGGCAAATTGTTTCCATCATGTTCAACTTTAGATAACTTTATGGTTACTCTTGTAAGTTTCAAATTATATACACTTTGCTTTTGAATTGCTTTTAGGTTAGGCGACCTAAAGCAACAATTGAGTGTTCTTAACCCAACACCTACCAATTAAATATTTTTAAAAGCATTTTGAAATTAACATTGAATTTTGAGCTCTTCGAAATACAAAGCCGGGATCATCGAGACTTTAAACTGTCAACTTGGTAAGTGAAAAATTACTCTTGCAAATTATAAATTAATCTGAAGTGAGAAGTGATATCCTTAAACAAAAAGCTGACAGTGGTTTTGTTGGATGGGCAAAGTGTCAAAGTTAAATTGAATATTAGAGAGAATGATCTCGTCGGTGGAAGTTTCGTCGGTTGGCGTTGAGTAGTTAATCCTATGCCACAATTCACTTCAAGTTATTCTGGTACAATTGGCTGTAACTCGTTGCTAGTCATTGTTAGTCAAAGACGTGCGCCGCACAGAGCGCGCGCCCCGCACCGCACACTCCTTCACAATTTCCTGCTAAAGACATTACCAATGTTGTTAACAGCACCTTTGGGGTTTTATTTAATTATCACATTATATGCTTATGCGTTTAATTTTATGGTATTTCAGAGAGTTAAGAATGAATGAATAGTATGTACATCGACAATTTTCTTCTCAGCTGAAATTTGAAATATACATAGCCAATAATGATTTTAAATAAAAAAAAAACATTGGGTTACAGATTTAAAGAAGCCCAGATTTAAAAAATATAGGATTAATTACAAATAAGCTGTCCATTTACGAGTACGAGTACAAATATAAAAGGGATTACAAAGAAGACTTAATAAAATTGACGTCACCGAAGGCTTACGATCCGTAAGCCACTACACTTCGGTGGTCTCGTGTCCCTGCCAATTCTAAAGGTCACGTGTTTGATTTCCAAGTAGAGTGATAATACGCAGGTAATGTTGGTATGTTATTTTTTAGAACACGTGGTGATTTGACTCATTCCACTACACTCTACCAATTATAATCAGTGAGAGCAGCCTTTGTCCGGCAATGAGATCTTACAGAAGATACTTTATTTTTAAATTGTTTATTTTTAAAACAGAAAAAAAATAAAGGCATTTATATTCTTCTGTATTACTTTCAGCAAAACTTTTATGACTACCAACTTGTCATTGTTGGTAAGTCATATAATAGTTGTAAAAGTGTTTGCATTTTTTTGATTCATTGCATTTATACACTTACATATCTCCAAAACT
The DNA here is from genome assembly GCA_958496195.1 of Timandra comae. NCBI lineage: Eukaryota > Metazoa > Arthropoda > Insecta > Lepidoptera > Geometridae > Timandra > Timandra comae. The sequence goes on from OY292367.1 coordinate 5,091,905, forward strand.
TTATTACGGTCTACAGTTATTCTGCTTAATCCAATACATTATATACTCGTAATAACAATAATATTAAACTGCAATAACATATTGACTTTTCATTCAATAAATACCTTATTTACTCAGTAACATTATAATAAATAATAAATAAATGTATTACAAACTAGATATTAAATCATTTTCAAACATTACATATTATTTGTTATTTCTTTATTTCGGTTATCCTATTGAATTGTGATTGTCCACATATTAAATTTAGCCAAAACTAGATCTAACTGGGGTTTTCGTGTAGAAATAATATTTTTATATGTTGACCTCTAGCCAGAAAGGATAAATAACGGTCCTAGCAAAAGGTCAGAAGGTAAACACGATATGTGTTGGTAACAAATAAGAATATTACAAGAAAGTATGTCGGCGATATAACTATTAGGTTTAGCAAAATTATTTTATTTGAAACTAAGTGACTATCTTTATATATAACCACACATCTTACACCTTACACCCACAAATCTTTATATATAATATGTTATAATATAATATAAAAAATGCTTATCTATCGAATTAGGTGATATTAACCTGTAATGATAGTTTTAAGTTTAGATATCAATAAAAAAAAAAAAGTTATATTTTTCATATCAGTTTTCGCAAATAACATGATTTATGCAAACTGATTAAAAGCTGATATAAAGGTATAGTATCGACGCGTGAGATTCCTTGTGCAAAGGTCTCTTACTCTTACTGAAGCCTAATGAGAGATGGTGATCTCAAACTAAAAAAAAGTTTAGAAAATAGGATAAGTACATGCATCTTTTGAACTAGGAATCGAAAACGTCCTCCTTGGGTAGGTACATATTCAAAGGTGCTGTGGCTTTTGAAACTTACTTTTAAGAGCTACTAAAGTTGACCATAAATATTTAATAATAATTGACAGAAAATACGTCTCTAGACATTTTATGTTAGGCTAAATGTCTCAATATTAACTGTATTTTCTTTTATATTCCTTTAACATTGAGGCTAATGGATAATATTGATAAAATGTCCATAAGTAAATTGAAAGCTAACATAAAAATGATTTTAATACACAGCGATGTTTTATGTAAGTCCGTTTAATTGAGACACTGAAAATGCAATAAAAATGGATCAGCTGACTTTGTAACGAAGCAATTTTCTGAGAATTTAAGATAGTTTTAAATTAACTCAGTCGCCATTTTATTTTGATAACTAATTATACAGTGTTTTATTTGTACTACGAAGTAGTAATTACATTAAAATGAATAAGTATTGTACCATTTAAAAATTACTTATATTAATGTTTCTGTGAAAATCTGTTTCTTGAAAAATATTTATTTACTGTTTACATGAACTGAATTAACTTATTTTGCATAAAATTATTTTATATGTTTTTGTACAAGTATTATTATATTATTTGTAAATGTGTTTGTTAAACAATAGACATTATTTATTTGATACCATCTAAACATTGATATGTATTAATAGTTACTCAAAAATGAATGTAGTTGTAGACACAAATGACAAATTTAGTTTTGTGTTAGTTACTATAACGAGATGATGAAGTTATATTTAACATAAAATAACACAAACCTAGCATTCTAGTACATTCTAGAAAAGACAGAACATATCCTTCAATTACCTCGCATTGTTTACAACACAGTCCTGTACAAGGCCGATAAAAATAGCCAGATTAAATAATCGATGTAATGGTTTGATACTGTAGGCAGACCACGTCCAATTAGGGTCGCGGTCCCCCGGGACCCGTGGGATCATACGTTTCAGCCAAGATGCTTCGTAAGTACAATACTAAACTGTATGTATGGTGGTACACGTTTGGTAGAATGGTTTGGGTATAAATAGATATTTTTGAAAGTATTTTAGTAAATATTATGGTGGATGTTTAAAAAAAAACAAAAAGATTTAACTCAATTTTATTTGTTTAGTAGGAAATATTAATATAAATCTAAAAGTCCTCAAGAGTCCCACAACTAGTTTACCAAAAATATCGCAGCACAGATCTGGCAGAATTAATGCAAGCATGGCGTCGCCAGCCAAATAGAATTTTATAAAAACCTGCTCATTAACCGTGACTTTAAATAAAAATTTAAAATCGTTATTCTAAGCAATACCATCTAAGTATTCAATTTCAAAAGAACATCAAGGAAAAAGTTGCAACACCCTCTCACAAAACTCATTACAAGACGCCAAATAAGAAGTCATAAAGTAACCTTTCTACAGAGCCCATTAAGCTATGCCAAATGATATTTCGTACCTAGGGCCGTTAACATGGGGTGTGGGTCTAACTGCAAACACGACCCGAATTTAATCTCTGTCTGCTTTAACTCCAAGAAGAAAACTTTATTTTGTACGTAAACAAAGATAATCGGCTCTTTTTTCGACCAGAGACGGTTTCGCTTCTAATATTGAAAGGTCAGGTGGTCTGCTTAGAATACTTAAACTAGTGCCCCCAGTCTATTCCCTTGTGGTCGGTTAAAAGTTCTAAGTAAACTGGCGAGAGCAATAAATATTAACACTTCTAAGCTCGAAAAAGGTTGGCAATAATGTGATACTTGAAAATAATATTAAAATCATAAATTAATATTAAATACTAAATAAATATTATACTTATTTTAGGAGTATTACGAGACTTAAATACTTATATAAACTTAGTTTGGCTTGAAATTAATATTTGCATAATGAAAAATCTAAATACATGATACTTAATTCGTCTAGTATCTTTTTTATAATTATTAAATGTCCTTGTCGGTTAAGTGGTATGTGCACCTGATTACCAAGCCTGAGGACCGAGGGTTCAATTCCTGTATCAGATCAATCTAAATATCAATAATTTTCGAATGAGCCAAGGCTTCGTAAGATTTCATCTATATCTCCTCACTATACTACCCCCAGTAAAGAAAACTCTTTGCCTTACAATGGAAACTTTAGGCTGTTTCGCTGTCGTTTTCCTTTTACTTTACCACTAAAACACTTATAAAAGTCATTTCAAGTTATTAATATAAACATGAAACTTGTTATAATACAACGGTGTCATATTCCGCGAATACAAATAAGAGATAAAATAAAAGTATATTTCTAAGGTCTTCTTTAACGACTCGATGATATTTCAAGAAACAAGGAAAATATCAAATGTTTTGTGATAAATTTAGACATATTATATGAGACTTGAACGCTAATAAATTATGAAATGTTAGGACTCTTGAAATGTAGACTTTTTGTAATGAAAGTGCGAGGTAAATAATGTATTTAAATTTTATATCTTCATCTCAGACTGGGTATGTGTGTGTATGGCTATAAGCCTATTTAGGGGTAAGTTGCTGTAATAAACCCTTTGTTTGGCAGTCCTAGATTTGGGTCGCCGTAAATACTATTATTTAAAATATGGAAATATTAATTCCTAAAAAAAAATAAGTAACTTTGGTATAAGTACTTTAAAATACGGGTATCGAGTAAAACTAAAAACCGACTTCAATTAGACATGGAACAAAGGTTTTGAAGAAGAAATAAGTATAACAAACAAAGAAAAAGTACGTTTAAATAAAATTTGTTACAAAAAGATTCTATTACAATATCGTTTTCAAGAAAAAGATAAAACTGATACAAATACGTAACTGAGTTGTGAGAGCGACTATAGAGCTGAATAAACTATTTGAGATTCTTCATGACATTACAAACATCATTTTGTCTTCCCCAAATGTCGAGTAACAAGAATTTCGTCCGTTTTCGTTATAAAAAGGCTATGTTTATTCTATAAAGAAGTTCAGATGTCTCGTATCCTTTGCCAATAAATTGCCAAGGATATAAAATAGGCCGAGGTAAATCGACTCAGTGACACGCTTGTGAAAACCTGTTTGCATAGCGATATTTAAGCGTTTTATGTACGACGAAATTTCGATAGGAGTTTTATATGATCCCGTTTGACTCTTTATTGAATATTGAAAGGTATTTGAGAGCTAAAATAGGATATGCTTTGTTTTTTTTCTTGGCGCGTTTTATTCGATTTGATGATGGGAAATCGAAATACTTTGGAATATGATATTTTGGTAATGGATCTTCAGGTGAGCCTAATAAAATTGAACATTTAATTATGAGTTTTTTATTTGACTGTTCAAAGACATTCAAGTATATTTGTCGTCATGCACAGTGAGAATATTAAACGTTTATATTTAAAAATGTCTAGACTCAATGTTATCAAATAATTGTGTCGAAACGTCACAATAAGTTTTCCGAGTTCCGATGCAATTTAAGTTTTGCAACGAATTGGAAAATGTCCGTCTGCTTATTTTCACGTCTAGCAAGAGAGGAAATTAAACTGTGTGTAAAGGTGCTTCTAACTAGAATCTTTTATACTTTTTAGAAACTATATTTCCGTTAGAAGTAGCTAGCACTCACGGAGATATCATTTTTATAACTTAATAACTGTATATTGCGTTTTGCTGTTTCGAAGTATTACCAAATATTATCTATGCCATGTGGTGTCATCCGTATTGTATAGTATCTTATAAGACGTATACTCGTATAATTTATCAATGAAATAAATGGACTACATAACTTTCAAATCGGATTTGTAGTTACTGAAATTAGCGCGTTCAAACAACGAATATTATTAAAGAAATAGCAACACAATCATGCAACAAATCGGGCAAGAGCAGTATATTAAATTGTGATAGATATCCAACAGTATATTTTTTGATAGCCAGTCTGTTAACTGCAAATTTGGCTGTGTAACTGTCGTCAATCGAGCGTGGAGCGCGCGTCATTTGTTTTAGTGTCACAAATCGTCCCCCACCCTCAGGGCAGACCCTCAACAAACAAAAACAGAGTGTTTCTAAACAAAAGCAAAGTTTTTTTCTTTTAGAAAAGTACCCTCAAATGTCTAACTTTATTTGAAGTACGAACAACGAATATAATAATATACTTAGTTAGATAAGTATCTATTACGTAATAACGAATAATAACTTTAGTTACGTTCCACCTGTTCCAAATAAAACGGATATTTTTAGTTTAAAACTTAACATTGTAGGAATGAAATTCAGACGGGTGATACTATTAAGTAGTCATCCGAAATGTGAACTTTGTAATTTTCATTTCCGTGAGCTCTGCTACCAAATTAGTTTTTGGAGTCTCAAGTGGAGCTGTCTTTTACGCGAACACTCGATATCAACTTAAAACAATGTAACCAAAATGTGAAAGCGAAGCATAAAATTACCCTGAAACAGTACAAATGTAATTAAACGTAACCGTTAAACTCAACCATTGTCGTAAAAGTTAAGTAAAAGCCCCGCAAAATCTTTGTTAGATTTACGTTTTATGTTCGAGAAAGAACAAAACCGAGAATAATTTAATAACTTTAATATAATGATAAATGTATTTTTTAAAAGATTTCTTAGCTATTTAATGGATTTAGTTTCGTTGTCTTTTTTATTGAGATGACATAAATATAACCATTAAAGTTCATTAATAAAAATACAATAATACTTACAAAGAAAATATTTTCTGAAAAAAATATTCGTCTTGAAAATAATGATAAGAACGTACGTAATACTTAAAACATGTATTTTTGAAAATATAAGATGTCGTAAGTAACAGTACCTATTATTTATTGAACGTATATTTTCCTATTTTATACGTAAACTTTCTAATGCCGCATAATACTTATATAACTTTAAATATAATACTAATAAGCCAAGTTAAGGATCAATTACTAACGACACAATTATTGAAGATTATAATATAATGTCCACACAATAAAAAAGAGTTCCATTCCACCAGGTACCACATCATCCTGTATATATATTTCGGGTGCAGCGAGCATAAACCCTCTCGTTCTACCGACGTATGAGGTTGGGCCATTCGTCGTCGACATGCTACCATCTATACTTTTAATTGGCAGTAGATTTGCCCTGCAGGCACCAGACATGTTGATGTGTGGGACAAGTCCGACGCGCAATGAAACTGCGCTTTGTAGGTTAAATGATTTATCCTATTGATTTTGTTGTATGTTTTTATTTGTGGTATTAATTTAATATGATAAATAAATTAAATTATGACTGAAATTGTATCTATTGTTCATGATTTTTCAACCGTAAATTTTATTTTTCATGTTACATACACAATTTTCGTAGAAACTTTCATCCCTTTTTACCCTGACCCTGACAAAAAAATCCATAAAAACTTTATGTACCTAAAAATACTATTGCCAAACTACCTGCCAAAAAGCAAAATAGGTCAAAAAGTTTCAAAGATTTGATGTACAGTCATTGAGCGAGTGTCTGAACTTTCGTTCTTAAGCTAGTATCAACTTACTTAAAAAACATAAGACGTGTATAAATTTTAAGATTATGGCGCATAACATTACGTACTTGAACTAATGCCTACGTGAAGAACATCGAGCTCTAAGTGTGAAACGGGTATTACACTGGCTTACGAGGCTTTGAACATTTAATATTCTGCGGCGATCATTAACACCAACGCTTTACACAAATCCTCTGTTATTTTACATTACTTTATTGATTTATTTTTCTAGTAAATACACAAAAATTTCTCACGCTTAAAGACTTTAACTATTCAACTGAAACCCAAATCGATTTAATTAGGAAGGCAATAATGTTAAAATTGTTTAAGTAATATATTGTTCACATATCTATACAGTTTTATTTGCTACAAATTTATTATAGGATTCTTTGAAAACATTATATTTTTTCGACACTTCGATACATTTTTAAGTAGTTATAAATTTCTCATGCAACAAAAGTCCTACTAAGTTTTCGTTCTGATCCTAAGACTAAGAATATTGTATAACAAATAAAATGTATTAATAAAATCGCTGTAACTTAAACCAAGCAACAAGACTGCGGTTCTGTGTTTGAAATTGGGTGTATTTGATTCGTTTTGTAACGGTTCATCTACTTTGTATACATACGTAGTTGTAGCTATATGAGGTGTAGTTTCAATCTAGTTCTGAATCACCTTTGAAAATATTTCAACTAATTTGAACCCTGTTTCCAAAGCACTATTATTTTATCATGTTTATTGTTAATTGCACTGCGATCAATAATGCATTTAATGTGCAAATCGTTTAACTGCAATTGCACTTTAAACAATTCAGAAAGAATGCCTCTTCGTGCTTTATATGCCGCCGGCGACCTCTTAATTGTAGTTTAAGTTCGTGACTTGAATCGCGACTTGTTTATAGGTTAGCGTTGCTTGATTAATTCTTAACCTTTTTCAAAAATATGAATATATTAAACAGTAATTAACACAACGAACGCTGCTAAAACGACGCACCCATAACAATAAATTAAACTTTTATAAAGGTGAAAGTTTTATTGTCATTAATAATGGCACCTACAGTGCTATAAGACAAAATCTGTCATTCACAAACATTGAATAATGAATGCCCAAGTTTTAATTATTGCCGTGATTCACTGTCAGTGAAGCCCAACAAACGGGGGACAATTCCGAATCCATTCAATTATTCAAACTTTTAATTAATATTAATAGGAGATCTCACTTTCAAAAGAAAGAATGCCGAAGATAAAAAAATGTCTTTAGAAATCCGCGTTACCAGCAGCTGTGGACTGTAAATTAATGCGAAAACAATAAACCGTCGCGTCGCCGGTGCCCGAAAACAGACGCCGAAGAACTGGAAGTAAAAATTAATTCCAAATGGTTATTAGTGGTGAACAAAGTAGGTTGGTCGAGAGTTGGTGTGGGACCTCGGAACAACTCCGTAATAAACGTCACGACAAGAGAGATAGGAAATTAAACGAAACTAAAGCGAAGTCGTGCTACCATCTGGGGGAAGAACTTTGGGGAGCTTGGACTTTAAAAAAAAGAACTAAATTAAAACCGGGCGCCTGATTCTTTTTGTTTGTTCTGAGCGACAGGTTTGGTAATATAGTTTGTTTGATGTGTTTTATTAGTGGAGTAAATGAGTCTAAATAAAGGGAGCAAAAACGCTACTTGAATTTTAATCAGACCGAAAGTTTGTCAATTTTTTAGAGTAACAAACAAACCCTTAACCAGTTCGTTTTTATTGATTCTTCTTTTTTGTTAAGACGTAAACACATATTAAAAATAGTTGTCCTAGCATATTCTTCAGAATTACTGGGCAAATATTACAAAGTACAATTAATAAGCTCGTAAAGTGCGGGCACTCATAAAATTAAAATAAAGTTAATAAAAACATTATTTTATAGAATATCTCCTCCTAACAATCTCATCTCATCTCCTCTCCTAACAATCAATTCTCTCTATAACGCGGTAAAGACCATTTGAATAGTCACCTAAGCTCAGTATGAACACACAAATTGTAACTATTCCGAAAGGATAGTCAGTTAAGCTTTAAGCATTTGACGAATAGAATATCTATGTTAGTTGTGTAAACTCTAAGTAATAAATATTCAATTATCTATAGAAAAAAGAACAAAGAAAGACTCTTTGTTGTAGGATAGAAAAAAAATATTGTAGGGTTATATTAAGTAATAATGACTTACCTTTAGGAAGGGGTTCTATAACTATTTTGACAGCACCGACGGCAGCCGTTAAGCCTATAAAAATCAAGAGAAAACCCATGATGTTTCTCTTATATTGGGACTGCTCCTCCATTTTGTTACATCACTCTATCCATATTGACGACACATTATCTGAAACAAATAGAAAAATACGTTAAAAGAAGTAATGTGATGATGTCATCTTATTTTATTAATGAACCAAGATCTTTTTTTCTTAGCTGCGTTATTAATTTGATAGGTTAGTAAAAAGAAAAACGTTCAAAATTTTTTTTTATTTGAAACTAGACGCAAATATGTGAAATGCGTCAGAATGTATTAACTTATAGGGTTTCTGATCTAAATACTAAATCAAATATACCTATTTTATGCTACCAACAAAATCACGAACAACATAATATCCAAGAGGAAATGAAATCAGTTGGATGTTTTATTGACAAGATCCATTTCAAGTCCCGAATCAAATCCTTCAAGTTTCAAAGTGAGTTCTCTAATATCTAGCGCCTTTGCATTTATGAATAATAACTGGAAAAAGTTAAATTCACAAACCCGCCTCCGTTGAATATTGTAAGAATTTGAAAGATAACTCGCTAAAGGAAAAAGCTTTATTTGCTTTCGTTTGTCTGCGGATTCAGGTATTAATTTTTTAGTAAAGTTGAAATGATATTTCGAAGGATATTATTTTTGGTACTTTTATACAAAAAGTTGTTTGATCGGATTAAGAAAACGAGAAAGCTTTTTGTGTTAATTTTAAACTGCCTACAATATTTCTGTTTTATACTTATATTTTTAATACTTTATACATTTTCTTTTGTACCATTGTTTACTATTTATAACCGAATTACAAAGAAATTAATTTCTATATTGAGTCTTTTAAATTTGTTTGTAAATTTAATCAACATAAGTGTCCCGTTAATGATATAAAGTTTTTTAAGAATTACTTGCTAGTTATATTTTTTAACCTTACGAAGTTTTAGTACATGAGAAGTCATTTTATTAATCCAGAGCTCCAAAGCTCCAAAGAAACTTTATTGATATACGCTAATATAGGAGTACCACAAAAATTCTTAACTGTTAGCCAACAATGATATACCAAAATATTTAATGAACAGACATGCCTTTGTTTACTATAAGATGTATTCGTTGCAGAGTACCAGGAGGGCAGAATTAAGCAAAGGTGTGTAATAATAGATGGGTGTTAGTAATTGTGCGCCGGCGGTAAACTGCAGTAATTGCAATGTGCATCATTAGTACAGCAATGTACTGTGAAAGGGATGCTTTACTACTCTACCAAGAGTTTTAGCTTTGAATTATAATTGTTAATTCTTCTATAGAAATGTTCACAGTTTTAATAAGTGTCTGGTACGTTGGTGAATAATTAAAAAAATGTAAGTTTCAAACTGCAAAATGATTTAAATAAACGACTTTTAGTTTTTGATTGTGAAAGATTTTTAACATTTACTATTGAAAGGACTTTTAAATTAGCAGTGGTTACCAAAGATTTAGCTTTAAAATAACAAATAGAAAAAAGCCAAGAGCCTTCGGCTAGACTAAAAGGGGACAATGGCTATCCATCCCCAAATTCTCATTCAGTACGTAAAAGGACTATACTGAATGCAACACTCAACTCCCTAATTAAAAAAAGTCAACGTCCATGATGCTGATAGGAAATTGAGTTCAAAGTTTATTCATTCGCATGTTAAAGGTGGTATGGTATAGAGACATTCTAATTACTGCACAGGGCGTGTCTGCCCGGTCGTCACCTGATTAAACCATCAAAGATTTCACCTAAAGCCACTTCGTAATTATTTGGCGTTAGTCTACCTCTGAAGGCGTTATTCAGCTCACACTGCCTTAGTCTATGAAGTGCACAATTACTGGGATAACGTCGTGATTAAGATGAAACTTTACACTGCTTTTCAATAGGTTTTTTAAAGCTATTTTCTAACTTTACTTTGATTATACACGTCTAAATATAACTACAAATGTAAGCAGTAAAAAACGTAGAGTATAATAAAAATAGTAATTTATTAAAAAATAACATGGAATCTAATCATAAAACAAAACTTAAATGTAATTGCTTAAAGCATTACATTTAAAAAACTCTCTAAACATAATTTCGAGTAAAGTGTGATTCCGTTCCGTAACCTACGAAATTAGTGGAATGACTATTAGTGGGGGTGTGAAAAAAAATGTAATTATGCCCTCGTCGGGTCATTAACAATAGTTAGCGAGCGCTACTCGTCCGCAGGTGCAAATGCGAACTCTACCTTACCGTACGGATGATTATCAATTTATGCATACGTATGTTGGTTTTAGTGTTTTATTTTGTAACTACGTAACTGTATTATTGTATTACGTAAAATGTTAGTTATTAACATTCAAAAGCCAATGAATACATACAGTAATATAAACCTTTAAAAACACAGGCCTTGTGAGACAGCCTGTCAAAATTATGTCATTTAACTTCTTAAAGAAGAGCACTGAAAGAGGATTCTAACTATTGGTTAATAACCGATTAATAATTATTCAACCAATCTCCTTAAATATTTATTACCATAACACAAAAATTGAAATCCTTTGTTCAGTAGAAAGTAAAGGAAGCTCTACCGAAAGCAGTAATCTCTTGTTCAGTAGAAAAATCGAATGACTTCAAGTGGATCGTCGATTGAGACAAAAGAATATTTTCTAGCCTATTATCAAAATTATAGACGTCGGGAATGAGGAAGACAATGGTTATCGGACTTCTCAGTCTCGGCTTATGTTAATAGCTGTAATTTTTATAAAAACGTTAATTATTTTTCAATTAAAAAGAATTTTCGTTTGAGCAATTTTACATAATTAATCCTCTTTCAGAATCCTGTTTAGACATTGATATTGTTTGTTGTTAGGATATCAGAAACTAAGTGCTACATGATTACTCGAACACACTTTCATTCTATCAAATTTTAAAATTATTTCTTGAAGATTTAGCATCTTCAATCCTTATCCTAATATGTGTATTTTTTAAATTATTGTTAGATATTACTTCAGTTTGTTATAAAAAAATAAACGCAGTAGCAGATCCGCCTCTAAGTAAACCACTCAAAGAAGGAATTAAAATTCAATGCGAAAATGAAAGAACAGCAAAAATAACCGGCTCTCAAAAGACAATTAAAATGAAAATTATTATTCATAAGTTTGTTCAAAACAATAGCTGGTATTAGAGGTTTCAGCTCAGAAAGCAAGTATAAGGTATTAAAATTAACTGCACCAGATTTCATTAGTTAGGTGCGGGTATGCACAAAGGTGGTACCATTATGTTAGAAACGTTGTACGGACATGACCCTTTGTGCAAAGAAATCCAGCTGAACCTGCCAGGCACCAAAGAAGTTTTATACCTACACGATCACCTTGTTTTTGTTACTGAGAATTAGTTTTTTAAATATGGAATATTGAGGTGTATTCTTTTCATTATGTTCCTTGGTTGGCAAAATATTAAATTTTGGTTTGAATTGATATTAAAATTATGTCTTAAACATAATACGAGTAGTTTTTAAAACAAAATGCTAATTCCAATTAGCTGAATGTAATGTGAAAGGTGGTTATGGAGATATCATAAAGCTCTGTAAGAATTTCGGCTACATTTCATCTAAATGTTCCCTAAGGATACACGAAACTCTTTGAGACGCACCTATTTTTATATAAACACACGTAAACAAAGATGGCTTCATAAACATCTGACCGTTAGTAGTAAACGGATTATGATATTGGAGATAGAAAACATATGTAGCATAATGTTAGCAGGAAATATATGTTATTAGCTTTTAGCCCCTGCAGAGAATATCGAAAGCAATTTACTGTGACTATTTATGCAATGAGGAAAACATTATTATTGTGATACGTGATACATTAATTTAGATGAGAATTCCTGTTCGTTATTGTTACTAATAGGAATGAAATAAAATGTTATTAGGTTTGGGACCTTCGTATTATTTTTAGAGCCCAAATAGTAACGGCTAATGGAATAATTGTAATAAAAAAATATAAAGAGTTTATCGAAGAAGGCTCCTTGTAGACACGGGAGATACGGCATGGAACAGGTATATGATAAACAAAGAAACAATAAATATTAGGCAAAGTTTAAAAGCACAGTTAACTAAGCTTACTTCAGTTTGAAGTTATTAAATGAAATCGATTCGTCACAATCTACATCCAGCAGTAAAAGTTATTCCGGCATAAAAAGAAGAAAAAAATATTTGCAGAAAATATTTAAATCGAATAAAATGTTGCAAAAACAAAAGTTCGATACAGACATGACAATTAAAACGACAGGTTTAGATAGAGTTTTGTTTTTCCAATTTCAAACAACGGAACCAAAATGTGAATAAACGTCAAAAAAACAATAACAAGAAACAAAATGGACAGTGTTCCTCAGTGAGTCGGAACTAGTTTGCATCTTTGGCACAACATTTCCATTCGACCGATACTGGCAACTCGCAAACTGTTAGATAACGCCGCGCCAGACGTAAGAACTCCGAGATAAAATAGCGGAAAGACATGAAGCATGGAACTACGCTACACTTCTAATATTTTTGCATTTTAATTTGCTTCTGTCTCCCGTTTCCAGGCGACGGTCTTCAATTGCTTTTTGTTTTCCGTTTTCAATTAAAAAGACCCCGTCAAAACCCAATGCCTGACGTGGTAATGAAACGATGCAAAACGAAGTAAGCGCAGTACTTTTAATTTTATTTGTCCTGGTTTTTACAACAACACCTTTGAGGTATAAATACATAAAATCGATAATGGCTAACCCCCAAAAGTTTATCCAAAAATATTCGTTCAAAGGAACCAAATGAGTCTAATTGTCCATTTACAAGTACATACATACATAATTACTTAGAACTATAAAATATAATTATGCAATCTCACCCAGAAAATATTTTGATTCTAAAACATTATATATAAACAAAATTATATCTAACTTCCTATCCTAATTTTTCTCTCAAAAAGATTTATGATAGTCATATATTTTCATTGCAATTCACTAGCCGTCCATCGTTTTTTATGTTACCTTTAAAAAAGAAATACGAAACATACGAACGTGGTTTATTATAATCCCAGTCGTGTACATGGAAACATGTTTTAAGAACGCACGGAGAAAATAAGCAGCAAATTTTCACACCCTAGCTTTTAATGGTCTGGTTAGCAACCACTGATTGCAAAAAAAAGTAACAAAAAAATAAAAAATATTTAAAAAATAATGCACCATTATAACTAAGAACTGAAAGCAAGTAATCTCAGTATTCTAACTGAATAAAAGTCATACCTAACAAAAGAGATAAATGGCTCAGACAATCTTAATATCACAATAGCAAGGTTTTATGTCACAATAAATTTAATTTTATCATTTGATTAAATTTATTGCTTTTATTGTACAAGTATACAGATGTTATTTAATAAATATAGATAGAGGTGAGGCTTATTTATAAAGAAGACTATTTTTCCGACGGTACTATCTAATTTTGCGAGTCGACTCGTGCGCGAGTTTCCTCTCCACAATTCACAAACTAGCGAAAGTGGTACGAAGTGCGCACGGCTCAGACAATCCGACCCACCCATTGTTGTCTTTGATTCAACCACCATTGCGTTGCACTGTGTGACGCACCTGAACATATGTTATCACTTCTTTTGTAGACCTAGAAACATATGATCAATCAGAAATCAAATGGTAGAGTGGTCACTGTACCTGACTGTCAAACAAAACGCTCGGCATAGTTAATAAACTTTTTGTTGGAGGTCAGTTACTATAAAAATGATAGAGCGATTAATTATGTTATGTTATATCAAAATTGACCAATATCTTTAGCTTTGTGTCTTTACCTTGCGATATTGTAATAAGCTTTTTACGAAACAAATAATTATAATACAAAAAACAATTGTGCATTTCGCATAATGGACAGTTCCCGAATTATTAATCCGCATCTCTCCCTATCCAAACGTCTTACCGTCCAAGTGATCAGTATAATATCACCCTCGAAAAAATCTGGGAAATTTTCATTTCATCACGTCATTCGTATTAACTCGGAGAGGTGCCTAAATATGTACGCAATTTTCATCCATTCCATTCCTAATGACTTTCACTGACACGGCGCAAAACCCCTCATTTTACACTTTGACGCGTTCACTTACGCCTTGTCCTCCGCGATGACATTTTCCAATGGAAACGAATCCAAACACGCTGTCAAATGATACTTTACTCCCTGGAAATAGAGTTCAAATTGTACAACGTCGAGAGAATACCAACCGAGACAGGGACTTTTGTCTATTCTGGGTCTTGTAAAATAAAGTATGATCTGTGCTAAAAGTAGTACAGCCCAACTCTCGTGTTCCATAATCAAAATTAAACCGTGTGTCTTTCGTTTTAATTCCAAAATAGAACTCTTTATATAAATTGGTTGCGGTGGTTGAAGTTAACTAGTTTTAGCTGTCGGATTTCTTTTGTCTATCGGTAATATGAGACTTAGTTCGCACCTCATAACAGAGCCTCATTTTTTCCATACAACCAAAATATTCAATGTTAACCCAATGTGGTATTAAATTACGTGGGTAATGTTCTTCTGTTTGCTGCCATTAAAATTTTGGTTTAGCACTTTTGACGAAACCATTGAACTAAGTTTTAGTTCATATTTTATGTTTTAATTTAACTTTCCTAGAATGACCACAAAAGTATCGCATGCACGTGAAATATTTCAAAACTTAGACTTGTTTTATAGTCGACGGTAAACTTCGATATTCCGGACATATTTCGATAAAATAATAATGAAGCTAGTCAGGAATACCTAACGCTGACCAATATCTGACGCGCGGGCGTCGCGTGCCAGACATTCCCCGTCAGAGTATGAAATATGAAGTCGGAGAGGCCGGCTATGTGACACTACTTACCGCCCCACTATTATACGACACATTTTAAATAAAGTTTTCTACTTAGTGACAACCCTTAATGTGAATAATGAACTGTCCACGTCACCTTCATTCATATAAAAAGGTGATGTCTAAAAAAGTTATAAAGAGTAAGGACACAAACAAGGATCATCAAAGGAAACATTAATTAAAACAGCATTAACCCACGAATAAAATTAAATGAAGATAGGATAATTTAGTTACTAGCGATGGCCCAATTATGCTCCATCTCATTTGAAGGGTTACGTACGATAAAAAGCGGTATCGCCTCAGGAGGCGACACTCATGTGGGACACATTCCCCTTTCCCTGGTTTCCCTCGGTTGTCCTACATGCTTTTACACTTTTCGGCACCGCAACAGCAGGGGAAAACCCGGTGTGTGTGAAAAGTTTACGAATTTACCAAAAGTTTATTATACCTAACCTACCTACGTACCGACATAAATTTTATATGTACGAGTTGTTTTAGGGAAATTATATTACTGTGTTTGTAGTTATTTAGTTACGTAGTATTAGGTAATGGAGTTACTTATTGTAATTTTATGCCTAAGTTGCGAATAAAATGTTTATGTGGAAAGTTTTTAGATGGTGGAAATATTTTGTAACAGAGTGAAATTGTATTAAACAAGAGAAGTAAGTAGATACGATAAAGCTTTTAATAAATAATACCTAACAACCAAAATACTCTCCACAATACCTTTTATTCTGTTTCTTGTACGATAAATATGTATGCTAAAAGAGATTTTATTTCTTTATGTAAAAGTACTGGTAGGTAAGTAACTTTAATGCGAGAAAAATATTTTTTTGGTACGCTCTTGAGAAATCAGACAAGATAAACAGCCATGTGCACACAGTGTGAAATAAGGTTTTTGTTCAGTAAAATGTTATGATATAAGTCATTGTACATACGTTATTAATCATTTATACGATACGACCATAAAAGGTGTAAACGTATACTTAATCTAAAGCGTATTGTATAAGTTCTTGCGAATAAAAGTTTATCTGAAAGTATTGTGTTCGTGATTCTGTATTTTTCTATTACTAGATTAAAACTTTAGAATGATTGTATAAGACAAAATTAATAATGAAATTTTAGTTAAACTAAAAACAATCGCAATCAAAAATTCACTTTGACGTAACAACAAGTAATGATTTGTAACATTCTAATTCAAGTGTGTACTATTCAAACCGTATATATTGTCTGAATGTATAGTAAAGGAAACACTACAAACCAACGAATAGAATAATAGGATTCGGTCCGAGAATTCAAGTAATCCCATTAATCATCTTTGAAATTCAATACATTGACACGTTGCCCTGCGTCGAGAGTTGGGGCGGCCATTATACACATTCCATGGATTTTATGGATGATTTCAACTGAACCAGTTGTTTGATCCAATCCAATGTATATTATGAATGTGGAATTACTTAGATGTTAATTAATGATGAAATACTTTATAGACATAATCAAGCTAGTGATGTTATCATTGATGGCCCAAGTGACAGTGTTACCCTGTAGAACTGTCATGTAAAAGGTTTCAACACAGATAATGGAGTCAGTTAAGGACATCCGCTCTCATCTATGGGTTTCAAATTAACCAAGGAATTGAACGGCTTTAAGCTTGGTAGGCAGGTGGACTTGCACTGTACCGCAGAGGCGGTATTTGTATCATATAACAGATTTTTATTTCTTTCCAGATAATAAGTATGTAAGGGCTTGATTCTTCATAAGTATGTATTCTTTATCGATTGCACTTGCAATATCAGTCATTTTAATCACGTATTATCTAGACCTCAGCAATATCTCTGTGTATTAAAAAAACAAGTCAATAAGTAGTTTAAATAAAAAATAAACTATACACTAAAACAACATGCATACTATAACATTTCCTAACAATTTTAATTAACCCCAACTTACGAATATCTGAGCTGTAGTAAAGTGATTATAGAATTTATAACGTTGGGTATAGGAGATACGGCGATCGGCAGGATTGTTTGAATATCATCACTTAGGTATTGGAATATGCAAACGGGAGTATAGACCCTTCATGTTATGTACCTCCAGCTACCGTACCAAGGACGGATGATATTTGACTAGCTTGATTGTGGAATATTCATGCATTGACCTTATTAATGAAATTGAAACTTATTGGAGCATCACATTAGTATCACGCATCACTAACTAATATCCAGTAACTTGGTTATCTAAATATATTGAGAATCAGTTCCACTCTCGTAGGATTTTGTGTATAAGGTTTAACTTGATATTGTACTATGACATGATATGTGGACAGTTTCCATATCCAAAGCTCTCTAATTTGAACCCTCTGTGCGTGCTGCGATATACTAACTTATAACTAAAAATCTTAAATTTTTCAGGATTTACCTAGGTATAAGTGCAGCAAATAGCTAGTTTGTGTAAATCTTAAAAATCAAATAGCTTTTCTTTTTTCCTCTCATCGGCTAGACAAGTAAATCTAATTCAATATTATAATATATACAGTTCAAAGGAAGGAAGTATACAGTCGAAGAATAGTAATACTTCCAAGTACTTTATGGATTTAAGCTCCACATTTTTAAGGCGACTATACGTGACCGGCATTTCCTATAATCCATTGTTCGGTTACCAGAGTTTCTTGATAAGTTCTTTTTGTATATAAAAAGAATTCACTTATTTGAGTAACTGAATTTAAGGGGTGGCTAATAAAAAAGATACAGTGAGTAAGCCTTTCGTTTGTTGATTAAGTAACTTGTGTTCCGACGCGATGTTTTGTTGTGGATCGCAAATAGTTGAACGGAAAAACTTTCCCAAGTTGGTCATGACTGTACTTATACTCTACTTTGTATCTCGACTATTTTTGTTTAAGTTAAATGTACTTAATGTTTTTTTTCTTTGTTTTTGTAAGTAATTAGTAAAGTAAAGGTAAAGTAAATGTTGCTCTGCAAGATCCAACTGCAGGGAAAAGACCTCCCTCGTTGATTATATTTGAACAATGAGCAGAAGTAATTTAGACTAATATGCATTTTAAATTATTATGTTTAACGGGATATTGGGCATATAACTGGCAGTTCATCCGTGATTATGGCGCTTTCAACAGCGTCGAAATATCGGAAACTCGAAATAGATCATATACATGGTAAATATCCAGTTAATCATAATAATTTGAGTGCTAACAACCGATATATAATGTAATGATAACTATAAAAACTATATGCATTTTAAAGTTATAATTTCCTCCGTACTTCCTACCATATAAATAGTAAATAAATAGAATAATGATTCAACCTTTATCAAAGGATACATTTTAATGTAGATGTGTATATAAAATGCGCTTTTCGAATTGAAAACCCATTCCCCGTGGAACCAGTGGAACATTTAAAACGAGATAGGTTCTTGCGACGGACTGTGATCCATTCTCAATCGTCGACTAATCTTTGTTTGATTTCAATTAACGCTCGACGTCCCCTGCTCTGCACTGGCCAGTTTTTCATTTTTAGTTCGTACAGAAAGATGAAAATATTATGATTCTCAAAATATTATACTCTTGTATTCCATTCCGTTCCAAGTTGCTATTTTCGTTTTGTGCCGGTCCGTATATAGTTTCAATATGTTTGAATATGTTATGAAAAAGTTTCGGTGTTTTAATAAAAACGTGGTTATATTTTATGCATTTAAATAACTTGCATTTTGATGAACATTTTTCAAATTGTTTACAGAAAACTGTGCAAGTCACACCGCTAGTTACTGTGGTAGTAGGTACTTATTTTGATATTGGAAATAGCAGTAAGGGTATAATATCTTTGTAGTCTAGAGCACTTGCCTACTAAATTAGAAGTCCCGGGTTCAATCCATGGAACCAACAATATGTTTTCTTTTTCAAACATGATTTCAAATTACCAACTACCAACTTATCGTAGTAATTACGTTTGTTTTCATAACTGTACTAACATCATCAGTAAGAGTGCACTTTGCCCTGCAGAACAATACGAATCAATATTTAGTGGTAAGTAATAACAATAAAACAACCATTTAATACGCGCATATCATATTATTTTGAAACCTCTACACAAATCATCTACACCACCTCATAAGTTAATTTCGGTACATTCTTCATGAAACCCGAGAGAAACCGCAAGGCCCACATAACATAAATAAAATTACAATGTTCTAAAAACCACTGAACAAACGGAATTTCGAAAGTGCTGCTTTACAAACAGGAATCGTAAACAAAACGTAGACTTAATTGAGATAATGTAAACAATGAGTTTCCATCGGTGGGTGCAGACATTGCGTTGCATTGTACTTGTTTATTTAATGTATTTATGTAATGTGTACTTTAAATATAGGTACGTGTATGGGGGAAATATTGGGGAATGTAATTATTGATAAAATTATTTTATTAATTTAATCTCACGACAGAGATAGATGGAGGGATTTGGGGGAGACCTTTGTTTGATACAGGTTAAATAAAAATAAAACATTATTTGTTTAGCCTTATACGGTTGACCCCAGCTGAGGTAAACATCTTGGATTTATGTTTTGTTTTGTGTGAAAATCTTATTCATAACAGAATTATCTATACTTACGAGTATATTGGTAGTGTACAACTTCAAAACATGATAATAACAGCGTCAAAACTTTTACTATCTATACTCGTAATCAAAGTCACAAATATTACTCTGATTTATAGTATAATCTGCCTTGTAACCATACAAATAAACCAAAATTACGTCTCGTAGTGCACGCAATCATTGCCGAGTACCAAATAGCTCATTAGGTCGATATCGCCACGTAGATCGGACTTATAAACGATCTATTAGAAGTTTTCTTATTACAAGTTCCCCTATTACAACTTGTCTAGATGTAGGGAATTCACTGCTATAAAAATCATACTAAAATACGAAGATTTTAGCTTGCACTTTAATTATAAATGTGGTGAAAGTAAGTAATATTAAAGTTACAAAAAAGTATTTATTTTGCAAATGTTGAACATAATGTATTTTCTTTATAGTTTTTTTAATAATATCATAATATTTTAAAAATTTTGAACTGAATTTACAGTTTATTTAAATAACACAGTTTTATAATAAGCAAACATGTTTTTACGTTTCGTCGAAGTAATCATTTTTTTACTTGCATGTAAACTTTGAATCATAACTTTTTTTCTAGGTATAAAATAAAAAAAAATCTTTTTCAAAAGAAAATTAGTCCAGTTATGTTTATTATAGTTAATAGAATTTTTAAAAAATCCTCTTTGAATTTACCCTCTTATCAAAAATACTCGTAGAAGTAGGACTCATCGAAGTAACTTTCAAAATTAACGTCAAATTATAGCAAGTTCACCGCCATCTTTGTTTAAACTTTATTGTGAATAGGCGTTTATGCATTTTGATTTTAACGAGCACTAAAATTTTGTGAACCGTAAAATAAGATAGAAGCGACAAAATGATTGTTCATTAATGAAAAACGTTGGTGAATATTTTGCGGTTATTGCAAATTAATATCGGAATAGTATTCACTCATGTGTAATGTTTAAGGTTTATAACTTGTTAATTAACGTTTCGTTTATAAAGAGGATAATGACAATAATTAAGTTTAAATTGAAATAATTTACTCAATATCTTGTTGTCATTTAACATACCCATTAAATGAAAATTTAGTGAAAATAATTTAGCTTTTAAAATGAAAATGCAGTGGAAAGCCTATCAATAATTATAATAAACATAACGAATTACCACTAGTACTTAGACATCAACAAAACATTTGAAATTGTAGTATTTTTTATCATAGCACTATTAATAGAATAAGTTAATCTTTGAGATACAAGTACGAAAATAAATTTAAATCTGGAAGATAAGTAGATAGATCCAGTTCATCAATTCAAATATCGGAAACTCGAAACAAATAATATACACGGTAAATATCCCGTTAATTATAATAATTTGAGTGCTAATAACCATGATAACTATAAAAACTATATAGATAGATAGATATTCAATCCTTGATTCAACAATAAATTTAAATCAATACAACTATGAATACAAAATATTGGGAAGGTAATAATAATGTTGGTACGTGAACATTGGCACATGTACAGTTAATGGAGAGGGGAGAGATGAGTTCGGCGAACATATTAAATCGTTAAGTGTTTTGATAAACATAGATGCAGGGGTTAAGCGATGATGCGATGCAGGGAATTTGGTAAATCATCCTCGATAGGGTAACTGGTTTGATTTGTGAAGAGGTACTTGAACTTGAACGTTATTGTAGACGAAATTAATTTACATGTTGACGAAATTTTCGGTAATTTTAAACTTAACATCAACCATGTGTGTATTACCTGATAAAACATTTACCAGTTTTATTCAATCCCACTCCTATACAAATCTCCAATTTTGCAAGTTTGCATTATATCACTTAGAGAGTGACTAAATACAATACTGTGACATCTTGTACATAATGGGAACAAAAGAGAATATCAAATATGCTCAAGAAATAAATAAGTAAAAAATCCAAAACAGACAAGATTTTGCAGAATATGATTCCATTAAGAAATGGTAAAATAAAACTGAAAAAATGACCAAACAACAATAGGTATTCATGGCCCCCTGATTGTATGAGAATGCGTGATTTGAATACAAATGACACAAATCTCATTTGACTGTAAATTATTAAAGTTGTTTCGTGAGAGGCGTCGAGTTATCAAATTAAATATGTCGTAAAACGAGATGGGTTTAAGAGATTCGATACTATAATGACGGATTTGGCGAGGTTGTGCAGGAGACGGAACGTTTGGATTGTACGTCGCTAGCTCCCAAATTAGCTATCAGCGCAGACGGCGACAAAGAGCTCTCGGCTTATCTGCCGGATTTAGATGAACTGAACCCTTGGCGACTATACAAAATAATAGCCGGCTCGATAGCGTCATTGTTTGAGCATGAAATTAAAATTCAGCGGGGTTCACACGTGCGCACCGCCGAGATAAGGGGTTGTCCCGTCCTGCAATCGATTCGCAACTCGCGATGTTTGTCCGTACGCTGATTCACTTGAGGGGTTTGCTCTTTTCTATATTTGATCACTAACAAGTGCTCGTACGCTTTTGTTCTGTTGGGTTTATTAAAGTAGAAGGTACTGTTGTTTACTCTGGATTTGTTGGCGGATAAGCTTGTTTTATTTTAAGGTTCGTTTGCTGTAGGTAAGTCTTCTTATTGAACCCCTCTTGTTATGGCAGTCCGACTACAATCACTTCTTTTATTTATAATATTGAAGTTTGGAAAAATATAAATTATGATAGTTTTAGAGAATTTAAGGCATAGTTTTCTGAAGATCAAATATAAATATCAGTATCATGTGACCAAGCTAGATGCAGGCGTACAGAAATCAATTACCGATAGTACTTTGGAATGCCCTAACCCTAACGTGTTGGCTGAAATTAGATCTATTAGGGGAGTACTATCAAGTTAGATGCGTACACCAGATTATTTACCTATTAACATGGTGTATGGCTTGTATGCGGTCAGTGCAATTTAATTTATCGATATCGGTTTGCTATGTACGCTTTCCCATCTCTATTTGGTAAGTGGAATGATGGTTTCCCTTATTCCTGTACCGATTTTGTTTGTTAACCTCCGGGCTGGCGTAGATTAATTATTGATATTATTTGTTTACTTTAATTTCAATTTTAGTTTCATTACTTATCTATGTAAAGGTGTACGTTGACTTTTATTGTAATCGTTCATTTACCTATTGTTTTTTCTTTACTAATAACTTATTTATTAAAAAAGGAACACACTCCAGACATAAGCATAATAAGCTTAGTTACAGAGTTATCAATACTTAATATATTAAAAAAAATACAACATTTGTATATTGTACTGCAGCCGAAGTCATTGATAATCGACTAGTTATCAAATAACTGTATTCGACGGCATAAACAAAATATGACAACGTATTAATTTACAAAAGAACGTTAATTTAATCCCAAAAACAAATTGAAGCAATTGAATTAAAATATAAACTTCAAATAGAAACCAGGTTCATTGGGAATGATCAAAAGAATTATTTTAAAAAGGGCCTGTTCACAAATCATGAACTCTTTATGCAAATCCTACCCAGAGCAATAGGATTACATGAGAGCATCTGTGTGTACACTCACTAATGAGATTAGTAACACCAAGTACAGAATTATGGTTCTCTGTTTTAATGGCTCAGGTTAATATAACTGGAAATTGTTTTAGTGTGAATTTGGGTTTATTTGTACCAATCTATATAATATAGTTCAAAAGATGCTATATCTATACTAATATTATAAAGAGGAAAGATTTGTTTGTTTGTTTGTTTGTTTGTATGTAACGAATAGGCTCCGAAACTACTGAACCGATTTCAATAATTCTTTCACCATTAGAAAGCTACATTCACCCTGAATAACATAGGCTATATTTTATCCCCGTATTCCCACGGGAACGGGAACCACGCGGGTGAAACCGCGGGGCGCTGCTAGTTGGTGTATATGTATACATCTTCATCTTTAATTAACCAATATCACATAGGTGTTATAGACTCCTTATTGATAGATTGATTAAATTTAATGCTTCGCGCTCGACTTGGCGGGGGGCACTACCGTGCCCCCAGATAATTTAATAAATCAAAATGTTGATACTTACTTAAGTACATAATAATAACTATGTCAACAGCTTGGTAAAGCTTTTCTACTTAAGTGTATAAACCGACGAGTAACGTCTGGAACAATGTCTTTTATTGTTTTATGAATAACTAGCGGCGCCCCGCGGTTTCACCCGCGTAGTTACCGTTCCCGTAGGAATATGGGAATAAAATTATGCTAAAACCTTCCCACTGAATCACTCTATATATTAAAACAAACCGCATCAAAATCCGTTGCGTAGTTTAAATGATCTAAGCATACACAGGGACATAGGGACAGAGAAAGCGACTTTGTTTTATACTATGTAGTGATGAAAAATTTGTGAAACCCTAAAAACATAAATCGTGCAGGTAAAACCGTAAAGCACTTATATCAATTAATTAATAAAACTACTGGTTTCAAATAAATATCTACCTACAGTCAAATCCTTAAGTGCATTTTCGTGCACAAAAAAAGGACAAAAAAATTGAAATTATGCTTCAAACTTCCGTGACCTACCCTATAGTTTATTGAAAACGCATCAATGTAATGAAAGTGAACTAGCATTGATAGTAATAGGTGTATGACACGGAAATAACCCTGAGGACAACATACATTAGTAATGAACTGTGTGTTACGTTGATTCTGTACTCTGATACACCATATTTTGTAATTAAAGAATGCTTTTTAATAAAAAGGATAGGTATTAAATGGCTTTTGCTGTGTGGAAATATGCATGTATGTATTTTAGAAATGCATGTGTGAAATTAAAAAATGTAGGTAAAGTAAATATAAATATTGTTATCGGTGTCTAGATAGCATTTAATATTATGATATTAGTACAGTGAAGAAAAATATGTGTTGATAAAATATAGACAAAGTCTAGTATATAGTTTTAATAACTGGGATCTTAGGAAGGAAGTAAGAGGCTTAGGAAGAACGTTTTAAAAATGCAGGTAATCTTTTACTATTTAAGGTTTTTATTTATTTAACTGTAATTTGGTAAAATCTTTTCCATTTCAAAATCATATTAATTCAGTTAAAATATTCATCAAACCATATAATAATACTACCAACGTTACCTATCACATATAAGTTTCCGTGTTTCATCAGACCCATCAATGATTGCTTCCAAACAGAAATAAACCTAGACAGCGGTTCCCGACTTGCATGTAAACAGCCCATAACACCAGACAAACGCCATAATGCTATGAAAACTTGCCTATTTGCGGGATTTTATTAAAACAAAAACAGATAAATAAGTGAGGGGAGCCGATGATAATGTATGATATGTAAATTGGATGGACCCTTGGAAAAATGCACGCGTCCCGTCAGTAAAACTTACAAGACATTGTTACTCGTGTTTCTTTACTTGTCTAGTTTCTTTTTACGTTGACATTGCTGTAGAAATAGTGTGAATAGAATGTTAAAATATTTACAGAAGAAAATAAAGCAACAAGGTAATTGTTTTTTAAACTCCATTTTTAAATTATTATTTTTCTTTTAATCAATTAATTGGGAGTCTTATTATGCGTTAATAAGTTCTTTTTGAAGCCCAAACTTAATAAATAATTTCGAATTTAATATACATAAACCAATTACAATTAAAAAACCTTTGAATTATGAAAAACCTGCCAAACAAAATATTGAAGAAAATTTAGACCTGAGAATCGTAGAATAAATTTATAATAAGAACTGAAAATAAGCCACTTAGTGGAGATTGAAAGGATAGCTAGAATTACTCTTCAGAAACCACTGACCATCGCTACTCGTAGGTAAAATGACAAGGGGTTAAGTGCTAGCTCAATCTATTTCTACCTGACGAAAATAGGAAGAAAAATTGTAGAGTGTATCCGTATTATTTTAATGCGGGGTATATCGACTAATACTTCCAGTGGAAGAGAAATCATTGAATATTTACTTACACACCTCAATGGTGGTATTCTTTAAAATTAAATTGAAATAAAAATGACATTTACTACTATTATATACGACTATTATCTAATAGTGATACTAAATTGTTACTGTTTTATCTTGATATGTTCGATTTTTTAAGTACATTGCGGAAAAAATATTATAAGTAAAAGAGAGGCAAATTCCCTGCAGTTTGATTTTACAGAACTAACTATATTTTACTTTTAGTATAACAGTTATGTACTACTACTACTTGCAGTTTTTACCGCACAAATATCTAACCAAACCTTCTTCAAAGCTGGTAACAAAAAGGTTGCATCCAACTAGAGGCGGGCAACAAAACTTGTGCACAAACAGTCATTAGTCACACGCTATTTAGCAGTTACCGCGGATGCCGATTTATCAATACGACATTTATATTCTGTTAATCGTGTTTGGATATTGAACCGATAGGGGGCGCTCGTAACATTGTACTCGTATGGTGAAAGGTATGCCGTAATTATTTGAGGGTTCACGAAATTAATGCCGATTTGAATAGTTGATACCAAAAATTATGATCGTTGATTGGGTGGTTTTTACTTTTATATTTTTTTACTATATTTGTGCAAATGAAATCAAAGCGGTAACTAAAAAAATATAAATTATAAACATACGTTTTCTATAACGGTATGACAATGATTTCTTGTTTCAAAATCTGACAAAAGTACATTAAAACTAACTACAATAAAATTACTAAACATAAACCGTGTCCTAAGTCTTAGAACATTTGTTTAAGTACATATTATATTTTCACAAACCCTCGATGTCATTATAGTTAACATTAAGTAACCTTATAACTTAAGAGAAATGAACATTAATTTTATTTATCTGATCTAAAGATGATCATATATTACGTGTGTAACATTATGTCGCGATATCTCAAAAACGCTTTCTTACTCAGTCTAATCTGTTATGAAACCTAAACTAAAATATTAAAGTACTTACTCAAATATGATAAGAATAAAGTTACTATATTCATTTTACTAACCCATTTTACCAGTGTAACTTTTAGTACCATTATATTTTCTCAGGAAAGACACCTATTTCGATAACATAACAACATACTCAATGAATCACTCTTTCATTTATAAATCGCAGCACGCATAAGGGCCCAAAGAGAGAGGTAGAGAGGTCTAGAAAGTTGCAGTAAAATGTTCACTTACGACATACATACATATATCAACTGATGCCAAACAGCTAATTACCTGTTAAATAATTATTATGATAATATAAAAAGTATTAATTAAATAGGTTATTACAAACAGATAATACCTATCTGCTTCAAAATAAAATAGAAGACTAAAAACTAAATTAACTAAAGATAATTGTAACAACACTTAAGTAATTACCGGCTAGACTTGAATAATTACTTCTAAAAGGCAATATTTCATGAAAATTTAAATTGACGTCAAACACTTTATTTACCGTGGCTTATAAATGAGTCGATGCACGTTACTAAATATTGTATTGATAAATTGCATCAATTTCCCGCAAACACCCAGTGTTCTATAAAATATTTGTGAACTTATATACTTAATCAAATCTGTAAAATATAAATAAAATTGTATTTTTTTTTTGTTGTTGCTTCTTACAAGGAAATGTAATGAATATATGTTTTTAATCTCCGAAACGACTCGACTGATTTGAGGAGATTCACTATTGGCTAGCTGACCTCTAACAGAGTGACTTCTTACAGAAAAATAATTAGACGCCACGAATGGGTAAAGAAGATACAAATTAAATAAGGAAGTATACACACTCAATACTTTTATAACTACCATATTATTAATTGATAATTTAAAGAATTTTTTATACCATATCAAATGGTATAAAAAATTCTTTAAATTCCCGCCAGATAGCGAAAGTAAAACAGTAGGGCAAACATTTTATTACCTTATTGTAAAACAATAAATAACACGTGTACATTTCACATTGACACATTAGTTATTCGTAGAAAACGGTGCAGTTTGTAAGGCCAGTGTCATAAATTGGTTGTGAAGCGAGAATAAGGGAGCGTTAAGTACACAGAATATGAGCGGGCGAGTCATATTTAATCGTTATCAAACGGACGCCCAGACGCGGTATTCATCGCCCGATGATTTACTCACGGCTTATCCAACCTCAGTAACTTATGGACTACGCAACGTCTATCTAACAGAGACTTCGTACTGTGTGTACTAAACTTTTTGTGAAAGGTGGCTTTTGATTTTGAATTAGCTTTGGTGTGCAGTTATGATAATGCGTTTTACTTAAAAATCTAAATGGTAACCAGTCTGCAAAGCTGTCCAAAATAAAGTTTAAGTGTACCAAACATTATTTGATTCCATTCAGCTGTTTGATAGCAAAGTAGTAACAAACTTACAGTGTTGTATAAATTAACTTACAAGCCCTAAAAAGGACGATTAAATATATTATTCGAGTACCAAAACTAGGTATTCAGAATAAAAAATACAGAACAGACAGACACATTTATTAATTATTAATCCTTGATATCTCGAAACATTCTGCCATTCAATCAAAGGTAAGCTTACACCAACTAAAACCAATAAACCGGGCTCACAACATACAGACACCCCATTTGGATGTCGGCATTATCTTTGATAAGTCTACTGTCAAAATTTAATCTACATACAACGAGTGTGCATAGAGTAAATAAGTAAACTGCAGAATGCATACTAAGCACATGTTAATGGGGAAATTAGTTTAAACTAATTCAGAGTATGTGACTGGCATGATAATAGGGTAATAAATATATAAGATTTATAGAGTTAATAAGTACATAGTATTATATTGTTGGTAAAGTTTTTAAATATAATATTGTAAATATCACTAAGAATAAATAATATCACAGTGACTAGCAGCGTTCCGCGGTTTTATCCATGTTGATACTTATTAAATCTTGGGGAAATTTTGGGATAAAAAGTTTTCATTGACATTCGAAATAAAACTAATTTTCTCTTAATATAAATATTCTCTTCCGATACGAGCCTCCCGATAGCAAAACCACATTGTGCAACGAACCATACATATACGAAATGATTTTGCGCATAGGATTTGTTTTATTTTCGACGACAGGGGATGCGCCCGACCGCAGCACCGATAATGGAAGTGAGCGATTCAAAAAACCAGCTAAGTGCTTTCAACCTTTTGTCTATTATTGATTCATGTGTAAGAAAATAGCTTAAGTATTGAACTAGAATACTTGGTTTGTGTTGCTTGAATGTTGGTTCCGCAACTTGTGTCTGTGAATGTGTCTGTTAGGATGGAAGTACCAGATTCGACACCTGAGTCAGGTAAGGCATCAATTACCTACCAACCAATAAAGTATCATGCATATTTGATCCTAAATTTCATTCGTGATTTAATGCCCTACTACGATACGACTACGGTACTGCTACGAGTAAATTGCTACAAGTTGTATGTCAAATTAATTTTTTAAAACTAAATTTCATTAATATTCTACATGCACTAACAAGAGACTAATACTCAAAAGTATTTAAAACAAATTTAATAATATTACTTCAGATCGAAAGTTGTACAATCAAGTTAATATAGCCATAGCTGAATGTTAAAACAGGCACCCCTCATCAACACGCTAACTATGCAAAAACTAACCACTCGCATTGATTCCGATGATGTGGTGTGGTCGCAGACGGGTCATTATCATTATACGTACCGTTCGGAATCCATTAATCACGTTGGTATTCCCCCCCTCCCCATACACCCCTATCAACCGCTACCCTAAGGTGGAAGTATAAACCTGAACGCACTCGTGCATTCACCCTTCCCTTATCAGTTAGGATGCGAGTCGCGAGCGCAGAGAACTCCAAAGGATGTGACATGACGTTGACATTTTGTTTCGGACAAGGAAAATTGTTTGTGACGGTTATTTTTATTAATTTTATTATGGGAGGTGACGTTTTGAGTAGATGGGTAGTGAAATGTTGTATTATAAGTGATAGGTTTTAATAGGATGCGATTATGAATACGAAATGTTTCATTTACGAGTAGTAGAGAATTTAGTTAGTGTGTTTGTGTGCTGTATGACTGTCCCGCAGGCGACCATTAAATTAAGTACTTATATCAAAGCATAGACCTATTTTTTTATTGATTGTTTAAGAAACATTTCGTAATTTATGAAGCCCTCTATCATTATCGTTTATCAATATGTAATTATACTTCCTAATACAAATAGATTGAACCTAATCCTATGTAACTGTATCCGAATCCTTAGCTATAACAATCATGTATTACATTATTTGTACAAATAATATTGGCAGTAACATATGGCTTCTTTCATATTCAAACCCGAATTCAACCCTGTCGTATTTACTATCCGTCTATTCCACTAATGCGTTGTAACAGAGCATTGATATTCCGTGTACGATCGCGTTCATTCGATTCGGGATGAGCCCAGTTATTAAATCAGATAGATAAACAGACACCTGCGTTACTAGATGGATTTGCATATAATGCGGACGTACACATTTGCATATTATTGTAGTTTCAAATGCAGTTTTTGGATTTGATTTGGCAGTAATTTTTAGATTACATATTTTTCGTTACGGGGGTTCCATTGATCTGTACGTTGTTGATTTAAAATGAACTTTTGTAAGATAGAATACCTATAATCGTCAGTTATTACCATGCGATGTAACGTGCTATTTAAATGGAATTGTATGTATATAAAATGTTCTTAGTAATGTTTATGGTAAAACAAATTAATATTTTCATTTTGTACGATAAAATTTTATCTAAACGACTAACAAACCTGTTCAAGTATTTACCTACGGCATTTTGTAAGCTTAACAAAACTATCCATTTGATCTTAATTTTATCGTACTAAAATTCCAAGTCCTTAGAACTGTTTTACTAAATTATTTAAATATATTTTCGGATAGCTTGACCTTATCACAATTAAACCTAAGGCTATTAACATATAAAGGACAACCAACCCATTTACTTACAGATGATAGGAACCTACGCAAACATATTCTAGGAATTACATTACATATCCAGTTAGTTACTTGTTTTAATATAAAAATAATATCTAACATAAAACTAAAACCTACAAAATGATTTAGAAATTAATATTTTATTAAGGAAAATTTAAACACTAATAACTAAAATATAAAACTGTTTTACTGAAATTTTACAAACCAGTTTTCCAATTTCTGTGTTCTGAAAATATGTAAAAGAAAATTCCATTACTGTAGTTGACAACTGTCGGAGCGTTTTGAATAGAAGTCCCAGATGTGAGTCCCTGTGGCACACGGCTCTTACAAGACAAATACTTACTTGAAAAGTTTAATAGTTACACTATTTAAGCTATCACGTATTGAACTTATTTTTACAACTATGTCAAAAAAAAACACGTTAATTCCCGTGTAAATTATGTAGTTGTAAAATTATTTTAATAGTTTTTACTATTTATTACACTTAACTTCACACACATGCTTGTATGTCAGTAATATTTTTCTATATTAACCTACTAAAACAATGAAAACAATATTTCAATGTTTGAAAAATGATTTTTAACTTTTTTCATTCCAACCGTATATTACTCATACCCAAATAACATGAGTATGAGTAATATACGGGTTAAGATAATTTGTTCAATATAATATTATTATTCTTTGTTATTTTCCATATATATGTAGACTATGTTACCAATAAACCAATTTTGTCAATACATCTAGAACCAACGCTAGACATTTTTATTTCTTTTTGAAGATAAACATATCGACTACAACTAAATACGTACACAGAACGACTTTTTAACCGACTTCCAAAAAAACAGGAGGAGGTTCTCTATTCGACGCGTATATATATATTTTTTTTTTTGTGTGTTTGTTCCGCGATTTCTTTGTAATCATGAATGGAGCATTTTAAAATTCTTGTTTCATTAGAAAGCGGATATTCGCGAAGTGGTCCCATGTCAAGGAAATCAGGATCTGATGATGGGATCCAGGATAAATCGAGGAAAAACCCGCAACAATGTAGGCTGGGGTGTCGATTGACATTATTAAAAGTAAAACTACCTGTGACCCGTGGTTTTGCTCGCGATATTATTGATACCAAAAGAATTTCTGGATGAAAATTTTTTGGCTGTATTCTTTCGTATTTAAATCAAATGCTGTTCACAATTCATGGGTTTTAGATATAAAAATGTCCTGTTTTTTAATTCGTTAACACACACTGAAATAAACCCGAACTTACAAAATTTTTTAAAAATGTTTTTTTATACTATTATAGGTACCTATTACACATATATATTCAGTGCATTTTCATAAAACTTTAGTAAAAAAAATATTATTTAGATATTACAAACAAACACTGCACCAGATTAGATTGTATATATTATTTTAATTAATAAATAGACAGTATAAACGTCATCCTCTATTTTCGTTTTTATTTTGACTTTGGTTAATTTTCTAAAAAGTTCTTATACCTTTGCGGTTATAAAGAAGTTTTGTAATAAAATTATGGTTTAATTGGGACATATTGGGACGATGAAGTTAAAAAGAAGTAGGTAATAAAATGCAGGGTTGTGTTAGATTATAATGAATCATGTGTAACATCAGCTCATGGGACAGGATTCAAGCGGTACCCGTTGAGGTTGAACTGCTCGACACTTATAGAGCAGCGAAGAAATACCTGCAAGAAGCTATAGCCCTCGCAACTCTCGCGGCAATCGTGGGAAACGACCTCTCCTTGCCAAATGTAGTCTCTGCTATGGTGAGCGAGGAGAGGTCTTGGATTGGAGTGTCCACCTTTTGTGAGGTCGTACTCTCGCAAAAAGAAGCTGCGGAGAGAGAGCGCGAAGCCCTCTCCACTAACACTACCCGCAGCAGAAGGTTGGGCAGACGGAGACGGGACTACCACTATGCAACCACCATACGCCCGAACTACGGCAGTGATCCCCGGGGGGAGATCCACTGCCGCCATATAGGCGCGCGGTACTTTTCGGAGGGGGTGACTCAACATCTGTCGCCTAGAGCTACATTCTAGCTCAGAGGAGAAACCCTTAACAGGGTAGAGGCGCTGTCCGGGATCGTAGTAGCGTGCAGCCGCGTTTCTTCCGGTTTCGGCCATAAGCGCAGAGGTGGCACACCAAGGGGTTTTAGTCGGTAAGCGCGTCGCCGCTCTATCTTTGCGGCGCGGAGTCCGACATACCCTGTCGTTCCCCTGGACAAAAGCCCCTGGAAAGACAAGTCTTCCTCCCACAAAAAAAGGATTCAAGTGATCCACGAGTCAAAAGCTCTTCTGGAGGAAAATTTAAGCGTCTTTTGTTGAAGGAGACTAGCTTCCCACTAAAAAGTTTAAAATAAAGTTAATTTAAAAAAATAAAAAACCGACTTCAGCACTAAAAAGTAAGAAAATAATTTAAAATAAACGATATTATTAATACATATTTTCAATTTATAATTAGTTACTTTTGAAGTCGGTGACAGCCAAAGCCTTCATTAATATTATAGGCGCGTCTCATGCATAAGGAAAAATCTTATAAGTCTAAGGAAAAATCTTATATCTCATCTTATAAGGAAAAAAAAACTATCCTGGGCTGGAACTGACTCCAAAAGTTACTAATTATAAATTGAAAATATGTATTAATAATATCGTTTATTTTAAATTATTTTCTTACTTTTTAGTGCTGAAGTCGGTTTTTTATTTTTTTAAATTAACTTTATAACTTATCAAAACAATCCCATTAAAACGTATCGGTATTCGATTCGTATACTTGAATTTAAAATAAAAATACCGATATATCAGATAAGTGGTTCGGATAAATAACGATACATTACTGAGAGAACAATCGGTTAATCGCAATATGGGAGACAAGAGAACATAATCTGCCCGTATATCAGGCAGTAATTGCTCGAGACGACGTAATTGAGTTGAACCAATCTGATATAGCCGTTGCATTATATTGATTTACACATTTATAATAATGTATGTGTATGATAATTGCTTCTCGTTATCTATACGCGTTATTGGTATTTATGTTACTCTTTTGAAATAAACGTAATATACTCATACTTGCAAGTTTCACATTTTCATCTTCACTTTATAGTTTTTTTTTTATAATCATTCACTACATCATCTCATTATAGTAACTGACCCCTAAGTTTGTAACTTGTATTAGGTTATCAGAAACTACACACACACTCATTCACACACACACCCAGATCGAGACAAATATTTTTGGTTCACACAAATATTCACCCCGCACGGGAATCAAACCCGTTATGGCAGTCCGGCATGGTGACCACTCTGCCTTTGAGGTCGAGTTTGATCGCCGATATTACGAGCATTAAATCCCAACAACATACCTAAATAATAATTATAAACACAAAAGTCAATATGTCTTTCTGTTGCCCCTTAAGTTCGTACTTACTGCACCTTTTTTATGAAATTTAGTACAACATTAGTCTTGGGGCAGGATTTATGCTTTTATAACGCCAATTTCCCAAAACAAAAGTTTCAGCGTAGGTAAAATAAGTCACAGCTAGTAAGAAATATTCGTATACTTAAATAGATTTGCAATCACGTTCTCAAAAACAGTTCTAATTATTTTGAAGCAGTTTTAATACAATACAAGTAGTACACGGGACGAAAAATTGAACTAGTGTCTCACTTCTAGGAAAATTTATTTACTATATGTATTTTTATCCGAACAGAGCTCAATCAACCATTTGACAATAATAAGTTACGTGGAAAACGTATCTATTTATATTTTAAATCACGTAATAGTGATACGATATTTTTCTGACTATACAACTATATTTTTAACTAGCGGCGTCTCTTGGTTTCACACGCGTGGTTCCCGTTTCTGTGAGAATACGGGGATAAAATGTAACCTATGTTACTCGGGGTGAATGTAGCTTTCTAATGAAAAAAAAATTAAAATCGGTCCAATACTTTTTGAGTTTATTCGTTACATACAAAAATACAAATGTTTCCTCTTTATATTATAAGTGTAGATGTAGATTATAATAACTCCTGATATATTATTATAGCTATGCTATGGTATTTCTCTTCTTTTATACAAAAATAGATTATTAGAAGTCCTTTATGCTAAGGTCCTACATAAAATATTAACAATTATGTTTATAAATTAACATTGATAATAAACTTCTTATAGCTTTCTACTTAAAGTTACGCAAAAAACTTAAGAGGTAAATTTCAACCACTAAATCACGTATATTTCTATTAAAAACAATATAATAAGTAGGGTAAGGTAGGGTAAAGGTACATAAATACAAAGCTTTGATTTAAACTTCAGAATAGTACAAAACAAAGGAAAATTACAAATTGCACAATCTCAACGATCTCCAGTTGATAGTTTTTCAATAACTGGGTACTAAAATAAGCACTCGTATATCAGAACTTTATCAACATTTAATAGCCCTTAATAAAACATTGATGGGTTTTGACTTCAATTTTTACCTGTTTTCAACATAGTGTATATGATAGGTATAGATAATAAAACGTTCAATTTGATGGGGGTTTCAAAAAGTGTATATTATTTTGTGTAGACGGGTGTGGTTGACGCGATACCATCTTTCATTGGGGCGTATATATAACGTCCTCGGCACGGGCAATCGATACCCAGAGCTATGAATATTTGAACACTTTTTGTGCTGATCGTACATTCGGTCTGCTGTCGACTAATTGAAATAGTTTTTGTTTATCGAATTCTCATCACAGGAAATTATGATACGAAGCTATTGATTTATTATTTTTGTGACTCCATTTAATAATATACATTTCATTTGTATTTTACAATTAGTTCAAAGAACGCAAATAATAAAAATGGATTTTTAGGTAAGTACTTGTTGCTCATATTTATCAATTTTAATATCTTTTAGTAATATGGCTTGGAAAAGTTTGGATACATTTTAAATATTTTCGAACAAAAGAAGAATCGCGCGTCGTTTACGCACGCTGTAGTAAATTTCGCAACAATTCGAATGGAAAATGAAATGCCTGCTTCCAAACCATTAAGCAATTTGAATTTAACACTCGTCCCTTCATTTTCCTATTACCGCAGAAATTGCACGATTTACTTACAACCACTTCGTATAACGAGATAAATGAACAAAACAATTAATAACACCATCAAATTAATTATAAACAATTCTATTTTACGAATAACCAAAAGTGTTTATACAGTTTAATTTTGTCTAGTTATCGTTAACAATGAATCATCGAAAAAGAAGTTCACAATTCGATACATAAAAATATGGCGCGAAAAGGAAAATCGTTTTCAAACCGTTCGTTGTGCATTAAAGAGGAATGAAGTAATCGAAGTGGAATAAATCAACACAGAACAAATTAAATACGTGTGTAGAGCAATTGAGCCGCCATTCTGATGTGGATGTGAGTCAATCCGACGTTTCAACGGAACTCCTTCGAGAAAATGAATAAAAATGGAAAAGAAAATCAACGACTTAATACGAGAAATCGTTGCCACCCGAACGCTCCGCTGCAGCTGTTATAATTTCATTATTTGGAATTCTCTATAGTGAGAACATGTGAGTAAATTCTGATCAGGTTTCAATCTTTACTTCCCTTCCCTGTATACATTTACAAAAGGGATTTTTATATACTTTTCCTTTTTAAAAATACGGAATTCATTGGGCTCTTTAACATTCAATGGGTGTGCGACAACAATTCCAAATAAACGGTACAGGTGACGTAATCTATTACCGTGTCTTGAGTGAGTACGTAGTGATAAAACACAGCCAACAGGGGAACATTTTATTGAACTCCGCAAGTAGAGTGTACTCGGATTAGTATTCCACGCTTTGGCAAAGGGGTGGCAAAGATCAAGTTGCGTTTTTTAATCAAACACATCGCAATCCGTCAATGGGACGCGCCACTGACTAAAACAAAGCGATAAATTAAGGCAGGAAACGGGAGGCGAACGCTCGCCGCTCGTATTGAAAGATTTACTTCCTCTGTTTAATTGCAATAACGGCTAGGCACGTTGGTATCGTATTTTTCTTTTTACACTCCGGCTCTTATTGCCTTCGGGCCGTTAAATAAATTTATGACGCCCGACAAAGTTCAGCCCACCTCGGCAGCCTCTGCGGGCTGAAATTAGGTGGAAATGTGAAACAGAAATAAAAAGCCCGGTCTCAGGTGCGTTGTTCACCGCGGGCCGACTAGTGGGATTAGCTCTTGACTCGCGGTTAAATGGTGCGCCCTCTCATAAAAGTTTCTTAACGCTCATAGTTTCGGCGTACCTTCCTGTTGACTAAAATTTCCCTCTCCAAAAGTTGGCCAGTGTCCGACCTCTATAGTTTTCGTTTCGCATTAACGTGAGCCTATTTACTTGGGGATTTTATTGTTACGACGGTTAGAGTGGCCGGACAAAAAACTTTTTATTTACGATTAAGTACGTACCTTCATGTATTTGTATTTTGGCTTTAATGAAAAGCCTAGTAAGAAAACGAGCCGAATTCAATTACGTTTCCCTATAATAAACAAAGTGAAATTCGGAAACTCACATTAGCGCCCGGCTCCTTTAAAACCTCCGATGTAATCTGGAACAAGGAACAAACACGCCTAAATAACAATAAAATTGTAATAAAAACTTTGTGCACGCAACCGAAATTGTGGAAAATTGACCAAATTATTATTTACGGTTGGAAATTAAAACAAGGCATTACAGAAGATTGCTTTTCCCCTCTTTAAAACAACTCGCGTTTGTCAAGAGACGTGTCTGACGCGGTATCTCCCCATATCTGATTAAACTTTTATTTTATTAATTTACCAAACAATAATATAAATATCTATTACTTAGTCTAATCTTGCCGTATTCTTATAACACAGTTTCCAAACTCCCACCTTAACAGAGATTACGAGTAGTTAACGACAACCGGGTCGCGGAAAGACAAAATACTTTTAGAATCTTTATTTTATTAAGGACTACGAGACGTTAACTAATGCGTCAGTTCCAAAGTTTTCTCTTACAAACCATGATACAGAAAATACCGTTAAATAAACCTTATAATCATAATTATTATTAACCGCCAGACAGCAGTATCTCTCAAAATATCGTCTACTATAAAATAAATACATAAAATCTAAAGCTTTCACAACAGATATAAGGTACCAAAAATAAAATTCTCAAAGCGAACAGTATCTTTGTTTCTATTTTAATCACCACATCAATAGCGTTAGCATTTGTTCGTAACCGCAAAATTTCAACGAAAATCGCACACTAGTGGTACATTTCATTTATATAATTATCAAAAAGGTGACTTGAGGAAAATGCTTAAAACGGATATTCTCTAAAATTAATTTAATTCTACAAAGGTTTCATATTAAATTGAACTCGTAATATCCTATTAGGTTAAACTACTTACTCTATATTTTAACTGACCTACTTAACTAATGCTATAAAAGATACTATACTTAGTAACAATAAATATTTAATATGCCTTAAAATTTTGATTACCGGTTTAAATTGTGATTTGTACTATGTATAATAAGTAGGTAATTTAAACTTGACAAGCGGGGAGGGTTTGAGTTGTTCATTGTTAGTACTTACATATATGTATACAAAAAGTATTTTAAACTATTCAGACGTATCGGTTATAAACAAAAATTAAATATGTATATAGATATAGTAATTTTATCCGAAGAACATTTAAAATTTTAATTTGCTGAAAACGAATTACGATATAATGTTTTTTCTTTCATGTCTAAAAATTATTTTATTAACTAAAACCCATAAATGTCCTTGAAACCTTTTTTTTTTTTTTTCCGAACCTTTATCCCATGTCTATTTGGGGTTGGTTTTCAGTTTAACCAGATTTGGCGGAATGTCAGTATTTTACGTGAAGCGACTGCCATCAGACCTTCACAACCCAGAGGGCTATACGACATTTTTAGTTAAACTGAATGTTAGACTTTTGAGGGCTCTAACTACCCGTAACGACTGTCGATGATGTGAGTACGACAACCGGGACCGACGGCTTTACGTGCCCTCCGAAGCACGGAAACCCTCATGAAATTAAAAGTCATTTTTAGTAATGACCCATCACAGTCATGACGGTGCCAGACGTTGCTTAACCGCACGGATCACAAGTGATCCGCGGGTAGCACTGGGCCACGAGCGCTTCTAACCTGTAAATATAAATTAGGCAGCCAATGAAACATGCTATATAAAAAGTTTAATTTAAATATATAGATAGATGCCAAACAAAATTGAAAAGAGAAAGTTTGGGCGTCACCACGCGTATTTGAATGCTTCAAATTTTCCCCATTCGTCGTTAGAAAGGGTAGAATTAACATTTTGTTGTGGCGTTTTATTCCCATAAATCCCTGCTTTAGAAACTTTCACAGTATGGATGTCCGAAACTTTGGTATAATGTACAATTAATGGAAGCGTGATAGGTAAATAGGTAGAAGTACTTATACGTAATAAAGTTATAGGTAATAATAAATATGTATAAGCAAAAATTAATAAGAAAAAACCCTTCACTTTTTAAATAAATAAAACCAAGGAGAATTTTATCGAGTTTCATTTTGCTCAGCCAATAACACCAATTAGCTTCTAAACTTAAATTACAAGAGATGTATTTTAAGTCTTTAATTAGAACTCGTACAGTTTTCTAGTTCATTTTGTAAGTTGTATTACAAACCGTTTGTATGTACAGTGAGATTTATCAAAGTCGTATATCTGTAAAGAGATTGTCGAGATATGAAAGAATACGAAAAATCCTGAACACTCGTTAACTCAGTTGTCCCATGTCGCTACTGTGGACGTGGCCAAACAAAATGTAATTTTCCCCCCAAGCGCCCTCTTACGTGACCCGAGGAAGATATAACGTTTTTATTAAATTATATCAGCTTTTATAAGTAACCGCTACGGACATTTTAGTATAAAAATAGCGACACCAAAGGCTAAAGAGATTAGACGTGCTAAGAAGCCTAACAGTTTTAGGCGTCCGATGTTTCACACAATCCCTCGACACCTGCCACCGAAATGACGATAAATACGCGACCGAAATATTTTTCTATTATTTATTCTGCCTGTGTTGAGGTAAACAATTATATTTATTTATGTAACACACAATGTTTTACTAAGAATGCTTCAAATATTAGGTTAACTTTTATTAAGGTTATTCACGAGATAATCGGATACAATAAAGTTCATTTAATTATACTTTTCCGTATTACGTTTTAATGAAACGATAATAAAAATCGAGGTAAATTACTTTAATTTTACTTTTATATGCAATTAGTTTTGTTTATTCGTACTTAGTTTTATTTTATGAAAATCAAGATTTTTTAAAAATAATTTAAGCCAATATAAACACGAAAATAATTTGATATGCAAACATTGATATTGATTAATTTTTCTTTTTTATTAACCACTTATGATACTCCGCAGTTTGGACTGCGTAAATTCCAATCCCGTGGAAAATTTTAGGGTAAAATATTATTCATGTTCTTGGAATATTTATTCCAAAAACCTAATCACCTAAATCGGTCTAGTGGTTACAACAAACCTACACCTACATGTTATATTAGTAGGATTGTTTTATGCTACTACGACTAACTACGACACCATATTATATTAGTCGTAAAATATCATGAATTTTCACGTTGTTTTACCATTAAAATTCACGTAAAATATTATTCCTAAGACATTTTTAATTCACTTACCTATTTAACCGGTAATTAGCGTATTCAAATCCAATTGTTGGCTTAGATAAGTTAATAAGTTCGGAGAATCCAACCAACGTTATCTTTGTTCCGTCGCTATGATGTATAGGACTTATTTATTTATGTCCGGAAGAGGGCGCTGTGCTAGATTGCGCATCCGATTTCGACACCCCAATGAAACAGATATTTCGCACAAAACTCCGGTAAATTATCATTTGGTGACGATTTGTTTGATTCACGGTCCATTGGTCGCAGCGAGGTGCATTCATTCAATTAAAAGCTTTCGGAGATCATTGCTCAGCATTTAAGTGGATTAAACTCTTTTTTCGTGTTCGTATGTAATTTTAGTTGAGCAGTCATGTGGAACGGGTCTTTTGAGTTTATTATAAATACTTTTTTTGCTTTATTATTGAGTTGTGGCTGCGTATCATTCCGTACCAATAGACAAACGAGCAAATTAAATGAACTTTTACGTTATTAATTTTGAATTGCGATTATTAATAAAACCATCTTTAAAGACTAGATCCGCATAAAACACAAAGTTTAGTAATGTTTACCAAATAGACTTTTAATATCAAACCTTTTTATTTTTAGTTTTAATACACCTTAAAATTAGCCATAAAAGATTATAAAAGAGAAATCTTTATTAAAATGTATTAAACAGAATATCTTAATAAGACGAGAAGCTACCTCACAATGTCTCGTTAATTTCGTAAAGAAGGTGAAGTTGCTCAAGACTGTCTTTAATACTTACAAAGAAAGATAAAGCTTAAGCAAGCAAAAGAAGTTTTCAGTTTACTAAGTCTTAACATTGTTAGCAACTTGATAAATATTACTTAATCGTTGTATACTTCTGTTATTAGCGCTAAGTATGTACTTTGAGACGCTAATAACAGCAGTTATTCTCTATTTAAAATTCAAATCTGACTTTTAAACAACATACAATAGTCAGTCTGTCATCATTCTATAGCAACGGAACTTTAGCTACGTTTATCCCGTTTTAGAAATGCAGTCAGAAACTATACACACTGTTTCTATAACCAGACTGAAATAAATATTCGTGTATCACATAAATATTCACCTCACATGGAAATCTAACACTTTGTTTCACAGTCCGGCGTGGTGATCACGTGAAAAAAAAGCAAAATATAAAACAAACATTTGTATTGTATGTTATACTTGAGTACTCATCGATAATTTTACTTATTTTATGAATATGGTGTTATGTTCCTGAGCTTTCTTTCTTTCTGTATATCATAATCATTTAAAGGTATTCAGTTGCTTCTTTAAGAAAGTTGAAAGTATTTTTACAATATATTTATTTCATAGAATTGGTGATTGTACCTATAAATATCAATACAACAGACAGAGCACATTTCACATCAGAACAATTATTTTCTGACTCTTTTTAATTACCTAAAAATAACATAAAACTAAATTTCATAAACATTAAATCTATTTCCATAATGTCTGTCCTAACAACAATAAAAATAATGACATATCGTAGTGTGTTATTATTTCTTCCAAATTCAAAATCAAATTTTTTAATTATGTTATTAAGTAGACCGTGTTGTCAACTGATTATTTTAAAAAAGGATTAAATTAGCGTGGGAAATAACACATAATGACATGAAATCATTGAAAAATTAATAGTTGTTATCGAAACAAAATGTAAAACTTCATTTAATTACACGCAACACGATAATGATAGTGTAATTATTACTAATTTTTACTTTTCTACTAATTTGTAACATGCACGACATGTAATTACTATAAGGAGATAATGACTGTTTGGTTGTTACTATTTAAAATACAGTAAAATAAAAAATACACACATGAAAAGTTACTAGTTAGAAAACTATCTTTTCTTTTCCGAACCATTATCCCATGTCTATTTGGGGTCGGTTTTCAGTTTAACCAGATTTGGCGGAATGTCAGTATTTTACGTAAAGCGACTGCCATCAGACCTTCAGAACCTTCACACTAGTTAGAAAACTATGATAGATAAATAGATTACGTTTTTTTATGGTAAGTGTTAGTCATTTCATTAGACGACCTCAATGGCAGAATGGTCACCATGCCGGACTGCCATCCGTAAGGTTGCGGGTTCGATTCCCGTGCGGGGTGAATATTTGTGTGAACCACAAAAGTGTGTGCGTAGTTTCTGATACCCTAGATACAAGCTTCGAGCTTAGTTAGAGGTCAGTTACTATAATGAGATGATGTAGTGAATGATTATGTTATGTTATGTTATTCCAGCCCATGCAAAACTCTTTGGGACATTAGTTTCAGTGATTTTATCTCTTAAATTAAATAAAACTCTAAAATATACAGTCTAATAGTACTTAGTTTCAGAAAACGATCATTGCAAGACACATTAACAGGGAAATAGTCAATTAAACCATTATTTAATTAAAAGGAATACCCCTTTTAATCTTCTATGTAATTTTCATCAACATAATTTGCCATAATCTCTTTCTTAGGGAAACTGAAAGGCTTGAATCTTAGGAAACGGCCCCAGTTGTAGGACGAGACGCCGCTATCCCGTGTGCCACAATCAGAGCTTATGCATAAATTTGAATTTTCAATTAAGAATACTTTGAAGAAAATTTTATTAGACATAAAGTGAAACCTTTGGTCTCAAACGAAATACGTATCCTTTAACGGACGGACAAAGAGTTATGTGGAGTAGTTGTTATTCAAATTATAAATATCAAAAGTTAATTATATTGAATAGAAAAAGTCTAAAGATTCTATTTATTTTAAGACAAATACGCTTAAATATTTTTTATACTTCTAAAGATCACAAAAACATTATTAATACGGTTCATTAGAAAGAAAATATGTTTTCGTAAATTTCCAATATCACTACACAGTCATCTCAACAGGTTTCACTGTGCCATTGAAACCTGCACCCCAAAACGTCTGAAAGGCGTTTGCGAGATATCTTAAATGAGTTTCGTTATCTTCGAGCAAAAGAAAATGGGATTAATAGTTAACAGAATACGAGAGCTAAACATCCAGTTGAACGGTTAAGCACTTGTTCTCAAGTCTACATTTATCTAGTTTCTAATAAATTGGCGAGAATCCCCCTTACATTCAGTACTAAAGTGCTGGTAATAGCACCGATTGGATACGAAAGAAAATGTATTGAAAAGCTATCAAGAAGCATCGCTACTAAGTGGATGATTAACAAAATGTTTAGACCTTTTTTATATCATGTTTAACAGTATATTACTTGCTTTTTTTTCAAGTTTATTTTTTATCTGGGTGTGTTTATTTATTTATTTATTTACTAAGTTACACCAGCAGCATTAACACATAACATTATTAAAATTAAATAACCATTCAAGCCTTGTACAGTCTGCAACACTTTTATAGGTGTAATCAGCTTTCATTATTCATGTTTATGAATGTGTGAGTACACACTTTTGGAAACTGACCCTAACCAGATACAGATAAACTAGTTAGGTTAGGTTAGTTCATCATCAGCTCATATGTCCCTACCGAGCTCCAGCCTACCCTGAATAGGGGTCAGTTGCTATACGATCATAGAGTATTTTAAAGACTTGTTACTATACTATTTTCTAGAATGTTTTATTTAATTATTGATTTACAATTACTGTAATATGTAGCTTTGCCTGACAGGAACATGTGTATTACAGGCAATAAATTACTACTCTAGGGTGA
This sequence comes from Timandra comae, assembly GCA_958496195.1. Lineage (NCBI taxonomy): Eukaryota > Metazoa > Arthropoda > Insecta > Lepidoptera > Geometridae > Timandra > Timandra comae. The sequence goes on from OY292367.1 coordinate 5,136,350, forward strand.
CAGGTAGTAATAATGCTATGGTGCCTAATACATAGGTACTAATTTCGCGTTGAAGTGGAGTTGAAAATTGACAAGTAAAATAACCAATAAGAGTTTTTTATCTTTTTTAAAGATAATGTTTCTTTACTTTAGTTCTTCTAACTACTTTAGTACACGAAAATAATAGTCAAGGTTGGCGGCAAGGGTCTGAAACGAATTCATTATTTACTCAAGTACTGTTAGCAATAAATTAAATTACCTAATAAATAAAAGTGATAGTATAGATGGACAATAGTAATATAAATATGTATAATATACTGTAAAGTTCTTTCGAAGGTTAGACCGCAATCTTATATAAAATTCAACACTAAGAAACTAAGGTCAGTAATGGTCCGTTCACAAATATCCTACATCCGATGAATGTTTATGGCCCTTACGATTTGGATTTTATTGCTGCAGGATATTGAATTAGTAAACGGAAAAACTTACCTAGACTATTGTTTTGTACTATAAAACTCTAAGTATTATGTGGGTTAGCAATGTAAATATTTAATAAGTAATCACCATACAGTATATTTATCTGGGGGCACGGCAGTGCCCCCCGCCAAGTCGAGCGCGAAGCAAACACTGCCGTACCATCCTTTACAGGAACCCTTTCACCGCATTTTCAGGCCCCTATTAGAGGACCTCTGGATAAACCCAGAGCACTGAAATTTTCGTCATCCAGTAAGCTATACAATCACATACTTAAAATAAAATTTCAAGTCTGTAGGTCATTTAGATCCGAAGTTAAGCGAATGCAAAGTTTCGTATTTCAGACACTCACTCACTCACTCACTCACTCACTCACTCACTCACTCACTCACTCATGATCATCAAAATAGAACTAGTACTTCCCATAAACCTAGAGAGCTGAAATTTGGTACAGAGTTAGGGTTTAATGGCCACATAAAGGGAAAACTATAAAAACAAGGATAATCGAACGGGAACGGGAATTATACAGGAACGGGAACGGGAATTGTAACTCAAGAACGGCTGAACTGATTTGGCTGGAAATTGGTGGGGAGGTAGCTTAGAACCAGGAAAAGGACAAAGAATAACTTTAATCCCGAAATTCCCACGGGATTGGGAACGGGAATTTAAAAATCAAGAACGGCTGAATTGATTTGGCTGAAAGTTGGTGGGGTGGTAGCTTAGAACCAGGAACAGGACGTAGGATACCTTTAATCCCGAAATTCCCACGGGATTGGGAACGGGAATTTATAACTCAAGAACGGCTCAACTGATTTGGCTGAAAATTGGTGGGGAGGTAGCTTAAAACCTTGAGAAGAACATAGAATACTTTTAATCCCGAAATTCCCACGGGATTGGGAACGGGAATTTATAGATCAAGAACGGCTGAATTGATTTGGCTGAAAATTGGTGGGGTGGTAGCTTAGAATCAGGAGAAGCACATAGGATACTTTTTATCCCGAAATTCCCACGGGAACGTGAACGGGAACTACGCGGGTGAAATTGCGGGTCGCTTAGTAATAAAATACTACTCCTAGAAAGAAAAAAATGTGTCAAATAAGAAAATCTAATAAAAAAACAATATAAACACGTTTCAACAAAAATAAATGAAATCCCACCAAAAACATTCTGTAAAAAACTAGCCAAGTCTCGATGGAGCTGCTTGTTTATCTCTAAAAAGTAATGAAATCTAGACAAAGTCGTGCCAAGTGTAAGGTTCCTTACTGCGATTTCTTTATTATTATAGTTATTGTTGTGTGACTTGGCCGTTGAACATTGTTTAAAACGTTAGTAGTGGGTACAAGTCAATTTTGTTTACACGTAATGTTGTAACATTATTAAAATACGCAGCTTTATCAAGCCTACAATTGACTGGATATTGAATCAACGTTTTTCAAGTGGCAATTTTCTATCGTCAATGGGTAGTGGTTCTGGCGACAGATTGGTGCACTAGTGTCATGGAGCACCTAGTTTTGTACCCTTGTGTACAGTTGTGTACTTGTGTACAGTGTATCCTTCAACGGCCAAGTCACACAACATTAACTATAATAATAAAGAAATCGCGGTAAGGAACCTTACACTTGGCACGACTTTGTCTAGATTTCATTACTTTTTAGAGATAAACAAGCAGCTCCATCGAGACTTGGCTAGTTTTTTACAGAATGTTTTTGGTGGGATTGCACTTACTTGAAAACTACAGTAGGTAGTAATATAGAGAAGGTGCAACCTGTCAATCCTACACATATCTCAGTATTATTAACTACAATTAATGTTTTGTATAACATAAAATTATTGTATTTTTGTTACAGATAAATTGAAGATTTTCTCAGTACCTACCAATTCTTTTTTAGCAAAAAAGGTTTTTCTGAATAACAAAAATTAAAATGTGTTTTTATTATCATGACAAGACACATCTATAAAAATAAATTTGGCATAGGCCCACACAAACACCAAGTCCATAAAGGGACTATAAAAAGCCGCCGTACAAAGAATGCAAAGTGAGATACGCCGTAAACTCGGCTAACCTCTCCTCGGTGTCCTTTACGATAGATTTATATTCATGACACTATCTCCTAAGCGTAAAAATTCGGGCATTGGCGATCCAGAAACAGGCATACGTAATTTTGTTTGAATAAGTAAACAGGGGTAAGGACAAAGGCTATTTGATCTCCAAGAAAGAATAAATAAAACCCAAATACTGTTTTATGTGATATATCATAAATGGATTTTGAAGGATAGTGTGTTATAGGATTATTGATTCCCTATAGGCGGTGTCTGAAGTATGTCGGTACATTATCTCGGTCTCGAGAGATAACCTAATATACTTTACATCCGGCTGAGATACTGCCTCAGTATTATTTTTAAAAATATACCTGTAATCATAATGGTATCGTAAACAATATTATTACTTATATTAAAATAACATTTTCTTCATTTATGAAAAAGAAGAAATCTATTTTAATCGAAAACTAGACAGAAATATTCTAAGATTAAGCTCAAATAATTTCACAATCTTTATTCGGAAAGTCTCGTAAATTTTCACTAAATTTACAAGAAATAAATTTAATTTTATTGCTGTGAAGTCAATCGACGAAAACCACCCAAACATTAATCATTCAACGTGAACGAGTGAACAACGTTTATTGGACAGACGACTGTGAAAAGAACAATACGACGTCGTAAACGGAAACACTGGATTTAATTCGGAGTGTCTTCATAAATATTTATATTAAGTTCTGTTTCGAAATATGTTTAAGAATCCACAATGCGGATTCACTGTGTGACAACCTCTCCGAAACATACGAGTACGATGTAAAGCGAAAAAAAACACCAAGAACGTGAAATAAAAATCTACTTAAACAACTGTAAGCCGTATTTTATCTTTGTTAAATATGCTATTCTGAATTTTTTCCAACATTTTCTTTGAGACATCTCAACGAGCATTATTTTATAATGTAACGTTGTATAACAATAATCTCTTTCTGGTATTTTCGTTAGGCTGGAGTATATTTATAAAAAGTATTAAGGTATATACCTTAGACTCTCTAGAAGAGAAGTCTCTCAATGATTTATTATTAATGTAAATTTTCTTAGTTTATATTACATAAGGCGGCGGAAAAATATAAGAAAATGCCTGAAATTTCTAAGTAAAATCACGCGACTTTGCTTTAGCTAGCTCAATAATATTTTCTTCTTAAAACATTTAAAAGGTTTGCACATAAAGCTTACCAAAAGTGTTATCAACGTTTACAAAAATACTTTTTATTTTAATTAAACCATTAAATTAAATAAAACCTTAAAAGTGTAAAATGTTTAATTAGAGATGCAACGATAATCTTTATTCACATCTAGATAAACGGAAGTCAAGAATTTTTAACTTTAAAAGAAAGTATTTTGGCTTGAAATAAGATGTTTGAAGTAAAATATTTTTAATGAAAACATAGCCTTCTAAATTCAAATCCTTTTTAGCCTGTTTCTCACTTATGGACAAAGGCCTCCTTTATATCTCTTTTAGAAGACATCTCGCTCGTGACAAGCTTTGACTAAGAAATAAATAAATAATTCATAAAAATACGTAATGCTTATTTAATAATATTATCTATATTAATAAGATAATTAACTAAAATTTTCAAAAGAAGCCTATAAAAATGGTTTTATTACGAAACACATTAAAAAATCTCAATTACCGTCGGCTCAGAATTTTGATGAGAAAACTTGGTATAAAAATCGTAAAAGTGGTATAGTGAAGTCTCGCCCATCTCTTTATGTAATCTTTATAATCCCTTAGATTTAATGAGCATTCAAAATGTGCATTTTATGAAGAAAACTTGCAAAACACATAAACATAAGTAAAAAGTTAAGCTGAACGTTAAAATGTTTTAATGTAGATAAAAAGTAAAAAATATACAAAAGAGTGTTCTGAATTATATTACGCGAAAGTGTGTATGGAAGATTGGGTAAATATTATTTTACGTAAAAACTACTGAACTGATTTATATAACACTAGTGGCCCGCCCCGGCTTTGCACGGGTCCAAATTTCCCGTTTGCTTTTCTAGTTTTTTTTTACATAAGAACCTTTTCCTGACAATAACAAACACATTTTATTATTAAACGAAACGTACGTCATCGTATACAATTATTTAACAGACGGGATGTTCGTACGTACTTGTTAAAGTCGAGGATTTCGACTTTAACAAGTACGTACGAACATCCCGTCTGTTAAATAATTATAATAACAAACACAGCAAAAAAAGAATTAGCCAAATCGGTCTAGCCGTTCTCAAGTTATGGCGTGACAACGGGAAACGGGTTTAATTTTTATATAAGTAAGTATACATATAGATTTGATACAAATGCTCCTTTCATCCAAAAATTACTTATAGGATACTTCACCAGTTTTACGATTAATACGGGTAGAACTGGGCTACTAAAAAATTCTTGAAACTGTATTCCATTTTATTTTATTAAAGTTAACTAAAATAATAATTCTCTCTCCCATAGGATTTAAATGTTGTTATTCACAACTGCAATGAAAATGAGAGGTAACCACAGCCTGCAAATGAAAATCTTCACCAGATTGGTTAACCATTAATTTGGGAATATTATTTTTAATTAATTAAAATTATCTGATAATGCACGCAATGGCTGCAGTCATACTTATTTCGATCATGGACATATAGTTTTTATAAACATGTCTGAACATGTTTAACTCAAACTTTAGCTACGTAGCACATTAAAAAAAGTACGTCAAACAATGTCTACATTAGACATGTCTTCGCCTGTGGAATCTTAAGCTGAGTCTTAAATAATATATTAAACCTAAAAACCAAGATATAACTAAAATCATGGTTTACTTGGAGCACGTAAAAGTCCTAACAAATTCTCTAAAATATTATTAGCATACCGAATTTTAGACGCAAACACCTTTGTGTATTCAAGTAAATATGTTCAATGAATCCAAGCTCCATTTATTTATAAAGGGTGAGGTGCGTAAGGAGTCTCTACATTTCGTAATAATATTAAAGTGGTAAGCTCATAATTAGAGTGGAAGCGGCTCATACACTCCCGTTGTAGGCACCTCAAAGAACACTTACAATAGGTAATGTACTTAACGCGTGCCACTGCCTAGTATCGTCATTACTTTGAGGCGTCATTGAGCACAACGAAACTGTAGAGCGCCTTCTTAAATAAATGTTAGTTTTAAAGGTTTCTCCAAACAAAAACTGGGCTAGTTTATTTATATTAAATGAGAGCACATAGAAAAAGGGACTTTAATTTTGTAGTTCCGAAAATAAGTCAATTTTCACTGTCTATTTATATAACAAGGAAAAATACAAAGAATTGTATTAATCAAATAATTTAATTACATAAAATTTTTATATGCTTTCTACTTAGCGGAGCAAAAATAAGTTGGTAATAAAAAATGTAAGACGAAGGCGTCTCTATAGCATCGGAGCGGCGCACCCCTGGCAAGATAAAGTACATTTAGATAAATGGAGGAACGAAACAGTCTTCAGCGGGGTGGGCACTCCGGGCTAAACGACAGTCTTAATTTTCCCAAAGTAATAATTAAGAATGAAGGCTCGCGACCCAACAACTCTACAAGAGAAAACTGGCGCTAAATTTTTAAACAAGCTTTAAGTACAAAGTCCGATACGTTCAGAGTTAATTATATTAATAAATAAAACGTCGACTGCGCAGCTGGAAGCTCCTTTAAAGGTTCGCAAGCTATTCATTATAGAATGTTCAAACGAATATTTAGTGTATTTGATTGATTACAAGATACTGAAGTTTGTTTATTTATCTTCATAGTTTTGATTAAAGAGTAATTTAAAAGCAAAAATATTTCATTTGATAATTACAGTAAATTGTAAGTTAGTATTTTTATTTTCACAGAAAGAAAATATGGTATTTAATTAAATTAACAACAATTAGTAAATAAAAAATGTCTGTTGTTTAACTAAAAATAAGTCTCTTATTACGAGTAGGTCAATCAAATCAACTTTTCGATTTTTATCCTTTTTATAACTCCCATAATTGGGCATTACTATTTAATTTAAACGTACCTTCAATTCCATCCAATTTGAATTTAGGGTAATTTGAAATAACTTGGGAATATGGACAAACTAGATATCTAATTAAAAGTAACCAAGACCTTCCCCTACTTCACATAAAACATTGTCGAAGTGTCACTGTCTGTTAACTAATTCATTGTCCTCGTAAAACTTTTCAAAACAACTGTTCAGTTTAAATTTTCTTTAACAACTTCCTGACAGCCTAGTAAAAAGTTTTTTTTTTTTATTTATTCAAGTATTTCAACAGTACATCAACATTTTATATGAAGTTAGAAGTTTTATTTCCGGGTTTTATATTTTTAAAACAAGCTTAATATTTTGTAGGGTACTTACAGTTTTTTATTACCTATGATAAAGTGTGTACTAAAACTGTTTAAATATAATATAGCAAACTATATAAATACAAACAAAAAGGTACACAAAATGATATATAACCTTTATTTACTGAAATAGTTAAAATGACGAACTTTTTGACGTTAATATTCCCTTTTAACCCCAACACAACTCACAATAATAAATTAAAGAAGCTACTTTCTAAAATTAGTCATAAAAATAATTAAATCAAGTGTTGCCAGTTCAAAAAATGAAACAGAAATATTTAACTCGACAAGCTCGAGCGAAAGTTATTAATTACATTAACCCCTGGTATCATTACTTGAATTAACCGGCTAATTTCTTTGAATACTTTCCTTAGTCCGTAATTTAGTTCGCAATAACTGTGAGAGGTAAGCCCGGGGGATAAAAAGTTCCGAGATTCAGATCATAATCATATTACTGTCGATTTGCATGAGCTAAGTGTTTAGGCAAAATTATAGTAATGAATTTTAATGGATAGTACTCTTACTGAAAGTCAAAATGGGAAGTCAAAATTGACAAAGACCAATCAAGTTAAGTACTAAGACTAAGTATATTTTGTGAGTCTTTTAATCTTAACCAGATTGGAACAAAAAAATATTTGAAAGAGGAGAAAAATTTCGGGTAGAGAGAAAATTACAATTGTTATTGGAATAAAATCTACTAAAACGATTTGTTCAAATAAAACTAAGTAATATTTTAATAAAGTAAGAGGTCCGTTTTTTTTTAAAAGAGAATTTCACATAAAATAAAATTATTGAATTGTTATGTGACTTTTTAAGACCACCAAATTAAATAAAAACTGTACTAAACCAAAAAAGTTATTTACTTAAGTACATATAATAAAGAAAATCGTAGATATTATAAATAATTTTGGGCGTAAAAAGGACACTATTTTGCCAGTAATGGTGTAGCAATAATCATTTAATATACATTAACAACTACGCGCGCAAATTGAATTTGACAAAGAGAAAAGATTTAGAACCATCAAAAATTTCTATAACTTATCTTTTTATTATATAACATTTCGAATACGTTTATTTTAACTAACATAATGTTAGTAAAAAAAAATATTACATTTTAAAAAGAGAATCCAAGTTATTTTAATTATAAAATTTGTTTCAACGTATCAATCTTAAAAACTGTTCTGATTTTGAAAGTTCTCTTTGCATTAGATATCCCGATTATTAGGAGAATGCTTTATGATATTATGCTACTACCCAATAACCTATTTTAACGTAGATAAAACCACGGAGCACTACTATTTATTATAAAACAAATACAACTTAAATTTATTCTCCTCCTATATTTACCAGAAGATTTTCTTCTTTGTTATTTCAGTAATTAAATATTATACGGCTTGTCAGTTAGACAGGCAGTGAGTAATACTTCTCTTTTATCTTTATAAACAAATGACAGGCCTTTCTAAAATTAGAAAATTTGAAAATTAGTTTGTGAAATGAATGTCTAGTTCTAGTTTTAATTATAAACATGCCGTTTTTGAACTAGACTTCTCCAGTTTCGGTCTTTTGTGCTTGCAGATGTATGGACTATTTATAAAATAGAGTTAGGTTCTTATTTTCTAATAAATAATATCGACAATGTCTAAAAATATGGTTTCGCCGCTGTCTATTCCTATCTAATATATAAAATTCTCGTGTCACAATTTTCGTTGCCATACTCCTCCGAAACGGCTTGACCGATTCTCATGAAATTTTGTGAGCATATTCACTAGGTCTGAGAATCGGCCAACATCAATTTTTCATCCTGAAATTCCTACGGGAACGGGAACTACGCTTGTGAAACCGCGGGGCGCAGCTAGTAAGTATATACTTCTTTGAAACTAGGCACTGTTTTTATTGCAATTTTATATGTGCGTAGTTATAGTAATATTACATTAAACATAAACTTGGGTAAAACTATGGGACACAGCAAGTAAAGCATATACTAAAGCTTAATACACTAGTCTGAGTAATCAATACATTATTAGTGTACATACTAACGGTGTACATGTGTACACGTTAATAATTCATTACGAATTCAAACCCCGGGGACACTAACGAAACGAATTACACAATTCAATTTCTCTAATTTGCAGAGATAATACTAATATCATTTGTGTGAAACAATTCAAATAATAATAATTCAAATGAGAACGAGCTTAATCAGGCGTTGTATGTGACTAAATGAACCGAGAACATCGCGTATTAAATTTAAGTTTACCTACTGCCGAATCGCACTGATGAATCATTATTGTTAATTACATATTAACATTAATGTTTACTATATGGTTGGGTATTAATTATACCCTACTTATTGTGTCCCGGTCAATACATACTATACGCATAAATGTTCCTCTTAAATCACACTATTGATTGATGAAACTATATATTCACGCAACGCAACGGATTTTATCCGTTGCGTTGCGTGAATATAGTGAAATGACTTTGTTTAGTTCTTTATGTTTTCTACATTGATATAAATTAAATCTTAAGTATTTGAAAATAGATTGTTTTTATTTTGATTGATTTGTAAATTGGTATATTTTAAAACAACATGTCACGTTAGCAATATTTTGTATGTCGAATATTTTTGTATTTTTATTTAACAAGTACAAAAATACACTTTTCTTTTCAATCAAATAGAAAATATATACGTTTTTCACCAAAGAAAGGATTTGCAAATAATCGTATATTTAATAAAGACTCAATGACGGGCAAAGTTGTTTTGAGTATATTACTTTATATGTAAATATTAACGTGTCTCCCCTGCCTACATACAGTACGTACTGTTTTAATGCGTCTCCTCAGAACTTAAGTGAGTATCATGTTTACTTTACTCCTTCTTAACAAATAGCTATGAAATGTATACCTTCACTAATTTTCAATTTCATGTGCTACTTAATATTATAAATGTGAAGTAAGGACGTAGTGTGATGTGACTCTTCCACGAAAACTACTAGATCAGTTCTGATGTAATTTGGTACAGATGTTACTTAACCAGAATACGTTATATCCAAATTCCCACTGGTTAAAACTGCTAGTTTTCTTCTAATGTTAAAATTATTAGCGAGAACATTCAAATCAAATCAAATCAAAAATCATTTATTCAATTAAGGCCTCAATGAGGCACTTATGAAGGTCACTGAATCTACCACCGATTCGTCATTCTTCTATAATGTATTGCTGTATAAATTGAACTGAGGGAATTAGTACCCGTATACATTTAATTACTCATTAACCACAATAAGTATCAATATAACAAATAACCCAAAACAAATCTAACCGTCCAAATCCTATTTTCTTTTGCAATAATATGATCTGAAACAAAACGGAACTTATTGGAGCGAGTCAAATGAGCAGTGCGTGTATCGAAAGACTTCCCATAAGAGAGGGCAAGACCAATACAATCCGATGGATGTATTAATCTACTTGTAATGTAGGTCCGCATACTGGTTTCGGGTGAGCATATTGATGACGCTGCTTTGTCTCAGTCGAGAGGTCGTTTCGTCTGTGTAACTTTAACGTGTTGTTCCAAATAAGACTGCTTCAACATTCGAAGGGTCATTCACGAGGTGTAATTTTAGTGAGATCGTACATCAATGTTAATTTGTGTAGTTTTGTTGGTAATGGTGTTTTTGGAGCTGTTAGTCTGGTTTTAAGTGGGGAGGTTGGTAGTGTGATGATGACTAACGTTTGGAATATGGGTTGAAGTTTTTTATTGTAATACTATTGGTGCCTCGCGTTTTACCCGCATAGTTTCCAGTGCCGTGAGAATGCAGTGATAAAATAATTCTAAAAACCTCTTGAATCACTCTATCTATTAAAAAAAAAACACTTCATATCCGTTGCGTAGTTATATAGATTTAAGCATACATAGGGACAGACAGACAGCAAAAGCTACTTTGTTTTATACTAAATAGTAATACGTACGTGAATTGTATTTTACAATAAAAAATAAAGTATTTAACAAGTCTATCTCTTTATTATAGTAACAGATGCCTACATATCGAAAATAAGTTGGGTAACTTTTTGTAGTAAAATGTGGTATATTCCGTTACTGTTGAACGGAAAATCGAAATCCATACGGTACGTGGAAAATACCCAGTTGGTTGATGAAAATTGTATAAAACTTTGCGAATATTTACTCAGCTTCTAGGGTCAGCAAACATTAATAATTATAGTCATTTATTTCAGGTTCTGATCTACCCATATCACAAATACAAACATAACTAATATAATACAATAATATATAGTTTTTTTTACTTTAGTAATGTATTTTGTTAAAACAACCCAAAAAGAGAATACTTATAAGGTATCAAGGTTTCCACTACTACGCAACTACGTGCTACAACGTAATTTATCGTAGCCAAATCGTAGCAAATCAAACGAAATATTTATTTAGTGTTTTAATTACAAATTCATATGTTGACACAATACTTGAAAATAGTTCATTAAGATTGTAATTCGAAATTTAAATTAAGATAGCTCGATGTATTTTACTGGTAACTATACCAACCCCCCGTTCGACAATGCATGTGTGCGTGACTAATTTCTTCGATTTAGCTTGATGCCATTAACGACTTTGTGTTAATAAAAATAAGGTTTAAATTAGGTTTATAATTTACTCAACTTGCAAGTATAGTTTAATCTGGTGTCCTAGTGTTCCCTCCCTTCAGATGGCACGTGCGCCACGCTTTGTTGACTGTTTATAATGTTGTTACAGCGGTGGAAAAAACATCCGTTTGGAGGTTTTTTAATTTAGTAAAGAATTTAATTTTATCTACTGAACTGAAAGAGAGTTCATTGAACTTGTTATTCGTAATTAATATGTAGTTACTTTGATCATGGATTACGAGTAAATAATTAAAAATTATTTTGACAAGTGGTTATAGTTGTGACACTGGTAGTGGTTACGATGTCTTTATGTTATCATTAACTAGGTATCTTTTATTTAAAACTTTAAACAGATAAGATATTTTATTTAAAACTTTAAATAAAGGATACCTAGTTTTATTATTAGTAAATTATCGGTAATTGCTAGTTGGTAAAAAAAATAAATTTGCAATAACATTAAATAATTCTAAAATATATTTTAAAGTTCTTAAGATGTTCATTGAAAGTCGTGAAATATTTGCTGAATACAAATCTTACATTCAAACTTATTTAATCTAAAAAAACATTAACGATTAAAAAGAGATAACAGAATAAACTGCGGAATATATTTGCATTACTTACCAAGATAAGTAACTTAAGTTTTCTAGAACAGACATTAAAAGGAATCTACTTTCGTTTGTAGAAGCCCGGGTCACCCGCAAACGAAAAACAAATCTGAGTTTCAACAACGGATTAAAATAAAACTATCCGTCGTTGCTTTATTCAAATTATTCCACTTGGCTCGGTTTAACCCTAAAGCAGCATACGTTTTCATAACGTTTCGAAAAGCCTTTTTATCTCAGAGTAAAGCCGTCAATAATGATGCTCACTACTACAGCCGCCACACTTTCATTAAGTTTTCTAGTCCACAAACGTTGTATTAAATCCTCAACCCTCTGGCTGAGCGACAAGGACACAAGATTAATTTAAACTGTAAAGAGTGGGACAAACCATGACATAAGTCCCCACACTTGATCCTATTTATCATGCGCGGGACTTATTAAAGCGACCAACACGCGTGTTCCTACACGGATAAACTTTAAAACTTGCTATGGAAAACTTGGAGTCGACACTTTTAACTTATACTAACATTTTTAAACTTTACTTTTCAAGCAGGTTAATATTGGAACACATATTCAAGTTTTAATTTATAACCAAACTTGTTTACCGGCACTTTATTAAAAATGTACAGTTCAAAGTTATTAGTAAAATATTGGTAGTGTAAACATTCGATGATTTAATTACAGAGTTACATTTTGAGCAAACATTAGTCGTAATACAATACGGATTAAGTAAACAATGTGAGCGCGACTCAATAGCTTCCAATGTCCGACAGATTGCTGTTCCCATTCATATGTAGATTGCAACAAAAAATCCAATAAACAAGACATAGGGTACTCACTTTTCCCCTCCCATCATTATTGAAAAGAATGTTAACAGTGCACCCAGCTTATCCAGGGGTCGTTTTACCAAAAGAGTTAGACTAACGAATGGGTGCCCTACAGCGAGTCACCGAGTCTCGTTACGGCTGACACTTCAATTCGGCTTAGTTGCGAATTCAAATTCGACATTATCCAGTTCGGATCGTGATAGTTCTTTTTAAAGAATATTAATGATACTTGAAACGTGTCTCTCGGGAATTTACTTCGGATATACTTTTACTAGTGACATTATTAAAAGATTATCTGTATTTTATGGTATCTTTTATTTAAAGACAGGTTTTTAAAGTTATACATTATATTATTATAAACATTTCTCCTTGAGGGTTTGCTATAGAATTTACAGATCGATACTATCACTACTAACTAATTTAATTAAATAATGCGGTAGTCCTAAATCAAGGATACACTATAACTAATTAATTCTACTTAATATCGTTTAAACAAACAAAAGCGAATTCTTTATTCTTTACAAATAACTAACTTCAAAGGCAAAGGTGTAATACAATGTAGACATGATTTTGTAACGGATATAGTTTTATTTCTATATCTCTTTTAACGACTTTAATTTGTTAATGACTTACAATTATTATACAACGTTTCCCTAGGCTCTAGATTCGGGATAATTCTAGATGACCTATGAATCTAATAACGGATATTGGATAGTTAAGTTACGGATCGCATAGATACATAGTTTACGAGTCACTTAACCCATATAGATATAGTACTTATCCTTATACGTAATTACAACCCCAGTAATTAGCTATTTCACTATAGATAGGAACTAAAAGTATGAAATACATCGGATCAAAAGTATCTATGTTTGAATAATACAGTTCTGACTACTCCAGCGATGCAGTTGTGGGCGCGAGCGAAGTATCCACATATTAGCTTATGGCAGGTTCCCGTTTTTCCACTTCCATTCCGCTTAACACGACTTCACAGAGGAATCATATTGGCGCACCGGATGCGTTTGTTTTGTTCAAATTTATTTTATCAAGTAAACGTTAGCCTTCCGCTCAGTGGACCGCGCCTAATGTGCAGTAATGCGGGCTCCCCACATACCGGTATCTAAAATAGATATTCGATGCCCCGTAATAAGGGAAGTTATTTGCCTAATTATTTATATAGAGGTATACTCAGTCAATGTTTATTTTCAGGTTATTTATTTTGAAATCATTGTAGTGAATAATATGACTCTAAAAAGAGATCAAAGATTTTAACAAAAACGCAAAAGTAAATTGCAAAAGTGTGTTTATTGAAGTGGATATTTTGTAGTGCCAATGATACTTAGCCAATCATAAAAATCAAGCACTTAACAAATTGTGAAATCATGTATCGTTTACCATTTCAGTGAAAAATGTTGTCGCGAAATGCGCACCGTGATTAATCGCGTTTTCATTAGCATAGCACCCGAAATGACATAGTTATGAATCGCCAGTTCAATCAACTCGGTTTCAATAACAATTTTTCATCCTCGACACACTAATTAAGTGCTTTCATAAATATTCACGAGTGGTCGCATGCGATTTCCAACTCTACAGCTGCGAGTATAGGTCCAACATCGTCTAATGCAATTAGAACGGTAATGGCAGACTTGAAAGCGACATCCTTAGTAACAAGTGTAAAATATTTTCCCCAATCGTAGTACCTGGCGCCCCCCAGGGATATTTCAAGGGTGAATAAGCTCGCATAATGGCAAAGGGTACAATATTTTAAATTTCAATCGCTGCGAGCGGTCCGGTCTCCGCGGGGTGGCGAAGAACAAAGATTTCACTTTGCGACTTTTGCTAAGTGTTATAATAACTTATTATATCGGGAAAATGTTTGAATAAACTCAATACTTTAAGAGGACGTGGCTAATTATATGTCATTGTTATGTATATGGTTTTAAAATAAACTGTTTGTTGCAATTCGAAAGATATTTTATTCGAAGATATATATATTATGTATCAAGCTGCCTTAAACTGATTAAGTTAGTGATTTTTATTTATATATCTGATGATGAACATGTGTCTAATCATGTCAGGAATGTTAAAGAAAAATATTTTGTTAATATAGTTATGGGTCAATGATTTAACACCAATAAATTGACCAAAGTCACGGAGCATTCGATATCAATTATTTGATATCGAAATCATATCTAAAATAAATGCAATTTATATTACCATTGACAAACGGGCAGCAATCCATCGACGTTTCGACTCATTTAAACTAAGGGAGAGTCCCTACAGATTCGTTTTTTTCGCACTGAGATTAATTCTCTGAATCGTTATCGGCGCCTTACGATTACGCGCAAATTTGTTACAGTAGAGTTCACCTTTTCAGTGAAATTGCAAAATTTTATGCGGGGCGCAGATAAAGTACCTATAATCATTATTATAACTCATAAATTTGATTGAAATTCGGTCACATTTCGAGAGGCGCTTATCGCGTGGCTGCAGTCGGCTTGAAAAATACCTCCCGAAACTCGATTTTCGTCTCGGCTCTACGTTTCCGATCGATTTGCGTTTAGTGCTACAATAAAGGTGTTTAATGTCGACATTTGCATACCAAATTTGCAATGTTAAACGGAAAATAATTTTTCGTAGCGTAAACATTTTAGCGGAGCTTGTTGCATGCTTTTGATCGACGAGGTTCTTTGAATAAAAATGGGGGAGTTGTCGTGTTTATTTTGTACATGTCTTAGTAAAATGTAATTGTGGCACGGGGATGTTAATCATTCTGTATTTTACAATGTTGTTTTTGAAATGCAAATACCTGCTTAAAACATTTTAAGTAAAAATACTTCGTAAAACAATTTCTAATCTCACGAAGTGTTTGTAAAAATGACATCGACAATTTTGTTTTTAATTCTCGTTTGCGAATAACCTAATGAATGGAGTAATTAGTGTTTCTTGAAGTTAAAATGTAATTAAATGAGAGACTAATTTTCGAAATTTTCATCGTAAACGAGGGAGAGGTTCAAACGTATACATGTACTCGTAGTTTAATATGCCAAAACCAACAAATCTGACTAATTATCAAAGCTGTCGGTAAAATAAGTTATGAGGGGTGAATTTTTAATCTATCTTTCATTTCGATTGCATATTTCATCAAAACGTATGCTAATGTTTTATTGATTCGTTGCCAATTACTAAATTTATGTTTATATATTTCAGAGTTTTCGTCGGGAAATATTGTTATAGAAATAAAACAAATCGTATTGAAGGAAACAAAGCATCCGTGATTCGCTATGGAAGATCTCGTTAGAGTCTTAATGAATCTATTGAGGGTAGGTCGAGCGAGCCGGACGAAAGAAAGGTATGACGGTGGGGGCTGAAGTTGCGCTAATAATTTGTGTTAGACTCGTAGGTACGCCCCGACACTCAACCAGGATTTATAACTTGTAGAATTAGGATTTGGATGTTTTATTTAACATTTAATTTTGTACCTTTAAAATGTTCATTGAGGAATTATTTTTTGTAGGTTTTTTTACTTGAGTGCACATTGGTAAAATTTTGTATAATTGAAAATGAAATGATTTAATATGTTTAGTAAAAGTTTTTTTTAATTATGAGATATTTTATAACAAACTAGCTTTGTCCCGAGATTTTACTCTCGTAACTTATTAGGACGAGCAAATCCCATATGTAGTTTTCGAGTTAGGACACATCATGCACTGATTTTAATAAATACATTAATTGATAATATAAACCACAAATTATTATTACGATTTCTATTAATATTTCACACAACTCACACAAAACTTTAACAACAAACGTAAAAAGCCACATAACACAATAACAAGCAGCTACTACATCATAATTAGCCCAACACATTGTCTGTCGTAACAAGGTAAAACTTTCAGCATATTTCATTAAGAACTACAATATTTTCTTATGAAAACCCGGGCGTCGTAATCTTGTTAGAACGCGAATTATATTAAAGGTCGAGAGCGAGCGGTGTCGCGCGGTGTCGGTGCGGCGTAAACTAATTGCATTTAGAGCGATAGAGCACTCTCTGAGAGATCGAGCAAGCGATGCTAATGGACGATATTAATTAATACGGGCGTCTCGTCAAATTTCAACTTAGCTTCAATATCTATTTCCGAATATTCAGGTTAATACCGGCCCTATTTATTTTGCTATACATTTTGTTGGTAAATAGTAAGACCGTCAAGATTTATTGAAGGCACACCTTTATTTTACTAAGTAGTTGGTTTGTGTATGACATTTTTAACAAATTTTGTCAATAAAGGTTTTATTACCAATAGGAAAATTCATCGGACAAACATGTATACAATTTATTAAAAATATTTATAACATAATATTAAAACACTTATGTCTTGCCGAAGAATTAAATGATAACGTTATTGTAGATGCCTTTCAAAACATCCAAAGGACATCATGGACGTGGGAATTAAATTGTAGATTTCTGAATAAGCAATTCAGTTTGAGAAACTTTAAAACATATAATAAATTGAATTGTTTAATTTATGTAATATTTTCAAAATACTCTGAATATTTTATATCGAATTTAAATTCATTTATTTTGAAACTTAAAACTTAAAAACTAATCTTTTATTCATATATTTGTATTTACTCATCAATAATAATATAATCCATAACTTGAAAGTTTTTAAAGTTAAACAAATAAGATGGTATTGGGACGCAAAGAATCTACAAAAAATAAAACTGAGTTATTTAAACTTATTGTATTGAACAGGTGTTTAAAAAATTTCAATTCGAAATGTCAACTATATTGAAAGAAATTCAAAATGGAGTACATTACACTAACGTTTTAAATTTTACCAAAAGAATTGAATTTAAAAGACTTTTTGTAATTCTATTATTGAAATTCAATATTGTGGTATTAAAGAATTATATAGAGATGGTTTTGAATGTAAGTATTAGCTTTTAAAGACTGAATTTAGTAAAAAGGTTTTACTTTTTAGTTATGCTTCGATAATTCCTGAGTGACGTATCCATTCACTTAATAGTATTTGAGGTTTTTGAATCTCGTCAATAATTTCTTATGGCATGCTCACTCACAACCAAATGGAAAATAAAAAGTGAATTATAACAAAATATTGGTACCTACTACTTTTCGCTTTATTAGATTATACCTAGTTCACTAACAGAAACATCTCATGAAATAAAATGGTTCTATATTTGAAAACACACAAAGCAGAATCCCGTCCCGCGCATAGCCGTTTCACATACTTTCCATAAACAATTTTAAACTCACAAAAAATTACATAATTTTCACTCACATTCCCATCAAAAACGAGTAAAATAAATTCAGAATGGTCTAAAAATCCCACAGCGCCGACAACAGATGGTCCATAAACGTCTAAATGTCGAAACTTTTCCTACTGACAACAAGAATGGCCCACTTTGAAGCCAAACTGACGTTTTAAAAGAAATGACATTCTACTTGGCAGAGCCAACAGCTGTCGTTCTCGGTTCGGTGCCACTTTGATAATTGTTCCTTGTAATTATTTCAAACACTTAATTGCGTGTTCAACTCCGACTTTTACTAAATTACCTTTCGGAACTTAAAATTATTATTCTTTTTTACGATGATAAGTATACTTTTTAACTATCTCTTTTCAATTAGAAATTAATAATGTATCAGTCATCAACAAGCCTAGTGCAGGTCATAGACCTGTAAATCAATGATAATTTTATTACCATACACTGATGTGAAAACTTAAATATTAAATTGACATTTCTATAAGTCTAAATAAGTAGCACTTTTCGTACATTAAATTTTATATTGAAATGTTAAATAAAACTTTGAAGTCACATTAACTTAAATTTTACTGCATTCATAAAAAAGGTTGGTACTTTAAACCTTCAATAACCATACACTTAACTCGTTCAAACTCATCAACATTTACGACATAAAAGTTAAATTATTTAATTTGATTATTTTTTTAACTGAATTAAGTATATTACTTGAAGCAAACAGTTGACGAAATTGCAAAATCTACAATACTATTATAAGCCTTTGCAACGAGCTTAACATTTAATTACGAGCCCCATAGCTGACGTGATTGCATTTCCTGCAACTGACGTACCTACCAGTTTATTATTTTGCCAATTTGAAACGATATTAAATTCTTAGATGTGAAGCTAAGGCGTGACGTGGCTGTGAATTAACGCTTCGTATAAAGGCAACTCAAGATAACAATTATTAATTTAATATATTTATGTTTATGAAACAACGTTCTAATTTTCTAAAATCTTTACTCATCGAAATATATATTATCATTCTTTAAAAACTACTTTAACACCATTTAATGAGTATAAAAGAAGTTTTATAATATAACAATACTAAGCGGTAACTCTACGAGGGAGAACATTAGCAAAGTGTTACTGTACCGAGTTGGCACGTATTACAAATACTCGTTGATGCACAAATCCCTTCAACTGGCGCGAGTTTGTTATCTTATTCACTTAGTGAAGTTTTCTATTCCCATGAACTCGTGTTGAACTCGGTTTCAATAATGGCGCGAGTGTTACAGACGTCAAACTTTGTCCAACTCACGGCGCCGCTGTCGGGAAATTATGACGAAATTCGTTGAGAACTCTTAACCGTCAAGTTCTCAGTACTTTTCAGGTGCATCGATCGCGACCCTCCACACCACTCGACAAACTTTACCGATGACCGGATTCAAATATTTTCACTAAGTGTAGATCCGCTTGGAGCGCTCTTTGAACCGAGCACGTCTTTGTACAGAACTATTTGGCCAGATTTTTCGGTAAATTCGCATGAACCATCGTTAAGTCAAAACCTTTGCCGAATGATTATTCAGTTACGCTGTGAAGTTTGATGTACTTTTAGTCGGCACTTAAAATAATTGGATATATTTTATTCAGTTTCATATTATATTTATGTGAAATATTTTAATATACATATATACAACAAATATAGAAAATGGTGTATTTTGTTTCGAATAAATCTAGTATATAAATTCAAGGTTTAAAAAGCGATCACACAAAACCACCTCAACCGTGCGTAGCCAGACTCAATCTTGAAAACATTGAAAAATATACAGTGAGTGCCACACATTTCCACAAGCACAAAGGGTTCTGAACGAGGCGCTTCGAAAAGCCAATAACAATATAAGTTTAACAAACTGCAACATAAAGGCAGTTTAAAATCGATAAAGGTTTTCCACGCCATCGATTCGCACATACGAGTTGCGAACGGTCCCCCGCCGGCTCCCTTTGAGTCTTAAACGGAACGGACACAAAGGGCCCTCAAGAACAACTGATACGAAATTAGTACTGCCAACTTGTAATTATTATTTTAATTACAGTGTTGAGGGAGTTGAAATATCTGGCTGATAAAACAAGATTAATAGAAAGGGATTATTTGCATCTGTTGTTTGTGAACAAGCTAATCTTAGCGGCTGCAGCTTGATATAATTAAACCTCTGTATTGGGAACATTTATTATTGGATGATATTAATCCTGATAGAAGTAGGTGAGTGAAACTCATATTTAAACAGAAATTGTTTACAACAAATTGTATTAATTTAATCACGTAAAAGAGTCTTCCTTCACTTAATAAAATAAGTACATAAATTCATATTTAATCAGCATATTTTTAACGATTTATTTCATAATTTTGAACTCTATTTTTAAATTCTCCGAGTATAAGAAAAGGTAATTGAATAAGAAACGTCTTTTATAAGCCAATAAAAGTAATAATATAACAATAACTTGCACTATTATATTCAAATCCAAGTGTACTGAACTGAAATTACCTGAAAATTATAGTTTACAATCTGAGCCAAGGAAAGCGGTCGTTTTCATCGCAAATAATTTATAAGCAATTTACTTGAAGCGTTCCAAGTATTCGAATAGCACGTGCTGTATTATATAATCTATGGTTAACATCTGTAATAAAAGACTGTGAAACCGTTATTGTTAATGGTTCGAAGTTTTTTTTATTATTTATTATGTGATAAGTGATGTCTTACAGTATTTTACTTACTGCTGAATAGATAAATGATGCAATTTTGTGTAAATAATTTAAAACTTGTGTGTATCTTACTTACTTTTCGATTCTTGAATAACGCGTTTATACATAGTTTAAAAGAACTCCTCTACCGTACACATATTTATATATACAGATGGACAGATGGCGGGAAGCGGCTTGTTTCTATACCGTTAATATTTTATATAAAACCTGGAAAAAACAGAAACTAATTCATCTTTAAATTAGTTTCAATATCAACACCCCCAAAATCATAATAATTAGGCTCATACAATCTGTACCCGTATACAGTCGACCTTTTGGCCGCGTATTTTGACAAATGGAAGTATAAATGGCATGTCAAAGTAAAACATTTACGTGTCAGATGACTATCAGAAAATTGCTCAGTTTTTGTGGCGACGAACCGACGCGGAAGCGCCCTCTGTCGTGACTGTAATGAATCCACTACACCCTGTCCGATAATAATGTTTACTGGCGGCTTTCCTTTTGTTTTTAAACCAATTTTTATACACAGGTACTCAAACTTTGATGGGTATTTCTGGGGGACTGAATATATGATTGAACTGATTAAACTTTTTAACCCCCCATGCTAACACAGGGGTATCATAGGTTGAATGTGTGTCTGTGGCATCATGGCAACCAAATTATAGAAACAATATTGTTTTAATTTGAAAAGTGACTTGGACAAATGTATTGTAATTCAATAAGCTATGCCGTATGCTTAGATTCATTAATAAATATTTTAATTTCTATTCATGAAATTATCTATATCTTGATCAATACTGTTTTTTTTCTATCAATATTTTAAATTTGAACAGTCATATAATTTCATGTAAAATATTAATGCATTAACTTTATTCATTTAAATGTTATTAACCTTTAATTGACGATCACCCCTTAAATTTAACTAAAATAATATTTTAATGCAAATTTTAAGTATACTTTTGCAGTGTAGGCGTAAAACAACAAAAATATAATGCAGCGCTACGCTCGCTAAACGCTACGAATGATGTAGCATATCTCGTAGTCCGTCGTAGACAAACTTTTATGATACTGGAATTTTCAATTTTAGGAGTTTAAGTTTTATAAAATGGTTTTTAAATTGGTTATTTGCATTTTTTATTTTCTTAGCCTAAGCTTGATATCGTCACTAACATTAAAATTCCGAAACTCAGTTTATTTCTCACATCACGTCTTAAATATTCAATCGATATTCATAAAATTTTGCCAGATAAATGAAAGCATATTTTTATTTTATTCAAAACGTTTATTTTCATAATATGTATGTTTATGACTCCTTCACATTCAAAAGGCTGTACAGATTTGTATGATATGTGATACCTACACACATAGTTTGTAACTTGAATTAACACAGAATATTTTTAATCACAAAATCCAGATCGCATGTAAAAACATGGTTCACAACTTACCATTTAATCATAAAATAATTAAATTCCTGACAATAATTGATGGCACATTTGTGATTGTGCGCAACAACAAAAAGTCCAAATACGAATAGTATAAAATATATAGCAACTCTAAATACAAACATAAAGCATAATTAACATAAAATTAACACAAAATAACAGTTTAAACAAATACAAATTGTGTCCGAATATTAATAACGCGTTAAATCACAATGAGTGTTTCTGCAATTAATTGCGCGGCCCGTTATCGGCGCACTCACTACTGTGAAATATTTGTAAGCATGTACCGCATAAATATTCCGCACTAAGCTGATTAGCATAAAACCGACGACATTTACAAAATTACCCCAAAATCTGTTAACAAATGGTAGCTTTGCATAATTGAATGAGTCGAAACGCAAACATCAACATATGGACCGCGAATATAGCAAAAAAACATCCGTTTTTTTAAACCAATTACAAAACGTGCCGAACGTGATGTAATATATTTTTGAAATCTAATATTTTTCGTTCATTTGTTTGTCTAACCCGAAACAAATGATCGCTGAATTCTTTATTAAACGCTCCCCAGACATAAAATAAATATTAAGAATAATATTGATCCAATCAAATTGTGAACAAAAGATGATAACATATTGTGAAATTGTTTTCACTTTATGTAGAATTATTCTACAGAAATACATATTAAACGAATATACATCTAATTGAACGAGTATAATATTCTGTAAAAATATTTGCTAAAATCAAATGTATGATTCGTACCAATAATTTTAATTATTTTGTTACCTATACTTTACAACTAAGTAGGGACCGATTATAATATTCTAGATACGTATCTCATTAGAACATAATAACTTCTCTAATATAAGTGATAGTAGAGTAAAGAGGAATAGGTGTAATTACAAAGCTTGCCTTGTCACAAACATATACCCATTAGCCCATTACCAAAGCGTTCGGTACTAAATCACGTTACAATTATGGATTTGTTAAGCAAAATGTGCAACGGTTCAGTATAGTCCAGCTGAAGTGAAAATTTCAAATGTTTAGAACAAACAGAATGCTACCTTGTATCTTCACATATTAGGAAGGCGAATAGATGATACTTATTTTATTAGCAGTATGTGTTTTCTGTGCTTTACTGATTTTTATTAGAATTGATTTTTTATAACACACACAATTATTTTAGGATTTTGAAATATGTATTCAAAATTTTCGCCTCAACCGTGCTGAACGAAAGCAATAAGAAATGTTTCGACAAATATTTTATTTTATTACACAGAGTGAAGTATGACCAATCATACCATAACACGTACCTACCTCGTATATGATTGCGAGTAACACAACAGCAAACTTGACCAAAATGAGTTTGTAACGAGTGTCCGTCGCGCTCCAGAATACTAAACGCTACGATACAATTGAGCACATTTCACACAGACACCATTTTACATACGAAATAACTTTTTGTAAACATTTACATGCATATTTGCATTGAAGAAGTAAAATAAATAAATAGTTACTCTTTACATCCATCATTTAAAAAAGTAAAGTAAAAGTAAAAAAAACATTTATTGCCCAATAAAAAAAACAAACACACAATTAAACTAAAAAACTAAACAAATGAAGCAAAAGGAGGCATCTCAGCTGTTGCTGTACTGAAGGTTCAGTACAGCGCTGGTTTTCGGATGCCCCCTGCTCTCTAGGTTTTACCATTGTATTAATTAACTGTTCAGTCTCCAAATATGTAAACATGAACTTTACAAAAGAAGATTTAAATCTAATTAATACAAACATAAGTGCACTTGTATTCAAAATAAACGAATATCAAATATGATAAACCGCCTCTGTATGCATATTTTCGTAAACACTTTGAAAGTTTATAACCGATACGTAAATAACATCACTTAAAAAGCTTCTGCATGAAAAAATGTACGTTGTCTATTTTCATATAAAACTTTCTTTTGTAACTATTAAAGCTACAAAAGAAAGTATTAATTAAAAAAATGAGTAAAACTACACAAAAACAATTACAAATTTAATTCAAAGTGGTTAATGCGAACAGTATCAACAAACAGAATGCAGAATTGGGCGATGGAATTGGTCGGTGAAAGCGAAACACCGCCCTGGATGTAATTGCAGAGATGTAGGAACGCAACCGGACTAGAGCCGGCACAATCCAGGGATACCTCCAGCTAACTTGCTGTTAATAAACGCAGATGGTGAATCGGCATACCTATGAACCCTGACTATTATATCTATGGACGTTATTTCAATTTGAAGTTCAGACTATCAGCGTGAGTGTTCTCGATTTTTAAGCTTGTGACTATTGTTTTAGAGTATTTTTTTAAATGTCTCATAAAATGTTGAATGTAATAAGTGTAGTGTAGATCTAATAAGAGTAAACGATGCGAGTTATTAATTACGTTATATTATTACAAATAATAAGTCTATCGTAGTACAAAATTTAAGAATAACTACTTAGTAATAACTGAAGAAAACAAGTTTAGTTAGACAGATAAATCCACGGGTAAATATTTGCGTGGATAATAAAAATATACTTACTTGCTATTTATAAGTTAGTATGTAAAGTAATTTTAATACGGTAATTTTATACTTAATTGACTTTCTTTAAGAATAATTAACAAAAAAATAATGAAAATAAGTACAATCACGAAGAACTAAGAACAAAGTTGGTCGAAATACAATAATGTTAATAAAAACTTTGGTATTTAGTTGTTCCTTCATTTCGTTGAAGTTTCAGGAGCTATGGTTGCGTGTAATTGCTTAATTCAACTATAATGGCTACGATAAAGTTAGTCTGCATCCGTACAGTACTACAGACCGGCGGTAGTTCAACTTACTGGCAAAAAAATATGTTATTTAGATATATATAACACGTTATACTTAATTATTATTTTATAGTAATTATAAAAACGCTATATTTGTGATGAAGGATGGATTAGTTAAATATGTAAGCGTATAGATAAGTACGTACAAACAGTACATTAGGTACTACATTACACTATACATAGATACATAGTTGACTTTAAATAAAACGTTTTAATTGAAATAATTTCCAAGGGTATTATATTTTAATTATAACATTAAAATATTAATGTAAATAAAGATAGATTAGACTAAGGGCTGATTTTTCCATCGCCAGATAACTTTATTCGACAAATAACTTTGAAATTTTGACAGTTATTTCATAGGTACAAAATCTGTCAAACGTCAATTTTATTCGTCGAATAAAAGTTATCTGGCGATGGAAAAATCGGCCGTTAAACTTGTTAATCAAAGTAAGGGAATCACATCAACATAACAAAAAGTGTTAAAACAAATACTTTTTCAAACAATAATTCACAAAGTTTTTTATTACAAAAATAACTATAAAATCTTCTATTTTTCATGGTATCACGGACAACACATGACCGTACCGTGTTTCTGAGAAATCGCATGTCAACAACTCTGTTCGAAAGGTATTAGTAATTATATTATTAAAACAACCATAAAGGCAGTAAAAGCTTGTTACGTAGGTGGAAACCACCTACTAATATAATTGTCTAATTGTTGTTTGTAAACTTTTCGTAATAATCTTGTGGCGCCCGGTTTTTGTGATGGCTATCTTTGTTATGGCTAGGTCTAGGCGATGTTACGTCATAATTTTGTATTGTTTTGTATAAGTAGGTAGGTACCTAATTAAATATGATTTGTAAGGTTGGGTGCAGTTAGGTCTACCTATAGTATTTTATGATTCGTGGGTCTCGGGAAGTACTGCTATGTTATTTTTAGACCCTAAATAGACCCAGTTTTTATGAAAGGTTTGTTATTAAGTACCTAGTTATTTGGTTTTTGTTTGTTAACTTTACTATAAAAAATAAGAGTATATTTTGATAAGTAAATAATAAGACTATTAGAAACAAGATATAGACACTTTTTAACCTAATATTCCCACAGGACACGTAAAAACGGGATCAACTCAAGTAAAACTTGGGGTGAATGAATGAAGCTTCAAAAGTAGGGAAGTAACTTTAAAAGAGTTATTCAATTTAGCGCCATCTACTGTAATACGCGCGAAGCTTTTCGAAACGCCTTCAAAGTGTTTAGCAGTACGGTAACGCCATCTAGCGAAATTTTGCTAAACTAAAAGCTAAACCTGTACGGAACCAATAGATGGCGCTGCAAAATTATTTTTGAAAAGCGTTTTCCACGTTGTATTGATTGCGTCTTCTGTTGTTTGCTTTTGTAAGTAGGTACTCACTTATCATGGCTTCAAAATATGAGATTGAAATAGAATTTGTACGAATGAAGTACTTAATGAAGTACAGGCGGGAATTATTTACTTACTCATCATAAAATTTTATAGAATTGGTTTTTATTACAGTTTGTTTTTTTGTAGTCAAAATTAATAAAGGTAGGTACTTATAATTATCATTGATTAAATGAAAGTGTTATAAAACGTTAATTCTAAATTACCGGCTTATTATAAGATCCGACACTTCGATAAGTAAATAAGTAAGTACCTACAAGAAAATTCATAAGTACTTAGTAAAAAAATACAATGACCTACCTTCCTTCTTACTTTAATATTAAAAGTAAAATCTTTCTACTTCCTCAGATAATTAATAAAATAACTAGGTATAATCAAAAAAATTAAACTAATAAGTTTTTATGAGCTACTAAAACTTTAATTCTTACATATTAAAAAGTTTTATGTAAGTAATTAAGTACTAAGTACTTACTCAAAATAAAGGAAAATGTATGAAAATATACCTGTAAGTAATACTTAGATACAATAAAATAATACCCTTTGCTAATAGAGGAAGACATAAAATTTAGAATTAAAATGAATTCTTTGGAAAAATATCCTCAATTAAGTTTAACGTTACAAACTTAAAAGTCGAATTTTGACTCCAGATTTATACATAGTATTTATAAAACAAAGAGAGATGTATGTTGGTAAGTAAGGCGGCCAAGGGCTTATTTTACCATCTTCAAGTAACGTTCCGAGTACCTACTCACATGTTTTGTCTTTCTCACTTGATATTAAGTAAGAAAGAGACAACAATACCGTTACTTGGTGAGTAACTGTACTTGAAGATCGTGAAATAGGCCCTTAGTATACTATATCAATAGATGGAGCGATTTGAGAAGTAGGGTTAAAATATACCAACTCATATTGAAAACACATGTAAATGTAACACCGGAATACATCTAAGAGGTAGTTCTAAGTAGTAAGAAATAAGATGAGCGTTCAAACTAGATTATAACATTAAATTAAAAAAATAATAAAAACCCCCAACACAATTACTTTCAAACCCCCATAACTTTTAAACGGGTCCAACCGATTTTCATCAAACATGTCTAAGAACACTCGCACGTAAGTCCCCTTTAATACAAAAAACTAAATTGAAATCGGTACATCCGTTTGGGAGCTATGATGCTACAGACAGACAGATACACACACACACACACACAGACACGTCAAACTTATAACACCCCTCTTTTTGCGTCGGGAGTTAAAAATGTAGCAAACGTACATGATTTGTCCTAGTTTCGTTCTAAATTTAGACGCAAGTAATTAACTGAACATATGAATAATCTGCACTAATGTCTTAGCTTCTTATCCGTGTTTCAGTACAGGTGAGCTTAATTTGTCTTCGTTACTGTGAAGCAAGTCATCCCACTCAAGGATTTCTCGGTTCATCGCATCTTAATACAAGTGGTTCCGGCTAATTTACTCTAAAAGTATACTTGTTAGGTATTGGATTATTGAGTATTAGTCATTTCATTATTATTAATGTTGGGGTCCATCACAGACAAAAACTGTTCTTGCTTGCTATAACTGGGTATGTAAGTCCAAGATCGGCATTTTTTTGGTCAAGATAAATATTTAAAAATTGATACCTATCGTAAAAGCTGATCCCAAGATACCCGACACTATACAAGAATTATTTTACTAAAAAACTAAAAAAAACATCGAATTGTTTGAAATTTAAAAAAAAACCTAGATTGGCATTCTTCAATTGACTTCAATTTCAATTTATTTAATAAATATTTTGTTACAATAAAAACTTGCTAGGTATTTCAAAGTTCCCACGAGATTAGAAGCAACACGGCAAAATTTGTAAACAATTACTTACTTATACTCGTACATAAACGATACAAAAATTTGTATAATCTTCTCAAACAGAAAACACCATCCATCGGAAGCATAGAGCTCTCAATATCCCATTGCAGTGACGTCACCCAGGTCACATCCTGCACTGTGACGTCATAACTCACGTCGCTCTACCCGCATCCTGTCCGACCGATGAGTTATACACCTCATGCATTTGCATGCGCCCAAATAATGACCATTTCGAAGGGAAAGAGAGATTGAGTGCTTCTCAAATGTATGGGGTATACACACTAGCTAGAGAAATATTTGTCCTATTCCTCATATTACTATTAAATACGCGAATGTTTGGATGGATGGATATTTGTTCTTCACGCAAAAATTACAAAATCATCACTACTTTTACTTTCTCTACAAACTCAATCAAGACTAAAATGAAATATTTTACTTGTCTTGTTCTCACCGACTTTCTTATTTACAAGAACAAAACTATTGAGCGAGAAAAAAAACATGCGGGTTACTTTTATAGTGTACACATAAAATGACTTAAGATTTTAATTAGTGAAAAGAGAATCATATTTTCTACGAATATTCTATTTTTTTTTCTAAAAAGGATTTGATATGAAAATACGATTCTTATAGAGTTATAAAAACACGATTGAAAAGCATAACAAACTCCCTGCACAAAAAACTATTTTATTTCTGTTTCTAATCTCACAAACCCTTACATAACAGTTGGTACAGTACAATACTGTGATGTCACTAAGTTTTCACATTTGGTGACACATCGGTTCGGATCCATAGGTCATCAATCACTTCTTCAGGCCGGCAGTACATTAGCTCCTTAATTAAACCTCTGAACAGATGGCACAACCGACACCGTCATATATTTCAATTAATACTTGTCACCAAACAAATTTGCCTGACGACTGAGTATTTAATTAATAATCAAAGTTGTACTAACAAATTATTTGAGTTCAAAACTAATATTTGTTTACTACTCGTATTTATTATTTTAACCGACTTCCAAAAAACGGGAGGAGATTCTCTATTCAAATTAGGGCCTATTTCACCAACTTCAAGTAACATTCCGAGTAAGTACTCGCATGTTTAGTCTTTGTCACTTGATATGAAGTAAGAAAGAGACAAAACGAACTTTACTTGAAGGTCGTGAAATAGGCCCTTATTCTACTCGTTTTTAAAGATATGTTTCGTTTGTTTATAAGCGGACAAAATATAGAAGACATCCTGTCAAAACTCGTACAAAGCACTTTCATTATTTGGTGATTATCAAATTTTCCGCAAAAGTTTCTAATGTTTCATCCATTTAAATCTTATCGTTGCGAACGTTTTAAGACCAAAAATAGCCAAATTATAAAAACAAACACCAAAACCATTAACTGTTCTTAAGTTTCAGTTATTTAGGTAAGTAAAGTATAAATTTAGGTGCGAGTATAAACTTAGGTACACATAAAAACAATCATTTTTATTTATATACCTACACAGATATTTTAAGTGTTTGCCCTCCAGACCCGAACTAAAATAAGTTGTTCTTTGAAAAGAAACCCAACATCCAAAATAGATAATGGAGATTGTATGAGAGTCTCTTACGTATTCTATGTAATGTAGATTTGATAAAGGTCTAGAAAAGGGACTTTGTTTGTACTTTTTTGCACAAAAAAGAATTTATTTTGTCTAGAATACATTTAATTTAACAACGTACTTATTTAGTGTGATTTTTTTTATTGCTCCAACCATCAATTGAATGGTTATTTTATTGGTTCTTTGAGTTTACTAAACACAACTTTGTTATTATTATTTGGTATCTTAAAAGATAAAATTATAAATACTCTAGTGAAAACTGACATTAATAGGTGAGGAAAATATTTCCAAATACCTAAAAGCCCTCGAGTAATAAATTAAAGTTAATCTCAAATCATTTACAGTTTTAACCCTCTAAATGGACATATAAAGTAAGAAATCATATGTCGTCGAAATCAAAGAAGAGAGTATGTTATCCGTCAAAGTGTCGGCAGTCGGCACTCGGCAGCCATAGCCTGTGTAAGCCACTAATCGGCTTGTCAGCCGCAGGTCGCGGCCATTGACTTTCAGATCACGTACTTGCAATCTGCATACTACAACATTGTTAGGGGACCTAAAAAAACACATTTTTTATGAGTTGCCGCACTTGATTTAAATTATGCAGAGGATAGAATAGAGGATTTCCTCGGGAAATTCTCTCGAGTCATTACCGCGGCTTCATGTTTTACCTATTTATAGAATGTGGAAGAGTTCATACATATTTACTGTATTTTTGCAAACATTTGTAATGCAATTCCGTGGATATTTGTGTGTAAGTTCGTGATACGGTAGTTCATTACTGAATACTAATAGGTTGAGTTGATATCAAACCGTTTCATCGTTTGACACAAATATGTACACGGGTGGTAATTATCGCGACATACACCCGGCGATATTAAAGCGCACATAAATTTGACATGACTTAAAATTAATCTTGAGACGTGACGCCGGCGCCGCGCCGCCGCCGCCGGCCCGATACATGACAGCTTGCGCTTCGGAAATTTAATAAAGCTACCACAGCCTACTCGTGCTACAAAGATTGATGTGCCAAAAAATATCCCAAGTGAAAAGGAAATTAAAAGAAATGCCAACTCCTCAGAAATATTAAAAGGAACGTTTTTATTTTGGCAACAACCTGTTTATGGCGTAATAAAATACGAGCCTCGGTAAAAAGCCGACATGGAACTGAAGGAGGTAATTTCATATCCGTATTTAGAAATATATTATGTATTTTTGTTGACATTTTTTTCATGAAAAAATATTATTTTACGAATGCTTCTTCATTCATAATACACGTCACGTCACAAAAAAAGAAGGTATAACATGCAAATTGTCTTTTTAAACAGAGAGATCCAAAACTGGTTACAACCGGGTAAAGCTATATCTAGAGCCAGTTAAATAGAGCTTCTGTAGTATGCAGTTTCCTCAAAACTCTTCGAAAAAATAAGGGTACAAATTGCATTTTAAAACACAGTTATTCAAACCACAGTTTATAGTTCATCAATGATGTTAAAAAAGTAGCGACAGCCCGACTGATTTATGCGCAAGTCTGAGTGACATAGACAAATGACGTCACAGGACGGTCATGGGCCGTGTGTTTTGCGTCACTTGCCTGCATCCTGGTACGCTGAAGGTACAGCTTGGCTTGTTTATAGCTCTATGTATGAGTTATAGCTGTACTCGTATAGATCTGTCTCGGCTCAGACGAATTTATGGCAATGTCTACGCGTACGAAAAATTCTTGCAAGATTTAGGAAAGGTGTGTACCGGAATTGAAAATAAGGTTTGTATGACATTTTCTGATAAAAATATATAGACGTACGATATTGTAGTACAATTGTTACCAAATATATGGAAAAACAAATCTTCATCAAATATGTTTGTTTTGTAGGAAGATAAGTTAGCAATATTAAGCATACCAAATACTTCTTTTTATCTTAAAAAATATCTTCATTCTTCTTTCTTCATAATACGATTACATAAGACGATTGCTACTCAGAACTCGACCAAACAGAAATATATAACCTGTCATGTTTTAGGAACTCTATTAACCTTATATGAGTACTGTGATATGACAGACAGGAACCTTGTTCGATTTTAGCTTTATATTTGAGATAGATTATAAGAAAACCTGTCTAGAAGTAAGGAAAGTATAGGTTAGTAATAAGAAAAATATTGGTTTTCTAGTAGCTAATAGATTGATTTTGTAAAATAAGTATAGTAAGTAATTGAATATGAACAA
Organism: Timandra comae; assembly: GCA_958496195.1. Lineage (NCBI taxonomy): Eukaryota > Metazoa > Arthropoda > Insecta > Lepidoptera > Geometridae > Timandra > Timandra comae. The sequence continues at coordinate 5,168,722 of OY292367.1, forward strand.
CTGCAACATTTACCAATTTAGTCAGCATCAAAAATGCAGACATATCTAAACAGTTTTTGGAAAGTCATAAAAGATTAAAATTACTGAAAATGTTTACATATTTTTAAATCTGACTATCTGGCTCTGACTGTACAAAAATCAACAACCACAGCGAAAATCACAATTCAAATTCTGCGAAATAAGCAAAGTTAACATCACGTAACATAGGCATAGTAATCAAAGCTTATGACAACTGATTTCTCTAATCAAGTTCCGTTAGTTATAATGATGATAAATCATATTTTGGACGCGTATTTAGAATCGTATGTGTCCTTGTTAATGAGAACTCATGTTGGGAGATAATTACACCAATCATTAATAACGCGCTGTGTCGTGTGATACGCGGATTAGCGATTTAGCGATACGTCACACGCGGTGACACGGATGCTCTAACTAGAAGCAATATGCTAATATTACATTGAACATGTTTTAATATCAATCAACATAACTTAGCTATATGTGACGACTAGAAGGTGGTTATTAAAAATGTATGTAGGTAGTATATGGGTTGTTCTTAGAAATACATTGTTGGTTCTCTCAAAGAACATTTCTTTTTAATAATGGATACGTTTTATCTTACTTGTACTTGTACTTCTTATGGTTCAATAACAGATATTTTATTAAATAAAGTTAATAAGTCGTGGAAACTTTAAAGAAACAATTACTTGAGATGGTTTTTATCAAAATCAGATCAAAATTCATTTAGATATGCTTGTGACCTTATAATGTTAAAAACAATTAACATACTTATATTTAATTTGTAAGAAAGCGTATCTTTCAAAACGTTAGGTAAGATTATTACAAGATTTAGAATCAAAGTAAACATTTTGCTACGAACGTTCCGTGCTACGACGTACGCCTACGATTTATTTTCGTAGTAAATCAATGTCTCTCATAAACTGAACAATATATTATTTTTTGGCAAAGCGGAACTCATAAAGCTTGTTAATGTATTAGCTCAAATTTATCAATATATTGGTAAACAGCAAAACCGTTATATGAATCAAATTCTATCAAAATATGTTAGTAATTAATATTTAGAAAACTACTTTACGTTTTAATTTTCGTGATATATAAAATAAATAGTATCACGACTAAAGTCCGTTAAAGTAGTTTCATTCCATTATGCAATTCACGCAACTGAAATAAATCAATATGCTTATTTCAATTAAAAATGTAATTAAGCATAACTAACAACAAATATAAAAAGGTAATTAAGCTTAAATCATTAGTTACATTCACAGCGGTAATAAACCGCTTTTAAACTTACGTTGTATAGGAGTCATAATCGCAATACATTTCGTTCTACAAGCCACTATCGTAATAATGCTTGCCACAAGGAAAAGGAATGAATGCTAGTGATGTGACGTAATCTTCTAACAAAGAATATATTTTTTATTTATTTGTTCATTTGTGGTAAGTAATAGATTTAATTATGTTTCTTTATTAGACTGGGGTAATGTATTGAATTATAATACATACTTTAATGGATCATATTAGTTAAATTATAAGTATTAATATTACTTTATCAACTACAGAATAAGTTTTTCATATGAGTTTATTATAATCCTACTTATTATTTTATGATATAGAGAGCAAACGGAGAGTAGTGAATAACAGGATATTACAAGAAGAATAAAGGAAGGGGTTGAACTGCGGATCTCACCTAGCTATGAGCATCATGACGATGTTGTGTGAGAATTGTATGTAGATAATCACAGTTTGTACTATAAACTGTAAAAAGTAAGCACAATTAAATTGCCAAGACAAAGTGATACTTTCCAGTTCGTGCCAGCTCGAGTTCGAAATGCGATAACCGCTGTTTTACTCTTCTACTTTAAACTATTTACAATTAAATCGTATAATGCTACTATAAACTATTCATAATTAAATTGCTAGAAATGTTATCGTGGGATTTGCTTCTTGGATGGCACCGCGGGCATCCCTAGCGACTCTTTAAACCACCTCCTTTCAAGTCTGAGCCACTCTCACACCTCACCGACTATGCACGTGTTTGTTTATACGTTTCACACCGAGTGAAACGCGACGTGTCGACGAGTACTGTTCCAGATTTCAACTTGTGAAATCGCTTTTAGTTCATTCAGTTGCAAATAGCGAACGATAGAGGGCTCGAGAGGCGGTGTTTGATTGATCTACCTGTAATTAAGAGGCATACCAATTTGGCGATGTTTCATTTTTTTATATTATTCGTGTATAGCTGACTATACACTGGTACTATCTAGTTGAAACGAAAAGCATTGAGATATGTTTAAAACAATTATTTTTAAAAGGATTTATAAACAGCACCTTGTTTTACACTTCGCAAAACGTGTGCAAAAACATGGCGTAACAAAACAAAATACAGTGTGCTTTTCATAGAAACACCGAACCGAATATCGAGCGAAGTGACCGTAAAATTCGATAGCCCTTCGCGAAACGCTAACTCGTGGTGTACGAGCGCAAGCGATCGCTGAAACTCGAGCGAACAGAACAGGCACGCGAGCCGACCAGGATTGTAGCCGCTTACATTCAAAGCTACCGATAAAATACTTGTACCGGACCAAAATTTCATCAGATTGAAACCCCCGCGCTTAGCACGCTTTTGACGCGAAAGTATTCATCAAAATTGTTATTTCGTATTCTGTTACAGGTATTTTCAATCAAAAAGTTCCAATGTTTATTTGTTTGGCGCCCCGGTCCAATCGGTGATGTTTGATTTACTCTGAACATCCTAATGTTGTTGTAACTGAAATACAGTTAGCGTGTTTTGCCTGTCAATATTCCAGAGTTGAATTAATGGATAGTGTTTGTTTCGTTTAGAATTTAACGTTATTGATGTAGATATTCCATTTTATAAAACTCGATTCGTTTCATAGTTATGGTACATAGAATTTGTTGTTTGAACTTTATAGGTGAATGCACACGAAGAATATAATAGCAGGTACATAATATATCTACGTCACGACCCTAGTTCCCCGCGCTCGCCTCTTTAGACCACTAATTACTGCGCGCCGCGGTTCGTTCCACATTTTTCATACAGATCACGGAACCTCTTCGTATCGATTCCCGTCCACTCGGAATCACTCAAGTGCCGAAGCATCGCTGGAATGCAATTCCTTTGTCCATAGGGAAGAAGGTCTTACAATTACGTAGCCGTGTTAAGGTTTATAGGGTAAATAATTTTCTTTAATAAAAAAGCTATTTCAGAAATTCACAATACAAACACTGAAGCAATCTTTTAGTCATGTAAGTTTTGTTAAAGGAAAATAAGGGTGCATTGTTTTAACTTTTTCAAATTAAAAAAACTTCGACGTAGATCAATGAGGAGTTAATAGTTTATTATCTCACATTTGAACCCCTTAATATTATGACTGAGTTATTTAGTATCCACAACAAACATCAAGCTTATTAAGAAAACACACCCGTCTGCATTCACATTTAAATATTTTTACACTTAAATTCCTCAACCACAAAGGCTGTCAAGAGCAAAAAAACTCAGTGGCACTGCCTTATAATGTCATCCGGCAAGTTGTATATAGAAATAGCTAGTAAATTCCTAAGCTGCGGCTCCCCAACGCGTGGCTCTCGTAACTTGTTGTTTTCTTTTTCGCACTTCAACTACTCCGGTGCGTATCCGAGGCATGGAGTGTCGGCGGGTGTAAATTGAAACACTTGCAAATTTACCCCATACATTATTCATGTGCCAAACACCCTCACAGCGAGAGGCTGACAGTTACAGTTGATGCAAACTTCATGTGAAATAAACCTAGATTGCGAAGCGTTTCTTTCAGCGTGACCTTGAATTTTTTCCCAACATACAGAATTCGATTCGTATAGAAAGGGTTATATGAGGTTGGAGTACGCGAGTAACAGTCATGGGTGCCGCTTCAAATCACATTCTATTCTAGGTGGTTAACGGCACATATAAGTAAAGTGGGTCAACCATTATACGTCTAACAAATGGGAACCCGCCTTAAGTTGGGCTGTGCAATAAGGAGCGGGTTCTGAAACCCACAACCTGCATTATTCTAACCCTAATAAATTTGCCAAGTCAAACGGGCATTGTTAGACAAATGAGCTTGAAGATGAATACTAGCAGGTATTTATGGCATAATTGTTTAAAATAAACATCTGAGTGACTATCACTATATCAACTAATAAACTGTCCTAGATCAAACAAAGGGAAATACAGGATACATTCAACTATGTATGTTGATTCATATTGGAATGCTATAAATCAAGTGTTTCAATAAACATAACAAAACCTACAAGCAAAACGGTAATTTAGAAAAGACATATTTTCCTTGAAGAGTTAAATGTAATTTCTTTTTCACGAAGGCGTTTCCTGAAATAAATTACAAGTGTAAAATTCACAACAACAAAAGCGTAACAACAAAAGACTGGCGGCTCGCAACATCCGGACGACCCTTCCAAACTTAGCAGCCTGATTACGGATTTCCGAGTAAGAAAAATAAAGGGAAAATAATACACGGCGATTTTTAAATAAACTTTTAAGCTGGTAGATAACATCTAGAATTAACAATTATATATTTATAGTAAGCTATTTTTCGATATCAATGTTTTCTATTGAACATTTTCTAGTGAGAAGTGCGTTTATGTGGAAGTCGACGTAATCGAATAACGCTGGTTGGGGAGTGTAATGTTTAACGTACAGATGGAACCGCGGGTCCTTCGGGACTACTGATTTGCCCGCAGGCATCGGGGTCGGTGCAGGTGGAGGAGGTGATACCTTCGGGGTCAGAGGTGGAGTAAACGGTCCTCTCCCCTGATAAATCAATGGTGCTCTCACTTTTTTCCACAAAAATGGTTCCTTATGCTGTTTCCCATGATGGGTTGCTAAATGCCTCGTATCAATCTTCTTCTTATTATCAGGAGCAGTCAATTCATACATTTCAGCCAAAGATAAATACCAGTAATCGGCACCGTCTCCGATTATCGGAAATAAGCGTTTATTAGAGAATCTCGGCCGGTGTTTTCTTACAAACTCTTCGTATTTACGCCTTAATCTTTTCATGTATTCTGTGTAGTGTATGGATTTGAGTAGGTTTTCAAACTCAGATAATTCGTTGGAAGCTGGTTCTGAGTATACTCCTGCACATACGTAGGTACGCAATAGATGATGTAGTTTGAATACTACAAATGCGAGCCATTGTCTGGCTTCTTCTTCGAGGATCCTCAGGTCATCAGCTCTGCTTCTAATTCCAAATTCAGCCGCTTCTGCTGCCCGTCGCTCTCCGCGCTCCGTGACTGTGGCCAGCCAGCGACGATACGAACGGTAGCAAAAGTTTGTTCGTCTAGAATGATGTCCACGCCATAACGCCTGCAATTTTACATTTTATTCAATACTAGCTATGATATGTGTAAATACTATACAAATAGACAATGCTGTTGCATCACTCTCATGTATTTAAAACCTCATAAAAACGGTAGGGTAGTTTACGATCAAAGCGTACACATTACACAACATACAGAGAGAAACGGCGGGAATCGATTTTTCTAAAATTCAGGAGGATTATACAGATAAAATTTAAATCTAGCATTATATGCAACAAATACAAAACTCCTTGGAGACAGAAGTCCCAAAACATTTACCTGTATTCTCCTTGCAGCTATATGGTAATGCTTGGCATGTTTGTTCCGAACTGCTCTTCTTAAAGCGGCTCTATAAGCTTTCCTCGCTCTATGAATTCTGAAGGCGCATTGTATAATGGTAGCGTTTTTAGCCAACCACGTTAGATGTTTCCTAATAAGATAGCCTCGAGCTAAGCGTTGTAACATTAAAACAGCATGAAAGCGCTTATGTCTTCGCGCTTCAGCGACGTCGGTTCTTTCTTGAAGTTCGAAATAAAATTCATGGGGTGTCGGCAAAAAACGACGGACTGTAGCCATTTATTACTAAACGAACACAATTAAAAGTTTCATAAATTTTAATTTATGTTATTGTTTAAATTATTTGTACAATAAATGTCGTTCTGACATGACATATTTCAAGTTTGTTACGTTTGAGGTTGTATGGTATGGAAATAAAGGTTTACTAAGAACCAATAAATAAATATTTAATTACAAATAGTCTGCCCAATTTTACTCGCGTCATTTACGTAGACACACTCTAGTATTTATATTAGAATTTTGAGATAAAAGCTATTGATTTGTCGGGTCATACATACCATACTTCTGTGCATATTTTTTCTTTATTATAAAAAACGTGACAACAAACATCGGCGTCTTACAATAGACATGATATAAAATTATACTTCTTATATACCCAATTTCACTCTCATACTTCCCTAGTAATTCCTACCTGCACCACCCTCTTTCCTATGTTACCACTTAATCATAATGACACTCAGTACGGTGCGGTAATAAGTTCCATTTTTTTATTTGTACCCGAAACGAGTCTGTGTTGTTTGCCCATTTCGTTTCCCCCATACCTCGGTACAAGTCGTATTTAGAGCCCTAACCCCCTCTATCTCAGGTGAACGTGTGAAATATCATGAATAATTCAACAATAAAATTGGCAAGGTGCGTGCGTCTGTTTCTTTATTTCCGAGAAACATTTATATTTTATTCAAAGGTAGCGAGCAATTACAATGAAATTTATTTAATAAATTAACTGTGAACTTGTCTTATAATAATAAATTGTTAATTTTGTTACAAGTAAGGGCTTGATAATCTGTACCCTAAACTTTATAAGTAAGTACTTCAAATGAAGAAATAACTTCCACTAGCCAGATAAAATATTATTATAATTAATTATTTTTTAAGTTTACCCAAATAAAATCTATTGTAAATATCCTTTATTTGTTTCTTACTAGAAACCTAGTTTTACATTGGTCTTGACATGTGTGTTCTGTTCTAGTTCTATAGAACCAGTAGGTATTAGGCAAAGGTATATAAGGTATTAGGATTGTATGTCCCTTTCAGAAGGTGCACCTATCAACTCAATCAAGCGAGCAATTCCATTTCTAAACCACTGCTTGGACGCAAAAGGAAGTCGTCGTTTGTCGATGTTGTGTTTTCATCTCCCTTCTGCAGCGGTAGTTTACTATAAAATCATATCAAATTACACACAAATTATAGTTTATATTACATTTTCAAAAGTATATTTATTTAATAATAATGAGTTATATCAAGTTTACTACGATATATGAAGTATTACAGTTCTGAAATGTAGCAATCAACGTCACAATATTCTACGGAAAATATATTGGAAGTAAAGATTTTATTTTTAATTAAACATGTGAATGAAGTATTACCTTTTCGGGTTTTTCATTACTTTTGAGTACCAACATATATTATTATAAATAATTATTTTCCATATTTTTATACTATGATCGAAACATTTTTATCAACAAATATTACGTAATAAACTTATTTAAGAACAGTAACTTGCCATTAATTATGTTGGAGTAAAGGCACGCGTACTTTCCACGCAATTGGCTCAGCAATCATTGATTCCCTTTGATTAAATTCCTGTTCAGAACACTGATTACATTGAATTACAGTCGCTTTGTAATTTGTTATTTTCGAACACACACGACCGGCCACTGAATTACAGTCAAATCGATGTAACAAATGAAAAACCTTTCGCTTTATTGACCCATATTTTAAGTGAAACTATTTGTTCAATTAATCGATATCTCCTTATTGACTTTACTCAAAGAAAACTGGTTGGTTTCAAATAATGTTTCTAGTTAATTTTTGTTTCTGTTTGAATTAACTTTAAAATACTTGTAGAATAAATTTAAAGTTCACTCTATTTGAATAAGACTAAGACTAGACCAATCTAACAAACACAGAATACATCAACGGATCGAAGTACAGAACAGAGCTTAATAATAAAGCCACAAATTACGATTCTTTATTTTTGTTTTAGACGATTTTAAAGAAAGCATACTTCATAGCAATAATAAGAACATCATCCCATTTCATAAAAACCCATGGGAGTCTTACTAATTAACAAATAAGTAGAAAATTGTTCAACAATTTTCATCTTACAACCAAATTGCGTTGAAACTCAAATTCTTAATTTTGCAAATATGGTAACTATGCACTAAAACGTTTTGCTAATTACTGTAGTACAACTCTAAGATGGTGCATTGCAGTATTCAAAGTAATTTCTGGTAATATCCTTAAGACAATGGTAGCACAGTTGGTCTGACATTGTGGAGGAATTAAGCATATACGTGTTACTAAGTACCTTACTATAACATGTATCAAACTATGCAGTTTAGTGGCTTAGTTTGAGTTAAGTGATGAGAATTGACTGGTATTGGTTAATGTTGTGCTTATTTTACTGAAATGTTATTGGAATTGATATGAGAAAACAATCTGGAATATAGAAAATCTGACTACGAATACATGCACTTATTTTTATAATAGGAAATGGTAGAGTGGTCGCCATGCCAAACTAAAGGGTGCTGATTCAATTCCTTGTGTATGTATAAAATATGCCTGTGTGTGAAGTTTTTGGTATTCTACAACTAAACTTAGGAGTCAGCTTCTATACACATAAATGCTTGAAATAATGTGATAGAGTAATTGATTTCATAACTATTAAAGAAGAATAACTAAAACATTCATATTCACATGACACTCTAGTTTAATCTAAGATAATAAATAACATTCCACGTGGTTAGTTTACAATACAGACCAAACTGGAGCACTAATCTGCAGTCTGGTAGCAGCTTACGCCACAGCTATACACAACGATATTGAAACTCAACGCTTACATTGTGCTCTACTATACGTATAATGAATTAATACAACTAATCTTCAGTTTTACTAGAGTTAAACGGTTGTTTATAAGGTTATTGTATTACATTTTTGATAGCGTGTTGTAATTTTCTAGATTGATTTGTTCAAAAGTTCAAAGACAAATCATTACAAGCTTTTATTTAGTTTCATCTGTCCCGTTGTCTGTAATCAAATGCCGGCAATTTTAGACCACTTCTGGTTATCCGATTGAGCTGTTTGGCATACTTATGTAAGTCCCATGACAATGCAAAAAAGTAAAAAAAAACTTGTTTTTAAATAAGTAATTTATTGTTGTTATGTTTTTTTTTTACCGAACCGATTTTTTTTCTGTAGAAATGGGAATTTTACTTGTGTTAAACCAAACACTGGATGTATTTTTTTTTTGTTACATTAAACATAAGATAAATTATCGAGACTTTACCTACCGTGCTAATTAGACTGTGAAGAAGACTGTTCATTTTTGACTGTGTTACGGTAAAGTAAGGGCTCTCAAAGTAAAGTATAAACATAGTAAACTATTTTCCAATATCTTCCTAACATTTCTTGTCAATATTTCTAACAAAACATTAAAGTTTCCTTTCCTCTCAGTTCATAAGTACTCCGAACAAAAATAGAGGAACAAGATTATCCTGAGTACACAAACACGATTCAACGTTTATAAAGATAAACTACGAGTATAAGTATACAAAACAAAAATACAGCATCTCCTTCTTCTTTCGTCAATATTCAGATTCAAATTTGGCGGAATGTAAGAATTTAACGTGAAGCGACTCCTACTATGAGACCTTCACAACACAGAGGCGATACGACATTTTTGGTTCGACATTTGGTTTAAACAAAATGTTGTGGAGTACAAGGTCACACATTTTGATAACTCTAACTACAAGCACGGATTATAAAATACTAACGTACTATAAGTAACGACTGTCGATGATGTTAGTACGACAACTGGGACGAACGGCTTAATGTGCCCTCCGTAGCAAAAAGACAGTATCTATAAGAAGAAAATAGAACATCCGAAAGAGTTATCCCTTGATCAAAGCTGACTCACGGTCATTGCAAAAATAATGATAATACTAAGGATAAACATATTGAGAATAGGAAACTTCGAAGAAAACCAAAACTATTTCTTATTATTCCGGATGGAAATAAGCTGCCAATCTTATTAAGAAAGGAGCTTTGGGACTCAAAACAGATTGGGATAAGCGGATGGAAATCAAAGTAATTGAGTTCTAGTTTTTATATTTTTTTACAGTTTTTTATAAATAAATAATTTATCCGAATGTGCTTGTTTTTTAGTTTTTTCAGAACTCAGAACATTATAAATAAACTCAACTACGAAATCGTAGAAAATAGAGATAACTACCCAAATGTTTAATATAGTTGAAGCCGATACGCTGTTAATGCGCTAATTGCCAGTTCAACGATATCATATTTAAACAAAATTGAATAAAAATATTTCAAAATCTAAATATCAATCACAAAAGAGACAGTTAAAACATTAAAAAATAGACTATTGAAAGTAAAATTGTTCACAATAAGTTTCGCTTTGCACCAATCACGCCAAAATACGTAAACTATTTGAAATTCAGACCCTAACGCTTTGTGACAAAGTTGAGTTTGTAACTGGTACAATATTTGAACGGCAGTATCTCATATCGGGCCATCGATGTGGGTTGAATACAGCCAACTTGAAATTCTTTCGGCTCTCCTGACCGTGTGACCTTTAACTTTGTAAAAGTGAGTCATATTGCAAATCGTATCCACGAAAATATCACCAACTTTCACCAACAAACTTATTATTACTGCGTCCTCAAAGAAAGATGATTCCATATTTTTAACGATTAATATAAGAACGAATATAAACTAAATCAGAAAGTTGTTTGTGAAACAGTAATAAAAATTTCAAGTTGAGATAAATTTCGTCGTTCACAAAAAGTTTTAATTTGTTTGAGTGTTATGTAAAATTACTTTTATATTGGCAAAGGAATTCTAATATGATGTTTTCCCTTTATAAATATAAAAACTTTATTAATATTGGGAAAAAATATCACGTAAATTATTGGTTTACTGAATTTCATGCCAATATTGATTTAACCACGTGCAACATAAAAATAATGTGTGTGAAACCGCGAGGCACACCTGTAGTATTGATATATAAAATCATCTTGTCTCTTTTTCTAGTCATTTAAAGCCAACTAACTGTCTGTTCGTGATATAAAAAAACAATTAATTACACTAACACTATAATAATAAAAGTATATACTTTTATAACGATGATAACTAGTTACGATCATGGACGTAGAAAACCAGAATCCGATTCGGCACTACGTTTCCATTGGGCCAGCGTACATCAAACTACCTCGTAAGTCCATTTATGCAAAGTAACATCATAAACCACTATCTAATATAGAATTGAATTTGCCAACGAGGTTTATGAGGTGCCCGCGCTATCCTACGGGATGCTTCCACATAAAAATGCCATAATTTCATATGCAACAAATATAAGGCTGACTTTATGACTTTGGCACAGCGGGGTAGTGTTACTTATGATATAAAGTATACGCATACGTTTGAAATGCATTAGGTATTACGACACATTGAAATTGTAGACGGTGTGAGAGCTTCAGAGTTTATTACACGGAGAACAAGGCACTTTATAAATATGGTTCTCAACGACAGTAAATATGCCAATAATAAGCCGCAACGAGTACTTTTAATACCGTTCTTTTTATTTAATAAAAAATATGTCAAAACTTTCTTGAACAAAGCGAAATTAACTTATAATTTTCACTCTCAAAAACCATCTGGCTTTATTAAAAAAAAGTTTTTGACCGCAAAATAAATCTTAGAATGTTGAAAAGATTGTAATGAAATTGGGCAACGTTATGAAGTTGACACCAACCGTTGGAAGTCATGACGTCATAACTGGGTTACAGAAAAATGAAAACTTTAGCAATATGCTTCTAAAACTTGACTATGCACAACCTTAGTAATAAACTTTGTGGATAATATATTTGCAAATTTCCTTCTAAAATTTCCCTCGACCTACCTTGCCATATTTTTAAGCCTCAAACTTGGATAACATTACCAAATTATGGATAATATTTCACACAATAAGAATTAAGGCAATTTTTTGGAAACTTTATGAATAAGTTATTACTTTTCCGTAAGTTTCCTATACTTAAGAAAGTTGGGTTCTTTTATTTAGATTGATGTTCAAAATAAGGTAGTTGTATAAAGTTTATGTATTACTTATGTAAGATAAACTTGACTGACAGAAACAGCTATTTATTTAGGGAAGTAGTATCGTGAAACATGACACATTTAATCTGTTTATCATTTTATTAAATCATAATATAAGGATTGTTTTAATAGTGTTTCGCATTCCGAAAATGACTTACTACATTATCATTGAATGGCATACGCTGTTATTATGTGGTCTTATATTCATTTTTAATAAATGTCGATCCATAGCTGTAGTATTTCTTAAATAATATTATTAACCAAACATTTTAAACGAATATTTAAAGTGTCTATAGTTCAATAATAGGACATCAATTCATTAAAGTAATAGCTATCGCTGTGAAGCCACTTTAACGGACATAAATTACTGTCGTAACGCTTAATTATTAATTTAAATCGACCAGTTACATTACTTCGTCCATAATTTAAAATCGAACAAGAACCTTCATAACTTTATAATTAATATTCACATCGAATATTTTATTGGGAACTAAATATTCTGTTTTAACTAAGAGTAGGTAATCTCTAACAAAGTTAATTTCGTTTTTAATCAAGATCTGTAAACAAAATTATTCCTTGTACAAACTTCTGCTCATAAAGTGCGTTGCATATTTAAATAAGTTATAAAATATTTTAATCTTATTAAAATTTCTTAGAAGATTACTTAATAAAATGTTTTAAAGGCACTCCGACACCAAGCTTACTATTTAACCTTTTGAGTAGTTCAATATTTCTTCAAGATAACCGAGTGTGCTGATTCAAAGGGATTTTAATGCTTTCTGATTAATTATTCTTATTAACATTTCTTAGATGTATTTAATATTTAACATGGTTTATCATAATCATACTTTATTTTAATGTTCATATTAAAATCGTACCAAAATGTATAACAATTTATATGTTTTCATTCAAGTTAAGATCTTGGCAACCAAGACTTAACTTGGACTTAGTTTTGGCAGTTGAATTTATAACTTAACGCCTGTCATTAAACAATTACACATAATAAATAAAGTTAATTTAAAAAAATAAGAAACCGACTTCAGCACTAAAAGTAAGAAAATAATTTAAAATAAACGATATTATTAATACATATTTACAATTTATAATTAGTAACTTTTGGAGTCAGTGCCAGCCCAGGATAGTTTTTTTTCCTTATAAGATAGCACGAGACGCGACTATAATATTAATGAAGGCTTTGGCTGTCACCGACTTCAAAAGTAACTAATTATAAATTGTAAATATGTATTAATAATATCGTTTATTTTAAATTATTTTCTTACTTTTTAGTGCTGAAGTCGGTTTCTTATTTTTTTAAATTAACTTTATTTTAAATTTTTTAGTGGGAAGCAAGTCTCCTTCTACAAAAGACGCTTAAATTTTCCTCCAGAAGAACTTTTGACTCGTGGATCACTTGAATCCTTTTTTGTGGGAGGAAGACTTTACGTCTTTCCTCTGGCTAGGCGAACTACGGGGTATGTCGGACTCCGCGCCGCAAAGATAGAGCGGCGACGCGCTTACCGACTAAAACCCCTTGGTGTGCCACCTCTGCGCTTATGGCCGAAACCAGAAGAAACGCTACTACGATCCCGGACAGCGCCTCTACCCTGTTAAGGGTAGAGGCGCTGTTTCTCCTCCGAGCTAGAATGTAGCTCTAGGCGACAGATGTTGAGTTACCCCCTTCCGAAAGTACCGCGCGCCACCTCGAGGCCTATATGGCGGCAGTGGATCTCCCCCCGGGGATCACTGCCGCAGGTATGGCGGTTGCAGGACAAAGTGGTAGTCCCGCTTCCGTCTGCCCAACCTTCTGCTGCGGATAGTATTAGTGGAGAGGGCTTCGCGCTCTCTCTCCGCAGTTTTTTTTTGCGAGAGTACGACCTCACAAAAGGTGGACACTCCAATCCAAGACCTCTCCTCGCTCACCATAGCAGAGACTACATTTGGCAAGGAGAGGTCGTTTCCCACGATTGCCGCGAGAGTTGCGAGGGCAATAGTCTCTTGCAGGGATTTTTTCGCTGCTCTATAAGTGTCGAGCAGTTCAACCTCAACGGGTACCGCTTGAATCCTGTCCCATGAGCTGATGTTACTCATGATTCATAATCTAACACAACCCTGCATTTTATTACTTCTTTTTAACTTCATCATCCCAATTAAACCATCATTTTATTACAAAACTTCTTTATAACCACAAAGGCATAAGAACTTTTTAGAAAATTTACCAAAGTCAAAATAAAAACGAAAATAGAGGCTGACGTTTATACTGTCTATTTATTAATTAAAATAATATATACAATCTAATCTGGTGCAGTGTTTGTTTGTAATATCTAAGTATATTTTTTTACGAAAAGTTTTATGAAAACGCTCTGAAGATATATGTGTAATAGGTACCTATAATAGTATAAAAAAACATTTTTAAAAAATGTTGTAGGTTCGGGTTTATTTCAGTGTGTGTTAACGAATTAAAAAACAGGACATTTTTATATCTAAAACCAAAGAATTGTGAACAGCATTTGATTCAAATACGAAAAAATACAGCCAAAAAATTTTCATCCAGAAATTCTTATGGTATCAAGAATATCGCGAGCAAAACCACGGGTCACAGGTAGTTTTACTTTTAATAATGTCAATCGACACCCCAGCCTACATTGTTGCGGGTTTTTCCTCGATTTTTCCTGGATCCCATCATCAGATCCTGATTTCCTTGACATGGGACCACTTCGCGAATATCCGCTTTCTAATGAAACAAGAATTTTAAAATGCTCCATTCATGATTACAAAGAAATCGCGTAACAAACACACAAAAAAAAATAAAAAAAAATATACACGTCGAATAGAGAACCTCCTCCTGTTTTTTTGGAAGTCGGTTAAAAAGATAGAAGAATGACCCAAGAGATCGTGATAGTTTTTAAGGACAATTTAAGTGTAATACACTAGTAAAATATACTAATATCAATAATACAATTCTCTTACTAAGCAGTTGAAGGCTCGTGCAAATTCATTGGATAGCCCATCCAAGCCGTAAATAAGTTTGAGAAAGGTTTTTTTTTGTTGATCGGGACCCCTCATGGCGGGGCCCGTAGCATTCTGCCCCTTTGCTACCCTATAGTTACGCTACAGGACACAGTTTCAAGAGAGTAAAGTTAGTCCCCCTCGTGACCACTGGTCAGTAAACTGATCGAAACGTTCAGGTGGTAATTCTTAATGTTTACAAGTGAGAAGACTTGTACTTAGAGTTAATTACTTAAAAAACTTTAGAAAATAATAATATTTATGTAAAGATGCTCCTCAGATGGTCACGTGGCATGTGCACCTGTCCACTAAGCTTGCGGTCGCAGATTAAATTCCTGGGTCAAGTGATGCATGGCTAGAATTTCAGATCACCAACACGCGTTGGTCATGTTGGTCAAGGTGGTGACGCCTATTCCTTATTACTGAACTAGTAGTGCCATCAGTGAGAGAGTTCTTTGCCTGACAGTGGGAACTCTTTCCGATAATTTTACAGTTTTAAAACACGCTTTAAAAATAGCGCATACGTAAGTAGAAAAATCACAGCGAAAACTGAATAAAACTCATGTAAATAGAGCTCAACGTACAAGTGTTTTTAATTTATTTCCCACACTACAACAGTGAACGTTTTGCACTCTTCCAAATAAACGAAAGCTTATTTCACTCACGCCTGACTTTGAAGCATCCTCCGATTGGAAACTGAAAAATATTTCCAATATTTTGCCGCTGAAGAATTTTCGTTTCTATTCAAAAGTATGTACGAACGGTACGCGGTAGAAGTAAGAGGAAATGAATTTTATTTAGCTTCACGTTCCTAAGCATTCCATTTTCATCATGTTCATGATGTAGATAATAAATATTACTTTTTCATATTCTCCGTACCTGTTGTCAATAAATTGAACGTTATTGGGTTTCAGGTAAGTTCACGGTAACTACCTTATTATAGTGTATTGTGATATTCCTGATTTTTAACAGGTGTGTAAAATATATACATGTATTATTTACATGTACTTTTATACCAAAAGATAAATAATTGACTATCTAACATATCAACGCAAATATTTTCATCCACAAAAGGGATGACGTTTTGAATTCGCCATTTTTAGGCTTATTAATAAATTAAAGCTAAACATATTATCTCGTTTTCCAAAAAGTTAAATCAATGAACAGTACCGGGAAACCGTGCCGGTTATTATTAAATGTAAATTATATTCGCAAAATATATTACAATTCTGCCGTAAGGTGATATTCGGCGTCCGCAAATATTTAAAATGAAATATTAAATGAAGAGGCACGGTAACGATTTATTTCCCAATATCTGTTTATTGCAGACGTATCGACCGTATCGTAATATTACCATTAAAAATTGTAGTGTTTGTATAGGTAAAGAGGGAATGAATGGCCGCCTTTTTGATGCAAATTTAATGAGGCAGGGAGGCAGGGCCTTTAGAGTGACCATTACGCCAGACAAGAGAATGTTGAACACTGCCCACGATTCTTTGTAAAGAGCTATTTTTAAAAATGCCGTCTAGAAATTGTAATAGAATGCTTAATTTATTTTGCAATGACTCTAGTTTAATTTAGTAGGACGTTTCTTCATTTTCTAATTGAAGTTTCATAAATATTATATTTTCTATGAAGCTATGAGGGGTATGTATTTTAAAGGTTTATTAAGTAGTTTAGTTATTAATGAGAATAAATACTAAACATGCCTCACTCAACTTAGGAAAGAAACCTATCTAGACAGACAAAACATACCACTAAACGTAACGTTACAAAATTACAACAAATTCAAATATTGTAATAAAAATAGGTTACTATGTCAAATTAAATTTAAACTCACAAATCAAATGCCCAGTTTAATTCATAACTGGTTATTTAAGACATTTAGAGCGATCCTAACAAGGTGCTTTGCTATTCACAGATGAATGTAAAAACTCCTTTCAGACTTAACTTGTTCGTTAAAAACACGCAAACGTTCCTTTCGCGTCGAGAAAATAATCCAAGAGCCATTTTATACGATCAAAAGCGAACCGTTAATAAGGTTGTTACTAAATACTGTGAGCATAAGCGGACCGAATGAAACGAAATGCTTAATTGGTGCATGGACCATAGAATCAGTTATTGCTGACTACTCTATGGAGGATTCTTTTAATGAAATACACTGATTAAATATAATTAATGGGACTCGTTAAAATACTGTATTTACTTATTAAATGTGAAAATATGTTGGTTTCGTAAAGTAAATGTAAAGGGGAATAAACATGTAATCTTAACTGCTTGACCCATGAAGTTGAAATTCTTTAAAGTAGGGCTTAAAAAGTGTTTGAAGGATTACACTTGAGGTCTTTCTTTGTATGTACATATTATAAATATTGAAGCTATTTTGTATTAAAAGTTTATAAATTAAACGTTAAATAACGTTAATAATAAAGAAAAGGTTTGGAACTACAGATTAACCCGAATGAAAATCGTGAACCACACAAGTTATCTAACAAGAAAGTAATATCACTAGAATTTCTAGAAAAACTATAGTAATAAACCAAGAAGTCGTATGATGGTTATGTCTTCACAAACTTTCCTTGAATCCCGAGACGTATTCACATTGAGTCTTGCGGACTCTCTGTTGCATGAACTCGAGAGCAGGCGAAGACGCAGCGAAACGCACGACTGCCGAACTGTGAATATCTCTCGTTCGTACAAAGGGTATAAACCTTCAATGGTACTCACTCTTACAATACGCTGTGTGATTTCTGATGCGACTTTCTGCTTAAGATGGTATATTTGTGATTGAATATCTAATACTGGTTGGTAGAGTGTCAGAGATTATAAGTTGTTTGATTAAGAGTATGATTTGTGAGTAATTTATAAAATTGTTATAGTCATTTTTACATACCCCGAATGCTTTTCTAATAATGTTACTTGATTTATGGGTACGGAATTTTACTAAAATTATGATTACACATAAAAAAGAAGGTTATTACTAAAACATAAAACAAAATGTAATCATAAAACCAACAAAACCAACGGAATAACACGAAAAGCTCGTTAAACATCAATAAAACACATATAAATGACAACATTTACAGAACGACATGACTAAAATGAATGTATAAAAGAATAGAGCAGACTGTCCTTCACATTTTCCATGAAACTATGTGTATACATATTCATTGTGTGCACGCCTCGAGACGTCCGCGCCGGGTCGCTGTAAAACAACGCCAGAGAATACTCTTTTAATTACGACCCGACGGACTACCATGCTTAGAATACCCCTTTTGATAACCACTACCTCTAACCCAACCACTCAATTATGATATCTCACCACCAATAAATAAGGTCCACTTTTTAATCGACAACTTCAACGCAATTTTTCTACTTACTTTTTACGTCCGAAATGTAGACACGGTTTGTTTAAGCAAATCAAAACATGGACTAAGTATTATGTTTGATGATTTGTGTTTACCTGTAACAAGAATAAAGTTTTATTAATAACTTACTTTAAAAACTGATGTTAGTGGTGTAGCTTTTTATAATTAATTATTATTTAATTTCCTAGTACCTGGACCTAGTACTGTTCGGGTTAAAGAGAAAAGGAATTTTCCCAGGAATGAGTTCTAGCTACATTCATTTTTCGTCCCCAGAAACAATTATACATATTGCAACTAAAATATAAATGTAAACAGCGTTTACATTTATATTTTAGATTAAATAGCGTTTTTTTTTTAAATAAAATTTTACAAATATTGTCATTCAGTTGCACTTTAAACGATGACAAAGGTAAAAACAAATATTTTTAATAAACAAGATTAAATAGATAAACTTGTTAATAGCGATAGAGTTATAGGTAGAGCTTATTATTGAAGTTATTTAAAATATTGTATACTAGTTATGACGAGTTAAGTCGCGGCTTAACTCGTTTAAATACTTTATACGATCTTGTGGAAATATGGAGATAGAAGGATATTTTATAAAAATAGAAACATTTCTGAAAATTCGACCCATTGCCCTAGTATTTTTTTTCTAAAGAAGAAACAAACATCCATGTATTTTCAGGTCCTATATAAGTAGAATAATATAAAGAAATATCTTTATAAACGAATGTTTACTTACTGTATATAATTAAGTATAAAATATAAGTTACATAGACAGTTTCAAGTGAACACAAATTTAATTATGTTTAGTATTACCGAGCGCGCAGAGCGCAAAGTTACAATATTTAATTAGCTCAGTTCGTTCATATTATAATATTAAACTACGAACTTAAAATTATTATGATAGAAAAAGAATTTGTGTTAAACAAAAAAGTAACGAAGAAACACTAATAATTTTAACTAGCGGTTAAACTGTGTTGATGTTTTCCTAGTTTTAATATGTGTTATTATAAAACACTTATTTTATTTTACAATGTTTCACTAAGTATATTTTCCTCTTGCTCACTAGTTTTGACTTCCAAAAAAACAGGAGGAGGTTCTCTATTCGACGTGTATTTTTTTTTCGTAAATTACAGTTTAAAATTTTGATTAACTCAGAGACGTTTTTTTTTCAAGTGTTTAGTTATTTTACGTTTCATATACCACAAAATAAACTTTCAACGGTAAACATACTGTTATATACTTCTACATATTATATACTTCAACCTTATTCCATTTTCTCTTGTTAATCTAGATACCTAAACCTCGTATTTGAAAATTAAAGCTTCACTAATTACAATGTTATATATCAGATTCAATCGTATCAGATGTTCTAATTTGATTTGGGAAAATCGGCTACAGTTGTACTCGTTATTAATGCGAATTATAATGATTTCAAGTATTATATTTCATTAATACTGCACGTTAGGGTTTTCACTGGTCTTTTTAGCGTGGATTTATGATGTAACATTATTTAATTCCATTTTCTGTGTATTTGTAATGATAAACCAAGTATATTAATACTGAAAAGGTTGGTCGGATGGTTAAAATACAATTGTTAATGTAAATTAAAATTATTTGAAATAAAACCAGTAAAGATCCTTTATTTTAACGTATTTTTCTATTATAAACCTATTCTGCCTTCCTGTATTAAAAACCGTTTCAATAAAAAATTCGTGTGTTATAATAAAATAATTGTTATAATCTTGGATGATTGATACCTTTTCATGAAGCATAACATAACATAACATAATCATTCACTACATCATCGCATTAATATAGTTATATAAGTAATAATTAGTATAGTTAATATAGTTTCTATTAAATAATTATTATAATCCTAAAGATTGATACCTCTCCATGAAGCGTCTTAAATCGTAGGGTAAACCTGTTGAGTACAATAAAATATGATTGTGCCAACACGGAGACGCCTCCATCGCTGCAGTACATTAGACATAAGCCAAGCACTAACGAGTTCATTTATAACTCCTTGCCGGTTTCTACCACGATAATGCTACTACATCTTTGAAAATATTAGAGATTGTACTAGTGTGAAAGTTGGAAAATATTAGTTAGAGAACAGCTATGACCCGCGGCTTTACCCGCTTGGAACCTTAGACCGTGGGAATTTCGGGATAAAAGTATACTATGTGTTATTCCTAGTTATAAGGGACATCTGTACCAAATTTCAAGTCAATTGATTCAGTAGTTTAGCCGTGAAAAGGTAACTGACAGATAGAGTTACTTTCGCATTTATAATATTAGTAAGGTTGAACAAGAACTATTTTTAGAACTAACTACATCGTTTCACACATTGCCTTCGTTGAATTACCCTCCTACGTTCCTCCTATGTCGTGGGTGGCGTACTTATATAAATCCACTTAAGTGAAAAGTAATCACAGGAAAGAAGATTTGTATTATCCAAAACTTATATTTTTGGGCTGTCGCTAGCAATTACATTAAGTAATGCTAGTGTAATACAAGTGTACTGAGAGGGCAAGCTTATGCAACGAAAAATGCCTATTTTCAATAATTTATTAATATCATTAGTAAGAGAAAGTTATAGTTATTAGTAAGAGAAAGTGTGGAGAGAAACCTGCTGTGGAATCTTACAATATATTTTTCAGAGTTAAATTATACCTAAGTATGTATATGTATTAAAAATGCGAAGTAAACTTTTACTTCTAGTTTTAATTAGTAGGAAACAACTATGGTTTTAAGAACATCTTCAAACCATAAATGTTACCTCCTAACCCTACAACCTCAACGCATGATACAAATTGCATACCTATCCGTGTCTGCACATGGTCACTTGAACAAAATGGACCGTTGAATTAAATTCAGAGAGTGTCCACGGGCAACTGAAGAGAACACGTATTTGATTTTAAATAGCATATGTGCCGAGTTTCCTGCAACATTGCTTCGGAATGGACGAACGTACGGGGACGGTACCATAGAGTCCCCGATCTCGTTTAAGATAGCTCCATCAATCTTCAGCAACATTGTATCAGCTTTCTATTTTAAAACAGAACTAAACTACGTTTGTCAAGCTCTTATCTTTGTAAGAATGCTTACATTTCAAACGAAAATAGGTTATACAACTTTTAATCTAATCGACAATAAATAATACACCAAAACAAGTTCAATTTGAACATGAAACTCGAGATTGTAAAACATTTAACGAGGGAAATTCACAATCAAATTGTTTTTATAACGTTTAACAAAATTACTTAATTCGATTATCAAGCCAGCGCAGGCTCTCGTTATAGGCAACAATTTTTGTTTGTTTGAAAAGTTTTTGCTTTACCAATTCCATTAACAGCTGCGGTAGAAAAGTTCATCGAGCTTTACATTCATTTCGAGTTGTTCTGTTCGCCTCTAGTTATATAAACATACCGATCTACGATATTATAAACACAGAGACTAAGTACTTAGTTGAAAACATTTGTGTTAAAGAATAACTCAATCTGGGTTCCGACGAAGCACTCAATCAACTGGATTGAACTGTAGGGGTGGTTCTAGCAAATACGGTCCGCTTGTAACGAATGTATTGTTCGCTAAGAGTTAAAATAAAAAGCAATACTTACTCCGTGGTACCGCACTAACAACGCTGATGAACGACCAATGTACTTCTAATAACTAACGGTTTATTTTGTTTTTCACTTTTATAAAAGTGAACTATAGTACACGCTAAGTGATTTGTAAATTGAAAAAAAAATGGCGGGTGTCGTACGGACGTTCTTCTTCTACTTCTATAAATAATCGATATGATGTGGCAGATTTGTGGAAATGACAAAAAGCTGGTACGAGGTAAAAATTATTATGATCCATAAAACGTATATTTTGGTCTATTTAAATAAACGTATATTGTGAACTAACAAATGTGTGCGTAGTTTCTAGAACCCTAGATAGATGTTAGTAGATACTTGTTTTAAGCAGATTAAAGAAAGATTTCACAATTTACTTAATTTGTATACATA
This sequence comes from Timandra comae, assembly GCA_958496195.1. Lineage (NCBI taxonomy): Eukaryota > Metazoa > Arthropoda > Insecta > Lepidoptera > Geometridae > Timandra > Timandra comae. The sequence continues at coordinate 5,191,181 of OY292367.1, forward strand.
TGATTCCCATTGGGAATCAGCTAAAAAACTGAATAATATACTTCATTGTCTCGTTTTCGTTTTTCTTATAAACAGTAGGAAAAACTGATTTCATGGTTATTCAGTTTTTAACCCACTTGACGCGACGGCGGCGTTTTTTTGTAACTAGCTGTGCGCCGCGGTTTCACCTAAGATCATTTTATCTCTTGGGTAGTGACATGGTCAAATATCGCATGTACCAAATATATGTGCAACCGGATCTTGACCGCGTTCATAAAAACAACCAATAATCAAAATAGTATTGGTTAATATCACCATCAGATATATCGAAGATGGTATATAAATCAAAATAACTCCAAAAATCACCATTTCACTTTAATTTTAAGCACTTAACAATATAATCGCTAAAATATTCCAGTATCCCGTTACGCAAACATCCATGGGATGTACAAATAAATAAAATACAGCTAGAGGCAATAATGAAATTGGATAAAGACAATCGTTACACTAAAAGCAGGTAAATTCTTTATTGTGTTTTACTGTAAATGGAAGCTGAAATTTCAGATCAATCCGATAAATGGATTACTTTTGCAAACATTTCAGTTTTGATTGTACGGTTTTAAGTTATTCTTAGAATTTGTTTGAAGGAACGACAAGTTCATTGTATAAGGAAGTAGATTATTTCTTCGATTTCAACTTAGTTGTATTGCTTACAATATAATTCAAAGAATTGGTGAAAAACATTACTTAGAATTAACATGAATACACGATATGGTGAGATGAAAATGGCCCGTGCATTCATTAATTTAATTATCCCTGAGCGACATACTTAAATTGTAAAAATGATATTAATTCGAAAGTTCGCAATTTGATTAAAAGGATAAATAGAGACGCGAGTAAAATCGTGGAACATTACTTGGTTAATAATAAATATCAACGTAAAAAAACCGTTAGATAAAGCTTTTTATTAATTACTATAAAACGTTTAATACAAACGATTAGTAAAAATCGAACCAAAATTGTACATAGAAGTTTGGTTGAAGTACATAAATCGGCGTGTGGTTTGTCCGTCCGTCGATCCCATTTTGTGCACGTGTTTAATCCGATTGTCAGCCGGCGCGACGTACGAATCCAATCAGAGTTTTTATTAACCCTCATTATTATTGATTGCTATGAAACTGTATCCGTGCGGAACAAATACAATCTGTGTAATTTACTTTTACGTGAGCAAGCTATACCCGGAGAGGTAGGATTGTGTAATAAGGTCTCATCCGGCCTATATACAAAATTATACAATTTTACCAGTTCATGTAGTCGAGTCCCTTTCTTAGATTTTCTGTTTCATTATGTAAGTAAGTAAAGTTACTTAAGAGAAGTACGTTATTACCTATATTCGATATACTTAATGTTAATTGAGTACAAAATATTAACTCCAATTTATGATATTTACTTACATTAAGTTATATTAATACTAATGGAGTTTAATTTGTTAACTTAGTATTTTTTTACAATTGTATATTGTCGAATACTTAGACATCAAATACTTATTTTACCGATAATAAAATTTTTAACGCGTGTAACTTCAGAAGTACTGCACCAAAATAGATAATTGTGTATTTGTTGTATTCGACATCGAGGAAATCCGCTATTATTTGCTAGCTAAAGTAAGACTAAATATTCTGTATACGTATAAAAATAATAATGTATATTCAGTAAACAATCTTGTAGTGACACAATAGTCAATTCATTTGAACCACATGTGAAATAGATAAAATAAACCACACTAGTGAACGAGTGTCACGAACAGATCACATGGTTATATTGTTTCTATAGTATCTCTAATACATTCGGTAAATTAAATTTGTACTAGTTTTACGTGCTAAGCTTTGTATAGGTCAGGGTTCATAATATGCCCCAATATAATTACGAGATAACCATACTATTTTACGACCTCGATGGCAGAGTGGTCACCATGCCGGACTGCCATCCGTAAGGTTGCGGGTTCGATTCCCGTGTGGGGTGAATATTTGTGTGAACCAAAAATGTTTGTCTCGGTCTGGGTGTGTCACTGTGTGAATGAGTGTGTGCGTAGTCTCTGATACCCTAGATACAAGCTTCGAACTTAGTTAGGGGTCAGTTACTATAATGAGATGATGGAGTGAATGATTATGTTATGTTATTTTTGTCATCTAGTTTGGTCTTAACACAGTTTCGAAGGACATCTTCCATGTTTCATACATTTTTGGTCCAAAATCAAAGTGCCAAAAGTAAAAAACGCTATATTCTAATAGAACTTGTTCGCCTTAGCAAGAAGATAAGGAAAATCTGAGTAATTTCGACATCATAATCTAAATCCGAATCGTTAATTTGAAAATAACCAAATTACTTACAATCAACTTACAGGAACGTGTTAAAAATACTTGTTAACAAAGATCAAAAGATTCATATAGAAATAACAAATATATATATATATATATATATATATATTTTAAATACATTTATCAAATATAAAAAAATCATTATTATTCCAACCGCCAACGTCTGTGTAAATTATGAAGGATTAATTTTAGATAACATTAATAACGACCCGTTTACTTAAAGCTAAAAATCATAATGTAATAATCTTTTTTGTTAATAAATTATAAACAATTGTTAACTCAAGTAAATTCCCTTCCGCGTCCTTGAAACTCCATCTTTTATCATTTAAGTTAATTACCTTGAACGTTTCAGTCCATTCAACTAATTAGTTCCTTGAAAAAAAATTGAGGATAATTGTGAAGAGTGATTGCCAGGATTTTCTGCCTAGAAAGGTATTAGTTGATAAATTACACACCTTTTAACTGAGTTTTTGATTTCATTTATTTTTATGGATATGGGAATATTATTAAAATCTTTTTTTAGTTATGATAATGAACTTTCGACCGTAACTGGGAGCCTTTATTATTTAAAGCTAACTTTAATCGGCGTAACTAAGTATAAAATACTAATAAATATACTTATAATTTTTTATTTGATTCTTACATACATTTAATATGTAAAAGCCAAATAAAATTAATATTGTTAGTCTATACTAATATTATAAAGAGGAAAGATTTGTTTGTTTGTTTTTTTGTTTGTTTGTAACGAATAGGCTCCGAAACTACTGAACCGATTTCAATAATTCTTTCACCATTAGAAAGCTACATTCACCCTGAGTAACATACATTTTATCCCCGTATTCCCACGGGAACGGAAACTACGCAGTAAAACCGCGGGGCGCTGCTAGTATATAATAAAATCAATTTGTGAATTAGTAACCAATGTGTCCACATATATACTCAAATGCAAACATAATTTATAATGTAAACATCAAACGCATTAAATGTTATATTGCACTTGTATTGTCAAAATACATCGCCTGGGGCCTATGAGCAAATACAATCGTAGTGTACATTACAAACATCCCATAATTATTATACTGTTTACATTGCTACTATCTAACAAACAATGTACTTATGTAAATATATTACAGCTAACTACCTGGTTTGACCTCATACACTCATAATTGTAGGATTGGTAAATAATTTTTGTTTGTGTATGAAACCCGAATGGAATTCTTCTTTGTAACAGTAAAAACTAAATGGAAATCTATATACATTACTAGCAGCGCCCCGCGGTTTCACCCGCGTAGTTCCCGTTCCCATGGGAATTTCGGGATAAAACATAGCCTATGTTCTTTCCCGGATCATAAGCTACCCCTGTTCTAAATTTCAAGTCAATCGGTTCAGTAGTTTAGCCGTGAAAAGGTAAAAGACAGACAGACAGAGTTACTTTCGCATTTATAATATTAATAATAGTTAGGATTAGGATTTGGAAAATAATCCGAAAAAACACATAAGTATTAATGTATTTACTAAGTAAGACTATTCTAGCCAATAAGTACGAGTATTGTCAACAGCAGCTGGGGTATGACCTCGGTAGCATAGATGCAGTGTCACAGTTTGGCAAGATCCTGGGTCCCAGCTGTGGAGAACATTTTCAATGTAGGTAAGTATGTATATTTATTATAAAATTCCTTAGTGTTTAAAACACTGTTTTACCTTTGAAGTAAAATATTTAATTGTAATACTAAGCATTTAAATTAATAAATAAGATCCCTGTTAATTACCAATCATATAAAGAAAATTGTTGAAAATATTAATCTTGGAGTACCTCCAAAAGTCAAATAACAATTCAAGTAAATAATACAAAGTAATTCCACGAAAACGCTCCAAAATTAACATGAAAACGCAGTTAGTTTTAATGAGCCACCGTTTTAATTAGAGAACCTAATGAAATAAACTGCTAACAATTTATTCATCAGATTCGAGAAAATCTCTGCAGAGGGAAAAAAACTATCTCTTGTCTTATATAAAGTAAGTCTGTCGCATCGTGCCTTAAGACACCAATCCTTGGTCATAAGGCGAAATGAAAATTAATGGTAGTCGTGAGTATTTTTTCGTGTTGGTTTGAGTACACACCATTACTTCCGTTTTTGGCACGGTACTCTCATTTATTATGGAAGTCGGATGGTGAAGCTATCAGCATAAATGCAGATATCAAAAGTGTTTATTCCCATTCACGGCTAGCAGAAGTCTTTCATCACTACCTTTGATCTTCGTGTGAAACGGGAAATGTACGGCAATAAAATTGTACATGAAATTCGTCACCGAACGTCAAGTCAGGGCAACTAATTTTAAATAATAAACTTCTTTAAGTTTCTCCACGTCGTGCCGTCAGAACATTTTAGGCTTAAGAAAACTCCTCTTAATTGGGCTGATGGAGCGAATCTCACGGACCTGTCACAAAGATAATGAACAAGCTGAAATGGATTTGCTACAACTACTTTTCCTCGAAATAAGAATTGGTATTTTATTCTCAACATTAAATTAAAAAAATAAAATAAAAGCTAAAATAAAAAAATAAAAAAAAAATATATATATAAAAGCCTTAACTTTGTAGCTTGTTTATGATCTAGGTTAGCTATTTGTAAGCTAAGTAAGAAATTAAAATTAAGAATTATATTTTGCTAGAATTTTCAATAAGTATTTTTTGTTCAGAAACAAACTCACCACTAACATTATGCACACAAATCTTTAAGAATGGTTGTTACGGTTATATACACGAATTAGAGTATTGGCCTTCTCTAAAAAGAATTACACTATAGTTCATCACCAACACACGACTAAAACTGACAAATTCAAGTACACAAAAACTTTTCAAAACTTACGCTCTAATGTAAGTTTAAAGTAGAAAATTGAAGGAACTTTTACATCCTCGAAACGTTATCTCAAGTGTGATTGGATGAAATTAGAGGATCGTAAACAAATGTGATCTGAGGCGATGTTTGCTAGTCCCCTCTTTTGAATAGGCCACCGGCACACGCCCTTTCACAACTTGATGAAACACAAACTGTGTCACGGAACTGCCGAAATTTGGACGATGTTTGCACTCTGAAACGAACTTGTCTTGTGATGCATTAATGGGGTTTAGATACTTACTAACACATTTATTTGTTTGGGTATATTTAAATGATCTAATAAAAATTATATACCTACCTAAGTTTATTTTATTTTATTTACAAAATAATATTTAACATATTTTACTTATAAGTAGTTAATTTTATTCATATAGAGAGATTTTTATTTTATTACTATCTTCAGAGTAGCCTCATGAGGGTTCCGGAAATATGTATTAAATATTATTTCCAATGTAAAATATTCTAGTTTGTTAAATGTGGATAAAATTATTTTGATGCTCTATTCATAATACAGAACATCGAGAATTGTTTAATGGCTTCTAATTAAACACTCTTAAATAAAAAACATCATTCATAATTTGTTGTTGTTTTGGAAAATGGTTCGTACATTGTAGTTTGCTACACACGCAACTATTTCATTTCATTGATAAATATTTCGTTCAAGTAAAGTGAACTATGTAACATCAAGCACTTCCGAGGAACATGATTTGCATAATAACCAAACTAAGTGTTCCATATCGCAGAATTGGTTGAATTCGAACCATAACTTCTCTAATATAGAGACTATTTTGCATAAACCGACTTGACCGAATTCGCTTTAGGTACGTCCGATCAATTCTCGCATATGCACGTACACAGATTCAGCGGCATTTGAATACGTTAGGTAAAGGAAATGTTTATTTAGTACCTACGTCCTTCCTCTATTATTATTTGAAGGACATTATTCTACGTCACTACCTGACATGTTGTGACGTCGAAAGGTTATATTGTAATCATGGAGTCTATATTCACATCCTCTTACATATTATATCATTATCCTGTAAGATTAGTTTATTAGAGAAAATAATAAAAGAGACTTTTATGAATTATTCTAGTTTCTTTAAAATCTATAATTAATACTCTATCATTTATCAACGCACCGTCAAGTACATGTACACTATTGTATGTTTGATACAAATAACAACCCTAAATAACTTAGTTATAAAGAGTGCCTTCAGTTTCGTGTCTTAACGACTATTAGCTCTATCCGAGTAGGTATTCGTGAAGACGTTCGCTTTGCACCAGAACCAATAACGGTAGACAAAAAATGCAAGGCCGATAGCAGAGCCGATAGGCAAATACCCTCCCGAAATCATGACCTAATATCGGGCAATTTATCACAGCCAGACCTTTGTGCTCGTGCCATCAATCTTGAGCTTCCTCCTCACTCAACACTCCAACTAATTATTGTCGATCGAGTCTTGACAGTTTGCTTGCGGATTCCAAAGGTTTTTTTAACGGTGGATTGATGTTTGCCAGAAGATATTTCGAAGCAGTAAAGGAAGTTGACCTAATTGTCTAACACTTTTTGCGAGATCGGTGATGCAGATAATTTTTACTTAGATACTTAAATCACAGTTTGATTCTTTTGCAGTTCTTCAGAGCGAGATAATTTATTTTGAATTTTGGTGCAGTTTACGTTTTTTATGTCGTTTTTCTATTAATTATTGAATTAGTTCCAGCCTAAAATTCCAATCTTGATCAAGAATCGACGTTTATTTAGGAACATTATTGCACCCGTGGTATGTTTTCCCTCCATCCGACACGTATAGTTACGTCACTGACCAGTTGTACTTTTCCAAAGATAAGACTGCATGATAGAATTCATTTAGGAAAAGCTGTACATACCAGCATTAAGTTAATAAGGCATAAAAATATTTTACAACGGAACCTGGAGTGGCATCGCACGCGACTACAAGAAGGGCCATTTACTTTATTACATTTACATCATATGCCCGTTAAGGCAGTCGACTGAACGAAATGTTGCATGAAATTCTTTTACGTGTCAAGATTGTTACTTGTATCGTATCACATATATGTAAATATGTAGCAATACAGAGGCAGGAGTAGGTCTTGTGTTTGAAATATTTTGCGGAATACACAAATTATTAAAAAGATGTGGGAAAATAATATCATTGAAATGAAATTTGGTTTTTACTTGAATACAATTTTATAATTAAATTTCAATCAAATAAAAATCAAAGTACGTAAATAAAATTCTTTAAAAACTAAAATCTATCCATTTAAAACCTCGAATTTCTAACTCTACCTTGAACAATTGTTACCTGGGGCAATACATTATTTGAAACCGAAACGTAAGCAAACACCACGAAACGTCACTGTATGTGATCGTATTTTACGTTAAAAAATAGTGAATGCGCATTCACCGTATACCCAATAGTGTCACCACTTACAAGCGCAAATAAAAATTTAAAAATCTGAGCTTGCAAATCCCCTGAGGATACCAATTCGCACGTTTTGCACGCACCAATGTCTCCCCGCACAAAGGGATTGTGTTGCAGACGTTATTCTATTTATTTTAAAGGTTGGAATAAAGTTTTCGCTGATATTTTTATATCCACTCCTACTACGTAATGTGTGGAGGTGGGATGAACTATAAGAAAAGAAAAATACTTCGATATTCTTGGTTTAAGAGGTTTAACTATAAAAGTGTGTAGGCGCTCACAATGTGCAACTGTAATACTAATAAAAGTCATTCAAGAAATAAACTATTATTAGTTCTTATTACAAAATACTCGTACTATAAAAATCAACATTAACAAATAATCCAACATCATTTGATAAACATACATATATCACGTGTTCTCCAGGGTCCCACTAACTCCAAATTTATGTAAGACCATCACTTCTATTCTAAAGGATATATTTCAATTTACTATTCCTCATTTGCGTCCACTATAAGTTTTGCTTTGCGTCACACACTATATGGAGTTGTGCATGCTAAATGAAAACAAATGTCGTAGGAAACAAGAGTAATATTAGCTTACAGCCTTACCCGCTGACCTGTTTATGTAAGCCCCTATATTCCACCTCGGCTAGTACTATATTCTTATTATTGTCATGAGGTATGCGTATATTTTTCCAAGTTTTATTATATTTTGTTTTCACTTGTATTGGCACCTTTTGGAGGTAGCAAAAATTTATCATTTTGAGATATTTTTGGAAAAGATAAAGATAAAAATATACGTAATAGTAGATTAGATAATTTATGTGATATTTTCGTTAGTAACAACCTTATTTGTTAGGTGATTACCTTATATGACACATCGCAAACATACAAATGAGGAATAATTTAAATATCAAAGTCATTGTTTGGCCTTGCCGTATCAATTTATTTATTCTGTGCGTTAATTGGTTTTTAATACAAGAACAAGTTATTCTTAACACACTGTATTGTATCTATATTTCCTTAAACCATTATACAGTAGGTAGATAAAAGGTTTGTGTATGTTAAAGAAAAAACACTTTGTATAACAAAGAAATCAATTCAATAAATAACACAATAATAAAAACATCGTCTAAGTAACGATCATTATTTTTTGTCTAGTTTACTTACATTAACAATTCACCATTATCTATAACATAAGTACTGCCGGTTATACTACGAGCTCTATCACTTGACACAAAGAGAATGAGGTCAGCTACCTCATCACTTTCAGCTACCTTACGAAGTGGATACACTTTTTCTCGTTCTTCGTATATTTTTTCCACTTCATCTCTTGGGAGTCCAGCAGCTACACAAAAATCGGTTCTTGTTGCTCCAGGATTAACAGAATTGACTCTCACTCCACGTGGACCCAGTTCTAAAGCGACGCATCTTGTGAACTGATCAAGAGCAGCCTTCGACATGCAATATGGGAGAAAATTCAAACCTTTTATAGGTCCAAAAGCAGCAACACTTGACACATTCACTACGTTTCCTTTAGATTCAATTAGATAAGGCACTGCAAGGCTTGTTAATAAATATACAGGGCGTACGTTTATTGCCATAATATTATCCAAGGGTGCTACGCCATCTTGTATACCAGCTGGAGATCCGGCACCAGCATTGTTTACTAACACGTCTATACGCCCAAATGCATTTATAGTTTCTTGAACAATTTTCTTAACATCGTCATCATTTGTTAAGTCCGCTTTGATAACCAAAGGTTTGATGCCTTTTGCTTCTTCACATTGTTCTGCTACTTTTTGAAGAGATTGTTCATTTCTTGCAGTCAGTACAAGTTTTGCTGAATGTTTTGCGTACAGCACGGCCGCAGCTGCCCCAATTCCTGAACTGGCCCCGGTGATAATCACTACTTTGTTGTTAAAGTCCATCTCTGATCGCGTTACGCAATGAACTAAAACGTTGATGGTTGATTGCGTAGTTTTATCATACCTTGATTAGTCACGCCCCTCTGCGACCTTCGTTTTCAATTCCGGGTGCATAGTAGATAAGCAATTGTTTACATGTCAATACTTGCTTATAACTATATACCTATAATATAACCTGCACTACAAAAATAATTTGGTGCAGTCGTTCTCAAGTTATTTGCGCGATCATTTCGGCGATTAATTTCCATTAATATAGATAGATATAAATTGACAGAAGGATTGTTTTGTGTTTGAATCAGTATTTGATACTCAATTTTATTAATATCAAGTTAAACTTACGCTATCATGTAATAGTCAGACGTGATAAGATAGCTATGAAAACGAAAGTTCATTAAAATTTATAAAAAGTCACAAAACATGCATACGTGATTTGAATTCTGTCGTAAAATAAAATAATGTGGTAAGTCACAAAGTAAATATTTTTATCAAAATATTTTAGCAATGGCAGTCCCTTTCTGTGCGCGTGCATTACGGCCCACGAGTTTTACCGCGAATGTTTCCGTATGTTAGCCTGTCATTTCATTATTGTCAGCTACCCCTGGGAAAAGCTTTATGTCATCATATTTAAATGACTTTTTTTTAAATATCTGGGAGTGAAAACCAGTTCACGCTTTAACAATTCCATATCAAAGTGAAATATGTACGTGTAAAAATGTACCGACTCGAAAATTTTAATGATAAAACGTGCCACGTTGTTACACGCTGATTTTTGTTAGGTAAGGTAGACCAATGTGAATATAGATTTTAAAACACATTAACAATTCAGAATTTGGTTAATCCATTCATCCTGACTTGCCGCTCGTATCGGGGGCAAACTACCGAATGTCGCTTCGGAGGCATGCCATTTACATGAATGATTATTCAGCCGCGTTCGGTTGAAATAGCAATTTTGGTCCTTGTAAGTTAAGACCAAAAGCGCATTTTCATTTGGGTCGTTCCTCTAGACTGTTTGGAAGTTTATTCGCCGGCCGCATGGAAAGCATTGTCCATGCCCGTTAGCCTATGTTAACACGTCGCCACGCATCTACATCCAAGCCAAAATATGCCTTCAGTTATTATAACGGTTTTCCTATATCGAACATATTTCTAGTTTGATATTTATTTCAGTTTGTTAATAGGACGAGCGTTGTAACAGACAGTGCCAGCGGCTAACTTTGTTTCTGACAACAATTTATAAAACTAACATAACATGGTTCAGTTGAGGACATTTTTTTACTACAAACTATTAATTTAATAACAATGCAACAATAACAATTTAATAATAACAAATTAATAATAACTCTTTTTTTTGCACTTCTTTGAACTCCTTCAAACTTCAAACAATATCTTTAAAATTTAACATCGTAGAAAATACTAATAGACTAAAACCGAGGCTATAAGAAAACTAACATAATTCAATCCCTACCAAAACGTCTCATTATGCAATTTACACAAAAACCTCGTAAAGTAGTAACTAATGTCTAAAAAATCCCATTGAAAAAGTATCAGTATTCGGTAGTCAAGACGATGCGCTGTGCACTGTGGGTGGCGACATCCAAAAGTTGGGGTCTTATCATAAATCTTAGTGGGCCTGCAATGGATCACCCGAGTCGGACCTCCCCACAGTGCCCTCATCATTTATACTTTATTATTGAAGGCTTATGTACCTACTCGTGCAACCCCTTTCAAGTTCCTCAAAGAATTTTCCCACAAAACATGTATCTCTAACTGTTTGTATAGCAAAATCGCTGTTTGTAACGTGACTGGATTTTAAGTTTGTTAATTTGTCTTGATAAGTGAGTCTTGATTTCAAATTAAAAATAATATTAACTAGAAATCTGTCTCAATAGGTCTCCTTATAACAATTATTTTATTACTTCGTATTTTTATTCTTCTACTTTACAGTAGTTTTACGAAGTCTTGATGACTTATTTCGCAGAATATGAATAAACGTTTAATATGATTCTTAGTTTCAATAATAATAATAGTTAGTTTTTTATCAAACTTACTATTATTCGACCACAAAATTTCAAAATGTAATTAATAATTTGTATCAATTCAAATGCCATCACCAAATATGCGACCACAATTTCACACCGCACACGAGGGATACCGTGACAATAAATATTTAATTAACTAACTGTCAATCGTGACACCAGTGAAATCAGACACGGAAAATAAATAACCTTATTCCAGCTTTAAATAATGTATCAAACAATATTTTGTTTACATTAGCAATTTCAATATACAGCACACGTTCTGAAATGATTATTGGTTTATTATCCAAGTTATTATCATATATTTTTTTAATTACCTCAGGTTGTTTAAACCTGGTGGCAGTTGCTCCATGTAAATGACATTTCCCAAAATCTGGTGAAATTTAAAACTAACGCCAATTAGACATGGAACACAAGGAGGAAATAGAATACGAAAGACCATAAAAAATACAAATTGCTCAGTCTAGCAAAGAAATTCTGTTATAGTAAAAATACATAATCGCGGAAACCACCGATAGTTAAAGTGGATAGAGGAAATCTATCAAGCCTCTGGCATCGGCTCAAAACGGATACGCACGATGTTAACCATTTAACTACCGAGGGGACGCTACGATAAATGTGCCAAAATATCCCTAAACTGTCCAACGGATGTCTGCGGGAAGAAACTCTCCGTTGACAGGTGGTCTTAAAGGACGTTTTGTGTATGTTACGATAATCTTTTTTCAACAAAATATTGAATACGTACTAACGACTCAGTTTGTCTATTGGGGTTTTGGAAGAATACCACTATTTTCTGATTTATGGAGAGGCAAACAACTGAACAAATTAAACCATAATATATCATATATTTAGATTGACTCAAAGCTTGAACCATACGACAGAATAACGCAAGTATTTTTCCACGATATTTTCCCAAAGGGAAATTCCCGGTTATAAGATAGGTGTTTCCGCAACGTCTTACGTTCGTATATTACGTGTGGAATGCAAGAAATTTTCGGGAATATATTCACATTTGGACCATTTCCTATTTATTTGATTTTATTGGTATTCTCTGTCTATAGTTATACGTATTATTATAAGACTTGTCAGTGATATATATAGTAAATAATATTTTGAGATGTCAATCACCATTTTAAACGTGTAAAATAATTATTTTATTTAAGGAAGAAAATGTGGCCATAAGAATTTTAAAAGCCCCTTGACCCAATTCTCAGTTCAGTGTCCTCTAAACCTCCGTAACCCGTTAAAAATAATAATTGTGGTTAAAATGTACCCAAAATAAACGAAGTTCAGACAACGTGAGGCCATCCATCAGGCTCTCAAGGCCTATGACAAGAAGGCTTACTTTTCTCATGAATATTTATCGCTCTGTTTATTCTCCAAACCGGGAGGCTTCAAATAAAAATATTACATTCATACTCGATTCGCATGCCAACTTAACCTGTATTCCAACGGATTTCTTTGATGCTCCTAGCTAAATTGCTTGCACGTGTCGTTTCAAAGAGCTCCAAAGAAAAGGTACGATCAAAGGTAATTACAAGTATTTTTATTGGAACAAACTCTAAATTATATTCCAGCTTTATGGCAATCTGTTTTTAATGTTCAATATAAGTACCTAATGTTTGACAAATATTAGGGAAGCAAAAGTATATTTACTCTTAGTAAAAGCGTTTCGTCAAATAATAATTATTAGCTGAAGGAGTATTAATAAAACCTAGGTGATGTAGCTACAATTTCCCGAACGGTAAAATTTAGTATATATGATGATGATGCTTTCGTAACCGATTACGGCCTCAGCGACTGTTTGTAGATTTTTTAAAATATGTTTAACACTAACTAACACTTAGCTATAAAGAAAATTACATAAGACATGCACAATAATGGATATGTATGTGTTTGTGATGTGCATACATAACTATATACTTAATCGGATTACATTTTCTGCTGTCCGGTGTTATTGTGTTTCTAAGCGCGTTGAAAACCGTTTTGTATAGATAAAGATACCTACATTAACAATAAAATAATTACTTTAGTAGTTTTCTAATTCACATACAACTAACTAGAAACTCTAATTTATTTCAAATTGATCTTTAGTGTCAAATGTTTAAGAGATATTTTGATAGTCTAGATATTTCGTTTTAATCTCTATATAAAATACTACTAATTACTTATAGTGATTAGAATCTAAGGCATACTGATCGCAATTTTAATTAATTGAGTTTCAATAAATAGCTAAATGTCAAAGTAGGCAAAGTAAACGAAGACTTTCTTTAATCTTTAATCTATTTTTTCCTTTCATTATTCGGAGAAGTTCGTTTTATTTAGAATTATCCTTATTAAAGATAAAAAGGACACGCACATTGAAATTTAATGTAGACTGTTCTTAGAACTAAACCGAATAAATATTAAAAAGATAAAGCTATGATACAAAATGTAATATCGAATAAAACCTTCAAAGGTGGACTAATAAGGTAACGTAATAAAAAGTTTATTTGAGACAAGCCCTGTCCGAGACGACCTCACGACACACTCACTAAGTACGGTTTCCCAAAAATTTCCTCCAACAAAAGACTGGCCTTTGTTACAGCCTTGTCTTTGTTTTGCCAAAACTTCTTTGATCAATCATGACAAATTGTATTTTGTTATAAGAGCACCCCGTGACAGAGTTTGACAGTTCTCGGCACAGCTAAAAACTTTTCTTTTATGAAAACAAACGAGGAACTACGATTAGTTGTTGACGTTATAAATCCATCATCATTTATAAGTAGTACTTAATTACTCATTATGTCAGGTGAAAATGTTATATTTCGTTTGTTTTTTTTTATTGTATAGTGCCCACCGATTAACCAATTTATGACAGAATGTCGTATGAAATAAATCGGAAAGGTTTTATTGGATCCATGAACGAAAATAGATATTGACAAACATTTGTGATGGAAGCCATAGTATATCATTTCGATATTATTTGATCGGATATATTGTTCAGTGTGCGTGATTTAAGACGTTACAGCGACATAAAGATAAAACAAGAGCTATAAAAAAAGAGCGGGCGACCGGCGAGCGTCCCATTGATGCCGAAACTTCTTCAATATATCGTGTCAGTAATATCATAATATCTGTTCTGTCCTTTCAAGTTTCACAATATTTTACACGGAGTTACATGAGCGTAAGCCTTCGAGGCCGACGAAATATGGTGTGCAATAAAAATGTCAAGTCAGGTCATCATGGAAAGCTCGAGGCGTTTTGTCGCCAGATGTGCCACTGAATCAATGAAAAACTGTTTTCTTTCGTGACTCAGATCGACGATATATCAAGATGCTCGCCCGTGACTCGAGGTGGGGAATTTACGCAATATGGATACAATCACACGCCATTATTTCATCTCCACCTGTATGAGCGCTGTCGAGCTGTCAGTTCATTCAGCAAAATACGGTCATTCAATTCATATTTATTTTATATTGTGATATTTATCTGATATTTCTTTTCATTTCTTTTGAACCTTTATTCTATTCCAATGTTGTCTGTTAGCTTGACACAGTCAAATAACTTCACCAGGTTGAGCCGACACATGAAGCTGCGTATTTTACTGTGAATGTATACCCAGATGTTTAATAAAAATGTCACTTTCGTGACTATGAATAAAATGAACGGCGGCTCTGAATAAAAAAGCATATTCCCACTTTTTTAACCTCAAATAAACCCTCACAAAATGATGGAAGACATATTTCACAGATATATTTTTTGCAAATTCGAATAAATTATAATTCTCATACAGCGCTCAAGAATGAACGCAATTCCAAACTCACGAGGCTTGTTAATTAACAGACAACCAAATTTCCATTCAACTTGAATATATGCCCCAACATCTATGTTCAAATTCCAATGACAATCATGTTTTGGAAAGACAAAAACTTCGTTGATTGCAGTCGTGTTAATTTCGTGAACAAAGCAATACGGTAACAATGCGACATCATAAAATCCTAATCCAAAAGAGCGGAAACGAGTTACTTCCTACCCACCGTTGTTTATCCACACACACATTTTAAAGAGGTACTAGTACGGAACAATGAGTTCGGAATTACAGTTTTCATGTCGGAAGTGGTATTACACTGAACATTAGCTTCGGCGATAAGGCGCCGACGCAAATTGGTGCGAGCACGCGAACCAAACGACCGCATTAGAAGAAAACATGGACCCAGAAACAACGTAGTCGTGAGATCTCCTACTTGTTTAAGAAACTGCAACAATGTTGCAACACTTATACAGCAAATGTTAGCAGTAGAAATAATATTGTGTAATGTTTAAAACTTATTGTTGTACATTTTGTTGTAAAAGGAAAATGTATAATTAAGAAACAATTTCACTTTTCAACTTACGTATACGACTGCATTGCCTAATACTCTGTATAAAGAAGACTTTTTTAGTTCATTGACTCTGCCGCATTCCCGTCGGCGAAAGGATTAGTATGATTTTCCCTTCCCCTACTCGAAAAAAAAATTGAGACGTTTTGCAGACATTTACAGTAGAGTCGCAATTGAACGAAATTTTTGTGCCACAGTCAAAGCTTATGGCGTAGGGAGAGGTTTTATCGAAACTTTGCAGTTTATATTCAACACATTTCATCAAGTACGTAGAGGGGGCGTTTCAACGGGTCATTCAATCAATAACAATAAAATCGGATTGAGGTCTTATTCCGGAAATTATTGCTTTTCGATACTTGCGCTTTCCCAACACGTTTAACTAAATTGTTATTAAATTAGGAAATTGTGGTGAACTTGATTGAAACATAAGTATTGGAACTTTATACTAATTCTCGTAATATTTTTTAAGAAACTTATTCGTATTAAGTAAAAAGCATATAGTTTCGTAAACAAAAGCGAACATTACAAGTCGATACTGACCCAGTTGTATTATCAGATTGAGCTGTTGTTGAACACGGCGTGTCAGACACTACTTACAATAATGGTTGTATCTATATCATAAAACTACTACTTACAAAAATACCAATACGTCTATTTTAAATACAGAATGAAAATAGAAACATTTTCGTAATTTATGTCTCTATTTCAAACCATTTGAGGGATTAATTCTGCTCATTTAGGTACTTATTCATGTTTTTTTAATGTACAAACATCATGTAACTAATTGTATAAATGAATGTGTTTCATTATGAAATCTAATAGGAATAGAAGCCAAAATCTGATTTTATATAATAATTGTAAACTTAATGAAGACAATTATATTCAAAGATGTAACCCATTGAAAGCGTAGTCATAACAGAATAGAGAGGTAAAACGTAAAAATTGCGTGTATCGCACAATAAGCTGTTACCCATCGCCCTCAATCGGCAATAAATTAGCAACAGGGTGGATAAATCCATTGAGAAGTTCGATGCACGATCACGATTCTGCAGGAAGACTGCATTTGAATAATGCACGAGATAATGTATTATCAGGATAGCTATAAATTACCGCCTATTCGAAGTTCCCCGAAACGGAAATAGAGTTCTTTTGCCCGCGCTCAATATTCCGCACTGTAATTGAAATTTCTATACGTGTACAACGATGTACAATGAATCCATCGAGACAGTAACGTGAAAAATTAAACTCAGTATCGTACGACATTTATTTTGTACTTTTTTTCGGTTATATACGATGTGGCAGCTGCCGGGAATAGAAAAAAACTTGATTGATTTTTAGCTCTTCTGTTTTGTAGATTTTGTTTCCTTCATTGATGACAAACATTCTGCATGACTGGATTCAGAAAATAATTCATAAAAAAGCGCATTACACTCAATAACATAGCCTAATAAAGAAAAACTAGAAGGAAACCTTTCGTAAATGACAAAGTGTCAGAGCGTCGTCGGCGACAGGCCCGTTAACATTTATGTTAGTTCCCTCGAGACCCAACGCTCGAGGCCTATCTATAAGCAATCAAACAAACGAAGATAATGACGTCACGACTCAAACATTCCCTTACATCTGCTGACATCAATATTATGTCGCGAACAACCGAGATAAGAGTTGCTTCAGGAAAATAATCAACGTTATTATAATGTTTATATTTCAGATAAGAAACTGGGTTAATAGAGAAAGGGTTGTGGCCGGGTTAATGTAATAAGATTTCTGAATAAATGATAAACGTTAAGAAGTGTGTGTTTGGAGGAAATCAAATTATAGAAGTATCGGGAGCGGTATTTGAGTAATATAAAATTGTGTTGTGTCATCGTGTAAGGCATTTCGCTTGCAAATTGGACGCTCCAGGTAGTGTATATCGCGGTGTCACGAGGCGTCGGCGATATTAGCATATCGATAACCTATATCGGGAAAATGTAGTGTCGGGATGTGAGCATTTTTATCGGTAATGTATGAAGAATTCATAATAATAAACCGTTACTTTATTGCATTGCTTTATAAGTTGTGAAGTAGTCAGTAGTGTCAGTACTTAGTTCGAACGAATGTACAACATTATTTATTTAAAATGCATGTTTATGCGCGTGTATAGTATTGCAATGTTACACAACATGAGACGACATGTGGAAGCAGGATGGCTAGTTGTACTTTTGGGAGAAGCCAAAATCCACTACGGGACAAAGGCAGCTCTCTCACGAATGATATTAGTACAGTCGAATCAGGACAAGACTTAATGCCTACTATTTATTATCTTTTTATTGCGCTCAAGTGACAAGACGAGCGAGGTGGTCACCTGATGGTGAGCAACACGCCTGCTCATAACAGACACAGTGTAACACTGTACTGCGCTCATCACACCATCAGTTGGTAAGTCTCGTGTGGCCAGTAATAGCCTTCAAACTTTAGATAAATAAATAAATATTCTTATTTGAAAATGCTTTAAATCATATTGTTTATAATGTAGTTATCTCAAACCTAGCCCGGACTGTTGGCGACCCAACTTTAATTTACATGACTTTATTCAACTGAATAGTTTTCTTATTCAGTGAGCGCGTTCACAATAGTCGTATCGGACTCATTTTATTCCCATTTTTTATCATGGAAATGTAATTTAAATAGTGTTACAAACATATTTGACTTAAATGGTTTTTCAACAACCCTGTAAATGCAAATTGTTAAACAACTTAAACATTCACATCACATAGCATATGTATAAATCAGAACACATTTAAAATTACTAATAACATTCAAAGATCCCAACAAAAGAGGGTAAAATTTTAACGGTCAAAATCTACTCTTATTATTAAAAAACTACGGTCATAAGACGTTATATGTAAACTTCTTTACTAAAGACTCTAACGTTAAGTTAATCAAGATCAAAAGGCTAGATTATACACATTTTAAATGCAGCTTTTCAAAAACAAACCACTTTGGAAGGAGGTCATCTTCTAATTACTTTAATCTACTGTAATCTGTTACGTTTGGTTTAACGTTCCGTTTTACATA
This sequence comes from Timandra comae, assembly GCA_958496195.1. NCBI lineage: Eukaryota > Metazoa > Arthropoda > Insecta > Lepidoptera > Geometridae > Timandra > Timandra comae. Next base: position 5,210,266 of record OY292367.1, read on the forward strand.
TTCTGTATAAATAGTCGAGATAAAGAATTTAGAGAGGTGTGTTAGAACGTATTTACAAAGCGACGTTTACCTCATAGTCCATTCAGGCAGCCGATTGTGCTTCGAGCTACGTTGAGCGCACGATATACTGTGAAAAGACTGGACACTCCATTCATGCATGTATATCAGAGATATGAAGGCAAGTTTCCTGTGTTACATAACGTAACGTAAACTGATATGTTTTATGTATTTTTACTAGGAATAAAATATGGTACTTATAAGTAAACGTACTATATGTTCACAATTATTTTGTGCGGGCTTTGTCCCTTTTTCGATTAGTATAGGGCGAGGCGGTATCGCACACAACTCTAGTTTACTACGTAATTAAATAGATATAATTAGTGCGTACTAACATAACAAAATGTACGAGTATAATGTAGTCTTTAATATGAAACGTAAAAGGTAAATTATCGGCACAAAAGAAAAGTTCTCTCACTGAAATACTTGTAAGAATAGACATAATATTATGAACTAACTAAAAAAATATTTTAACTAATTACTAGTATTGAAAAATAAAACGAAATTTCTTCTCATTTCACCACGAACTTGAATGCTAATTAAAATTGTCCTTTTGTTTTTCATTTTAACGAGATTCAATTTGGCGTAAATACTTCACTTAAGTTTTTCAAAGCCATTTTAGTTGAAATAAAACAAAATAAAGGACTAATTGCTTTTTGTGACTGAGAAATGAAATATTTTATGGTATACAACAAATAATTTTAATGAAAATATAAAATCATGTAAGTATAAATGAATTCACTTAAAATAAGATCTAATTCAAGAGCCGGGACGGGACACAAAAATATTCCAGTATAAAATATATTTGCACGTCCGCTGACGTATCGTAATCATGATGCCATTCTTCACCCCTTTGTAAATTCTACTTGTATATTTGCAGTTCACTCAATTGTCCTCGTTTCCTCAACTGTGGAGTGCGATAAAACGTTAAAAAGATGAAATATATACGAGGGTGAAGGTCCGAGCGTCCGTCAATGTAACTACTCGTAAAAAAGGTCCCTTTATAACACTGTCACTGGTGTTTATGTTTAACCTTTTGGATGTTATACACTTTTATGCTTATTTTATCAAAGCAGAGAGTTCTCATTTGTTTAAATATTTATTTTGAGGTCATTGGAGCGAGTGAACGAGTTCATTTTCTTTATTGCGTACCCGTCCCGATTACATTAGATGATGCGAACATTGGGAACCTACTTATGTGCTACAAACGGTTCGAGGGGCGGGAAATAATGCCGCATCGTGTTATTACTTACTATTTATGTACTTATATGGTACAATTGCGTATTCTGACTTTGATTTTATTAGCACAATTAAATTGTTTATGAGTTTTTGTGGAAAACTTTTAATGGAATATAAAGCAAAATTATTTTTAAGAATACACAATAAGGAAAGGTCAAGTTTATAATTAAAATTATGTGTTTAGAAGATGCTATTAATGTCAAATAAAATTAGTTAAGTACCTTTTTATTAGAATTATCTTTAGAATACGTTGTTTTATATCTTACTCCGTTTAAACGATCCGAATTAGATCTGGTACAAACGGATTTTCACAATGGTGCGGGTCTTTCTTATTCAATACAAAAGAGACAATAGTGATGTCCCTTCGGGTGGGTTCAATAACGAAAATATTTGTCGATAGGCTGCAATGTTAGCCGTGACAGCCGACCCGGCGGCCAATACCCTAATGACATTTGATTGTTTCCTAGCATTTAGTCACACTTGTTTGACGAGCGAGTGTTTCATTTGAGAATCGTGTTGCAAAGTTTATTTTGTTGCCGAAATTAAAAGTGCGTGTTGATTTTTTTATAAAATTTATACTTTTTTATTTTTGGTATTGTAAATAAATTATGGCTTTACATATTATTACCATACAAAAGGTTTTGAAAAAAAAACTATTTATAGGGTTTTTTAATAAATATACATCTGCTACAAGAGAATATACAAAAATAAACTTCACGGAAATGAACCGGTCGATAATCGCAGGATGATTCAAAGAGGACAGATTTGATTAAAAAAAAGGAAACAAGAAATACAGGAAGAAATGTTATATAAGCAAATCGTAAAGCCAATTTCCTTTGAGAGTTACAAAATTGTTTACCTCTAAACATGATGTTTATTAGAACCACTTAAAACGATTTATAAAAGGAAAAAGAAAGCGGTACTCAGATATTGGCGCAAGCGGAAGGAAAGGAATGAGCGGCATTACCTGCATAGAACATTCGCTGGCAAGATACGGACCTGCATTCTTGTAGGGTTAAAATGCATGCTATTAAAATACTGCTTGTATTAAATTAAAATAAATAAAGAGTTTTCAGAAAATGTGTTTATTCTAGACGATAATTGAGGTTGATATTTTTCCCTTCTTCAAGATAGTGTTTCGTTGGTTTTTCAAAAATATTGAGGGTGATCCAGACTATTTTTCGATTCAGTGATTCGTTTGAGGATTTTTGTTAAAGAGAAACCATTGGTTTAGAAATTCTAATGTGCTTGGACGGAAAATTTCGTACAAAATAGAAAACCTTCAGGCAAAATTAGTTAGACGAAGTTGTTACGCATAATTTTACACCACGCGTCCCACAAGGACTATTTAACGTTTAACATATGATTTATCAAAGTTGTATGTTCTAGATGAATGCTTAAAAAAACATTATTGTTGTATCAGAGAGCAGGAAATCTCGCCCGCATAGATAATTATTACGCCAGTAATATAGTATGTACAGCAAGCTATTACAAAAAGCTAAGTATAAACATTTGGTTGACATTACCCGAGGTGAAACCCATCTGTGAACAAAATCGAGTTGAAAGAATCCGTAAAGCAAACTCTTCGAAAGCAGATTATTATTATATATATAGATACAAAAAAGTCTACAATTCGATGGCATTAATCTTATTTAACCACTGAGAATGAGCAAAGATGTTAAACAAAGTCAAAATTTTCCATCGGAGGAACGGTCAAATGTAGTGAAATATTAGCGGAGGCCGAAACATTTTTCATCCGTTTTTCTCGGATACCTTTAGCTGGAACTTCATGAATATTTCAACCGGGATCAATTATTAAAATGATTTACTACTGCGGGGTCCGTACAACGCACCGGGTCAATATGAACTCAAGTTTTCATAATATGTTACGCAAGGAAAACGTGAGATTTCCCTCTTCAAATTTTCACACGGTTTTTTGCTAGTAAATCCTGACGTGAGCAAATTATAATTCACGATTCCCAGTTGTTTTGCGAGGTTGTTTTTGCTGTGCTTCTCTACCCGATAACCTTCAAACATACAAGGACGCTAACACAAATCAAGCAATCTGTTTTATAAAAAATAAGCCGTAATATGTAGGATGTTTCGGAAGGATTTATACGTTTTCCTAGAGTTAAAAAAAATATGTTATGGTAGTTTTGTGGCGAGCACACCTGCCTGCCAAGTTGGAAGACCCGATTCCTAATCTACGGTCAAGCGACACATGTCCGTTATTTTTCAAAAATGGATTTTGAGATCTTAGATACGCCTATTACGGCTAATCATATACAAATATCATCAACGAGAGAGAGGTTGTTGCCCAAAACCGAAATGTGACAAGCAATTTAGGTTAACACAAGAAACACGCACCTAATAAATTCACCACGCATAAATAAAATATTCCCAAAAAGTGATTGTCTAATAAATAAGTAAAAAGATAACAAAGTTGAAGCCGACGTAATTATATAAATCTACTTCCTTTGTAATATTAACTCAACAAATTTTCCTCAAAATTCCATCCAGACTTCGAGGCTTATAGATAACAAGCTCAAATACCTTCTATCTGAAGCTTAACTCCAAAGTTGACATCTTTATCCATTTTGGAAGTCTCGAGTTGCATCACACGAAGTGCCTTCGAAAATAATGTCTCAGTTTTCAAGTCTCGAAGGAAATTTGGTAAGGAAATTCTGATGGAGGTCGGGTGTCGGAACGTACGTGTCTTTGAATAAGCTGGAAACTCGAGGCCGGGTCACTGGGGCATACGCCGACCATACTTACTCAGATTTCACACATTCTCATTACCACATATTTTACACCGCAGCCACCTGCCAATTTTTACTTTTTTGTTAAGTATCTATGTTGATTAGCATACACCTCTAGATTACAACTTTTAGTTTGTACATACATAGCATAAAACGCCGACTTTCCCCCTGTAGTTATGCATGATAATTCCACGCTCAGTTTTTAAATTAAGTATAACAAACACTACAACACACTTTTATTTTTACTCACGCAATTTATTTGAATGACACTAATATTTACATGGTAGAAAAACATATAAGAATAGTAATTATTTTGTGTACGCAATCACCAATAAAAAGTTTTCTAATTCCATACATAATTACATCATGAAATATATTGTGGTTATGAATAATTAATTTACAATTTAAATAATAATAGATGGCAAATTGCTTGCCCAAGAGATAAGGACGGTCGAGTTATGAATCAATTGGTTTTCATTTTATTGGCAATGTTTTGCGCATAGCTTCAATAGGAGAGGAGAATATGTTCGTGAATCGTTTTTTTTATTTAGATTTTTATTTTATATTAGAGCTTTTGTAATGTCACTGAAAAATAATAGTATGATCATTTCATTATTTTAGGACTTTTCTAACCACTACTGGTTTATTCCTAAGTTTATAATTTATACATGTGTCGATAAAAAAGCGACAAATAGAAAATAAAATCAACACTACAGTTTCAATCTCACACCAGAAGCGTCTATTTAAACTTATTTAAGTATTAAATATTGAAAAAATCATATAATCGGCACGTATACAGAATACATTATGGAAACAAGATACGTGACGTCGTACGGAAGGGTTCTGAGTATGTTAAGACGCAGGTGTCACCCAAATTCATGTACTGTTTGTATTGCTAATGGCCGTCCCGTGCCGGCGAGGAAATGAGCTGATCCCGATGTAAAACGCCTTCTGACTCAACTAAGTGTCACGAACATACGACACAAAAACGGGCCCAACAAATGCGTGTCATTTATTGCTGCACAATTAACTTTTGACAATGTTTGTTAGTATAAACGTTGATATTAAACGGCTACTGTCTAAACTTATAATTGCTAAAGTACTCGTGGTACTAATATCAGTGACACAGAAGTCATTGTTATGGGTCTTTAGTCGCTCCGCACCACACGCGGTTCGGACCGTGATGCGAATTGCCCAAGAGCTCTTTTTAAATGGGTTCTATGCAGTGGGTACAGGCCGATACTATACTCATAGTTTAATCAACTAAGTATAAATATAATATCCTTTTTTCACTGTATATCATCAGTGAGAGGTATTTGTCGTGCAGTAGGATTTTACTTCACTTTGTATCTTTCTTTTTACAATAAATACCCATCATTTTCTTCTACAGAACAAATAATATCAACCCTTTATTTAATTTACAAATATAAAGTAAAAGAGAAAGTAACATATAATGTATATGTTCTACCTTTAATACAATATTATAGCACTTTTTCGTCTATTCAACAAATGTAAGCGAAGCATGAACTCGATAACAATAGAACTCGCGGTTTCGTTGACAAAGTTTACAAAGCAATTCTTGATGTGTACCGATAAAGAAAATATACGTAAAATTTATATTGTATGTACCTATACATACATACGTACCTGTATTTAGCATGTCACCGCTAATGGAAGAAAATATTAGCTTTAACTTTCATGACACGGTAACCTAAATCGGTTTTTGATAAGAAATTTAATAAAATTGGTTGTAATGTACACGTAGAAAGCCCCCGTGTTTACCGTGAACCGTTTATAATGAAAACATCGTTTGATTACAAAATGTTTGTTGTAATAATCTTCATTAGTTTAAAACTTTATGTTTAGATTAGATTGTTTGAAAAAAATACTGCAATTAAACTCTAAAAAAGTACATAAAAACTAACGCGAAAAGAGTAAAAAAACGTTTATAAATGAACGTGATTGATACGGCTCTTCCGAGGCTTTACGCTGAGAAGATCGACTTCATTCGTTATCCCATTTCTTTTAAATGGTGCTATTAAATAGGTGTTCCACACAAATGATGTTATTACGTCAAACCAGATAGTGGACGGAGAAATATGCTCCGCCGCTTATCGTATGTCCCACCATTAGGTCTAAATCTGCTCCAATTATGGGCTAACAATAGAAGTTAGCCGATGTTAAATTACGCCTTGCGGACTATTTTGGGCAACAACAAGCTAACTTGAGACAACTTAATGCTTAATTTAAATCCATTATCAATGCCGCATCACTAATGTTGGTTGTTTGAATCGACAATTACACAAACATAATATAGAGTAGCACAAAGGAAACCACACACGGCATGTGTAACACATTGTGATATTTCCAACCTACGTGAATTGACTATCCACTATTTCAGAGTAAAGTACACTATTTCTGTATGTAAATTCTATAAAAAAGGGATTCGTTCGACATAAAACTGTGCGGAGGCAGAAGTGCTAGCAATCGCGAGTAGATCCTCACACACTAAATCAAGCAATAAATTATCGAGCATGAAATATTCAAAACGCCTCAGCATACGTTAGGGCGTGAAGAACAATGGGAAATTTCGCCTCACAATTTCCAGTAGGGATGTAATAGTTCTACCATCCCGCATTTCATAAAAGTCTACTTAGATTCAGAGGAAAACGTATCTCATATTCGATTCAACATTACGGTCCATTTTATAAGTTAGATATACCTCTATATACGAGTACGTATACATAATGACACATAAATTACATTTTAGAATAATATTCCGAATTTTTCTCTCTACAAACGCGAGTCATAATTTCCTGCTTTATTAGATTTGTGTTTCCCGTATTCTGAACGTTAAATTTTCCTTTTGATTAGTTAGTGGAATTATGCTTAAAAATGCTTATTGCAGTTAAGTGTAAAACAGATCTATTTAAAGATAGGGTTGTTAATTATTGTGTATTAAGTAAATGTTAGTAAGTTAGTTTTCCGTTTAATTAATTTGAGCCGAACGTGTAAATAAAGTGAAAACGTCAAACCACATCGTTAAATATCGCTCCAGCCCTATTACCGTACTCCAGTTCGGTTCTGATCTCGCACTCGAGGCGCGTTAATTCTCAGTTATATTCGATAGCCGCTCCACTGAGCTCACTGATCGTTAATTAACTATTTCACACTGAAAATTCAAGTTAAAACGTATTATTTGTGTTTTAAAATTCAATTTTAACGCCTTAAAAATTGTTTTTTATGTCATTATGATGAATATTTCGGTGAAATGTTCTCACTTTTAAATTTCGGAATATGAAATCAAATTGGGAGCTTTATTTCTTTGAATAATTCATACTTTTGAGTTTATTTATTTCATTACTGTTTAATTAAAGGCACTACAATACTTTAAAGTAAAATAAGAGACAATAAGTTTAATTAAATACGAAAACAATGACACACCTCTTTAATATGAATTCACTTTGTTAACTTCAGAACGTTTACTGCACCAGCAATATGTAAAAGAGATTCAGTTATAATATTCGTATAAAACTCCGTCGTCGGCGTAATGACTGACGACAGATGGATCATTTATTCGCACTACGAATAAATTGAATTCTAATTTCCAATTTCAATAACAATGGACTTGAAGATCGAGTGTTAGCGCAAACACGATCTTTGGCAAGATTCCTGCAAAAAATACAAATAGCTTGTAGACGGAATGAATATCGTTATTCGTTTATTATGTTATCAAGGGTTCACATTACTTCTAAAAATAGTACTTAAGGCGTTTAGTGTCAGAAGGTTTCTTAGAATAAATAACCTCGTTTATTAATATCACATTTTATAGATCTTAATTTAAATGTTATTATTACAAATGTATTTGAGCAAATAAACAACAAAGTTGCAGAGATTTCTTAAAAGTATTCTCGTACGAGTACAAGGAACGAACTTTATCTCCTAATTTAATTTTTCTTTTATTCTCTTTAAAATGGAAAATAAACAACTTCAACGTTTTACTTTTTAAATTGAAATCATTGAATAGACAAACATTAGGGACCCTAATTTCTTGACTTTACCGTGCAGGTTTTCGGCAGCGCACCGCTACCCTTGCCTCCTTTCTTCTCGGGAGGCTATAGGGGGGAGGGAGAGGCAATAAGTGCCTCCTTCTATTTCACCGGCACTTTAACTCGGGTGCAGTGATTTGATAACGCCGTTTGTTTCAAGAGCCACTTGCGACGGCCATCATTTTGAACAATTTTTTTTCTTATAATTCACATCGCCGACTTTTTAAATTGAAAGGGTTGACTCGGATCGCAAGTACCTACGATTCTGTTGATTACATTTCTTGTTGACCTCACAAAATCAATTTCTAATTGACTAAAAAGCTTTTAGTTAATCATCGTGATTTAGCGTTTGGTTCACCAAACGCTAAATCACGATGATGTTAAAATGGAACGTAAAATTGGAGGTTCAAGGTTTATTTCAGTTAATATTTAACCTTATTTAAAACACGCACGAACCTTTTATAGACCTCCGTTCTGTTGGGGAAGAGCTCAGTTATAAGTACATAATCCCTCTATTAAATACTAGATCCAGAGGGTTAAATCCACACATTGAATATTTAGAGAAAATTGTGATTAACTATGTTATAGTTAATTGAAATAGTTATTTAATATATGTAGGAATACAAGCGTTACATAATATAATAAAGCATACTTGACGAACCGAAAACTATTTTACTTTGCTCATTAAGTCTTTTTGACTCATTATATTATGATATTGTGGCAAGTAATACTTAACTTTATATATTACCTATGCCTACATGTCATTATAATTACTATTGTCAATGACAATGGCTCAATTCAGATTTATCTAAGTTATCTGAATTGACCCATTGTCATTAGTTCGTATCGTGATCATGATAAAGATATGTATACGTAGAACATCTACCGTTTGAAAATCGAACTTACTACCCTCTAGGCAGATCATTAACATTCTAAAAATAGAAAAAAGCTTTTAAACCACTCACTTAAACAACTATCATTAAGGTTATTAAGAAATAATATTTATAGAAGAAAGTATACCGGCGTCCATATATAAGCTTCTTAAAAAAACAAATTAAAAGGTGAACCTTACCTTACTCCCTAAGGATTCCCGTTTTACTGACTCTCCAATTATATATACGTCTGCTTATTTGAGGGCCTTCTTTGTAACAATTTTAGGGGATTTTAACTCAAGTGTGTATATGTTTGAAGTAAACGAAAGGTACATTACGTTTCACGGTTTCTTTACCATTTGATACCTAATGAAGTGTTACGATTCGAGACCCAATTACAGTCCTTTAACCAATTACAAAAACAACTCAAAGAGAAAACGAGGTTTAAATAATATTGAATTACAGATTGTTGTAATATATTGTTAGCAGACTACCGCCATCTTAGAGCGAAAACGTATATAAGCTGACGCAAGACCGACGATAGCGCATTATCGTTCGAGACTTCGTGCGGAACGGACGTACCGACGGACGTAGTCCCTATATCAGTTGATTTTAGTGTGAAGTTTATGTTTAATTCTTATTATTCTACTTTTGTGAAATAAATTTATATTCCTCGCATGTATAATTTAGTTCTCTCATTTAATCCGCTTCTGATTCCTAATATCAGAAGTGGGATTTGAATCTTTCGCTCACAACTCTTTTTTTAATTTTTTTATTGAGAATTCTTTTGGTTTAAATTCTCCTTCTTTGATTTTTGTGTCCGTAAAGTACGAAGTCACGAGTGATTAACATTTCTAAACTCTTTGTGTGTTTTGTTGTTTTTCCACTTTTTGTGTTTAGGGAATAAGAGCAGAATGGATCGCTTATCCCGATCTAGATCGCGTGACAGCCGGTACCGTAGTTCCCGCAGTCAGCGTTCACGCAGCAGGCAGTCGGAAAACCGTAGATCGCTCAGTTTGTCACGAGGATATACTCCTACACCCAAATCAAGATAGAGGACGTATGTTCGAATCGACGGGTTTCACTTCTTGGATGCAACTGCTGGGAGTACAGCTCCATTACATCACTCCTGAAATGCATCAAGAAAATGGACAAGTAGAACGCTATATCCGCACTCTCCTCAACATGCTTCGCATTGCCGTCAATCATCGGAAGAGCGAATGGGTCGACGAACTATGGCTATTGCAACTTATTTTGAACCTGACGAAACAGAGAACCACACAGACTTCTGCCCTGAATCTCTTGATCGGTCATGAGAGTGCAACTCCGGTAATTCGAACCTTGGTGCGAGATGTTGCATTGGACTCGGGAATGTCTAGTGGACATGGAAGACGAGAGATGCTTCGACAGAAGACGGCCGAACGATTGAAGAACAATCAAATCAACCAGGACGCTATTGTTAATGAGGGTCGTAGACCCCCTCGTAAATTTCAGAAGGATAATCTGGTCTTTGTGATCAAGTACGCGCAATCTCAGGGTAAATTGGATCCTGGTATGCGGGGGCCCTACAGAGTTGTAAATGCCCTTCGCAATGACCGTTATGAACTAAAACTGCTGGCTGGGTCTTATGGAAAGACGACGTATGCAGCCGCCCAGTACATGGTCCCCTGGAAAGGCGAATGGACCCCTGAGACATGTGCAACCTTTTTTGAAGGTTAATGTCTATCCTTATGTACTCGCTTTGAAAGAAGAGTAGACTCTGTGTCTGGCTGCTTCTGGAAAAGGCAGTACCCTGTATGTGCCTGTTTTCGGAGAAAGGGGCACTTTGTGTGTGCTTGCTTTCAAAGAGAAAGGTACCTTGTGAAGTCTTTCCGCTTAGCGGCGAGCCGTTGGGGAAGTACACATTCCTTTTTTTCCCCAACGTGGAACGCTTTTCATTTCGTGAAAAGTCACTGGAGGAGTACATGGCCCTTTGCCTCCAGTGTAGGTAGGAAGCTCTTCAGTATGGGGCCCGTACTGAAGAGCCTCACCGAGTGGCTTAGTTGGTTCCTAACCGTAACTAAGCCGTGTAAGTGCTCGGTGTTCTTTTTAATTTTACTTGTCCTAAGTACTCGCATGTCGGCCTGAAATTTCAACTTGTGACCAACGCGACGGCCACAAGTTGCATATTTCAGAACCATTTTTCTATATTTGATTGACTAATGAAATTACAAACATGGCTCGTCTTTGATAATGGATTCTGTGGTGATTGTGTTTTCCTTTCAGGCGCCACTTACAGCGCTGATGAGTACTTGAATTCTAATTCAGAAATCACGGGGACGATGATGGACCTGGTGAGGACACCAGGGTGTCAGGAGAGGCCGTGTTAGCAGACTACCGCCATCTTAGAGCGAAAACGTATATAAGCTGACGCAAGACCGACGATAGCGCATTATCGTTCGAGACTTCGTGCGGAACGGACGTACCGACGGACGTAGTCCCTATATCAGTTGATTTTAGTGTGAAGTTTATGTTTAATTCTTATTATTCTACTTTTGTGAAATAAATTTATATTCCTCGCATGTATAATTTAGTTCTCTCATTTAATCCGCTTCTGATTCCTAATAATATAATTTTGTGAAATATTTTTATTTTATGCTTTTTCGATGTTAAATAAATAACAGAATTTTTCTTCGTGGAATTGAAACATGACGTATTGCAGATACATTTAAATGTAAGTACATATTTTTTTAATGAACATATGAAAGTTATTTTTTATTAACAAAAGGCAACATCAAAAATTTCATCTATGCGATACCGAAGCGGGATACCAATTGACAATATACGCGTCATTGTTAACGTTTAGTTTAATACCACCCATTATCGTTTTACCGAAAATTATTCAATACATTAACTTACCTTGTTATCAAACTAGGCATTAATTATATTAGCTTTTAAACCCATTTACCAATCGCCTACATTTTGTAACAATGGAAATTGTTGCCTCCATTTTTCCTTTTATTTACCACGATACCGGGCTCGAATGACAAGCATAATAAGCAAAGGGCAACGTTATTGAATCATAAATATGACATGGCTATAATACCGACACTTATTTTTATTGTGTTTAAATGTATATTATTTTAGAAGATATAATAGCGTCGGATGCGTATGATGTGTGCTTACAACTTTTATTCGGAAAAGCGTCGGTTCCATCCCGCCACGTATCAGATGTTTTCGAAATTTGAATTCTTAGGTGCGTTCATTCGATTCTATTACGGTGAAACCTATACACCTGCCTGAGATATTCTAGGGTTGTGTGTGAAGTCGAGCAACCCGCAGTCTGCCAACATGGTTGACTAATGCCTGATTGCCCTAATTCAGGCAAGGCTCAAGCCTCTCAGTGGAGAATACGTTTCCAATTATGATAGTGCTGCAAATAAACATTAAAATCCTATTGGAGGACTAATGTTTATCTCATACTGATGATATACCTAAGTAAGTATACGCAAATAAAAGTATCTTATACTATAAAAACTCATTATTATTAATACATGCATGTTCAGTAATCTCCACGGTCAGTAAGTTACCTTAAACCTAAGTGCTTTTAAGTGGGTCGACCCGGATGACGGACGGACATCCTCCCCAACGATACACCTTTGAACCTAATGCCATTGTAATTAAGGGTTATATTCAAACAACAGCACAAACGTGTATGACCGGTAGAACCCGGAAATATTAATAAGGTTTTATAAGCAAAAAGTGGTCTTTAAAATACTTACGTGGCGAGTCCAAACACTGTTTAAGGTGCAAGTGAGACGGCAGCTACTTTGTCATGTAAATATTCGTAATTAAAAGGGATAAACCACGTTCAAGGGAAATTTTAAACCTTTCTCACAGAATGAAGTTTTAATCCTTATTGAGTTGGTAATGTGTGAGTTGAGGGAATCCATTTTGAATTTATCTTGCGGCGAAGACAGGATGGCCTACATCCGGAGTGTGTTTTCATTTCGGATTTGCTGGAAACTTGCCGCCAAATCCGACCATCTGCGCTATTCGAACAGGATATTTTCTTTTCCTCTCAGTACATGGGATCTTGACGACTGGCTTTTGTGATTTAAAAAGATTTCCAAACGCAAACCGCTTATCGTTACGCGTTGCGATTCAAACACCTCTTTTGAAGATAAATTATTTTATAACATTGCTCAATTTACATAACATTTTCGTTTACCATTAATTATTATTAAGATAATGTTTATAAGTTAACCTTCATAATTTCAGCGAAGTTAATTACCCCGAGACTCACAGTCAATGTTTATAATCTTACCTCCTTGTCATTTAGATGTTAATTAGATGCATACCTTTGAACAAGAAAATTAAGATGTAGTTAATAAATAGGTATCTTATATAACTTTAGACGCTACTAGAAAGCATAATTTTAACTGAAATTGCTTTAATAAACATTTATTTTCTTCGTTAGATGTAATAAACTTTTAAATCTGCAGTAACTAAGTGTGATGAATGTGTAGTGTTTTAACATAACCCTAAAACCTGTAAATTATGGGAAAATATAGCACAAATAAAAATAAGGCAGCAGAAACATATCTAGAAATGAATTGATGTCATCCTGCATGTGTACCTAAAGGATTAGCCAAACACAAAAGTTGAGTTGTATCATATTTTTAATCTAAATCACTTTTGGTACCACGGTGAAGTAACTTACATATCTATAGATATACATTTCCTTCATATTATGCTATTAATAGTGATTTAAAAAAAAGACGAAATTTCTCACGCTTCTTGTTCACTAAACGTCCATAAATGTCTATAAATAATAAAATACATAACATAAATCGATATATTATATAAGAAAATTGATGACAATATAGTAAATATAATGTATTCAATGTATGTACGAGTACATAATTTCAAATAGCCGTATACCCTTTACTGTACTAAGGGGTTGGTAGATTATTTTCTTTTGTAAATAATAAAATATCATAATAAAAGTTATTATTATAATTAATACTAGTGGTTTCCATGTTTAAAAATACTTTATATTCAAAATATTGTGACAAATGAACGTTGTTATGTGTGAAAATAATTTCTGTTGATATTGCTACGATAGGCACCCCTTATAATGACTTACAACTAAATATTCTGGTAATAAATGATACTATTTTCACAAAAAAACGCAATGTTTATGTTAGAAAATGTTGCTAAATATGTTTATTTCTCGAAGCGTGCTAAACAAACAGCATTCTCTAAAATACTAAACAGCACAAACCAACTGAACCTTACCTTGATCAATTTGTCGCATATCGAATGACTTCTTCTGATATCCACAATATTACAATCCAGACGACAATCAAATATCAAAGAAACACATCACATTTCTAAATCACCGCTTTTGTTTACTCCGTTTACAATGACAGTTTTATGAATACAAGTCACAGAGTTTAAAATATAAAAACACGTGATAAGTGTGTGTGGTGTTGTGATCGTGTATCGTGGTTTTAATGAAGGCAGGTGAGGGTTGCGGCGGGGCGGACGTGGTGCGTCAGGGAGCACGCGGGAGCGACTGACCGGGGCGGGGAGTCTCAGAGCCGCCGCTCCGAGCCCGCCGTCGTAGACTGCGCGCCGCCCTACAGCCACACTACACCCGAATACCGATACAAAATTAATACTTGTTTTGCTACCGATTTCGATTTGTCGACCCCCGAATCGGTAAAGTTAGACGGATCTTGTTAGCGATAAAGGGTTCGCTAATCAACATCGTGTTCGATATTCGTTTCGTGTTTAATATACTTGTTAACCGATTTTGTTTCGCGGATATTATAACGTTCATCATTTGAAGGAATTTTGTTTCTTGTAACTTTTTGATTGGATTGCTATTTAAGAAGTTTCAAATGTTTATTTATAATAATGGTGCTGGCATTCTACTCAAAAAACAATATTCTAAAAATATGTTATTGCTTATCAATATAAACTATTAAGTTACTTATGAATGCACATACATTATTTATGGAGCTAAAAGTAGATTCGACACATGAAATTGAATTAATAAACTACCGAAACCTACGAACGTTGGTTTTCACATCACGCAGTGACCACAACAGGTTTTAAAACTGCACAACCCAAAATGTATGCTTAAATAATTTAGACCATGAATATTTAACTCGATTTTATAACAAATTAGAGTTCGGGATTCTAGAGCATGAATAAAATATTCTATTAGTCACGAAATGTAGTTAGAAATGTGGAATCTAAAATTGTAATTTGTTAATCAACTTTTGAAACAACATATAAGTACATAGGGACATAGAATAACTATATACATTCTAAGCCAACATGTGAACAGAACCTCTGAAAACGCTTTTTGACATATCGTTAAATTAAATTGACAAACTCGGGCTTGCACATCAAACAATACGAAAGTCTTTATAAAACGTTTGTAATCTTTTGAAATTTAAATATTTTTGGAGAGGGAAAGAGGATTAGGGCGAGGCTGGAGTGATGTGTATCGAGGAAATCCCCAGAAGTCGAGTTCAAGGAAGACAAATATTGTGACAAAAGCCTAACAGACGAGAGTT
The DNA here is from genome assembly GCA_958496195.1 of Timandra comae. Taxonomy (NCBI): domain Eukaryota; kingdom Metazoa; phylum Arthropoda; class Insecta; order Lepidoptera; family Geometridae; genus Timandra; species Timandra comae. The sequence goes on from OY292367.1 coordinate 5,225,814, forward strand.
TTGAAGGCGGACATGGCAAACATCGAGAGTTCTGCCCCCACACTCGCATCGTAATTATGTCTACGTTTTACTGCCATCGGACTCGTATTTTTGTCCCATTTCCACACCGCTAAATTGCATTGATTGTTGATGTTTTTATCAAAAATAGGCAGAATTTTGACCACTGGCACTGGTGTAAAAAACAGATAAAATAAGTTTGAGGCTAAGTTTAAGTTATATAAGGTAGCTAGTTTTTAGTTTAAAGCGTGTATTTAAGTTTCTATTTTTGACATCGTAGCTCCTAAGCAAATGGTATGGAAAAACGATTGTTTCGATTTTGATTATGATAAATTGATATCATAAGATATTTTTATTAAAGAAGACGAGTAAAGAATATATCAAAAATATAATAAGTACAAAACTTATTATATTTTTGATATATTCTTTACTTGAATTTGAATTACAATTTTGATTAGGTTTGCCTAATAAATGTTTTAACTCAAATAAACAATTCTAAATCTGCAGTACCCAACAAACGTTTTATATCAATAATGTTTACCCAATTCCACGTAATTGAACGTCGTATTTAATGATGTTTAAACACACCGCAATCATCCGTGTAAGCGTTAATTATTGAGGTACAAATATTGTAACTGCTTTAGTACATTCACTTCTGTATAAACTCTCATAAATTTTAGACTAGAGATGAGTTTTTGGCCATCATAGTTTTGTCTAACTTTCCACAATGCACCTCTAGTTTCAAAACACTGGTTCCATATAAGTTTTCCTTTGTTAAATTATACGAAACAATGAATACAAAACGTTCGTGCAGTGTTGACATAAACTTGTTATAATCATAACTAATTTGTATGTTAATAATAACAGAAAAACATGCTATTTATTTAATTTTATCAGAACATATCGTGAATTTCATGTTACACAGCAATTGAGATTTTAGTTACAGCAGACTCAAGTTCACTAATTAGATTCTGTATTAAAACACGCACAAACAAGCTCTTTAGTAGTACTTGTAATTTCTAATTTAGGCAGACGTTCGTTAGTTTATTAACCTACATTTTGATAACGTTAATAGGCACAATTACGTTGCTATAAACCTAAATATTTTAGTATTAAGGAACTAATTAATATTGGTGTAACATGAAATATTTAAAGCTTGTCATCTTTTCCATTATTTTTGTATGGGAATATGTCAACCAAGTAGCGTAGTTTGGCGTAGTAGTTGCCTGCTACGCCAACGGTTACGGACTCGAGTCCCGTTCAAGACAAACATTTCTGTTTAAAAAACAATTGTTTGTCTCGGTCTGGGTGTATTTTAAGTATGTATAGTATATCAATTTTCTGTTCCATTAGAACAAGTTCTGCTTAGTAACTAGGTGGCGATGTGTGATATGCGTCCAGAGATATTACTTGTTAAACAAATTCCCCTGTACCGAAATCTTACACATTAATAGCATGACGTAATTAACGTTCAGTAACAGAATTGTGACGTCTAACAATTAAAGTGGTCAGTGTTGTACTGTACAATAAATCGATTAGATATTGCAGATGGCATGTGGCAGTGGCAATGAGAGGCGAGGCATTTCATCAGGCGTCCAGTTGACCCGATTTGACCGGACCGATATCACCACGGCTATATAATGCGGTCGCAGCTGCCGTTCGTCCATGTTCCGCATACAATCGGATTTTTAACCGTAGAGTTCATTGGACACTGTATTGTCTTTATTGGGTCACTGTATTAGGTTTTATGTTCGCTCTTTAGGAGTATCGCCCGTCGACCGGCGAATGTTTGGTGATGTTCGGCGGAGGTGTAATTGATTGGCTTGCTTTTTTGTTGGTGAATATTTGACAGGTTTTTTGTTGTAAATTGTTTGATTGTCGTTCGTGCTAAATAAGGATTCATTTTTGCATAATTTACAGATCTTAATCGCGTATAACATAATATTATTTACCTCGACGTTTCGACCGGGTTACACCGATCGTGGTCACGAGAAGACTGAAAAAAAAGTGTAAATAAGGATTATTGCATAATAATGTCACTTAACATTTAACTTCGTAAATCACAAAGTTTGATAAGTCTAAAGTTCAAACCGATGCCTTTTCTAGATTTCAAGATTACTCCATTCCAAACAATAATATTTTTCTTTGTTCTACATATATCAACAATTCGTTGAAAACATGAACAAGAAAATAAACTCTCAAAGCAGCCCTACTTAATAGATACGCCAATATTAGTTAAAACAACAAAAACATACACATCCAAATAAACGAATCCGAGTAATAGCAGTCTAAACGTACCTATCCAAGCAAACAATTCTATATAATCACTCCAATTTATTAAATCAATAAAAATTGAGTATTACGCGTAGGATTAGAATGAAACAATAAGCATTTACGCATATTGGGATGTGCGTACGAGCGTGCGGGCTCCCAATCGGTCCACGTCAGCTCAATATGACGGTGCGTGATGCGGTCGACCCGCCTACTCCGGCCTCAACGATTAAATTTCCAACATTCTCTCACGGGCCTCTGTCAGGTCCTCCCTACAAATCCGATCGAGCTCATTGTTTTTTAATATGTAGTTGTAGGTTTATTGGGAGATTTGATTGAACATTTATTAGTAAAAAACGGATTACGATGAAAATACAGTATGAAATAATGTTGTTACTGTTTGTCCGCCTAGATCTTCTAAAATACGCTACGATGCTGTTAGCAATAGACAGAGACAGTAAAGGAGAAGTATTTTTTAGTTATAATACAATTTAACGCAGGTAAAACCGCGGCTTAAAACTAGTAAATAATATATAACAAAAAAAACAATTGAGTTACAAAACAATCAAACTACAGAAGAAGCTTTTTCGTAGCATTTATCGTAATCAAAATATAGACGCAGCTTTTTTCGTAGCATTCGTAGCAACATACGCTACGCTTAATCGTAAATGTTATTCAGTAGGGTAAGCGTATCGTATCGTTTGTTCAGTGTGAATGAAAACTGATAACGATATACGCTTTGTGTCATTTATACAGAATATAGAATAATAATTGTATAATGTCAACTATATTCTATATTATACTATTGTGTAACATCGGGTGAATAGATAAGGATTGTATGTTTACTGTTTTGGGCCCTTCTGTTAATGGATTTGTAATCAATAAATAGTATTTTATCTTTGTGATCAATATACCTAATAGTAGCATAAACTAGAATATCTGGATCGCAATAGATGATATTTTTAAGGAACATTTTAGTGTTATGGTAGCATCGGAACTCTTTAAAGTTTGAACAAACCGCTTCGGACGTCTAACATTTTGACTTTGTACAAATGTGATGATCAATATTATTAAAGAAATATTAATATTTGAAAGTATTATAAAACGAGGATTTAAAAATTTATTTTTTGTTCGACCTAGGTGACACGAAAAAGCTTATTACAATAAAAATAAAATAGAAATCGAAAGAAAGTGGATCAACAAATCTGACTGTACGTTCAAAAGTGAACAAATTCAATTTAACAAAAAGTTCCAAACGTTTGACCCATTTCCAGAGCTCTCCACATATCACGCGGTTCCACAGCGTTTACATAAAGAGACGATGCTTTTGTTGGCAAACCTGATACAATTGAAACAAATGCACGATCCAACTGACTCGACAATTTGTATAAATTCACCCATTCACCCGGTGAATCGAGCACCTCATTGTATTTCCATGTCACCACACTCCCTCCACCATGGAAAGTTCAGCATCGTTATACTCGTACCCTGTAATCGAGAACAGTTAAATAAACATTTATTAGGTATCTATTTTAATTGGTTTGATTGGAAAAGTTTAATTGGAGTTATCCTTTACCATAGGATTTAATTTCAAATAGATTTCAAACACGTGCAGTAATTGTTATCGGGAAAAGAACAACATTTTAAATTATTATTTTTTTATAAAGTATTTGAATTTGAACTTATTGCATTTCAAAATAAAAAGTAATTATATTATATTACATTTATGATATGTTCTAATAGAAAATAATTCATATAATTTTTAGATAATGATATAATGATGATGATATAAATGACTTATTTAAGGACGCCTAAAACCTACAATTTATTAGTTTATAGATCTTAAATTAGTTTCATTGATTGTGTAATGATGAGGAGAAGACGGCGTCAATATAATGTGATGCGATGTTGGCACGATGGTACAATTGGCTCAGTATTAGCATAACGAGGAGCATCCCGGCCCGGGCCCTCCTAATGAATAGCCTTGCAATTGAAACAATAGTGGATTAGCGCCAACACCCTTATCTGCTTATGTAAATCAGCGGACGGCTCGCTCAACAACAACTTAACTCAAAGATGCCACAAATCAAATTCACTTACACCCTGATGGAACGTTTCCTACGTGTAACACATTTACAATTTAAAGAGAAACTATTCGATTAATGATTGTACCTTAATTGCGAACAATCTCAATGTACAATCAAAACTAAGTAGTTGCTTACTATTTTCTGGACCATGCAGTTTCACAAACTAATTGTTTTCAAAATCAAAGTTGAGCGTTCAAAACCAGCGAACTTTCATTACATCGTCCAACAACTAGGAGTACACGTCAAAGTGTAACATCAATTCCGGCATCGTTAATTTATCGGTTCCGAAACTCCGAAACATTCTGCTTTAAAACAGTGTCATTAAAACATAGGAGCGTCTTTCTCGTTTGTTTATGGTAATCGAGTGGGCAAGTTGCGAAGCTTTGATTCCGCTCCGAAGCCGGCCCGTTCCCGCCCCGTCCCGGTTTACTTTGGGACATTAACGACGCGACCTTTCACAAAATTCAACGGTTCCTTAGTTTTAACTAACTTCAGTTTTGCCTTTCAAAGAGATCAACACACTGGGTTCTAATTTATCCGCTCAGTAGGTAGTTACGGAGTTGCAGTTGAAACGTGCACTTGTGTTTATATCGGCGCCTTGATCTAGTTATCGTCCGCTGCGCCATTTACACACCATATTGTAAACTTGCACTTATTTATCCACCTGCAGAATACACACTTTTATTTTAACAATTAAAACTTTAGATGATATTATACTGTTATAAATATTGAGCAACAAATATTTGTTTGACTTTCTCATCGCAATATTAAGCTTTTTGTTTCTTCTTTAGTATCTAAATGAAAAGAACAATTTAAACAAATAGACCGTTTACAATAATGGTAACAATGATTAAGACCGTTCTGGCAACACCTCGACTCCGACTTGAACCCTATCCAAGTTTTAAACGAATTTTATTGGATGAAATAAAAGCATACGGCCAGTCACAACGACTACGCTATATTTCTGATGTCACGACATTCGATAATGTCGCCCGTATTTTATTGTACCAACATTTTTCAGTTTGCGGTTTTCACACAACAAAATTATCACCGCGGCCATATTCACCGAAGTGATCCATTAACTTTTATGTTTTAACAAGTTGCGTGTTCCTTCGAGTGAGAAGTATTGCCAATACGAATGCCCATCGATAGGTAAAGTATGAAGTTTTCCAATTTATCGTAACAACTTTCCATTGGGTCAATCCCAGATGAATACTTACAAGAAACGTTATTCGCTCGGTAATATACATCTTATCAAAGGGAAGCTCAACCGATGTTGCCCGTGGGCGTAAATCTTGCCTTTACGGCCTCACCTGTCGATGGAATAATTTACTGTCGGCTTAAAACTTCCCCCAAAACGAAATCCCAAACACTTCTCAAGAAATAACTGAATAAGAATTCGCCGATTGTACGCGTAGCCGTCGCGTACCGTCGAGTGCTTGCAACACGCTCACCTTGACAGCGGGAAAATCGAACTTAAACCTTTTCTAATAGAATAAATACAAATCTTAGAATCGAGGTTACTACAAAGATTTATCGAAGACCCCACTCGTCCAAAGGACCTTACCGATAAACTTAATAAATCCCGCTTTCATTGCCTTTGCATAATATGTTTGTGGCATTTAATTTCGTTCCTTAATATTAGTTTGTACTTAATAGAAAAAATATCTATTCCATATGTAAAACATAATTTAAAAAGATTATCCTTTGGATACAGAACCATTATAAATAATCCTTTTTATTTATATACGTACAAAGTATTTATTACTGTACCGTGATTTTTCACTTTAATGTTTACTCCTAAAGCGTTTCTTATCGGATGTCTAAGTCTAAGAAAGAACTTACGCAATATGGTTAGATTTCGTTCTATTTTCAGAACCATATTATCAGTCTGCGGACCATTTTTTTATGATAGCTGAACTAAGCAAGTGTAGCGAGGTCTTTTTTAAATATTTTGCATATCAGTGTATATAAATAGAACGATCAGTTATACACAATACACACTCACTGCCAGCAAATGGATTTTCTTAGAATCGAATGTATAATCAAATTCACGATTGGGAATACTAACAAAAAATGATTTACCTAAGTATATTGAAATCCAAATATGTAAAAATAATATTGAAGCTTGTTCATAGGTATTTATTGTACATAGTACTATTACATCTTTACATAAGTATGTATATTACGGATGGGTGGCATCCCGATATCGATGGATATAAGCAATTTGCAAGTAAAATGTGAATGTCGGATGCACGGGCGCCGACGCACTACAATTTTTTATTATTTCACAGAATTTCATACTCGAATATACTACGACAGCACCGGAATGTGCTATTGTGATCCGCGAATTCAATAAACCTAACTGACTTGTGAAAACTTCTACTTTTATATTTTCTGTTCGTTGTTATCGTATCGTAAAATATAAGTGAACGAATTTGAATTTTATTATAATAACAATAAGGATATATTTGCTCGGGACCGTTAACAATTTGTTTAGACAAAACTGGCGGTTGCAGCATAGATAATTCAATGTAGTCGTGTTAGTTACGGTCTACTCAAGAATGGGCGTGCAGTTTAGTAGATTATCTTGGCTAGTGGCTAGCCGAGTATGTATAGGCACTATTCCAACTGGCACACACCACTTCCCAGCGAACAATCCATTAGTATGTCGGATTTGCTGCCGCAAAGATTTATACCCTTAGTTACGAACTACAAAAAACTTCGACGATACAGTTAGATTTATAAGCCTTTATTTCACGGTATGATTTACTTATTTAATAGTCGGTCCGTTGAGTACGACGTTAACTAACTTCTTGTGCAGATAGTGGTATATTTATGTTTTGTAGGCTGTAATTTCTGATACCCTAGATACTGAAAACCTAGATTATGCCCGGTTGGTATAATAAACAAAAGATTGAGCACGTTAAATATTTACAATCCCATTTATCGAAAACAGCGTACGTGATGGTACATACTCGGACTACTTATTGAGTGTCTAGTTTTAAAATTGGGCGTTACATAACATAATTAATAGGTAGTTATAATTTTCACTCTCTTTTAATAAAAAAAACCGGAACTAATTTTAGTAAATAACGAATATGCATCGCACTTCCAATCAAATCAAACTCTGACTTGGCAGCGATTTGACCGCCGAAAATATATTAATAACAACACAAAATTTAATACAATCAATTAAATTTATAAAGCCTTATATCAATTTATCAGAACAGATAACAATTGGAAACTCATGAAAATCTGTACAAGAATGAGGGGAGCAAAATGACATCAATTAAAATAAATCAACTATTTACATTAATGGAAATAAGGAGAGGAATCTGCAGAAGACATCTGGCATACTTTAATTTGTTTGGTGCCATTGTTATGCGAAATTAATATTCCAATTTATTCCATTTCTGTATCGAGGGGCGTAAATCAATATTTGGTGGCATCTCTTTCCCGGCGTGAGAGATTCTTAAGCGTCAGCGTGTCTATCTGTTTGGGTAATTGGAACGAGCGCCCGCAATAACAAGACATGGGACGATTCCTTTAATTGTTTATTTATTTTAATAAATAAGGTTTATAAATTGATTTCTTTACGAACGCAACAAATTGCAATATTTCAAACATCTGTGACATTTCGTCGTAAAATTAAAATCGCGGCAGAAATCCGTTTAAGTAGTTTCTATAAATTATGAACGAGCAGTATAAAGTTTAAATTCGTATAGGAGCTTTAAATAGGTATGAATGTAGTTCAAACTTTACATAAATCCTCTTCGTGTATTAGGCACACTTTGAATAGACAAAATTATACAATAAATGTGTACAAGTCGACAGGTACCCTGAAACATGAGGTGAATAGCAAAGTTTTAAACACGTTCTTGCACATAAAGTAGGTTTTGCCCGGAATTATTTATTGTACAACCCGGTATCACGTAACACTGTATTTTTAACTAGAACAAATTAACCCCGTTAAGGTGTATTCGCGTGCTATCCTCGATTATACGAATATTATCGAAACAGGTAGTTAAAATTTTTTAAAATGTGAGAGAAACGTTTTAACTGTTTGTTCTAACACAGATGTTTATCTCAGGGTGTGTTTAGTAATAAAGCGTGAGTGCGTAGTTTTTGAAACCCTAGCTATATATTTAGATATAGGCCAATAATATAATTAGGGTTATGATATGAGTTGATAGACAAATTGATTTCATGTTACGAGTATGTACAAGAATGCATGTTTTGTATAAGAGGAATATTTTTTATTCCAAGTCTTAAAGGCACTAGCAATGGGCAAGAGCAGTCGCTCTTTCCTTTGCTCTTATAGAGTCATAGAGTCCTTTCAAGGTTCAACATTCAAAATGGTTTTCGGCACGTCTCACCGGTCTAACAGTCATACATTTATCTAATCTACTTCACTTTACGAATGAGATTTTCTCATTTCTTAATCGTTTTATCGGATAATATAATCACACATACCCATTTAGAACCAAACTAAGCAAAGTTTTTACTATGTATACTAGGTATTTGCTTACGCAATACAATTATTATAAGTACTTACATATTGTACACGATCCCATCCTCACTAATCCTGATAACAATCCCTTCCGTTCAAAGTCACCGGTTACATTCTAAATCTTATTCAGTGACTAAAGATTCCACCAACCAGAACTCCTGTTCGATATAAGGGACAGTCTTTCAAGCTATTGTTGCTAGACATTTATAGTCCTTATCTCAAATTACCTTCACCCGCAGGTAGGCATAAAAATGTCTACTTTATCTAGCCACGAGATATTCGGTAACCGTTCATTTTAAGGTAAATGTATATAGGTTTGCAAAAGGGTTATCATTTTAGAATTGCCGTCTATGTGATACAGTATTATTAAGGTCATTCGAGCAACAGATGTAAAGGCGAGATATAAAAAGGAAAAAATAATACCAATTTAGATTGTATGTAGGATTAAATTGAACAAGTGTATTGCCACATTACTTGTTCGGTCACATATAGAATTTGTACGTTAGTTTTTGTGTACTGGACAGATTTATTGCTTTTGAGTTCATAAATATTTATTATTTAATCGTCGTAATTTTTTGTTAATAGATATTTGTAAAAATACATATTGTAACAAATATGATACAATCCAAATATAATGTTATAACAATCTCCAATATTCTGACGAAAAAAAATTCTGACGTAATTTAAACTGACGTCATTTTTCTGACCTCAAAAAGAAAATAATATTTTTTGGTGGATGATCTGCCGTGACAAGGTGAATGAAAGACCTGGAAATAAGTTCGTGAAAACCAGTAAGTATAAAATACTACGGTTATCAAGAAAATATATTAATAACAGTCACTTTTCGCGTAAAAGCAGTATCTTAGAAAAAATATCTCCACGAATTTAATTAAGGTGAAATCGAGCAAAAAATTCGTAATAGATATTAATTGAGTTCTTAAAGCAAGGACCACACTGAATAGATAGGCAATTAGTCGGCATTAATCTTAGGGCAGGACGCGTTTGGGAAAAGTAATTATTATAAGAAATGACGATGACGTTTCGTAGACAACTCTAGAAATATGGAGTTTTTGATTAAGTGTCTTTATAGAGACTGCTGATAAATACCATTTCTGTAATTCACGTAGATAACATACCTTACCTTTTAACAACTTATTTTTTTCGTTGGCAATCGCTAACATGTTCATTAAATAAAAATAAACTTATAATTGAATCATTATTTTATTACCATTAAAGCCCAAATAAACGCGTAAACATAGCTTTACGCCATTGATATCTAGCGGCAACGATTTATAGCGGCCTGCATCCAATGGTTTCCTGGAACCTTTATTAAACGCACGTCCATCCGACCAGCGGTCATCAATTTCTGTATCTATAACAATAACCATCGAAACGCTCATAGCTTAGTGCCAACCGCAGAAGATATTTAGCATCTCTTTGGCTAAGCAACGTCTACCACCGTCTCATGGCCAGTCCAATATTCGATCCGTCTATGATCTTGCATGTCGAAGGAAAACCATGTAAACTTTGAATAACCTGTCATTTTACATACACATATAACAGATATTTACATAGTTTTGTATTCTTTGACAAACAAAATCATAGACAGATCGAGATAGATTGCGTCATACCAACATTTTTAACAACCGTTACGTAACATCAATCAGCTTTTAGTGTGTGGCTAAAATAAAGTATCTTAACACTATTACAGGCACCAAATAGGAGTGGCTTAATAGTAGAAATATGACCACATATTTGTTCAACACAATACAATTAAGATTTTGATAGCATAGAAATTATGAATGTCTTACACGACACATAATGAAGTAGAATGACGGCCTAGCGCTGTCCGGTAGCGTTAAAAGAAATCATAATTAATCGTCCTGGATCCGCCCCCGCCCGTCTTAATAGAGAGCTTTCCACCGCTTTCCATGTTTTCTCAGCGACGTAATAAATTAATCTCCATTCGCTATTTCTGAGAAAGAAAGCAACAAACAAAACAATAGACGGTTGTAACTTTCCAGCTTAAAGTGCTTTTCTTCTTTAATTTCTCGTTATTTATATTTGGAATGTAATTACAATTTATTTGTTGCATTAGTATTAATATGTATTATTTTTATTTTAATATTTAAAATGAAATAATGTTTATTACGTTATTTATAACATATCAGAGAACGCGGGTAAAACCGCAGCACGAAGCTTGTAATTTATAATTTAATAGCTGTTCACTTACTAAGATAAATACCATAAAAATGATAGTAGCTTGACCAATACGCATGAACATAATCACTATAAAATTGATTACCCTGATAAATAAAACTAAATACAATGCCACGTTTCACCTACTCTGATTTTTTGCTCAAATCATTACATAAACAGCTATGATTTGCTTTGCCATCCTGAGTTAAAATGTTTCAAATGGAAAATAAAACATACATAAACCGCATAATTCTAGATTGAAGTTTTGTGTGTAGAGTCACAAGTAATGTTAAATATTGTGCGGTAACTAATATTAACCTTAAATAAACTTTGAAGACATATGACATCTCTCGACGTGCCTTCAGGCAACGGCAGATCAAAGCACAGTCACCCTCGGCTTCAAGTAGGTCTATATTAACATTATTAGTTGTTCTTTCAGTATTTATTATAACACATTTTTTTATACGGTAGACAAAAAATAACACTGCATTATCAAATATGAGGAATATGCGTAATAACCACACTAAATATATATTTTAATTTTAAAAAATACCAACACTTAATCTATATCTGCTTCGTGAGTTGAAAAAAGGTGATAAAAACATACATACTACAATTAATTGATTGCCTATATAATAATAACATTAAGAACATATTTAAAAAATATCACTTAAATATAACTAAAATAATAACAACAAGTTCATTCCCTGCTTTTTTTACTACAATTGTATTAAAATTAATTTGTTTATTAATCTCTAGAGTTCCGCTTCTATATATTCCAAGATTCAATTCAATCCGAGAAGCTAGCTTCATCTGGGGTTGACCACTACCTGTGTTAGGGATGTACAGTACACGTGATAAGTTCTATTTCCGACACAAAAGTAAATGGAACAGCCGAGAGGTGGCTCACATGAGAATTCTCATTTATTTGAGAGTTGAGCCAAGAGGTGAGGTTTTCTGCCGTTTTTCCTTTTATTCGAGTAAGTGTTAGTAACTGCGTACGTGAATATATGTATGTATAACAATTAATATAAGAACACGACGACAGAGGTGTAAATACATACAGATATTGGGTACGAATACAAAGGAATATGGGTAGAACGCATAAATATACCTTTTGTGGAACTAGAACGAAAAAGTTCGCATATAGGTCAATCATTCCCAACCTTCTGTGACCTACAAGACTTTCTAGTACGCGTATTTATGGAACAACAACTTACAAAAAAACATAGAATATGTTTGGAACCTTTAAAGTTTCTGAAATAGAATAAGTAATACATACTTTAATATTTTCTGCTACTCAAAAACTTACTAAGATTAAATCAAGACACAAAAATGAAACATATTTATTCCAACATCAAATTTGCCTAAAGTGTTAAGTTTAAATAATAAAAGAAGCAAGGAATCCGGCCGCACACTTTTGCTAATAAACTGGCATCCTATTTGGGAAAATGTGCGAAAAAACGCATATTTTTACAAAGAGCACGTTCGGCTAGTAGCCGACTTCTTTTGTGCGTTTTTCAAGAGCCAGGCAAATTGGACAATCCTTTGTAACTGCACGCCGTAAACTAAAGCTGAAACTTGTCCGGAACAAAGCGAACGTCGTAAAAATGTTTCGTTCGAACCCCGATACCCAACTAGAATTGTATTGAACTCAGAAAAACGAATTATTTTTTTTATGCTCAGATTCTAATAACATTTCTTAACATCAATTAACATTGGGTTAAAATTTTTTTTTTAAACAACAACGTTTTAATATAAGTTTTTATACACGGATTCTTTATTTTGCATTTTTACGAAAATTGTGAAATAAGAAAGAACAGAGCAACTTAAAATTACATTGCCTACACGTTTTTATAAGGGGATTATTTATTGTCGATAAATAAATTAAAAAAACAAGAACCTATTGTTTCCCATGGAAATAAAATAATAAAGTCCTCAATTATCACAGATCTTAAAATACCAGTGTACTATAGACGTTTCACACATATTTTTTAAGCTTTTTTCAAAAACGCTATGTATTTTAGGAATATCTAGTACTAAACAAAAATATTTGAATAAACTCACAAAACACAGACGTTTGTTAGATGTATCAGTACAATTTATGATTTTTATTCAAAACGGAAATCTTGAATAAACATTTTCAACGTAAATATTACGGAATCGTATACGGTAAACATACCGATCCCGCTATGCGGTATCACATTCTTTTTTCGTCAGGAATTGTCGCATCGTCTAAGATATCAGAATAACAGTCATTAAATGAAATGAATTTTTACATAAATTATGTATATGATAATACCAATTGTAAACGTTATAATGAGTTTGTTTGTTCTGCTGTAAGAGGGGATAATTTCGGCTTATTCCAATCTGTCCGACAAATAGTTCGATCATATAACTACTTGGCGAACAATGTTTTTTGGTGTAATGTAATGGCCCATTTGAGTGTACCGTAAAATTCATTGTAGGAATACTTGGAATAAAATATGTGTGTCCAAACATTTCGACATCTCGGGCTAACTATTTGGAAAATTTTTGTCCAAGTAGTTATATGATCGAACTACTTGTCGGACAGATTGGAATAAGCCATAAATTCTTGTGTTTATGTTAAATAAATAAAAAAGTAAAGTAAAATGGCAAACACCTCTCTCTCTCTCTCTAACTGATAGTAGTACAGTACTGATACTGATAGTAAGTAGTTCACAAGTACAGTGAAGAGAATTTTTGATTTTCGTTAAGAGATAGTTCAAAGATCTTCTTCTTTCTTCCAAAACCAAGAGTTACTCAACTAATATTATGAAGTCACAGACTTTGTTTGAACTAAAATAATCAATATACTTAATACTTACTATTTATAACTTACCATTTATTTAAAGTACTCAAGTAAAGTGCGACAGTATCAGTATTCTATGTATAGCTCCGAATCAGTGCCGACCTTGATCGCGGGCAACTACTGACCTTTACGAGATACAACCAAACCATTTAGTTATGTAGAAATACTCGTAACATTAATTAGACTAGTTACATTAATTACTTCCTACACTTTACACTTGGATATGTAGAGAAATAAAATATACTTTTATGTGTATCGAGCGATGCCATGTATGCTATCTTTCAAACATGGTGTGTTCATGAACACGCGTTGGGCAATCTCGGTTAATACTGTTATTTCACCTCACTGTACTAACATGAGTGTAAGAGAAGTTCATATTAGTTTTCCAAAATATTTAACACTTTGTCTCCATAACAACGACCTCAAAAAAAAAATCCAATTTGATTAAATCGTCCTGAAATTATTAAATCATTACATTTTAGAGCAAACAAAACATAAGTTCTAGCGAGATACAGTAATGTCTATTATGTAAAAGATTTTTCAAAATGTTCAAATATGAAAGGAAATATGCACAAGCATAGGTACACCATATTATTTTATTCATACCCACATATTTCAATAGAGAATGAAAATCGCCAACACTAAACTCCATTGAACATATACCAATAAAGTAATTGAAAACAGTTACGTGTTATATACAGTTAAACGAATTTGGATTAAGTTAGATAGTTAAACAATTAGTTAAGAAACACGATTGCATTACATTTATTACCTAACAACGGCTCATAGTAAACTGGTATTCAGAGCAAGGTCGCCTTCCACGTGCTAAACAATTAATTTTAATTCATATTAACAACAAAATATTAGATACTAGCTGTACCTTGCGATTTAACCCATAGTTCCTCTCCTGTTGGTCATAGCTTGATGATATACTATAGGCTTCCTAGATAAATATAGGTTACCTACCACAGAAATATTTTTTTCAAATAAGACCTGAGACAAACAAACTATTCAGGTATAATTATTTAACAAAACGGGATGTTAGTACGTACTTATTTAAGTCGAAATCCTCGACTAGTACTAACATCCCGTTTTGTTAAATAATTATATACGATGACGTACGTTTCGTTTATTAATAAAAAAAACTATTCAGGTTTATAATATTAATAAAGGAAAAGAAATAAAATTATACTACTAACACTTACTAAGTCTATCGAGCAATCCTTGATTGCAATTTTTCAAACATAGCTGGGTTTTATGATTACTTGACAATATTGTGGCAAGAGTAGTAATTGATTGTACATCTATTCATCCTATCTGTACTAATATCATGAGTGTGAGACACGGCACGCAATGATAAGGAAGTTTCCAGGACTGACTTTGCAGCCCTAACCACCACACCGGCAGCTTGGGCTTTGCTCCACTAGTTCGAGTTTTTGTTTTATATGTAAGTTTTTATTTAAATAATTGAAGAGTTAAGAAATTAAATAAAGTACGATTATAAGTATATAACGTAATAATAAAAAAGAGTAATATTCTAATCACGCGAACAAAACTGTATCAGAGAATCTTTATGCGACGCGCATATTACATTAACGTTTAAAATGTATTTGGGTCAAATGGGAACATGGTGTTTGTTAATTAAAATAATGTAGCCACTTTAATTGTAACCTTTTACCTTTTCATTTAATAAAATTTAGTTACGAACTATCCTTCGTTATATTATTTATAACTAGCGGCTTTTGAAGGTTTTATCCATGTAAATCTATAAAGTTACTAGCTGCGCCCCGCGGTTTCACACGCGTAGTTCCCGTTCCCGTTCCCGTGGGAATTCCGGGATGAAAAATAAATGTTGGCCGATTCTCAGTCCTACTGAATATGCTCACAAAATTTCATGAGAATCGGTAAAGCCGTTTCGGAGGAGTATGGCAACGAAAACTGTGACACGAGAATTTTATATATTAGATAGATATATAGGATATAAAGTTATTTACATACTTACTTATATTTCTATAACACTTTAACCTAAATCGGACCAGAAGTTCCAAAATCTATTTATTAAAAAACAAAAATAAATCTTTACTTTAAAAAAAAAAATGTTTGATAGGATACTTATATCTGACTATCAGACAACGGTTGTTTAGTCACAAATTGTGTAACTAAACGTAGCATATGAATAGCGTGTGAATAGTAATTGTTCCTTACTAAGTAGTTTATAAGGACTAATAACTATATTTAAGAACCAAATTGGACTACTGTTGTAGTTGTATTATTCGTTTAAACAATTTAATACATTATATTAGCGAAATCTATAACATGGATGTTTCAAATAAGACCTTCACAGCGGAATGCTTACTCATTAAATTAAAAAAATACTATGTAGTAACTCGTTACTTCAAATTATGTGACTGAGTGCACTAATAGTAAACAAGTTAACCAACCTAGAACAAAGAACTATTAAAATATTACCCACAAAATGACGAATTCGTTACGTAAATTGTGTGAATTCACCAGAGATTTTAATTTTGATTATAATTCGTAAAAATTTCATTGTAATTTCGCCTTCATTGAAAGAATAGCTGAGACATCTCATGGCCTTTGACAGGTCTCACAATTCGGAATCCGGCTGTTTTTTTTATTTAATTACGATAGAATTTTTTAATTGAAACGTTCTATAATATTGTGGACATATTTCTAAATCATTATAAGAATATACTTAATATAATTTTACAAAAACTGAGAATAAATATTTATATAAAAAATCTGTCAGTCTTCTTAGTTACATTTCCATAAAATAAATACTCAACGAATGATAATAAAAAAGAATAATAATCATAATTCTAGATCTAGATCTAGACTAGTCGAGGGATTTGACTTATAGGTACGTGTAAATATCCCGTAAAAAGATATTAATTATAATTATAGATTTTAGTCACTCCTATAAGTTTTCTAAAAAATACACTGATTGAGCGTTAAAAGAAGACACACGTAATATGTAAATACAAAAGTTACTTATAAGGTTTCCACTTCGAACTTCCTTACAAAACAATCTACTAATTATTCAAAGTCAAAGTGAAATAAATCTCCATTACTCAGGATGTGATATTAGTAAGATTATATATAGTTAATTAGCAATATTAATTAAAACACATGTACTATAATGTAGATTATAAAAAGGTATATGTATTTTCTGTTTCTGGTATTTATAGTTAGTAACTGATTGACATTTTGGCCAGTTAAAGTCATAAAATAAATTAAAAAAGGTATTGAGCGTCATCTGTACAGTCTTATAATGTCACTTCCCTGATGCGTGTAACTCATCGACCGAGAACCGCGACTACACAGGTATGATTTTCGCGGTCGAACCCGCGGGCCCTTCCAATAACCGTCAAGGCCTTCGGTAGCCATATAAAATAAGTTCACCTGCCCGCAACGACACACTCTGTTACTTTCACGCGAGCAGTGCACATTTTGACCGCAAAAATGTTCAGGCTCATTTTATTTACCTTTGTGATCGCGATCGCAACATGCCAGCAACACGAGGGCGCGAGACGTGTCCCCAAATACGCCGGTGATCCCAAAACCGCTGCCATCGTCCAAGAAGCGCGGTACCTCAGTGGAAACGGAGCCTTCGGTGCCGCCTACCAACAGGAAGACGGTATCGACTTCAAGGAAGAAACGGATGCCGAAGGAAACAGGAAGGGCAGTTACTCGTACATCGACCCCAGCGGTCAAAGAAAAACTGTGAACTACATCGCCGGCAAAAACGGATTCCAAGCCGTCGGAGACCACATCCCGACCGCTCCCCACGCTGCGGCTCCCACTCCCGGATACACACCCGACCCCAGATACAACTCGCCCGATTACAAATCTCAGCAGTACAGTGCCCCTCAGCAATACACCGCTCCAGTCGCTCCTCGCTCCTACGGCGGCAAGCCTAACGAAGATGACGGTCAGTACCACCCTGAGCTGTACGAACAAGAAAACTACGACTCTCAGCCTCAGTACCAGCCCCAGCCGCAATACCAAGCGCAATCGCAATACCAATCACAACCTCAGTACCAGGCCCAGCCGCAACCCCAGTACCAGACCCAGCCGTCATACCAGAGCCACAACATCTACCCCGGAGTGCAACAAGCTCAATACAGTGGTCTCCAGAGCGAGCAGTACTCCGCCCCCGTGCAAGCCCCGGCTCGTCAACACCAACAGTACTACGAGCCCACCACGCCACCACCGACCCGATTCTTCCCGCCCGGCAAGTTCAGTCTGAATCGTGCTCCCGACGGTTACACTTACTCGTTTCACAAAGTATAATAAATCTTGTTTATCAAATAGGTCTCGGCGTTTTGTGAAGCCCAAAATAAGTAAAAAGCACGCATCAATTAGCAAATCGCCGAGTCATAGAAAGGGTAGCCACGGGTTTCACCCGCTGGCTTTGAAGCATTTCTTAATTGTTGTTTGCTGTGATATTGTAAGTTAATGGACAGGTAAAATGTTGTTTTGTAAATTGTCAAAGGTGGACCGTGAAGGGAAGCGTGCGTGAAACGACTGAAACTGCACTTGTAAATATAGAATTACATACAATAAGAAAAAATATACCATTTTTTATTTAAAACCTCTTAATATTACTTTACTATTACATAAAGAAATGTCCGATGACTTCCTGGTTGGGTTCAAAGGCAGGGTGTGGGCAGCGTCCGCATTCTACCGCACTTACTGCAACTAGATCACCTCACTGGCTGCTGGTACAAGGATATTTCGTTTAAAACCGGTTCGGCCCTGCCACGCCTTGCTTTCCATTTACCTACACATATTTATTGTTCACAATCGGATTGCAATAAGGCTTACAATGGGCAGTTAAGAGCCGAGTTAAACTTTATTTAGAGCCGAACTTAACCACAATAAAGCTTAATGAGTACCGAGCACTGCACTGTCCCAATTTATCATATGAATTGGCATTGATTAAACGAAAATCAATACTCGAATTTTGGTCTGTACTTACATGTTAATTTTACCAATAATCAACGCATTTATGGTAACGTGCAAACAATTAACAAATTGTATTATTAACACGTTGTGATTTGAAAATATATTATGTTCGTTATTACTAAAACATATCGTGAGCCTATTAAATGCCAAAAGGCCGTTGCGTTCAGTATCAGTTATTGCATCTATAGGCAAAGTACAGTTTAATAGTAATAGTTTGTATTGGCGTAACTATGTTCCAATAATTGCATTGTTTTATTCCACACTGTAATAATAGAACAAATGATGAAACGACTGCGTTATTCGGAACAAATTTATTGGAATGTTATTGTCGATAACTCATTGTCTGCGAATGTACAAATTGACCGCGACCGATAGTTTCTGTTTATACATTATGCGCGATGTCTTATTTCGTATTGCCTTTAATCACGATATCATTAATTTTATGCTTAGGCAAAGGTTTCTTGATGTATTAAGTGGATATAAGATTATTAACATTACCTACCTAACTGGGGTAGTGTACTTATATAAAGATTGTTGGCGTAGTTATGTAAAAGTAATTATAAGTAATAAAATATACAGTCTTAAACTTTCGTACTTATTGCAAACTAAGTAATATCTTTAAGAAATTAAAAATATTAAAGTCCTTTATGGACATAACCCACTTAATTCGCAACGTCATAAAACAGTAAGTTACGATAATTAAATTCGTAAAAGTCAATAAAAATTGCGTCGCATGCGCTTGCTAATTTCTTAAGCAAAAATAATAAATGGTAACCGTAGATAATCTGAATATTATTGTACCAATATTCCCACAACAGAGATTAGTTATTTCTCAACTTGCGTTTTATTGCTTTCATATTTCATTCATTCTTTTCCCCGACTCTTGAGAACTACTTTGTAAAAACCTGTGTTTATTCTGCAATACTAAGCGACGTTTTGTTGTGACAATTCACATCATATGGGCCAGTTTCAAAACCATTTAATTACAGACCTTTACTCCCGTACGAGTTGTGTGCAACAATAGCGAACATAATTACTTTGCAAAATTACTTAAACTAGCAACATTCTACTTTATGTTTCCTTCCAACTTAAAAGTAAAACGAAAGATCTCGTAAGAAAATCCTTAACGTTTATTTTCTTAGAGTAAGTTGTTAACTCAAAGTTGTCGGACCTAATCTTATTTAATCCACGATTTAATTTCTGTAGCTTAAGAAAAAAATGAGAAACTCTCCAAGATATGGAGTGGAGTGCCTCTTGGCCTCTCAAACAAACTTTTCCTATTTAATTACAATAGGAAATGGAAATCTAAATGCACCTGGAGTGGAATAAAATGAAAAAATCAATCTCACTTTAGTGCCGAGATCTCAAAGTGGGGCAATCCATAAACTAATTTATTTCATCTGGTAACTGGTACAAACGGAATATAAAATGCAGTTTCAATTTAACTCAATGTACATAATAATGTAATTTATAGAATTTCAACCACTTTTTATTACCCCGATAGAATAGAATTGTTTGAAATTGAGTTTTATCTTAATTGTATTGATTTCTTTGATTTGCAGGGACACTACTTAAAATAAATTATACTAGGTGCAAAATAATTACTACGAATTAAATCTTTGTTTGATCACAATAGTTATTCTAATTGGTAACCTTGAAAATTTGGATTTATGTTAATATTTATAAATTAGTATGTTATCGAAAAAAATGAATTATAGCCAAAAGTTTCATAACAAAATGCAGTCGGTAATATAATCCCGGAAAAGTAAGTAAAAATATTTTATTGATGAATTCAATTATTATTAAAATATCTTTACAGATAGATATTTATGATATTATTACCATGGCCTTATGAGGGAAGACTACATATGTAAAATAAAAAAATGTTATATAGAAGTATCAAGTTTGCTATTGACCAAACCTTACATCACGTATAAAACGTAAAGAAAATGCAAACCCACATCCCAGAATTCCGAATCACGGAGAACAGTTGTAAAGCCAGAAAACTCATCAAACTAGCCACTAGTGTTGTTTCCAAAGTACATAATGCACATTCGAAAAGTATCGATCTTTGTCGAATACGTACGATTTGGAAACAGGAAGAGTGTTGAATGTGTGAGAAAAATCACGGCTGAGTGACCTCCCAAATGCAACCACTTGGTATGCATTGTGCAGTGCATGTGTAGGTACGAGCAATACTCGTATTCGTTTGCGAATCACGACGAGAGCGTTGCAATCCGCGCCAATACGACAAACATTTGCCAATTGCGGTGCACACCTACCCGATTTTGTTTTACCAGTTCAATATTGAATTTTACATAGGATCATGATGGGATTTTCAAGTTTTAAGAGCTAGGATTTATTCGACTAACGCACTTCAATTCATTGGGACATAGTAGATATCTAATGTCATACTTAAACTACACCCATTTGTACCAGTATCCGTCAGATTTGTCCTAGCCATCGTCAAAGTGTCCTAAAGCTCGTCAATTTTCTGTACTAATTTGAACTCTATGCTAATGGATTTAAAGTAGTCATTTTAAGTCATACTTCTAGTGATGCAGTAACTCAACTAAGGTAATGCCTGATAAATGAAAATAAAAATTCATAGCTGCAGGAAATTATATTTTGGTACATAAATTACATAAGAAGCCAAAACTGGTCATTTTTAGTGAGATTAGTCCTCCAATTTAAAGTCGCTCAGCAGGCTATGGAAAGAGCTATGCTTGGTGTTTATCTGAAAGATCGTATTCGGAATGAAGTAATCCGACAGATAAACAAAGTGACCGACATAGCTCCAAGAATTAGCTTGCTGAAGTGACAGTGGGCTAGCCACATCTGCAGAAAAACCAACAACCGTTTGTTGGGATAAATGAGTTCTAGAGTGTAGACCACGTTTAGGCAAGCGTAGTGTAGGACGCCCATCGGCGACGTGGGGTGATGGACATCCGCAAAGATGCTGACAGCTGATGGATGAGATTGTGCTCATTGGCCAAGCCTGGAAGAGACTTATGTACAGCAGCGGACGAGAGCAGCTACAAATAGTAAAGGCTACGAATAGTGGATTTGCTAAGAAAAGTGGATTTGCTACGAATAGTGGATTTGCTACAAAGAGTGGATTTGCTACGAATAGTGAATTTTCTACGAATCGCCAACATGCTACGAATAGTAATAATAATAAAAAATAAATAATAAGCCCGCAGGGCACCTTTGAGGCGGGGTGTCGGGGAGTAGCCCCCCCGGACCCCGCGGACCTGACGCGCTCCCGGGGGAGGTCACCATTCCTCACCTCCGCTTGCCTTCACTGGCTGGCGGAGTGAACACTGACGAGGAACAGGTCCCCCACCTCCGTGCTTGCCTTCATTGGCCGGCCGGAGTGGAGACCGCGAGAGCACTTTGGTGCTCGGAGAGTGAGGGGCGTTGCGTAAGTGGTGAGTTGGCTTAGCATGAAGCTGGACCCTCGGGTTCACTGGATCGCGGTTTAAAACCCAGGGCGTCTGCTCCACTCTCAAAGCCGCTCGTTTCTTGTTGCCCCCTTGTTGCGACTCGAGCGACTTGTTTGGGGGGCCCAGTTATAGAGCTGGCAAGTCTCCACCCGCCACTTTGTACGTGTTTATATCATTGTATTGGCGGGTGCCATAGTCCCCATAGTTCCCCAATATCCAGTCCATTAAACATCCCATTCCCATAACCCAGTCGATCACTTAATACGAATTGATCTTTTGCTACGAATCGATCAGTGTCTACAAATCGTCACTTGTAACGAATCGTTCAGAGGCTACGATTCGATCACTTGTTACGAATCGATCAGTGGCTACGAATCGATCACTTGCTGCGAATCGATCACTCGCTACGAATCGATCAGTTGCTACGAATTGATCAGTTGCTACGAATCGATCAGTTGCTACGAATTGATCAGTTGATACGAATCGATCACATGCTACGAATCGATCGGTTGCTACGAATCGATGATTCGCTACGAATCGATCACATGCTACGAATCGATCAGTTGCTAGGAATCGATCACTCGCTACGAATCAATCAGTTGCTACGAATCGATCAGTGGCTACAAATCGATCACTTGCTACGAATCGATCACATGCTACGAATCAATCAGTTGCTACGAATCGATCACTCGCTACGAATTGATCACATGCTACGAATCGATCAGTTACAAATCAATCAGTTGCTACGAATCGATCAGTCGCTACGAATTGATCACATGCTACGAATCGATCAGTTGCTACGAATCGATCAGTGGCTACAAATCGATCACTTGCTACGAATCAATCACATGCTACGAATCGATCACATGCTACGAATCAATCAGTTGCTACGAATCGATCACTCACTACGAATCGATCACTCGCTACGAATCGATAAGTTACTACGAATCGATAAGTTGCTACGAATCGATCCGTTGCTACGAATCGATTAGTTGCTACGAATCGATGATTCGCTACGAATCGATCACACGCTACGAATCGATCAGTTGCTACGAATCGATCACATGCAACGAATCGATCACTCGCTACGAATCAATCACATGCTACAAATCGATAAGTTGCTACGAATCGATAAGTTGCTACGAATCGATCAGTTGCTACGAATCGATCAGTTGCTATGAATCGATCATTCGCTACGAATCGATCACACGCTACGAATCGATCACATGCTACGAATCAATCAGTTGCTACGAATCGATCACATGCTACGAATCGATCAGTTGCTACGAATTGATTACATGCTACGAATCAATCAGTTGCTACGAATCGATCACTCGCTACAAATCGATCAGTTGCTACGAATCGATCAGTTGCTACGAATCGATCACATGCTACGAATCGATCACTCGCTACGAATCCATCACATGCTACGAATCGATCACATGCTACGAATCGATCAGTTGCTAGGAATCGATCACTCGCTACGAATCAATCAGTTGCTACGAATCGATCAGTGGCTACAAATCGATCACTTGCTACGAATCGATCACATGCTACGAATCAATCAGTTGCTACGAATCGATCACTCGCTACGAATTGATCACATGCTACGAATCGATCAGTTACAAATCAATCAGTTGCTACGAATCGATCAGTCGCTACGAATTGATCACATGCTACGAATCGATCAGTTGCTACGAATCGATCAGTGGCTACAAATCGATCAGTGGCTACAAATCGATCACTTGCTACGAATCGATCACATGCTACGAATCGATCAGTTGCTACGAATTGATCACATGCTACGAATCAATCAGTTGCTACGAATCGATCACTCGCTACGAATCAATCACATGCTACGAATCGATCACATGCTACGAATCAATCAGTTGCTACGAATCGATCACTCACTACGAATCGATCACTCGCTACGAATCGATAAGTTACTACGAATCGATAAGTTGCTACGAATCGATCCGTTGCTACGAATCGATCAGTTGCTACGAATCGATGATTCGCTACGAATCGATCACACGCTACGAATCGATCAGTTGCTACGAATCGATCACATGCAACGAATCGATCACTCGCTACGAATCAATCACATGCTACAAATCGATAAGTTGCTACGAATCGATAAGTTGCTACAAATCGATCAGTTGCTACGAATCGATCAGTTGCTACGAATCGATCATTCGCTACGAATCGATCACACGCTACGAATCGATCACATGCTACGAATCAATCAGTTGCTACGAATCAATAAGTTGCTACGAATCGATCAGTTGCTACGAATCAATCATTCGCTACGAATTGATCACATGCTACGAATCAATCAGTTGCTACGAATCGATCATTCGCTACGAATCGATCACATGCTACGAATCGATCAGTTGCTACGAATTGATTACATGCTACGAATCAATCAGTTGCTACGAATCGATCACTCGCTACAAATCGATCAGTTGCTACGAATCGATCAGTTGCTACGAATCGATCACATGCTACGAATCGATCACTCGCTACGAATCCATCACATGCTACGAATCGATCACATGCTACGAATCAATCAGTTGCTACGAATCGATCACTCGCTACGAATCGATCACTCGCTACGAATCGATAAGTTATTACGAATCGATAAGTTGCTACGAATCGATCACTTGCTACGAATCGATAAGTTACTATGAATCGATAAGTTGCTACGAATCGATTACTTGCTACGAATCGATCACTCGCTACGAATCGATCATTCGCTACGAATCGATCACATGCTACAAATCGATCAGTTGCTACGAATCGATCACATGCAACGAATCGATCACT
This sequence comes from Timandra comae, assembly GCA_958496195.1. NCBI lineage: Eukaryota > Metazoa > Arthropoda > Insecta > Lepidoptera > Geometridae > Timandra > Timandra comae. The sequence continues at coordinate 5,250,975 of OY292367.1, forward strand.
CGCTACGAATCAATCACATGCTACGAATCAATAAGTTGCTACGAATCGATCACTCGCTACGAATCGATCACTCGCTACCAATCGATAAGTTGCTACGAATCGATCATTCGCTACGAATTGATCACATGCTACGAATCAATCAGTTGCTACGAATCGATCACATGCTACGAATCAATCAGTTGCTACGAATCGATCAGTTGCTACGAATCGATCACTCGCTACGAATCGATCAGTCGCTACGAATCGATCAGTCGCTATGAATCGATCACTCGCTACGAATCGATAAGTTGCTACGAATCGATCACTCGCTACGAATCGATCAGTCGCTACGAATCGATCAGTCGCTACGAATCGATCACATGCTACGAATCGATCAGTCGCTACGAATCAATCACATGCTACGAATCGATCACACGCTACGAATCGATCAGTTGCTACGAATCGATTATTCGCTACAAATGGTTGACATGCTACGAATCGATCAGTTGCTACGAATCGATCACATGCTACGAATCGATCACATGCTACGAATCGATCACTCACTACGAATCGATAAGTTATTACGAATCGATAAGTTGCTACGAATCGATCACTTGCTACGAATCGATAAGTTACTATGAATCGATAAGTTGCTACGAATCGATTACTTGCTACGAATCGATCACTCGCTACGAATCGATCATTCGCTACGAATCGATCACATGCTACAAATCGATCAGTTGCTACGAATTGATCACATGCTACGAATCGATCAGTTGCTAGGAATCGATCACTCGCTACGAATCAATCAGTTGCTACTAATCGATCAGTGGCTACAAATCGATCACTTGCTACGAATCGATCACATGCTACGAATCGATCACATGCTACGAATCAATCAGTTGCTACGAATCGATCACTCGCTACGAATTGATCACATGCTACGAATCGATCAGTTACGAATCAATCAGTTGCTACGAATCGATCACTCGCTACGAATTGATCACATGCTACGAATCGATCAGTTGCTACGAATCGATCAGTGGCTACAAATCGATTACTTGCTACGAATCGATCACATGCTACGAATCGATCAGTTGCTACGAATTGAGCACATGCTACGAATCAATCAGTTGCTACGAATCGATCACTCGCTACGAATCAATCACATGCTACGAATCGATCACATGCTACGAATCAATCAGTTGCTACGAATCGATCACTCACTACGAATCGATCACTCGCTACGAATCGATCCGTTGCTACGAATCGATCAGTTGCTACGAATCGATCCGTTGCTACGAATCGATCAGTTGCTACGAATCGATCATTCGCTACGAATCGATCACACGCTACGAATCGATCAGTTGCTACGAATCGATAAGTTGCTACGAATCGATTACTTGCTACGAATCAATCACATGCTACAAATCGATAAGTTGCTACGAATCGATAAGTTGCTACGAATCGATCAGTTGCTACGAATCGATCAGTTGCTACGAATCGATCATTCGCTACGAATCGATCACACGCTACGAATCGATCACATGCTACGAATCAATCAGTTGCTACGAATCGATCACTCACTACGAATCGATCACTCGCTACGAATCGATAAATTGCTACGAATCAATCAGTTGTTACGAATCGATCACTCGCTACGAATCGATCACTCGCTACGAATCGATAAGTTGCTACGAATCGATCCGTTGCTACGAATCGATCAGTTGCTACTAATCGACCATTCGCTAAGAATCGATCATACGCTACGAATCGATCATTCGATAAGTTGCTACGAATCGATAAGTTGCTACGAATCGATCAGTTGCTACGAATCGATCACATGCTACGAATTAATCAGTTTCTACGAATCGATCACTCACTACGAATCGATCACTCGCTACGAATCGATAAGTTGCTACGAATCGATCAGTTGCTACGAATCGATCATTCGCTACGAATTGATCACATGCTACGAATCGATCAGTTGCTACGAATCGATCACATGCTACGAATCGATCAGTTGCTACGAATCGATCACTCGCTACGAATCGATCAGTAGCACGAATCGATCAGTCGCTACGAATTGATCAGTCGCTACGAATCGATCAGTCGCTACGAATCGATCAGTTGCTACGAATCGATCAGTCGCTACGAATCGATCTCTCGCTACGAATCGATCACATACTACGAATCGATCAGTGGCTACGAATCGATCACATGCTACGAATCGATCAGTTGCTACGAATCGATCAGTTGCTACGAATCGATCAGTGGCTACGAATCGATCACATGCTACGAATCGATCAGTTGCTACGAATCGATCACATGCTATGAATCGATCACTTGCTACGAATCGATCACTCGCTACAAATCAATCACATGCTACGAATCGATCAGTTGCTACGAATCGATCTCTCGCTACGAATCGATCAGAGGCCACGAATCGATCAGTGGCTTATAGTGGATATGTTACGAAAAGTGGATTTGCTACGAAAAGTGGATTTGCTATGAATAGTGGATTTGCTACGAAAAATGGATTTGCTACGCATAGTGAATTTGCTACAAATAGTGGATTTGTTACGAAAAGTGGATTGGCTACGAATAGTGGATTTTCTACGAATAGGTAATTCTGCTACGAATAGTGTACTTGCAACGAATTGCAAACTTTTATTGCGGGTAAAGCCACAAATAAAAGCACAGTTTATAAGAATAAAATAAAACTATACACCCTTATTTTGAAATTGCGATACCTTATCTCACAGCTAATGTAAACGACGGGTGACAATATAATAGTGAAGTTAGTTTTTTTCTTTTGCTTTTATTTAAAAAGTTATGATAAGTCAAAGATTTTCAAAATCCCACCGAATTTTATTGTTATTCTACACCTATCAACCGGCGAGCGCTGCGATACACAGCTGAGCGCGGTCATCGACCCGAGCCGTCACAGAATACTTGATAGCTAGTGTGCCGTCTGGTAATACGACATTGATTTGGTATTTTTTAAAGATAAGTAATCGATTATCATTTTTGATATTTTTATTGGATATATGGATTGAGTTACTGCTACAGATATTCTGATTTTAATAAGTCCCATATTTTCAAAATAGGGGTGTATATGTTTTACAAAAAGTATTTTATTATCCACTTATAATACTTATACACTTATAGCTCAATTATTTAATATCAATACTTTTTTTATTCATTTACAAAATAAAAATAAAACATTGTTGTGTTGGATGCGCGCGAATAGAAAAACTGTTTATTTATTAGCGAAAAATGATAATTTCTTCGCAAATGTGTAGTAGGCCATGAGCGCCCAGAAGAGTAATCTTGTAATCACGTCTACCCAGTACATTCTGGAAAGAAAATTAAGGAATTAGGGAATCCTGGTAATACGGCAAAAACACTAAAAAATTGTCGCGAAAAACTCTACATAGCGCGCACAGCGGGCTATGGAGAGTTTACTTGGAGAGAGCTATGCTTGGAGTTTATCTGAAAGATGGTATTCGGAATGAAGTAATCCGACAGATAAACAAAGTGACCGACTAGCTCCAAGAATTAGCTCGCTGAAATGGCAGTAGGCTAGCCACATACGCAGAACAACCGACAACCGTTGGGGTAAACGAGTTCTTGAGTGGAGATCGCGTCTAGGCAAGCGTAGTGTAGGACGCCCATCGGCGAGGTGGGGTGATGACATCCACAAAGTTGCTGGCATCGGATGGATGACATTAGCTGAGCTCAATGAAAGATTTTAGGGCCGATTTGGTTTCGATAGAATCCAGAGCTATTTCATTGTCTTCAATCGCCAAGTTTATACTTTATTATTCAACTATAAAACTATATCAGTAGACCTTACTTCCGTAATTCCGTACCTCTGAGGATTGGCGTTCATTGTCTTTTCTCATAGTGTCTTCAGAATCGTCAGCCCGTCCGCTAACACTTTGAAGACACTGTATTTCAGAGACTGTCTGTAAGACCTACGAGTAATATATTTGAGATGAAAGAGGCAAAAACGACTTAACTGGTTCTACGCGTTGTATGAATCTTATACACAGATTTTTTAATAACTAAATGGGAAATTGGTACTTACATATAAGTACCAAAATTATAATTTTTACAAAGTCAGTTAAGATATCATGCACCTGCAGTTTTTCTGTTAAAATTTTTATTTTCATTCATCAGGCATTGACAATTTTGTTGAGTAACTGCATCACAAGAAATATGACTGAAAATTACTACTTTAAACCCATTGGCATAGAGTTCAAATTAGCACCGAAAATTGACGAGCTCTAGGACACTTCGACGATGACTAGGACAAATCTGACGGATACTGGTACAAATAGGTGTTAGTATGTACTAATAGCTGACACACTCGAAATAAAATATAAATATGAATAAATAGCACAATTCAATGGATAATATCGAAAGATAATTAATGTTACTGTTATAAAAAAAAAATCACACATACAAAGGTCCGCCCAATCTTGCAAAATGTAACATCGAACGTAGTGAGCTAGACTACAGATTCAATGGTTAAATCTCACAAAAATCACGAAATCTCGAATTGTCAATTTCCATCGCTCATTTCTCCAAAACAATTGCAGTTATTAACACATATTGCTATTGTAATGATAGCAAAGATTACCATAAAGATGCTGTAATTCAAATTTTTTATGAATATATTGGTTGAATTAAAATATGAACATTTTTCTATAATCTGACGAGTACTGGGACACTGACGACATTACGTACCTTTCCCTTACTTGTATACGTAACTAGTACGTAGCATGAAACCTACTTAGTTAAACTATGTAATAATATAGCAATGGTATAGATAATGTTAGGCTAGGCTGCCGCAAACCGGACGAACCGTGGGCACGAGTCACTACCGAGTTGCAACCGACTTAAACAAGGTGCAAACATTGGTCAATGGTCATGACAACACTGGCGATATTGGAAGGATTGAAGAGGCCAAAAGTAGGACGTAATAGACTCTTAGTAAAAAGTAGTGAAAATATTAAGATTTTAATTATTTAAAAATACTCAATTAATATAATTTAACTAACAAAATCTCAACTAGTATTCATTTTTAAATGAGGTACAGTTATCCTTTAGAGATTTAGACTAAAGGTAATCTTATGTCTAGTCTAGAGATTCCTAGATTGATGTAGGTAACTTGTCAGTTGAAGTAACTTGAATTTGATGTTGAATTTGTTCTTTAGAGCAATGGTAAGTCTAAAGTTCTAAGGATGCCTGTAAGGTTAAATGTACATCTAAAATGTGATGTGGTTTTCAAGATCTAAGTAAGTTTAAATAATTTAATTTAATACAATCAGAATTGCAGATCTACGCACAAAATAATTTACACAATATTTAGTATTTATTTTGAGCGATATCCATCCACATATCTATTATAAACTTTCATGTTTTAAAATACTTTTTATGGAGAAAAAAAACATTTTTAATTACACATATTTCTTTCGTTCAAAACTTATTCTAACATAACCCTTGTAGTCGTATGTAACGTACACAACAGTACATACTGTAAGTAAACCGTGAGAGTTAACATTACGATAAGTCGTATCGTGTATCCAGGATATAAGATGCAACTATCCGATCCCGCACATCCCGAGGGATCCAGTCCGGGCAAAGGAACGTTTTCCACGAGAATAATAATGTCCGGGATACTTATTACTGTGATCGATAGTCTTGGTCAAATTGCGCAGTGTCTACCGCATTGAGACTTATGTAACAAACTTTAATATTAAAAGCGTTGAATAATAAAATATTTCTTAATAATATTTATTACAATTTCTCAAGTATGAATATAGTTTTTGATTCTTTAAATCAAATGTACCACTATTTTGGCCCGAACTTTAATTAAATTAGTCTCTTTATTAAGTCTTTCGACCTGAAACATCTTTTTTGCATGACAAATGCGTCTCTCTTACTGATATTAGTACAGTGAGGAGATATACACAATTACCACACAAGAGCCGTGCAACCACCCAAAAAGTTTCTATTTTTAAAAACATATTCCAGAATGGAAGGAAAATCTTTAGGTATGTTTCAATAGAAACAACACACTTTGGAAAAAGGTATCGGGTGAACCCAAGGCACACAGCTTGTTTTAAATAATGTGTATCTACATAATAATCAATATACTTATACTAAAGGTAAATTGTGATACTGTATTAATATATCTCCTAAATCCTACGCCAAATCCCTGTGGCTTTTATTACAATAATTAATGCTGTATTAATATGTAGTTATCCGTAAGCTCCTATAAATAAATTGCTTATTGTGTTAACTAAGTACTTCTTGCAATTTCACTTCGGTATTTATACAGAAAAAGTTGCTTTTGTTACTTTAGTGGTCTTTATATTATTGGCAATGTGAAGTAAAGTTGGTATTGACCCTGCCTGCTAAGCTAAAAGTGACAGGTTCGACTCGACAATATTTGTATGTGTGAACGAGTATGTTTTCTGTGTCTAACGTATATCTATGTCTTAAGAATTTATAGTACTATTACATTTGAATACCTACCAATTTGTCATAAAATAAATTCACCAGAAATATGACTTATGTCCCGCATTAGAACGTATACGACCAATGATAATATTTTATATCTGCTCTGCTACTTCAAATTACAAATTGTTCCCTTACTAAAAGTAAGTTATTGCCAAAACTTTATACATAAAACACCGCTGAGTGCACATCATTGAAGTGAATACAGACTAGAATCGTTTAGGCGTCGTTAAGTGGGAGTCAAGTTTAGTGGTCGTAAACGCGCACGCAGTTAAATAGATTCCTTCGCTGTGTAACTGTCTAACTTCATTACTCTGATGGTGAACATACTCTGATCCGGATTCTTTATCTTATAAATCGAATCGTTTTTATATGTCGTATATGCCTATATAATCGTATGAGGGGAATATTTTTATAGTACCAATGAAAACAGGATAATATCTCTTTTTAAAGATAATATTCGTGAATTATTTTACATCCTGCTTTGGAGGGAACGTTAAGCCCGGTAGTACGTAGAGTACTACCGGGCTTAACGTTCCCTTACTACATTATACTACTTACATTATAGACAGTCGTGACAGATAGTTACACACCTTAGAAAATCTATCCAAAAAACATCGCAGCATGGACGAACGCGTAAAATTACCCACTAACGAAAATTTACAAACATACATTTTATCTACTTGTCTACTATTAACAGGCATGATGCTTTAACTTTTAAACTAAACCGAAGAAACTCACAAAGACGCAGTAGCAACCACACAGCAGGAAATGTAACAATTTATCACGAAAGTATTTGCGGGCGTCGCGTCCCCCAAAAGTGGCACCATTTAAAAACCTTAAAGTTGAAGCACAACGCAATGGTCAGTGGGACGTTTTTATTGTGCGGTGTCCACACGCGTCGACACGAACCGGATATAAATCCGGACCGCACGTGCCTCCTCACCGCACGAAAAATTAACTCCCGACTATGTCCCGGTTTTTATAGCAAGGCAATAATGCAGTTTAGCGTTTATTCTTCGGGAGCGTGCCGACGCTTGCTCGGTTCAAAAGGACATAATTTTATCGCTCACGTACAGTGTTCAGTTTTACGGAAAATTCTGACGCAATTATGAAGCAAAAAGTGCGCGCGTCCATTGTAATGCTCGAACAGTGATAATGTAAAGTGCAATTTTGTGTTAATATTAGCTTTCCATTCGTGTCTTCACTAGTGGCCCTCGATTTGTGTAAAATCTCTGAAAGACTTTAAGTAATGACTGAATTGTTCAATAATATTTTTATGGCAACGAGTAAATCTCCAAAATGAATTTGATGTTTTATTAAAATATTTTCATAGCCATAATTAAACTAAACACTTAATACCATAATATTAAATTGAAACCCACTACACCGGCCATTTTCACGATAATATTGCGATTAATATTTACGTGAGTATCCACAATTTCCAGAACACGGACACAATCCGGATAACAGGGAAATTAGCACACCGACCCGGATATTATCTAATGCGTATAATATTTTTATTACCCACTTACTGTTATTTCGTATTGGTCATTAGGGCTGAACCTTCGTTTTAAGGAAAAACGTTTATTATGGGTATTTTAATAGGATTTTATGAGGTAATGTAAGTATTTGCCTGCAGGTGATATCGTCACGGCCTTTAACGCATGTCGCTGCGTGTATCCGGACACCCGGGCTTTATCCGCATTACAAGGAAATAAGCACGTTGATCCGGATATTAACACAGACTTTTATACATGAGTAACATTATCTAACTTTACAATAACACATTTTACTAGAAGTTTGACTGCAGTTTCGCTCGCAGTATAGTTGAATCATATTCTATTTCTTAATAGTTTACACTATCTGTAGACATCAGTACCGATAATGAACTATTATAAAAACTATTTTATTCATGCAAACAAAATTGTATAAATGAATTCTACTTTTAAATTAATAGGAAATCGTAGTTTCAATTACACCTTCATATTATATAATGTATATAGAAGGTAATTTAAAGTAAATAGTCATTAAATACATATCTAATGATAAGATACTCGAAACTACGGCTGTCAGCGAAGTTTGAGCGTGTAATACAGAAACTCATCCAACTGTATTCATAGATTAAACTAGTAGCTAGACGAAACTATAGTTGTACTATTAAAGTAGTAGTTAGCATCGCTTTAATTTCCTACTAAACATTTGCGATCTAAATGAAAATATTCACTTAAAGCCGGTCGCGTTTTCTTAGCAAATAGACTTATCTCTTTAATATAGCTGTTCTAAAATGCATATACCTTCGTGTTTATAGAGCGCAGTCACAGCACGTACACGACGGTTCAAATAAAGTGCAGTGGTTGTTTACTTTAAGAGATTATTTCCTTGTACAAACAGTATCACATTACACCCGCGCCCGTACACACAGTTCGGAAACCCAACGGAATTACCCGGCTTGTTCCGTTTACATTTACTTTCTTATTCGCATTTACACACGGATAAACAACTAGGAATACTTTGGTTTATTACAATTATTACAATACAAGTACATTTTTAATAATCTTTTAAGTTCAGAAAAAAAAACTAAATGCATTAAGTACTTTTATTACATTTAAATATATTTTACAAATACATTTTCTTCAAACGAATTTTCGTAAATGATTTTCATCTCATTACTTAATCAATTTTTTTGGATTTTTATCAATTGCAATGGTCTAAAAACCTTCTTAACAAAATAATATTGCTCTCAAAGCTCTCTTTTCAATCAAGCCGTGTGTTATAATTTACTTAGCCGCCAAATGCGGTAAATTCTCACACTATTTTGTTTGTCGGAGGGCGATTCCAAACCCTCTCAGTGCACCTGCTGTTTACTACTTTAATTGCTTTAGCCATTAATCCATGTTCGTTTGGGACCGAACAGATACGGAATATGACCAACTAATACCAACTTAACAATACAAAATGAACATTTTATTCAACTCGAAACATAATCCTCTTTCTGACAACTTTTTTGTGAACTTTTGTTTTAAAAGAAAATATTTTTCCTGGTTCAAAATTACGTGGTTTATTTGATTTTATTATCCTATTTTTAACTGTTAATTTTCATAAGAAGTAATTTTTTAAACAGGTAGAGTTCGTTTTTTAGTTTAAATGTGATAATCGCAGGAATTATTAATGCGAAGTAAATAGTAAAAAATTTAACAATTTTATAACAATAAATATTTTAGGCTTGTTATCAACAGTTCACCAATATGCACTTAGATAATACAACACTTATGCTCCTACTGATTAAATTATAGTGACGTAATTAATCGGATTGACAATTAGCTAATAATATCGTAATATACATTTGATAACAATAATTTAAATCCTCTGTCTAATAATACTAAGTTTTGATGACATTTATATCATTCATTAATGATAGTCCATACGTAAGCATGAAATTAAATGTTTAATATTTTTTTCAACACACTTGCTCATAAAGGGGCTCTTATTTGTGCAAAAACAGTTCATTCATTCATTCATTCGATTTTTTTTTTAATAAGTATATTTTTTAGTCTTTGGTTGATCACCATTGTTGTGTTGGATGCGCGCGAATAGAAAAACTGTTTATTTATTAGCGAAAAATGATATTTTATTATTAATTTCTTCGCAAGTGTGTTGAAAAACGTTGTATGGTACGCGCGTGTATTGATGATTACTACCTCGGCTATCTTCTGACCCTCGCCTGACGGCTAGGGCCTCAATAGCGCCTCGTAAGTAATCACCAACTTACCTCGCTTGTACCATAAATAACTATTTTTGTTTTTTTCAGTGTATTCATGACCATGCTTTATCCTAAAAACACTGAACGGATTTGAATGCAGTTTTACTGTAATTAGTTACCAACACGTCTTCAGAAAACATTGTGTATTAAAAACACCTACATTTAACTCAACTTACTACGAGGAAATAACATTATTTTGTAAATACAATAACAACTTAGTAAATTATGAACGTGTGCGAAAAGTATTTCTGTTGTATTTGTATTGTATTTTTTGGATCCTTAATCCGACTCTGTCGGTTCAGGGTCAGCTGTCGCATTCACAGGACGTTTTTGCACCTACGGACATACCCTACACTTCTCCCCTCGAAACGCTAAATTGTTTTCTTGCTGTATTTCGGTATTGCTTCGCTTCCTAACGACTAATAGAACGCCTCGAAATACCTAGACGCGTCTGTTCCAGCACCAGACTATAATTACACCAAGAAAATTAAAGTTAGATTATATCGCAGTTTTAGATATTACTTGTTCAAAGTTCTGTTTTTGTTATTGAAAACTTTAAAATGAATTAAGATATTTCTAATATAACTTTTTAAAATTCTATGTTATCTAGCCAATTTATTTGAACAAATAGAACGTAAATAATTTAAAACTAAGTAACGTAATGTTAAGTTGTTCAACAAAGTTATTATTCAATTACAAAGAAAACTTTTTTTAACTTCAATGAATAAGCCTTTAATTTTTCCGATTGTCAATACAAAATATGTCGAATCACGTCCAAAACATTAAAAATTGAGTTTCAAAACGTTTCTTTGTGCCACAATGCCGCATCGTGGTGGTAATTAAACTTTTTGCATCACCAGATGCATCGCTGTCACGTGCCGGAGTTATGAGCTGATCGTGACCATCCTCGGAGCAGGTTCCAACCTCTTTACTGTGTTCTTCCTGAACGCGATGTTCTAAATTTGAAACATTCAGACGTTTACAACAACCTCCTTTCTTGAACAACTATCAGGCTAATGGCCAGTATTAAATATTTATGTAATAGTACTCCTCTTAAATTTGGAATGGTTTTAGCATTCATTTGTTTTATTTTTGTACTTATTCAAGAGATACGTCACACTATCATTTTTAGAATGCGATCAGCATATCCTGGGAATTAGCACGATTTTCATTCAATATAACAAATATTTGTAAGTATAGCTAAGCTGTGTTTAACTACGTAAACCTTTGTTCAATATTAATTAAAAGCTTCTAAGTAATTAAAAGCATAGGTATTCCGAATACTAAAGTAGGTAAACGAGTTGAAGCTATAAAGACATGCTGTCCTCGTGGACATCAATTTGAATAGACAAGCGTTTGATCGTGTACTGTCATTATGTTAATCTCATTGACATTAACAAGACCTTTTAGTACACTCATGTATTTGTATGTATGTACGAGTATACTTAATATACTTGTGGCAGTTTTCCGCAATTAGACCTAACCAATTTTGGTTATTTTTATAAGTAACTAGCTGTGCCACGCGGTTTCACCCGCGTAGTTCCCGATCCCGTGGGAATTTCGCCGTGAAAAGGTAACAGACAGAGTTACTTTCGCATTTATAATATTAAGTAGGGAAGTAGGGATGATACTTTTAGGTTGATCTTTTGAGGACTACTTATAACTACTGTCGATAGTGTTAGTATGACAATCAGGACCAGCTAACATCTTAAAGTGGCCTAAGGAGGTTAAATACGAAAAAAATAAAAAAATTAAGAGCCACTTCCGTATCAGAAACTCACCACCATTATGATGGCGCCATTGCACATCATGGATACGTAGTAAATGTAATAAAATTATCTAAATATATACTTCTAAGGGAATTGAAATCAGTAGACCTGTATTTTTTAACGATAATAATTAAGTAACTAATCTTATCAAATGCATGATAGAAAAGATTGTTTTCCTTACTACGTATAAGTAGGTAAGTAATATAATTAAAAACTGTCTGTGAATTCCGATATTTAGGGGTTTTACACGATACTTAACATGACGTGTAGAGAGATAAATATCCAACAAATAAAAAGTAGATTTAATATAAGAAATACGTTACTAGATTTAATTTACCGAAAATAGAAAATTCATAAATAAAACTAAATTAACATAACATAACATAATCATTCACTCCATCATCTCATTATAGTAACTGACCCCTAACTAAGCTCGAAGCTTGTATCTAGGGTATCAGAAACTACGCACACACTCATTCACAGACACACCCAGACCGAGACAAACATTTGTGGTTCACACAAATATTCACCCCGCACGGAAATCGAACCCGCAACCTTATGGATGGCAGTCCGGCATGGTGACCACTCTGCCATCGAGGACGTGAAAATTGTTAATAATTCAATTATAACAGTGAACTACGAGTATAATACCTAAATGGCAATTAAATGGACTTGATAATCAAGGTCTATATTGTAAGCTGTCCTTTTGGTTGCCCCTATGAAGCAAACTTTGATCTTAAATATAGTAGTTTAAAATCCAAATTTGCTCGACAGCTTTTAAACATTTTCTTAGTATTCCTAGAAACTCTTTAAAACAGAAAGTAAATAAATGAACGACACATGCACCTGCGGTGTATGTTTTAAATATAACTTAGTACTTCATTGCTCAAAACTTAATTACGAACCAAGGAACACCCATCAAAGTAAGTATGAAGCAACTCATAATAATTCCCTCTGTAAATATCTTCTGCCATTCTCATTAGTCGGCTTTGCACAACAACTGCAGACAGAAGACGTACAAAACGTACATATTTTTAAAATTCAAAAGTAGGGACGTTCTATCAATCTCGTTTATTTGGGGAAGCATTAAGACTCAAGACGAAAAATTATTTTCCATAAGTGTCTAGCTAATTAGTGTTGGCACAAATCTTTAAACTTGAAACTTTTAATGACGACGAATGAAAGTTTACACGCCTCTTAAGTTCTTCGAGCGCACGAAAATTTCTTGGCCTCATTAAGAAGTTGCTGTTCAATTTTAAAGTAGAGTTACAATTATTGATATGCTGTACCTTAATGTGTTTGTATATTTTTTGTTTATATTAATTCACACAATAAACACAATATATACGATACGATATCGTACCTTATATACCTTTACATATACGTTTGAACAGACTAAGAAGTATGTCAATACACACGTGTAAAACTCAGGATGATAATAGTATCCGAACAAACTATATGGCATGATCTCAAAACTAAAAAAAAACTTTCTTTCTTATTTTTACAAAATATTACCCTGTTAACCACTCTAAGAACATCTCATCCATTTGACATATTATCATCTAGTCTAGAGTATCTAAATCAATAAAGATATTATAATATATTTACATGAAAATAATACTATAAATTACTGTAATATCTGACTTTTCTTCAATGAATTCGAACTTATAGGTGTACAAGTACATAATGGTTCAGGTCCAATAAGTTTAAATCACAAACAATGTGTTTTCACATGAAATATATTCTCCGTTACATTTTGTCCATGAATTAAGCTTAATTGAAATCCAACCAGAACTGAACGTAATTAATTATACGATATATCATAATATAAATAACTTAATGAATCACCATTTAACTCACTCCATATATCAACTTGTGTTTGTATTAATATCAAAACATTTTCGGAGTATTTTCCAATGTTTCTTGGTTTCTTCAGTCTGATTTGAGTCATATATGTGTAAGGCCAAAATTTTATCAAAATTTGTTCAGTATTAAAAAGAAATAAAATATAGATATATCCTACATAAGTAATATTACTGTATGTTGCGCATTTTTACGCACATTTTTTCCCTTTTTATACAATCTAAGTAAAACAATTAATTGCAAAAGTAAAAGCACAGAGTTCGGATAGTATTCACTAATACGTGTGTAGGGATAAGTTTATATAAATATGTATTCTAAAACGAATGAAACTTTAAACGAGCAATTTTAGCATATAAATATGTAGATTGTAATAAACTTGTAAGTGGGCAGTTTTCCCCAATTAGACTCTCTAATATAATTTAGATCCTTTGTGAGTTCTGAATTTTTGGTTAAACTAACTTGACCTTTGGGGGCTCTAACTACTCATATTCCCCATCTCTCAGTGGCAGTTCTAAGGATAAAATGAATAAAATGTATATTAACTTTTTTTTAAATGTATACAGATCAGATAATTTTCCTGGAAAACAATACACGATATTACAAAGAAAATACCGTAACAAAGTTTTCTAAAAAACCTTACATAAATAAGAAAGAAAATATACTCCTGTCTTTGTACCTTTATGACCCACCAGCAGCGCCCCGCGGTTTCACCGTGAAAAGGTAACAGACAGACAGACAGATAGATAGATGGACAGACAGACAGAGTTACTTTCGCATTTATAATATTAGTAAAATTAGTAATTAGTAAAGTAAGGAAGTAAGGATTAAAGTAGTAAAATTAAAGTAAAACATATAGACATTCCAAGTAAAAAGTTGTGTAACAAATGCAAGTAGGTATTCAATACAGGTTTCGCAAAAAATAAATTATAGTAATTACAGTAATTCGTTCAGATGCATCAGCCGACTAATGAAAGGTTATTAAAACTAATAATTCTGCACTGGGTCACATTGGTAACACTTACCATTACGTGCGTGTGTCTTTTCTATTATGAAACTCTACTTTGTACCTAGCTTTATTTATTTATTTAGTTAGACACTTCAACAATATCTTCACTTATAATACTAATAATAAAACTTATTCTATGTAACATTCCCGTATGAGATTAGATTTTATTATTTATTATTTATTAGATTGCCCGCAGGGCACCTTTGAGGGCCCGCAGGGCACCTTTGAGGCGGGGTGTCGGGGAGTAGCGACCCCGCGGACCTTACGCGCTCCCGGGGGAGGTCCCCGTTCCTCACCTCCGCTTGCCTTCACTGGCCGGCGGAGTGAACACTGACGAGGAACAGGTCCCCCACCTCCGTGCTTGGCTTCATTGGCCGACCGGAGTGGAGCCCGCGAGAGCACTTTGGTGCTCGGAGAGTTAGAGGCGTTGCGTAAGTGGTGAGTTGGCTTAGCATGAAGCTGGACCCTCAGGCTCAGTGGATCGCGGTTTAAAACCCAGGGCGTCTGCTCCACTCTCAAAGCCGCTCGTTTCATGTTGCCCCCTTGTTGCGATTCGAGCGACTTGTTTGGGGGGCCCAGTTATAGAGCTGGCAAGTCTCCATCCGCCACTTCGTACATGTTTATAGCATTGTATCGGCGGGTGTCATAGTCCCCATAGTTCCCCAATATCCAGTCCATTAAACATCCCATTCCCATAACCCAGTCGTAGTTTTCCATATATTTGCAATAGTCCCAGCAGAACCGGGGACTGTCCTTGGATGCATTTTATAGTGTTATACAGGGATAGTCGCCGGATTGTGCATCCTTTACACAAGATTAAATATGTCAAAGGGCTTCCGTGTGTTGGCTTTGGCCCCATACTAGCCTTCCAAAAGACCGGGACTCATTAATAGTTCCGTGAATGGAAAAAACTTATTCTATGTAACATTCCCGTATGAGATTAGATTTACGATTTACTTTTTAGTTGATTTTTTGATAGTGAATAATGTTTATATTTGAATGAAAAAAATATCTAAAGCTGTTCGATATATTGTCAAAAAAAAATAAAAAATGATCATTAATAGATACACATAATATTAAATAATAAAGTTAATAAAACTGAATTACATGCAAAATCAAATTATTTACACAACAAAAAGTACCGCGTTAAAATTACATAAAAAAAACAAAGCAATAATGTGGTAGATGGCACGCAAATTGAACGTTAAAGTTTCTGCGGTACACCGATGGAAAACGTCAAGCGAGTTGCAGAAAGGCTATTAATTATGAGAAAGGAAATTGAAACCCCAGTGGAAATGGAAAAGTAATAAAATGCAACAGCGATTGCAAGATGAGTAGTGCCGAGTGCGAGAACCCATCTAGAAGCGGGGCATCGCCTAACTAGATATTACTTGTACAAACGTTAACATTTCTCATGAGATCATTGAACAAATACACTTATCACAACTGTGTTATTTGATTTGATAATGTGAACGTGGGTATGGAGAAATGCCAATAAGATTGTAGTGGGTTTGATTCCCGAACGAGATGAAATACATATGTGTAAAATTTACGAAGGTTCGAACCTTCGTCTTTTTTTTTGTGTGAATATACAATCTTTTTTTAATACTTTTAACACATGAGTACCTAGTATATAGTTGTGTGTGTAAACGTAAAGACCGACTTATTTTTGTTATTATGGCAGTAACTTTGTATTCTATAACCTGCCGCGCCGTGTACTCGTAGTTTTAACAAATAATTATTGTATTAGCGAGACTAACGAACAGTCATTGATTTTTATACACCTACGTAAGATCGATAGGAAGATTATATCAGCTTAAATGAAATATTTATGAATGGGTTTTAAAAATGTATAAATTTATTACTGTAAATATCGAATAATCAATGCACCGATACTTAGTAAGGCAGCAGAATATTAATGCGATTATGTAAATCAGTTTGCAAGAAGCTTAACAACATCGCGAGTTCATATTTTCATTGTAAAGTTTAATGCCATTAATAACAGCTAAAGTTGAGTAATTTGTTCTGGTTTGCAATATATTATATTACACATACACTTGCTTGTGACTGTGACATAATTTCCTTATACTTAGTTAATTGATTCTCTTATCAATGTGAAATGATCATGTTATCGAAACTTTTTATCGATTGGATTATACGAAACATACACAGCTAGATCAAGTCCTAAATACTAGCATACATCTATACATTTTTAAATTAAATTTGTAGACGACACCTCTAGATATAGGCACTGATCACACATATCGTACATTAATTATGAAAAAAATAAAGGGTATTCTGTAAAAAAAACCTACATTACTCGATGTTGAAACGCAGATTATTGTCTATTTGATTATCAGACTATCTTAACAAAACTTGCCAATTGCTTTTTTTATAAACTATAAATAAATTCCTATTAAAAACTATCGCCCATAACTCTATCAGTAACTAAAATTGAAATACAAAAAAGTTTACCAATACAATGAAAAATTATTTCACGCGCCAGGTGCAAATATTCGAATGGAAGAATAAAACGCGATTTATAGTCCTCCATAGCTAACGGTAATTCATTTTAGAATTTCCACAAACAATAGGTACGACAAATTGAACAACGAATGTAGAGCGAACCAATACCGAGTGTACCTGTTCACAAAAATAACCACCTACACACTAAATGGGACCAATATATGGGTATGTATCTACTTGTTCCACAACGCGTATAAAATACTCTTCCATTTTTAAATAAAATACGGCCTAAGGTGACTATATTGTTACTGTCTATATAGTTATAACTTTAAGAAAGAGATCCTTAGGGATTAAATAAGTTAAGTTAATTTAAAAGTCATAAGTATTGCAGCAAATACACACGTAGATTTGATTTCAATCCAAGCTGTGACTAATAAATATTATAGGAAGGAATACGAGTATACTATTGAGGAATATATTATTGATATTGATTATCGAAATCACTATCGGAAATAAGTAAATCTTATTTTACAACGCGTAGTTATTATATGTACTATTTATTTATTTAATCTTCCCGTATCTGTGATTAAAAACTTAGTTAGCTACCAAATGAATATTAAAAAGATAACTGAATCTTGATTTACTAATAAAACCAACGGCAATTTGTTGTTACGATACGATATCACACAGAATGTTACTCAAATAAACACAAAGTATTGCTTTCATCAAATAATATTTGTTCTGATGATATTTGCGAAGCCTAAAGCATGTATCTAGTATTTGTATTCTAACCTAGATTCGTATATCCGCAGCTGTGCAATACGTATTATCTTTTTCATATCATGTTCCGGTTTGTCACATATTTTCATTAGTTGACGAGAAATGTTAACCGGGGCCTGTAAAAATATTTTATATGGAGAGACACGTGACGATTTAACGACTCACCTTTTACGAGAGGAGGTTAAATGAGATAAATGAATGTAGGGTACTCTCCGATCAAAATATTCCATGAATGGTTAATTTTGCTGAAATGGTTCATCAAGTTTTTATGTGTACGTCATAAATTATACGTGAGAGAGGAAAGCGGATGCAATCTTTCTTTTGAGCCGTTGCTTTAACTGCGTCTCGTGAGGATATACCCTACTAGGTATATTCTACATAGAGGTTTATTTACTATTTGTGTTATATATAGACATTTATTTAGTCGTGTTTTATTTGTTTACAGTTATCTACACTAAACGTGTAACATCTGAATGATGTACTGTGCAAGATAATTTGTATCAAAGCCGCATAAACATTTTTAACACATTTATTAAATTCAATTTCAAATCATTTATTTAGTTTAGGCCTCAAAGAAGCACTTAAAATGTCAAAGAGCTTACAACAGAGAAAAGAATAACTCTGAGTTATCAAAATATCGACCTTTAAGCACACTGCAGTGCGAAAGCTCTCTCTTCTCTTTTGGTACAGGGAGAAGGAAATTTTCAAAAATTGTCCATATTCCTCGTACTTAATTATACAAAAATAAGTCATGAATAAAAATAAAATATTAATAGTGGGCTTAGGTTGTACATTTTACAGCTAGGATGTGCCTCCTGCATAACGTTACAAAACAAAATTGTACTTAAGTACTTATAGAGTTTTAACAACAAATTAATGTTTAGAAAAAATAACATGTATCAAGAAAAAACATACTATTTTGCTGAACATAACATTTTATATTTAAATAATATAAACATGGAAAGAAATCGTGTAACAAAACGTTGAAGAGTGCGCCCCAAAGGGTAAACGGAGAAAATTTTCTGGGTCAACGTTGCATTTTATTATACTTTACTTATTTTCATAAAACTCTTTTCGTCGGTTTTGTATACGTTTATGTGGACAATCAACAAACAATATTTCCGAAACAAGTTTTTACGTTCTTTATTGTGTTTATATAACTTTGTTATTAGTTTTTTAAAAAAAAGCTCTGAAAATGTATGTTTTTTATATGTCACAGGCGGAGGGAATATCTCAAATTCCCTCCACCTGTGACATAAAAAACATATATTTGTGTATTATGTATTTGTGGGTAAAACCACAGGGCACAGTTAGTAATCAACAATCCGAAAAACGTATCGAAAATATTTGAACGACGAAATGGTAATTTATTTTCATAGAATCAACACCGAATTTTATTGCAGTGTGAAATATTTAGAGACATTTTTAAATCTGTTTCGACATTCTACACGAGGGTTCAATCAGAACATGAAGCTTTAATCCGGATTTGCTTACCCGCCAAAGGGAGACGTATTTTTTGTTGGGATTTTAAACTTATGATTTTTGCTTTATTTTCTGAAGCCTTGCGCTTTTAAATCCGTACAAAATTAATCTGCAACAACAGTTAATTTGAATTACTTAGTGGATACATTAAAAAAAAAAACATTGGGTAATTTAATGTATTTTTTGACTGTTGACTATGATTTGATTCAAATGGTGTGGTGGCCTGCACCTCGTTGCATTTCAACGAGAAATTATGTACATAAACACTCATATCATTACTCATAAGTAGGTATTGTGTTGGGCAATGTAAATTTCATATCATAAATTAATTTATAATCCACACAGAAGTAATTGAGTAGGAACATATTACTGTGATTTACAACCCTTTAAAATAAGTTTTTACCCCAAGAGAGGGGCGGCACCGCAACAGCCCAATTTAAATCTTAACTTCCAGTTAAACTTTGCTATATCTTTCGTGACTGGAGATTTAGATTATGGAATTATTAAAGTACGTTCTTTAGGGATGGTAAGTCACAACAATGTTTGGAACGATAATTTTGTTGGTAACTTGCTAAAATTGCCCACCTAAGTCTCTCTCAACAACTAAATTAACAATTCGTTATCGCAAAAACGGACCAAATCCAAGAAAATCATCAAATTTTCATATTATTGTTACTAGAGCCCAAATATTTATATTGTGTATGATTGTTTTCGTATTAAATAATTTTATTATCATCATATTACTGCATTGATAGCAAAAGAAAACATAAAGAATTAAAATATAATCTTTAATTGATGAGCATCTGGTCATGATAGTTGGAAATCTCTGGAAGCATGTTCCGCTAGATCATGGTCCATCGAAAGCTCATACCAACATTCAGGCTGAGGTATAGATGATGGTAATGAAGTGCAACAGATAAAAGATGAATAAGAAGAACAACTTTGTACATTTTATGTGTGTTTTTTACAATAAATATGTTGATTTTTTTTTTTATTTTGAAATTTAATCCCATTAAATTTTTTGAAAAATCATCCCTCCGAGCATGGAATTATTAATTTTGCAAAAAAAAACACATCGAATACAACAATTTTTTATTTTACCTTAGAGAAGTTACGTAGTTGTAGGTACTTGTCGTCATTAAACCAGGCTATATTTTGCCCCAATTCCTAAAACAATATCAATTTTGACGTACATAAAAGCTACGAAGGTCAACCTCTTACATAAGATTACTCATATATTACGAGTACAAATAATTTGAAATAGAAAAAGCAATAAAACCGTAGATATTTGCCGAGCCATAGAACCTGTAACACCTAGAAGGCACTTATCTGATGAGAGCACTCCTGGTCCGAACCTGACCCAAATAAAACATCGCACTATCTGAGTCGCCGTGGATTTGTTGGCAAAGTAAAGAATTTAGTGTTCACCCCTGTCTCGGGCGACCTTACCCAAACCGCCTCGTGTGTACCGGCCACATCGCTCCCCTATCACTTCTAATATATGTTTAGACCAGGTTTTATTGTAATTGCAATTACAGTAATAAAACTTTTTGTTTTAATGAATTGATCTGTGTGATTTTGCTTTATGTAAAATCTTGTTCTAAAATCCTTAACATTCTTTACCATCAATCAGAATGTTTAAGATTCTAATTATGTCACAGTATCTGGATTGAGAGTGAAAGTCATGAAAGGTTTATTTCACATTTGACCTTATTCAATCATAGAGCAGTTCTCAATTGAGATTGAAGATATGCAAAGTTTTAAAAAAATCAAACCCACTAATTGAATTGATCCCTAAAATTATAGTGAAAGTATGCATTTACAGAAAAAGTAAAACAAATATCGTACTATGTACATTTTTGGTCTTCATTATCATTAAATCAATCATTCAATTAAACATTATCACGGATTAGAATTTCCAGAAAGATAATAACACAAGTTGTTATAATCGTTTGTTTTGCTAATTATAAATACATGCCTACAATTAATCAAAAAACCCAACACTTAAAAAACGTTTCTTTAATTAAAACTTTGTAAGGAAAGATAAGATTACTGAGAGATAACGTTTCAAAAGTGTCATGGTGTTACAAAGTACGTGTGCGAATTTAACTTCGTTTGTTCGTGTACGAACAACATAACTTTTTGTACGCTTTTGTTGGTTTACATGAAAAAAAAGAGGGAAAAATAGTAGAGCGGTGGGCAGTAATTCACTCCGTCATGACATAGAGGCCCCGTCGGTGCAGAGTAATCACATTTCGTGTTGTCCTTTTGTTAAGTTCTCGGTCAGCCAGGACAAAAACATAGTGATTTAGGAGAAGCTACCTGCGTTACTATGAATGGTTTCCAAGTGGCGAATCGCACAGGTCCGATTTCAAAACTGAAACTCTCTTTATTTATGCACCTAAATCTACCATTGTTTGGTTTAAGCTTCCTATATAACACGTTTACCATTTCATATCTGTTTATTTTTCATAACAGTTTCAAATTAAGTTACTTATATCTTATTTGAACATAGCATAGTAACTTAAAAAGGATGCAAATATGAAACACACTTCTATTATTTTCCCATTTACTTTATAATTATATTATGGATGGAAAAAGAAATTCGTCTTCATGACTTAGAGTCACAATTAAACTCTCTGCTTAGCATTAAACAAAAGCAGAGTGCTAACTTGTGTTTATAATCTTTTTAATCTACAAGAATATAAATCTTCATTTTATGTTTTAAAATACATTTCCTCCAACAAAAAGACATTATATTACTACTTATAAGGTATTGTATCACAATAAACATCAACAAAGAGTTTAAAACTTGAAATTCCAAATAGTACGTTGCAACAATCAAGTTACTAGTTCCCCGAATAAGCTCTGATGCAATTTGCAGGAAGAGGAACACACCTGATAGGGCACAAACTCTTGGATTATCGCCAGAGGACTGACGTGGATTTGTTACTAACACCTGAAGCACTGCATCACAATGCTACTAACTTACTTTGTCTTTCTATCTTTGATGTCTTATTTTGTTGCCAAACTAACTGTGCCCTAAGGTTTTACCCGAAAATATCTCAATATTTTGTGCCATCGATGTCATTATGCGTTACTGGATTTGAAGGTCATTCATTTCTATGTAAATTAATAAAACAATAATTTCCAAACGTTTATTTCGGGTATGTTTGATATACCAACTGATATTTCTGGTGTACTAACAAATGTTTCATTAAAAAAATGAAAGGCATTAAGTTGTCATAATTAAAAAATAAATCCCTATACACTGAAAGGTACTTTTACGCTCGACATGAATGTAAAAGAACGTAATTTCTTCCGTAAAAGGGTAAAAAGACTTTTATAATAACATGGAAGGGCCATTATACGGCTGTTGAGTTCACAGCACACGTGTAAAAACAAACTCAAAACATACCCATAGAAAACACCATACGATTACAAATAAAACATATTAACAACCTTAATCCAAAGGAGTAAGTCTCAAAATTGTACAAATGTTTCTCTGTTCAGTTAAAACTAAAATTGTAGAATAGGGCGCTGAGAGCTTCTTGCAATTTAAGACTAGCCGAAATTCACGCAATATTTCTTGCTAGCATTTTCTGCCAAATCATGAATAAAGTTCTGTGATTATTTCACTTCCCCAGATAAGTAGTTTTTCAGCTATAATAACTTTCAGTTTTCAGCTATTATAACTCTCCAGCTTGGATCCTTTGAGCGTGCTATGATAATTTTGGTTAAACCCACTAAACATTTAGGAACTCAACGGGTTACAACTGTCGATAATGGTTCTACAACAACTAAGACAATGTGCACTTATAAATAATATTTTAAAAAGAACAAAACACGTAATACGTATTCTACAGACCGATCACCTTCTATTTAAAACTTCTATAATGCATATAATCGTAGTTAAAAAATACAAAACACATAGGAACACCACGTTAAAATACAAATAAAACAATCACGCCAATTGAATTAGTTGTCCAGTACACTATCGCACAGACAGACGTTATCTACAAAATTCGTAGGAAATATAAAATAAGTAGGAAAATTCGAGGTAAACTCAGGTTCCCGTTTCGTATACACCACCCCACCTAAGTTGCAGGACGAAGTAAATAAATTAAGTACGAGGCCAGTAATAAATTCATCCAGTCCGTATGTCACAGCTGTAGTACCCACACCCTTCTACGTATACTTATTTAAGGAAATACTTTACCTCATACTGCCCTTATAACTTTAGATTGTGTCTCTTTAGTATGTAAGAAGTTTATGTTGAACCAACTTACTTAGCAAAATATTTAAATAATGGTATTTTTATAGCTGTACCTACTGCTGTAGTAATATGGAAAGCAACAAAGCATCGTTGGACTTAATGCTAAACATTTTGTGAAGAGATGATAAAATTGCCTAGAAGTTCCTTACCTTATTGGTTTATCTACTACAAAAACTATCACAAACAAAAACAATATAACTGTATAGTAACATGACAACATACGCGTCACAAGCGAACTTTTCCAATTTTACAACCTCAAAACCGTTTAAAACATATTGAGTATGCTGTCAAAACTTTAATAATTGCACCCGCACCGCCGTAGTTAAAATATCGAGGGCATGTCCAATCCATCTACGTCCATAACCCCTGGTCTCTGACTGGTATTAATGGTAACGTCATTAAAGTGCTGAGCGGCAGGTGTGCCCGCAGATTGCTATTGCTTTACTTTTATCAACACCCTTCATAATTCAACACCAGTTTATGTCATCTTTTATTGACTTCTATATTGAGAATTGTAAGTGGATTAAAAAAACAGAAACTTATTACTACTATATTCCTGTATACTAGGTTCATTAAAATCTTTGCAAATTT
Organism: Timandra comae; assembly: GCA_958496195.1. Classification (NCBI taxonomy): domain Eukaryota; kingdom Metazoa; phylum Arthropoda; class Insecta; order Lepidoptera; family Geometridae; genus Timandra; species Timandra comae. Next base: position 5,275,481 of record OY292367.1, read on the forward strand.
GAGTAGCCAAGTCTTTATTATAAGCTCCTTCTTGGTTCCATAAGGTATTGAACGCAATACTTTTAGAGCAAAACACCCATTGACCATCGTTTTATAAACAGTATTTTTAAACATTTATGAAAAGTCCACAAAAGTATTTCACATTAAATACTAAACTCTTAACAAAACAACTTCGGACGACTAAACAAAGCGGGAAGATTAGAGAACAGAATTTATTAGGCAATTATTTACCATTTAAACTAAAAGAACGCAACAAAAATGTTACCTATTTGTTTGAAATATTTCTACAACAATGTTTATTATAAGTTCTTGTTAAGTAAATATTCAAGATTGATTAAATTACTCAAAACGATGAATGTTTGTAATATTGTTATCAATTCCCTACTCAATTTTATTTCAATTTAATATGTCCCTAACTTAAAAATAACTTTTGTATAAAGGGACAGTGGATTTGGAATATCAGTAGGTAAATTAATCAAACTGGCAAAACGGACTGAGAACAGAAAGGACAGGGGATCTTACCGAGATTCGTTTTGATTACGTTGAGGATTACAGCTGAGAACCGTGGGAGCTGGCGCACGATCACACCCGGCCCTTACTTAATCTGCCATTAAACACGTGACCTCATCAAATGATTAATTAATTAATTTCGGTAAAAGCAGGGTTATTTTAAAGTTACCTTGTAAACAGAGCTAATAAAACTTGTAAATACACTTCTGTGTACTACTTTTTGAAGTTAACAAATAAAATGTAATTGAATTCACGAGCAGAAATGTTGGAAGGTTTGAATTGCATTAGCTTAGGTAGGTATTATTATGTTTGAAGCTATGTTTGTTGAGGCCAAACTTAATTGTGTACAAAAGTACGTTTTAGAGGATATCCTAAGCTACGTGTAATACAAATAATTTCTCATGATAAAGTTCAGTTTGGGACGTAATAAGTGGGTAAAGGAAGGGTATGTTATGTCTATGTGTGTTATCGTTACACGCGAATACGCAATACAGGAGCCAATACAAAGTGTACGGGCTTAGTAATAAAATATTCTGGTTCGGAAGACTTGCCGAATAGAACGTGTCCCACAGGATAAATTTACTTGTTGAGAACTACAAGTGGCCTGCGTCCGCAAACAAACACAACCCACCATTTACATTCCCTTCGTGAATATGCAATAACATAAAATTGTACCGATATTTTTACTGTTTTATCAAGATGAATCAATTTGCAATATAAACTTGAAAAAGTTTGCAGAATAAAATAAATATACAAATTACCATTTTTCAGTTCCAACCGTTAATACTCTCTGATACCGTTACTTTGTAATTTGTGACCATTTTCTCTTTTAACTTTTTATTTAAGAAACAGACGAGACGAATCCACAGAAATGGTCCAATAATATTTTTAAATATTACTGCTTAAGAAAAGTTACTCTTTGTTAAATTCAAATGAATGGGGAAGTCTTAAGAGAATATGCCCAAAAATAATTTCGAAGACATTGTCCCCACAAACGCTCCATTGTAAAGTTTAAAAGTGAGATAATGGTCGGTCTTTGTCGCGATCTTGGAGTCCCGCTTTTATAACAATACTAACAATAGTGGTACAGTATTTCTCCGTAGATTTGTAGCTGGACTTGAAAATTTAGTGCAACCTCTTTTAAACTTGACCTGTTACCGGAAACAGGGAAACACATGGAGTTGTTATTTCTTTTTACTTTTAGATATTGAGACATTCTTACATCTTCTATGAGTAATTTAGTATGACTGACATTTAGCAAACCACGACCAATATAGTTTTTAGATTATCTCTAATTGACAATGAACTTGTTTCATTTTAAATAATATGAGAAGTGCTAATGGAGTTCATAATTACATACAGAAAAATGCTTCTTAGACATATCAAATTTCGATCAGAATTAAATGAAAAAAAGCGATCATCGTAGAAGTATAAAAATAAATTCTAAAAACAACAATAAATATTAACAGGTATCAAATAATGAAAGTTCTCTTGCGGAGTCTCCACGGGTACCCCAAGGCTGTGCATTACATCCACAGCACATCCCCACATTCAGGGGCGGGATTACGCGACACCCACAGCCCCGAGCATTTTGTATTATCTCCTGCTAGATTTTCATTTTTAAAGACAAACCGCATTACTCGCTTTTTACATTTTTCTAGCCTTCCTCTACAACATAATTAGACGAAGTTTCGTTTAAAATAAGTGAGTTTTCAAGTGCGCTCTCTACATTAAAATATTTCTTTTTTTGTTTAGAAAGTGGTGTAGTTGAAAATAAGTAACAGTTGCAAAGTAATAAAGATACAACTAATCCTACTAATATTATAAAGGCGAAAGTTTGTATGTATGGATGTTTGTTACTCTTTCACGCAAAAACTACTGAATGGATTTTAATGAAACTTTACAATAATCTTGCTTATACATCAGAATAACACATAGGATACTTTTTATCCCAAAATTCCCACGGGAACGGGAACTACGCGGGTGAAGCCGCGGGGCGCTGCTAGTACAACAATAACAACACTAGCATGCTTTGGCTTCGTTCACGTGGAATATGGAACTTTGTTCATACTGTAGTCAGTATTGATGTTTATATTTTAAGCCCTGCAATTGTAGCTGCCTAATTCTCGTTTTAAATAATTTTGGAAGGATTTTGAAATAAATATTTCAGGTAAGAATATAATTCTGGAGATCTCTGTATGCGATTGGTTTGATTCTAAGTACTTTTTGACTTTCTAAATGGTCATCAATTAGAAGTAACAAGAAATGTGACAAATGAAGAGTACCGTCCGGTACAGATTTTTAAAATGTAAGTATAGCCACACTCATGAATAAAATGTTTTCCTAACCATAAAATAAAAACATGTTGAATGGATATATATTGAGGCATATTTTTGTTATAATGTGTTAGATTGATAATAATACTATACAAGTAATTACCAAAATATATGATAAGATTATGAATAGTATATAAGCGGTGCGTTCGGATGCTGATCCATAACGTTCGATGACAATGAAGGCTGTGCTCGCTCTGGTCCTGGTGGTGTTGGGGGTGGTCGCCTCCTCGGAGGTGGTCCCGGACGTGACCAAGTCGCCCGTGTACGACTACCACCGCCGGGTGGGCATCCCGCGGGCCATGGAGATCAAGAAGCTGGAGGAACAGCAAGCGGCGGGCCAAAGGATCGTCGGCGGTAACCTCATCGACATCTCACAAACTCCTTACCAGGTAAATTTGCTAATGTTCCGTAAAATAGATTCGAGGTTTATTAAATAACTAAGTTTTAAAGGTAGAAACGTTTCTTCTTTGTTATTCATGTCGTACTTACTTAGGAAAACAACGTGAGGAAACCTGCACAAACCTATGAAGAAATCCTTAGTGTAAAGATAATGAACCTGCACTTAGCCAGAGTGGTTGTCTAAGGTTTAATCGACCCAATTGAGAAGCCATGGGGATCATAGATGAGCTGATGTTGAATGTCGCTTTATGCATAATACTGACATTCTGCCAAATGTGGTTAATAATGGATCCTAATTAGAAATGAGATCTAATTGAGGTCGATGTTTTCGAACTTTTAAGTTTGGAACTCGATTCTTATGCCAACTGGCTATAATTGTTACGTTTTGATTTCAGGTTGGTCTTGTGATGCAAGTATTGGTTGTGTTCAGCACAATCTGTGGTGGTTCTATCATCTCCCCGACCCGTATCGTGTCTGCCGCTCACTGCGTCTCCGACGGAGTGACAGCCCCGCAATCCCTCACTGTCGTCTTGGGTTCCAACACTATTTTCAGCGGTGGACAAAGACACAACGTTCCTTTGAACAACTTCATCCAACACCCTGGCTGGAACTTGGCTACCGTAGAAAATGACGTAGCTGTCATCATCATGCCCACTACAATTACTTATTCGAGTATGTATTTTTATAATAATTAAAATAGATTTATGCAAACACTATTAATTGAAACAAACGAATTTTGTTCGGGTTCTTTACAGAATCCCTGGACCCTCAGGTGTAAGGACCTGTGCAATATTGAATTAATAATTTTTATGCTTACTTTTCGCTTATAACTATGCCTTATAGGAAGGAGGAGGCCGAAGTTGGAGCGAGCATGCCCAAAAGTAGCCTAATATTTTTTTATTTGTAACTTTCCTAGAGTTACGCGTACGTACTGCCAATATCTTAATGTCCTTGCAGTTGATAGAAGTCTTTAATGCTTTAAGTTTAATATACTATGATACAGTGACAAGGAATAGACATTTTTAATCTCAAACTGGTCATTTTTGAAAACCAGGTGTACCTAACTGATGATTTATTAATTTTTGATTTATTTCTTATTTTCCAGACGTTATCCAACCAATTGCCCTTCCATCTGGCTCTCACCTAAACAATGATTTCGTCGGTTGGATGGCTCTAGCTTCTGGATATGGATTAACAGTATCTGGTAAGATTTTTTGGACATAAACATCTTTCATGATATTTTCACACACGAAAATGCGGTAACTACCGCATGCATAATACATACATAAACATTTCACGAATAAAAACAAAAAAATAACAAATTAAAGTAAAGCAAAATTGAAAATGGCCTCAACTTTATTATACTTATTTCATATTTCTAGTCAAGTTTTACTAATTACAATCAACAAATTGTCTGCTAATTATATTCTCACGGATACGGGAACCACACGGACGAAACCGCAGGGCGTTGTTAGTTCTCAATATAAAGATTTGAAAAGTAACAAAGCACTTCCTGGTTCAGACATTATGGTTTTAGATAATATTTAAATTAAACAATATTTTTGTGTTTCAGGCGGTAGCGTACCATCTAATCAAGCTCTCAGCGCTGTCGAGGTCCCCGTGATCACTAACGAGGATTGCAAAGAGACTTTTGGAGACTTCGTGCATGCTAGCAATATCTGCATTGATGGCTCTCATGGAAGGAGCACCTGCGAAGGAGACTCCGGCGGTCCCCTCGCTGCCAGGGCCAACAATGCCCCTATGCTGGTAATTATACACAATTTATTTAATATCCACCAATCGCACAATATTAATGTAGCAGTTTAGTCACTAAGCTCCCGAAATGGGACGACTGGTCAAGGTTATTTTATTACCAAGCTACTGTTAGGAGAACAAGTAAACCTAACTCTGATCACCATTATGATCAGAGTTCCATTTGAATTGTTAAAGCAAAAAAATCAAATAAGCTTGTGTTGCTTGAGAATATATAATATAAGTTAGAGTTAAGTAACACATATTTGCTTCTGTTTGACAATTATTAATGACAGATGCTTATTGCCTTATTCAATTTCAGATCGGTATTACTTCATACGGCGCCCGTGCTGGTTGCGACAAAGACTTCCCCGCAGCTTTCGCCAGAGTCACCAGCTTCATTAACTGGATCCACAGTATCTAAACTATTATTTTCGTGTATAATTTCACTACCTGAATCTTCATTGTCGAAAACATATAATAAAAAAATAAAAGGAATAATAAAATGTTTAATATTTATGTGCCTTAGATTTCTTCTGCGTGATTACTCTTAATTCCGTTGAATTTTGATTTTGGCATGAAATACCAATATAAGTAGTAAGTAATAGTTTTAAACAAAATCAATATAAAATTTCATCATTACAGCAATTTTGCAGGAATTGTAAAACGTATACGAACATTATCATAATCGGGGTATAAAATTTTCTAGCTTGTTAATCTAAAAACCACCAGTTTGTATGCGGATTTTACCGATATCGTCTGCATATCAGCAAGGGGATTATAAAAATCTGTACCTTAAAAACTAAGCCTTTTATCTCTTCCTGCTACTAATCTACATATATTAAATTAATAATATATTGGATAAATCATAGAAAATCGGTTGATAGTTATTTATAGAGATACACATTGGACTTCATACGCTTTAGAAGTTTCAGTAAGCAGTGAGTTGAAGATGTCCCTGCCAAACATATTAATAAGTTTCTATAATAAGTATGTATTACATAATCATTAAATACATTTAATTCCAAAGTATCCTTTACATATACAACAGTACCTTAAATACATACAAGCTAAGTTATTCAACGTTATTATCAAACTTACGAAACACATACAATTACCGTATAATAAGTTATATGGCGTGCCTACTTAGCAAGTTGTTTGCAAGCTTTCCACAAGTAGCAGTGAGGGCCTATTTATCGAGAACTATGCGGCTTTCCCCTTGCATCACGAGTTCTTCAAGTCATTCGCACCCTTTCGCACCACCGAGTGTGAAGAAACGTTCGTGACCTATTTCGTTCACACTTCATATTCCTATTTTTTCTTTCTCTGTGCATGATGGAAATTACACTCAAAATGTAAACTATGTTTAGTATAAATCAAATACAATCTTAAGTCAATATTCCATGGCTGTTGCTATCAACGTACTTCACGAAATACTAATAAGTAAGTCAAAATTGGTGATGATGACGATTTTCCTGAAATAAACCTAATATTATGAGTATTATATTCACTTACATAAAAACGCATACTTAAGTAAACTTGCACTGATTTATTTGAATGGTTACCCTTACATTGTTCGTACTTTGCCAAAAAATATTTTAAAGGGATTATTATTGGCTTTAAAATTATATCTTTACTTTAAAACTATCTTAATTAAATGATTAAAGTACAAATCAATCAAGGTAATTATGAGATAAGATTATGAATAGTATATAAGCAGTGCGTTCGGATGCTGATCCATAACGTTCGATGACAATGAAGGCTGTGCTCGCTCTGGTCCTGGTAGTGTTGGGGGTGGTCGCCTCCTCGGAGGTGGCCCCGGACGAGACCAAGTCGCCCGTGTACGACTACCACCGCCGGGTGGGCATCCCGCGGGCCATGGAGATCAAGAAGCTGGAAGAACAGCAAGCGGCGGGCCAAAAGATTGTTGGTGGAAATCTCATCGACATCTCACAAACTCCTTACCAGGTAAATTGAGTAACAATACTTTTTTTTTATCGATGAACTACGCTGTTCTCCTGAGATTCGTTACTCTGATGGCGGAGTATGTCGTAGTAACGGTATACCTAGTATTAAGCAAAGCAGAGCTCAGCAGAGCTGCAAAGCTGCCGATGGAATTCACGTCGTTTGTAAAATTTTACTGACCTTGGTATTCATGGTACTGACACGTTAAGTAAAGAGAAGTCTAATTCAACATATCTCTCGTTCTCCATTACAATGCAATTTTTAAAAGTCATTGGAAAAATAATTGGATCCCCAAAAATATGAATCACGTCATATTAATCATAATTTCAAAGGATTAGGTTAAAGTTTGAAGATAATTAAAAATCTTTTTTAAGCTTTAGATTAGATAACTTTGAAATAAGTGACATACGTATCGGATTAATATCTTACGATTGTATATGTTATGTACTTCACTGCTTCTTTTCTTCGTTTATATGTATAAATTTCAAATGTAAATTGTATGGTATCAATTTTAAAACCAACTAAACCAAATCCGCCAGATTTGATATCATTCTTAATTTGGATTAAGATACTTATTTATGATATGAGCTTGATAAATGTGACGTAATTAATAGTATTTTTAAATTACATAAGATTCTACATGTAATTTCAGGTTGGTCTCGTTATGCAAGTGTTGTGGATCTTCAACACAATTTGTGGTGGTTCTCTGATCTCTACCACCCGCGCTTTAACCGCTGCTCACTGCAAGACTGACGGTGTTACTTCCGCGCAAGCTTTCACAGTCGTCCTCGGGTCGAACACTATCTTCAGCGGTGGAGTGCGAATCAACGTCGCCGTTGACGATGTCGTCATGCACAACGGCTGGAACTGGGACACAGCAGAAAACGACATAGCCATGGTCAGGTTACCTTCTGCAGTAACTCTATCGAGTAAGCTATTTTTACTTCCATCAATTTATAGTTCGTTTCCGTGCTATGGGTCGTCGGTACAAGTTGATGCACTCATATAAACAGTTGTTATGAGTAGTATCAGCCAAGTCTAAAACAAATCGTAGGGCAAAAGACCCATATATTATTGAAAATTGCACACAAAAGTCATTTTTACATCTTTATTGTATACAAAAATGTAACTACAACTTACATAACATATTTACCTTCCTCTTGAACCACAACTCTAATTTGTTAATGAAAACGCCTTTAAATCTGTTTCTAAGTTGAAAAGACCTAGTAGACGTACCGTACATAATTATTACAAAGGGACAGGCGGCGAAAACCATTAATGTAAAGATATTGATTATTACCGTTAACTTATTCCATTTTAACTCTGAAATATATGAGTAATCATAATGTGTGTCCTTCGCAGATGTTATCCAACCAATTGCACTTCCTAGTGGTGCTCTAGCTTCCAATGATTTCGTCGGATGGAATGCTCTCGCTTCTGGATATGGTTTGACGGTTTCTGGTAAGTTTGTGGACACAGATACATATGTTACAGCTACTGTTTTCGTAATAGGTACATACTTTAAAAACATAACTTCTTATTCAGGAGGAAACGTAGGTGCCAACCAAGCACTCAGTGCTGTTGAACTGACCATTATCACCAACGAATTGTGCGCTGATACTTTTGGACCTTTCGTACATGATAGCAATATCTGCATCAGCGGTGAAAATGGAAGGAGCACTTGCCAAGGAGACTCCGGTGGCCCTCTCGCAATCAGATCCAACAATATCGCTACTTTGGTAACTATATACAAATCAGTTGATATTCACCAGCCGCACAGTATTAGCGTATTGGTTCAATTAAGAGATTCGAAAAGCCTTAGTCAACTGCATTGATCAAGAGCGGGTTGATGGACTACACACACAACATTGTGTGCAGTTTTCCTCACTATGTTTTCCTTCACCGTAAGAGCATCGAATAAACGTATATATGAATTCGAAAATTGAAAACACATTGGTACGAGCCGGGGTTTGAACCAGGTACCTTCGGCTGGTAGTGGTTATGGCCTTTGACTTTCACAAAGGCGTTTACCCTTACGCCATCGACATTCTCTTTTTAATGCGTTGTCATATGATTATGAAAGTTGTGCAAAATTAAAGAAATAAAATTTCAGGCCGGAATCACCTCATTCGGCGCTCGTGCTGGTTGCGACCAAAACTACCCAGCTGCATTCGCTAGAGTCACCAGCTTCCTTGGATGGATCCAACAGAATATGTAATATTTTTCTCTTGTGAAATTTCACTACCTGGACCTTCATTGTCGGGAACAGATACATAATAAAAATATATAAAATGAGTAATATTGTTTTTGATTATCATCATCATTATCATCATCAACAGCCTGTATTTGTCCACTTGCCTGTTTTTGATTATGTGCCTCAATTACTGCTGCGTGATTATCGTTTGGGTTAATTCCATTAAATTGAGTTTTCTTGTAAATAAGTGGAAAACAGGTACTAAATATTATAACGACACAGGTTTTTGTTTGAAAAAATAATCTTGCATTCAATAGCCTATTTATTGGAGGAAAGCAAAAGGTTGAAACCTTGGAGTAGACTATTTAACATACTAAGTATATAACAGTATGTATATACAGGTATAACACATTTGCAAATTGCTTCCAATATCGAGATCGGGATGTTCAACACGGTATCTAATTACTATGTATGTTACTAAAAGCAATCACCACATGGCACTTAGCGACTACCTACCTACTTACCTAATTCAAGTACACGAGAGAAAATGTTCTGTTCCAATAATATCGTACTGTTTCCTACCGAACCATATATTAATGCAATCCTATATAATATTCTGAACATCTCAGCATTAGTGGATTACTGAGATAGATTATGGTAATAAGGAAACGGATCGCAGATAATAACAATATGGAATGTATTCCTAATGTAATTACGGGAAATTATATTACGTAGGAATTCTCACGAAAATATTGTTACACACATTTGTTATTTGTTCGTATTTTATTAATATCAATTAAGGGAATACGTTTTATGTGAAAGCTGTAATGTGGTAGGATATCTTAACGTTATCACTACATAGTATAAAACAAAGTCGCTTTCTCTGTCCCTATGTCCCTATGTATGCTTAGATCTTTAAAACTACGCAACGGATTTTGATGCGGTTTGTTTTAATAGATAGTGATTCAGTGGAAAGGTTTTTAGCATTTTATCCCCATATTCCTACGGGAACGGGAACTACGCGTGTGAAACCGCGGGGCGCCGCTAGTTAAAACAATAAAAATATAAAACAGTGGCCTACCACTGTACGATGTTCTGAAGATCGTTGCGTTCGATTAGTTGCGGATTCGATTCCCGAATATAGTAAAAAAGTCTGTATGCTTGAGCATTTTTAACAAGACCATTTCGCTTGATCATTCTGTTTTAATTTGATACTAAGTTACTCGTGGGTAAGTATAATAAGTTAGATCAATGCAAGGAAAACCTCTGGGAGAACAACAAAAAATTGTTGATTTTTAAAACAATTCACTTTTAGACACTAAAATAAAAAAAATCTTCTAAAATGTGTTAATTATATTTTTTTTATTCTAAACATCAATTATTTACAATAAAAGCACCTTATTGCCTGAGCAGAGCAACCGACACGAAGATATTTTTGCTTTTATTAATAAGTTTTATCCTATCACAAATATGCTCATTGAGAACGCCTGGAGAAATCACCATATCAACATAACTTTGTCTATTGCTGAATATAGACCTCCCAATCCCATCCCATATTGATATGTATCGATTCAGCACAACCTTGACCAGCCTTTCTATCCATCTATAGTGAATGAGAATGCTAAGGTACTTACCATGACATGATATTCATGACATTTTAGCTTACTAATGAAAGTAAAAAAGCAAATGAATAGATTTTTTCAACACACTTGCTTTTAAAGGTTTTAAACTATTATTTCATAACGAGCTAGGTTTCGCCTAGTTTTTGTTCAACTAAATCTTCATACAAAAGCCATGCTATCTCTGTTTAACACAATATTTATGAGCACAACATCTTCTTCTTCCAAATACCACGAAAATATGGGTCATATTTGTATGTATCTGGGGGCACGGCAGTGCCCCCCGCCAAGTCGAGCGCGAAGCAAACACTGCCGTACCATCCTTTACAGGAACCATTTCGCCGCATTTTCAGGCCCCTATTTGACAACCTCTGGATAAGCCCAGAACGCTGAAATTTTCGTCATACAGTAAGCTATACAATCCCATACTTAAAATAAAATTTCAAGTCTGTAGGTCATTTAGTTCCGAAGTTAAGCGAATGCAAAGTTTCGTATTTATGACAGACACTCACTCACTCACTCACTCACTCACTCACTCACTCACTCACTCATGATCATCAAAATAGAACTAGTACTTCCCATAAACCTAGAGAGCTGAAATTTGGTACAGAGTTAGGGTTTAATGGCTACATAAAGGGAAAACTATAAAAACTAGGATAATCGAACGGGAACGGGAATTATAAGGGAACGGGAACGGGAATTGTAACTCAAGAACGGCTGAACTGATTTGGCTGAAAATTGGTGGTGAGGTAGCTTAGAACCAGGAAACGGACATAGGATACCTTTAATCCCGAAATTCCCACGGGATTGGGAACGGGAATTTAAAAATCAAGAACGGCTAAATTGATTTGGCTGAAAATTGGTGGGTAGGTAGCTTAGAACCAGGAAAGAATATAGAATACTTTTGATCCCGAAATTCCCACGGGAATGGGAACGGGAATTTATAACTCAAGAATGGCTGAAATGATTTGGCTGAAAATTGGTGGGGAGGTAGCTTAGAACCAGGAGAAGAACATAGAATACTTTTGATCCCGAAATTCCCACGGGAACGGGAACGGGAATTTATAACTCAAGAATGGCTTAATTGATTTGGCTGAAAATTGGTGGGGAGGTAGCTTAAAACCAGGAGAAGAACATAGAATACTTTTAATTCCGAAATTCTCACGGGATTGGGAACGGGAATTTATAACTCAAGAACGGCTGAATTGATTTGGCTGAAAATCGGTGGGGAGGTAGCTTAGAACCAGGAAAAGCACATAGGATACTTTTTATCCCGAAATTTCCACAGAAACGCGAACGGGAACTACGCGGGTGAAACCGCGGGGCGCTTAATAATAAAATACTACTCCTAAAAAGAAAAAAATGTGTCAAATCAGAAAATCTAATAAAATAAATCAATATTAACACGTTTCAACAAAAATAAATGAAATCCCACCAAAAACATTCTGTAAAAAACTAGCCAAGTCTCGATGGAGCTGCTTGTTTATCTCTAAAAAGTAATGAAATCTAGACAAACTCGTGCCAAGTTTAAGGTTCCTTACCGCGATTTCTTTCTTATTATAGTTAATGTTGTGTGACTTGGCCGTTGAACATTGTTTATAACGTTAGTAGTGGGTACAAGTCAATTTAGTTTACACGTAATGTTACAACATTATTAAAATACGCAGCTTTATCGAGCCTACAATTGACTGGATATTGAATCAACGTTTTTCAAGTGTCCATTTTCTATCGTCAATGGGTAGCGGTTCTGGCGACAGATTGGTGCAATAGTGTCATGGAGCACCTAGTTTTGTACTCTTGAGTACATGTGTACCCTTCAACGGCCAAGTCACACAACATTAACTATAATAAGAAAGAAATCGCGGTAAGGAACCTTAAACTTGGCACGAGTTTGTCTAGATTTCATTACTTTTTAGAGATAAACAAGCAGCTCCATCGAGACTTGGCTAGTTTTTTACAGAATGTTTTTGGTGGGATTGTACTTACTTATTAGTGGTATTAGCAAGCAAGGTTATGGTTATAAAGCAGAGGTGACAGGTAAGCCTCTTAATACTTAGGAGTACTACGTCTTTCTGCAAAGAAAAGGAATTGCTCTCACTGATGCTAATAGCAAAGTAAAGTGGAATATAAGTAATCATCAAAGTACCTACTAATGTAAAGAAAATATTACTACTGAATGTGTCCCGTAAAATACTGTTATTAAGAACAATAAACTACATAGAAACTACTTAAAAAATGAACCCATCTTAAATCTTATTAAACGCTCCCATTTAGACTCACGCAAAGAAAAAATACAATAGTATTTCTTTTACTGTAATAACATTTTCAGTGTCTATTTAGTAAATAGCTAAATAAAGCAAATAAACGTAGTAGTAAAAGGCTTAACATTGGGTAATGGTAAGGCTAAGTACGTTTACACGTAAACAAGTAATGGCTATAATTCCAGACAATCTGACAGCCTGCCCGTTTTGTCATGTAATAAGGGTTTTTATTACGAATTATAGTTTATACGATAACTTTTTTTATAAAAACGTTTATTAACTTCTTTCAATTATTTTTTAAAGAATGGAATGTAATTTAAAAAGTAAAACGTGTCGATACTTAATTGAAAACATATGCGTATCGTATAGTCACTGCGTAGTTCCTAGTGCCCTAGATAAAGATAATAAACCTACTTTGGGTACTTACAATAACAAAATGATAGATCTAATCTATTGAGTGTCATTGATTCATGTTTAAATGATAAAAAATCATGCTAAACTTCCACAAAATCCTTTTAAAATATCATTTTTTATGTCATTTTTAATGTAATATTCCATTTGTGATACGAGGTGATACGTTATTCTGAATGAAAAAAGTCGTATAAAACAAAGGGTGTACAGCATTTCTATTGTGAAGCCCTATGATGGTGTCTAGTCGCGGCGGCGACAAAGCGAAATTCAGCCTACAACATACATAGAATACTAACATAAATAACTGGCTGTGCTTTTATTTAATTCAATCTCACTCCGTATTTTTCATTCGTTCACACAATCTCAATATTTCACAGTATTTGGATATGTTTATGTTTCGGCTTTTGTTCTGTTAAGCCTGTTATAGTTTCATCGACTGTTGGCATTCACAAAAGTTCTTTGGGCCGTTTGAACTAAGCGTGAGATTGTTATACGAGTATTTCCCAGATCATTTTTACCCACTAATAAAAGAAATATGTTATGACTATAATAGACCAACCCGCACTTGGCCAGCGTGGTCGACTAAGGCCTAATCACCCTAACTCAGGGTAGGCTCGAGCCTCTCGGTGGGGGACATACATATATGAGCTGATGATGATGATGATGACTATAATACACTCCATATCCACTTCAATTACCTGATGAAGAGCTTAAAAAGAAAAATAGGAATTGTAGAAACTATTCCGTTCGTTGTGCTGCGCCTGAGTAACCAAGCTAAGTATGTTTGAGGATACTGTGTCAGTGTGGTTACAAAAAGCGCACACTTTCGGCCCCGAAAACCTCCCTTGAGATACCAAAACATTACGTCGAAATAAGATCCTCCTAACGGTATCCAATAGCTTATTGAGTAAACTTTGAGAGACCTTAATATTATTTTGGTGGCACGTTTAAAAATAATATTCTATTTTGTTGAATTTGATCTGTCTACATCAAACAAGACGATTGAAGGTTAATTTTAACTGCTATTAAGTAGGTGGCCCTGTCTGCTATGATTTATTATATTTGACTAATGGTTGCAGGTTCAACTCCCGCTCTAGATTATCATTTTGGTGCGTGAACTTCTATGTTTTGTCTTGATCTCTTGTTAATTTTATTCCCAAGCTAGCGATGGTTAGGGTTGCAGAGAGAGGAACCTCCTCACGAACACCACTGCCTGTATCTGACCAAGCAATTCGCTGAAAGCCTATTTAAAGAATAAAGAATATGAACTTTCCTTTATAATTGCTGGGAGAGAAACAAACACATGGATATCACAAAAAAAACTCCAAAAAGAACATTAGTAGAAGAAATGTTTGTGCCGTTTTTTGGAAGTCAAGTAGAATCCAAAACTGTTTGTACCTTTTCAATAATAAATGCCGTTTGCAATACATCCATTCAATCAACTAATCTTTATGCATACGAGTATGTTTACATTATTCAATACTTTTTTATATCGTGTTTAATGATTTGCACTTGTAAATGTGTACCTTCGTAACTGGATTAATAAGATTCACTTTCGAATAAACTTCTAATTGGCTATCATGTTTTATTTAAGTATGTATAGATAAACCTCATTGTATTTACAAATACATTGGGGTTATTAAAAGGTCAATATTTTTGTTAAGAGCCTAGGTACCTAATGAAGTTAATTGTGTGAATCGTTAAACTAATACAGAAATTATCAATTATCTACTCTTGTTTGTGTGTGTTTTTAAATATATAAGTACTTATTATATAATTTATATTATGTAAATATAAAATCTCCAAGGTTTATATTGACTTAAACAATACACAATAACATAGTGAACAATGACTCATTAAACTAGCTGGGTATCAACTAATAATATAAGTAGCAACGTGTATGTATGTAAGTAAACAAACAAAACAGACTCCATTCGTGATTCTATGTATCAAGTATCTCGAGTCAGTCGTCCCCGCGACGGCGGGTCTAAACCACGCCTGCAATGCAAATCAAGGTCACGGTCACTGACATCGCCAGTGGCATCGCATTTAGTCACCAAATATTTTAGTTTCTTACGAAATAACTGTGGCGTCGGCGGAACGATTACCTCATCAACTTCATCATATACCTATTATTAGATAATCACGCAAGACGGTTTCCATTTACGCCCTAGTAACCATCACACTACGCGGCAATACGAACGCGTCCCCGACGAAATGTCGAAAATCATAGTTTTAGTGTTCTATTTCGTCGCGACGATATTCGCCTCACACAGTTACAAAATACTCGGAATATTCCCGTCATTGGATCGCAACAACTATGTAACGTATCGCGGTCTGTTTAGAGAGCTGGCCAGTAGAAACCATGAAGTGACCCTGATTAGCCATTTCCAAATGACCGACGCTCCTGCCACATACAAAGATGTATTGCTGAGTGAGAACAATCAAGTAAACAAAGGACTGTCGTACGAGTCAGTGATAATAAATGAAATATCGCGTGTTCCATTTGAAACACTAGTTGCGACTAAAGCCGGCAACGATGACTGCAAGACTCTCATGAACAACAATATCGTGCAACATATGATAAGAACGCAGCCCCGATTCGATGTGATTATCGTGGAATCGTATAACAGTGACTGCGGCCTCGCTCTGGCCGCGAATCTAAGTGCACCCTATATAGCTTTCAATACCCAACCCATTCAATCGTGGCAATATAACAGGTTGGGTATAAGTTTCAATTCGGCGTATGTAACTCAACCTGGGCTGCCTTACGGCAATGACCCTTGGTTTTTTGAACGCTTGAAGAGTTACATATTGTATCATATCACGAACTGGGTGTATTATGTTGGCTCTCAAGTAACGGACCATGTATACCTGTACAAGTATCTAGGTGACGAGTTACATTCATTAGAAAGCATAGCTGCGAACGCTAGCCTCGTGTTTGTAAACACGCATCAATCTGTATTTGGAGGTGTTGCCAAAGCTGATAATGTTATTGACATTGGAGGCATTCACATCAGGCCGCCGAAAATTATTCCGACGGTAATATTACGTGTATTTACTGAGTATTAATGCAAAAATTTTATGTAAGTGTTTTGTTTTAATTCTAAAAATAAATTATTGTTTTAGGAAATAGAAAGGTTCATAAACGAAGCTGAACATGGGGTTATTTATGTAAATCTTGGATCAGCTGTGAAAGATTCGACTCTTCCTAAGGAGAAACTGGAGGAGTTAGTCGAAACGTTCCGAAAACTGCCTCTCAGGATATTGTGGAAATCGGATGGGGGATATCCCAACTTACCGAGGAATGTGATGACGATGAGGTGGTTCCCTCAATACGATATTTTAAGTAAGTAGATAAATTATTTACTTACATAAATATTTTTTTCAACACACTTGCTCATAAAGGGGCTCTTATTTGTGCAAAAACAGTTGAATAATGACACGCTTGATTCACTAGAGAGTTATAGATTTTTTTTTAAATTGTTTAGTTTTAAAAAAGTTTCGATACCAAAAAAAATCGTGTCCATACATTTTAAAAACAAACTTCAACTATGTTGCCTTACTTTTGGTAGGTCTATGATCGATTCCATTCATTCATTCATTCGATTTTTTTTTAGTAAGTATATTCTTTTAATCTATGGCCGATTACCATTGTTGTATTGGATGCGCGCGAATAGAAAATCTGTTTATTTATTAGCGAAAAATGTTAATTTCTTCGCAAATGTGTTGAAAAACGTTGTATGGTACACGCGTGTATTGATGATTACTATCCTCGGCTATCTTCAGACCCTCGCCTGACGGCTCGGGCCTCAATAGCGCCTCGGAAGTAATCACCAACTTACCTCGCTTGTACCATAAATAACTATAAAATGCCTCAATGGTTGAGTGGCATTTGCACCTCCCTGCTAAGCCAGAAGCCCTAGGTTCGATTCCAGAGTTTGCTGCCGTATATCGGGTTTAAACCATCAACACTCATTTGAGTCAAGGCTAGTGATTGCGCCTTTTCCTCCTCAATCTACTAATAGTAAAGTAAATATCTACTAATATCATCAACGAACATAACATTGCTGAAATCTTGTACTTTATTTTTTGTTTGTGAGACTGTTTCAAATTACGAAATCTTCCAGAGGAAATAAATAATATACATGGTAAATATCCCGTTAATCATAATAATTTGAGTGCTAAGAAACATGATAACTATAAAAACTATACCTTCCAGAGGGTTTCAGAAACATTTTAAAATGTTATCTTTTTCAGATCTGCAATCCAAATCATTGAAAATTCATTACATATTCTTCCATTAACCTCTGGCCATAAAAATAGCAGTCAGTTAAAAATAGTAAACAACTATTACTCTAGTTAAAAAAAAACAGCTAAAATCGATTAAATATTTCGTAATTATGGTAATTTTCATCATGATTTAAGATCTGTTTATGAATATAATTATAGAAAAAAAACAACGACCACGCTCATAATACATTAGAAATTGTATCTAAATATATTTCAGCCCAACCTTGACTTTACATAAATTAATAATTTAACGAAACGAATCGACTGATTACTTAGATAACATCTTAATAATACTTTGACAGTGTAAATAGATACCTTCAAGATATTTCATTCATTTAGGTCAATGGAATTGGTCGCGATCGCTAAAAAATCTCTAAAATGATTATCTCGATGTTTCGATCAGGTCACACCTAGGTGTTAGGAAGATGGGGCTAGAACTCTTGTGATCTCTTTGAAAATATTCACTTACTTTCTTTTTGTGAATGGGATTTTGATCAATAATAGTATTCTCATAATCATATTAATAATATTTAATGAATCGATTTTTTTTCCTTTCACGGGACTATTAAGGAGTCCCGGTCTTTTGCTAGTATGGGGCCAAAGCCAACATACGGAAGCCCTTTGAAACATTTAATCT
The DNA here is from genome assembly GCA_958496195.1 of Timandra comae. Classification (NCBI taxonomy): domain Eukaryota; kingdom Metazoa; phylum Arthropoda; class Insecta; order Lepidoptera; family Geometridae; genus Timandra; species Timandra comae. Next base: position 5,293,858 of record OY292367.1, read on the forward strand.
TGTGTAAAGGATGCACAATCCGGCTACTAACCCTGTATAACACTATAAAATGCATCCAAGGACAGTCCCCGGTTCTGCTGGGACTATTGCTATTGTATGGAAAACTACGAATGGGTTATGGGAATGGGATGTAATGAATCGATTATTATTATGATGATCCAAGTGAACAGTGGTTGCCATACCCGACTAAACTAAACATTAAACAAAGGGTTTCGACACTGAAGGGAAAAATATTGTTCGAAAAATAAATGATATTTCTTTTTCTGACGGTCTGGGTATGTGTGTCGTGAGGAACTAAAGAATCTTTAAGATGTTCTGTCAAAATGATAAAGTAAATATGTTATGTTAAATCATCATCATCATCAACTCAATATACACCCTTATTTTTTAAATTGCGATACCTTATCTCACAGCTAATGTAAACGACGGGTGACAATATAATAGTGAAGTTAGTTTTTTTCTTTTGCTTTTATTTAAAAAGTTATGATAAGTCAAAGATTTTCAAAATCCCGCCGAATTTTATTGTTATTCTACACCGAACGCTGCGATACACAGCTGAGCGCGGTCATCGACCCGAGCCGTCACAGAATACTTGATAGCTAGTGTGCCGTCTGGTAATACGGCATTAATTTTGTATTTTTTAAAGATAAGTAATCGACTATCATTTTTGATATTTTTATTGGATATATGGATTCAGTTACTGCTACAGATATTCTGATTTTAATAAGTCCCATATTTTCAAAATAGGGGTGTATATCCCAACCGAGGGGCTACCTTTCATTAAAGCTTCTTGTTTAAAAAATACTAAAGAAAACCTTTCATTAATTACAGAACATGAAAACGTAAAGGCGTTCGTCAGTCACGCAGGCATTCTGAGCAGTATTGAAGCAATCGATGCTGGTATACCTATGATAGCTCTGCCACTATTCGGAGACCAGTACGGAAACGCCGCAGCTTTACAAGACGCTGGATTAGCTACCATTGTTTCTTATCAAGATCTCAAGAAGGAATACTTGTTGGACGCTATTAATGAGGTTTTAGACCCTGTGTGAGTATTTAAATATATATATATATATGGCTATTAGTCATATCTAAGTAGACAGGATTGGGAGAAAGAATGAAAGGCCTTTGTCTAGTAGAGGGATGGGCTCATAATAACAACAATATTAAAGTACCATTATGTTATCCAAAGATCGAAAAACACTCCTTTCGATCTTCGGATGAGCCAAGGATCAGAACTGTGAAGAGTAAGGCAGACTTATTTGGTTACTAAAAAGCAATCTAAAAAAATCATATCTATTATGTTTTAACTATATAATTCTATTTGGGTTAAAGAAATCGATCAACAAGGCTAGTTTAATTTTAAGTTCCGAAAATAACGCCAATGAAATTAATTGCCACGTAACCCAGTTCCTTGTTATGTCTAGTTTTGTATAAGCAACACATGTTTTTTTTCTTTGTTGGACATGTAAATTAATACCTCAATGGTCAAAGTTGATCTTAACATTGACCATTGAGGAAGAATATATGTATCTATATTTAGAAACTAAATAGTAAGTACATGTCTCGATAATTACTACAGAAGGTAAAACCTCTTATTAGATTTGTATATTTAAACTTGAGTATAAAAAACTGATCCGACCTTAATACCTTCCAATCACTGTCGAATGTTTTTCTACTGATGTACAAGCGTGGCACAAATTAGAACGTGATGGTTATTACTCGTAAATACCAAAGTAATTATATATATTTAGTAATTTATTTAAAGTTAACATGGTTCATGGGATATGTCCATATTGCGACATTGCTTGTGTATTTCTAAGTCTGTATTCATCGTTTTTATGATAAAAAGAGTACTTAGTTTGCTAATTAGAATGTCCAAAATCCTGCAGAAGCATCGACATTCGACAGGCATTACAGGAAGATACATCACTCTGCTACTAAAAACTCTTCTATATTAATATTTTCATTTGTTTCAGATACCAAAACCGTGCAAAGGCGCTATCTAGAATGTGGCACGACCGTCCAATGTCTGCATTGGAAACCGCCATCTACTGGACCGAGTTCGTAGCTCGTTATCAAGGGGCTCCCAACCTACAATCACCCTTACCCACTCTACCTTTGTACAAACAATTTCAACTAGATGTCCTCGCGTTCCTAGCTATAGTCGCTTACATATTAAGCTGGGTATTCTGCAAAATAATGTCAACTATATGCTGTTGCTGCTGCCAAAGAGATACAAACACAGAAATCAGTGAGGAAAGAAAATCAAAAAGAGTTAAATTTGAATAAGAATCTCTGCAATTATTACTTTTACAAATATTTTTAACAAATTAGTTTAGTGTGTATACTGTACTTAATATGTATATTTTGAACATGACTGGTCGATTATTAAACGTTTTTGTTATATTAATATTTATTTTATTAATAGCCATGCCCCGCTACACTGAGAATTTCGGGATATAGTCTTGTGTTACTTCAGACAAGAAACTAATAGGACACATGCAGTTTCCATTCATTGCCTTATACGCTACCACTCATTACAAATACTTAGAGTGAAAGGAAACTTTACTTTCTCATTATTCGACTAATACTTGCAATATGATCACTGGATTAGTCTGTGGGACATTCTATTATATCAAACAATAAGAATAGTAGAGTCATGAGAAAGTACAATTTCCCTTTCACGTTATTGGTAGTGCTAAACATATTATAACAATTCATTACATCATCTCATTATAGTAACTGACCCCTAAGTTCAAAAACGGTAGTATCTAAAGTAATTAATGAAAACTATGTATCAAAACTCTTTCAAATAGATTCCGCCATTCCACCAGGAGCTACAAACATACACTCAAACATTTCATTTCGTTTCCTTGTTTGTATGTTGTTTGTCGTACCAACATCTCATAAAGTTGATATGGGTAATTAAAGGCCCTCTAAAGCCCACTATTTTATTTAACCAAAAATATCGGACAAGCACAAGACGCAAATGTAATGTGATTAGTGTGATAGTGTCGTGTAGTTTATTTACTTTTATATAGATATATTGACATACTTAGATTATGTCTAGTCTATTTTCTTTAGCTACATGGTCTAATAAATTAGAATCCTTATCGTGGTGATTAGAAATTTTTAGATAAATGTCTAAACCCGAACACGTTCTATGTATTTGCTATACTTACTTACATACATACTTAACACGCATACGTTCTATTTATTAACTACTAAGAGCGCCCCGCGGTTTCACCCGCGTAGTTCCCGTTCCCGTGGGAATTTCGGGATAAAAAGTATCCTATGTTCTTTCCCGGACCATAAGCTACCCCTGTACCAAATTTCAAGTCAATCGATTCAGTAGCATAGCCGTGAAAAGGTAACAGACAGTTACTTTCGCATTTATAATATTAGTTAGGATACTAACATACTACGAATGTTTTTAGTTCATAAGATTGCTATATTTTGTAGAGATAGAAGAAATGAGAAGAAAAATAGAAGAAGAATTGTACTATTAGTCTATTTTGAAACAACTAATTTGGTAATTTGTTTTCCTACTTTAGATATTAAAATGAGAACCTCCTCCTTGTTTTGGAGTCGGTTAAAAAGGCAATATGTCTAAGCGATTAAGATCAACTATCTAAAACTTATAGATAAGATATTAATTTTCAGAAGTTCATTTTTGTCATTTGCAGTGTTGTAAGTAATAAATCTGCAAAATCATAAAAAAAAATATCTTTTGATAACATTATCAATGTATCATCCTGCATGATATTTAAATAAGTAATACGATATTTAAATAATACTTATTAATAGAAACTTACTAACACAAAAGATATAAAAAATGCATTGCAATTATCTGGAAAATATTATGGCTAATCGTTGTTAAAAAAATGTAAAACTTTTTTGAGAGAGAAAAAATTATATGAGGTAGACAACAAATTTAGAATTAACTTAAGTGCATTCAAAACATACTTCAGATATTTATTAATGTACTTTTGAGCCATACTCTTAAATCAATATGTAGAGAGCACCAAATCCTTTATTGTAATTTGATTAAGTACTTTAATGAACAATTGTGAAACAGGAGGAATGAAATCGTTTTTATTTGAGCAAAACAATTATGTATTAGTAAACTTAGAAATTAAATATCTACTCGATATCAATATACAGAAAAAATATGGTAACCGTTGTTAGATACCAAGCTGATTTATCGGTGATATCTACACTCGCACTGTCATACTAATCTAATGATATTGTGGGCACCTATACGATTAATTATATAAGAAAGTTTCAAACTTCGCCTAGATAATAAAAGAAAAACGAGCGTTTTTAAAATAGAATTCAAATAACAAACCTATCTGTGAAAACTATTACTTCATATCATTTAGATTATATCAGCTATTTAAAATTCAAGTTCGCTAACATTTTAAAATATCACCAAGATGCAATAATAACTTATATTCTCTATTAGATAAACATTTAAGATATTTAAAGAGAGATAAGAAGTCAAGGAGAAGTTCTCTTCACATTGGAAATGTGTTGATAAATATAAACATAAATTCAGTGACATAACAACCGTTTATTCAGTCGTATTATAGTCGCGTGACTGAACATACGACGTTCATAAAAATGAAACTATCCGCGACAATATGTGTACTGTGTGCGGTTTTCAATTCAGTATTTTCTCTAAATATATTAGGAGTGTTCCCATATGAAGGCAGAAGTCATTTTATGTTATTTGAACCTTATCTGAAGGAACTTGCCAAGAGAGGACATAATGTTACAGTGATATCACATTTTCCTCAAAAATCACCTGTTGAAAATTACTATGACATCAGTATAGCGGGAGAATCGGATATATTAGAAGGTGTATTCCCAATTGAAAGATCCTACTGGACGATTATACAAATAACTTTGTTTCTTGTTCAATTCGGCACGTCTAACTGCAAGCTGATGCTTGGTAATCAAAATGTGCAAGCTTTATGGAAATCTAATCCAAAATTTGATGTGGTCGTTGTCGAACAATTTAATAGTGACTGTGCTTTGGGTCTCGCGTACAAACTGGGTGCTCCCGTAGTCGGCATGTCGTCGCATTATTTGATGCCGTATCATTACAAGCGATTTGGTTTCTACTACAACCCTTCATACATGTCAAACATGTTCTTCGAAGGTGGCGTTAAGCCTACGCTGTACCAACGAATCGAAAGAACTATTCTATATGCGTATTTAGACATTTTATATAAATACTTTTGTCAGAGAGTCGACGAAAACACAATAGCACAATACTTTGATAACGTACCACCATTAGAAGAATTGGCCAAGGACATTCGATTTCTGTTACTGTACCAATACAATGTTTTGACTGGATCAAGCATATTGCCTGGAAATATTAAAGAGGTAGCTGGGTTTCACGTGGCGGAACCTAAGGAGCTACCTCATGTAAGTATTAATCAATATATTCTTAATTGGTTCGTATTAACATTAAAATTGACCTCATTATTGTCTAATCTAATCATTACATTTGGCAGAATGTTGTCATCGAGTTTCATATCCAAGATAAATAGACAAAAACAAAGTTGTTTGCGATAGAAAGGAACAGTCATATTTATTTATTTATTTAAATAAATAAATAAATAAATAAATAAATTAACTTAATAAAAATAATTTAAAATTAATAAACATATTGTATTAGAACTTAAAATTAATAAACATATTGTATTAGATAACGATGTAAACTAATTAATTTTCTTTGTTAGTGTCGCGATGATATAGAATATCACGAAGAAACGATGTGCTCTTTAAAAATAAATAGGCGAAATAATTTACGAACGAATTGAACCATCATCAAACATAAACCTATTGTTTATTAATAAACAAATGTACCTATGTTCTTTATTCAAAAATCATTGATAATGCTCAAAGCTCATATAACTTATGGTTTCATATAAACTTTAAGTAGGTTAAACATTGTTTCTACCACGCCTCGCTAGATATCAATGGGCCACTGACCACCATAAGCCGTGACAGCTTCTCAACCAAATCCTAATGAAAATACAATCAAAATGCAACTTCTGATAATAATTTTCACTCAAAAAATATTTTACACAGGACCTCAAAAAGTTTATAGAAGAATCGGAACATGGAGTAATATACATTAGCTTTGGCTCTATGTTAAAAGCACATACTACGCCTAAAGCGATGGTACAAGCAATCATAGATGCGACATCACAGTTACCTCAGAGAGTTATTTGGAAATGGGACGAGAAAACTTTACCAGGGAACCCGAAGCATATCTACGTGTCTCATTGGTTACCGCAAAATGATATACTGGGTAAGTTGGAATATCATCCCAATTTTTAAATTCTTTTATATATTCTCTGTCTGTCTCATATTTTGTGTTACTTTACTTTCGAACAAAATAATTTACCAAAAAGCCTAACAGATTACAGAAAATTGCTACCACTTGATGACAAACTTACACAAAAATACAAAAATACTTATTTCGTAATATCAAATTGATTATAATAGGGTGTAAATGGGCAATGACTCGTTAACTTTTGTAATGATAAATTCTATATCAGATCCATCGTTAATGTCGTCTAAATATTAGGTATCATGATTGACGATGACTATGACTACATGACTAGTGATAAGACGTATTCTGTCTGGAAGATTAATGGATACGTTTTTAGTGACTTATCAAAATATTCCAATGGTTTTGAATTACGTACTTACTTACATTAATTGAGTTGTGATTAGATACATATAATAGGAGTATTTAGACATCAAACTGTTGTCTGTTTCAGCTCATCCAAATGTGGTAGCATTTTATTCGCATTGTGGTAACCTGGGTACCACAGAGGCGGTCCACCATGGAGTACCAGTTGTCGGTATGCCCGTCTTCGGAGACCAGCCCGGGAACGCGGCAGTCATCGAAGAAAGTGGCCTAGGAGTCCAAATACAAATAAGGGAACTAACCAAAGAACTTCTCCTAGAAAAGTTTAAAACAGTTCTTAGTCCTGAGTAAGTAGCATTGTTCAAAATACTTCCTGTAAATGTAAATATTTCCTGTTTTACAATAATTACTTTTGATTTTACGACGTCAGGTTAATTTTGAAGGTTTTTTGAACGTCTTATTTTTAACATTTTCAAAAAGCAATTAGCGTCATTAACCTTGCCTTTAAAAGAAAAATTCCAGCAAGTACTTAAAGCAACTTTTTCATTGTCAAAATATTTCCAAAAATTGTTATAGGTTCAGAGCGAAGGTGAAGCAACTTTCGAGTGCGTGGCACAATAGGCCTGTGTCGGCGATGGACAACGCCGTCTTCTGGACTGAGTACGCTGCAAATTATACAACCTTAGCTTACAAGTCACCGGCAGTCGACACGCCTGTCTACCAATACCTGAACTTAGACATTTTAGCTGTTTTCACGTGTTTCATGTTAGTTATTTTATACATTGTTGCCAAAATTTTATCAATAATAGGAATTCAATTCTCGTCTAAAGTGAAAATTGATTGAATATTTGTTAAGGATGTTAGTTATAAGTATTAAAAATCTCTTTATAGTCAAATTGTTTTTATTAAAAAATCATAATGTATGTGTATCCTACACATACATTATGATTGGATATTTTACTTATCTCTTTTCTAAATTCTACTCTTTCTATATCTGTCTAGAGAAAACTATATAATTAACTATATATTCTTGTAAATAGCTTATCTTTGTATAATTATGGAGGATAGATAGATATAAAATTTAAATATTCTATTCAGTTAAAATTACATTAGCTTACAAATAGTTCTCTAATTAAGTAGGTACCTTCTTAAATATTAAATTATTTTCCTTACCTTTTTATCCTTTTCATACAGTTTTATTTACATAATTCGAACTTATAACTATTGTTGCTGAATCTCTTTTCCGAACCTTTATCCCATGTCTATTTGGGTCGGTTTTCAGTTTAACCAGATTTGGCGGAATGTCAGTATTTTACGTGAAGCGACTGCCATCAGGCCTTCATAACCCAGAGGGCTATACGACATTTTTTGGTTAAACCAAATGTTAGACTTTCGAGGGCTCTAACTACCCGTAAAAACTGAAGATCTCAAAATATTGGAAACAAAAAAAACACATCTAAGAATCTATTGTTTCTTCATGCTAATTAGACATGTTAATTTGTAAAGGTGGCCTAAACTGATTAGTTGAACTGGCATCCATCCAAAAATGGTCGTCAATCCCCGGAGCGATTCTAAATTCTAGTGGGGAAATCTACTTAGTTAGGCTAAAACTTTTGGAGTGACGCCGCAGTTTTTTGTCTGGACTGATCAGTTCAGCTGCCTCGTCAATGGCCACCTTTATAGACATTAACAATGTCAAAATATATTACGAGTAGTATTTGAAATATTTACGTATTCAAAACACTTTCTTCATGAAATAAAATATACCAAAACAAGTGTTATGCTATAGTCGTAAAATTTGTAATGACTTTTAAAAATAAGATAATTAAGTACTTATCTTTATAAAATAGATATTGAATAAAACAAGTTGTGTATCGTCGCTCGAAAACTGGCAAATCATCATGATAACAAGAGTATAAAATAAAATCTGAGCCGAATCATCAATTTAAAAATAACATTCGTAATTCCACACACAAATTGAAAACAATTCCACGCAGTTCTTAAGACATAAACATCACAATCTATTAAGTATTTTTCCCAATCCCAAACTTATAAACTGCATATATAATATTATTTTATAAACCCACGTAACATTGACATAAAAACGATTATGTATCTGTATATTGTGTAACGGGTTCGGACATCGAACCAGTCTTGCCGGCCAATTGAAGTCGTCAGTTGAGTCTCATCGCTTAATAGATGAGCACGTTATACCCCGCGTATCCGTAACCGTGACCTCAAAATGTCGCCTAACATCAAAACAATTACGTTAACAATATCATTAATATTATTGTTGAACCAAGTCAACACATTGAATATTCTAGCTATATTTCCTTACCAAGGAAAAAGTCACTTCCTCACGTTTAAAGTGTTTTTACAAGAGCTTGCGAGTCGTGGACATAACTTAACGGTTGCATCATATTTTCCCGAAAATCAAAAATATTCAAACTATCACGATATCGTTTTGGGACAAGACGATGTTGTTGAAGATGATATTCCTATTCAAAAATCATACTTGACGACGTTGCAACTAGGAGTGTATCTCATACAATACGGAATCTATAACTGTAAAGTGTTGTTGGCGAATGAACAAGTGCAAAACCTAGTGAAATATAGACAGAAATTTGATTTAGTTCTTATGGAACAATTCAACAGTGATTGTGCTCTCGGTATAGCTCACAAACTGGAGGCTCCCGTAGTGACTTTGTCGTCACACGTATTGATGCCTTACCATTACAAACGATTTGGTATCCCGAATAATCCAGCTTACGTATCATTCCATTTCCTGGGAGGTGGAACAAGACCCACTCTATATGAAAGACTAGAAAGAGCTGTTTTCCATGTATATTTCCGCACATTCTATGCTTACCAGCAATGGAGTGATCAAAAGACATTAGCTCAATACTTCGACGGCATTCCGCCGTTAGAAGAATTAGCTAGGAACATTAAGTTTGCATTGGTGTACAATCATTTTTCACTCACAAGTCCAATGATACTTCCTCCCAATGTCATTGAAGTTGGAGGCTTCCATGTGCGTCAAGCGAAGCCGCTAACTGGAGTAAGTTTCACTGTGTACCTAAATATTAAATTAAAGTTATATTTACTTACTTAATACATTTGTGGTACTAATACTTATTTAACTTTTATTTTTAGGAACTGAAAAAGTTTATGGACGAAGCTGAACATGGTGTAATCTATATTAGTTTTGGAAGCGTTGTAAAGATATCAACATTAGGAGAAGACAAAAAACAAGCTATATTGGGTGCTATGCGACAGTTCCCTCACAGATTTATATGGAAATGGGATGACCAATCTATTGTTACGGATAAAAATAAACTCTACGCCGCTAAATGGTTACCTCAAGTAGATATACTAGGTATAGTAATATGAATATTAATCATTTTAATTATTACTTATTACATTGTTACGTAAACCATACTAGGTATTTTGATATACTTACCTAAGATAATAATCATTTTATGCCTACCTAATACTTTTTTATGTAAGTATCTAATGATCTAATGTTTCGTTTTGTACGTAATTTCAGCTCATCCAAAGACAGTAGCCTTTATATCTCATGCTGGAATGGGTGGTACTTCTGAAGCTATTCATTATGGTGTTCCCATTATTGCCGTGCCAATATTCGGAGACCAGCCAGCCAATGCTGCGGCAATCGCAGAAGTTGGATTTGGTGTGGAGCTCGATATAAATACGATGACTAAGAATGATATTGTTGAAGCTCTTGACAAAGTTTTAAATATTGAGTAAGTGTACTTTTTATAACATTTTTTTGCGCCTCGGTTTTGAAGCACGTAGGTAGATAATAATGTTTAAGTGCCGTTACTAAAATAGACAGTCCACAAATGATGGATAAAGACGCTACTTTTGCAGTTCTTTACAACATTTACAACATTTTAAATCTTGAGTGAATATACTTTTTAAACAACATTTATTTCGTGCCGCAATCTTAAAGCACGTAGGTAGGTGTAAGTAATTATTAAGTGCCGTTGCATACAATGGTCGGTCATATCCACCGTTATGTCTCACATAGACACTGATTTTTGTTAAGTCTAAATGCAACTACCTATAGTTTTTTATAACATTTAATTGAGATTCTAATATCTATAAGTACTTAAATTTAACGAAACTTACCATAAATTACGTAATTTTAATTATCTTTTCAACACACTTGCTCATAAAGGGGCTCTTATTTGTGCAAACACAGTTGAATAATGACACGTTTTATTCACTAGTGAGTTATAGATTGTTTTTTTAAATTGCTTTGTTTTTAAAAAAGTTTCGACACCAATAAAATGGTGTCCATATATTTTAAAAACAAACTTCAACTATGTTGCCTTACTTTTGGTAGGTCTATGGTCGATTCCATTCATTCATTCATTCCATTTTTTTTTAATAAGTATATTCTTTTATTCTTTGGCGATCACCATTGTTGTTTTGAATGCGCACGAATAGAAAAACTGTTTATTTATTAGCGAAAAATTATAATTTCTTCGCAAATGTGTTGAAAAACGTTGTATGGTACACGCGAGTATTGATGATTACTATCCTCGGCTATCTTCAGACCCTCGCCTGACGGCTCGGGCCTCAATAGCGCCTCGGAAGTAATCACCAACTTACCTCGCTTGTACCATAAATAACTATTATCCCTTGATAATTTACCATAATAAACATTTTAATTTTCAACTCAAAATTCCAGATTCAGAAGAAAAGCAAGTGCTATATCAAAGTTATGGCACGATCGTCCGATGACACCTCTGCAAACCGCTGTTTATTGGACGGAGTACGCCGCGAGGAATGCCAACTTCACATTCAGGGCTTCCGCGGCTGACACTCCTCTATACCAACACTTGAATCTCGACATAGCCGCAGTATTCCTCACAATATTAATGCTAACTTACGCCATCCTAAAACGCATACTAAAAGCGTGTTGTAGATCTAAATGCTGTGAGAAAGCCGAGAAAAGCGAACCCGCTGTTAAAGGCAAGAAAAAAGCGAAGAAGGCGTAAGGTTATTTAATAAAAAGTTGTTTTTTAATTTATTTTTATTAAATAAAACTCGAACTGATATAAAAATTATTTACTTATTTATATTTCCCCTGAATACAAGAACATGTTTCTTTATCTCATAACACACGCACAAGCACATATTAGGAAACAGGTTTTTAACCAGTTTTAAGTTTCGGCTTTTTATTAAGTTTTTTAGATTTACATAAGCCAAAAACAATTGAAATCGCTTTATAAATAGTATAAAGGACAGCTAATAATAACAAAAATAAATCAAGTAGTAAATATTCAAAAATATTTAAGTTAGCTATTGAAGGTCTCATGTCAACGAGACCTTTATTTCTAGCCACATACTCGATCCAGAATATTGCAGTATCCATAGGAGATAATGGTCGGTCTTTCCATAACTTCGAGAGCTGTTTAGCTCTGTCTTTATAACTAAAAACAAAAAGAAAATAACAAAAGACTTTTCTATGGGAGATAATTTTTTCAAACATTAATCTAACTAACTTGATAATCTAATCTTGATATTTTTCAATCATTAAGCTAAGACAAATGAAATAACTTACCTATTTTGAAGAACAGTATCTAAAGCGTTTTGTAGCGTATTCCTGTTTAGAGAATAAATATCAAGAGCCACTCCTAGGCCCTTTTCAACGACTGCAGCCGCATTTGAAAATTGGTCTCCGAATAAAGGAACAGCGACCATGGGTACTCCACAATGCATTGCTTCTGTAGAGCTTAGCATGCCGGAGTGGCTTATGAACGCGATGACGTTTGGGTGACCTAAAATTTAATTAGGAATAAAAAACTAACCTTCGATATCTAGTATCAAAATTCAAGAAGTAAGTATCTATATAATACATCAGTATGATGATGATGATAGACTAAGTACATAGTTTAATCAAAACATCGATTTCGATCACAGATTACCCTGAAGTATGTTTAAGAAAGTGTGATAAAGATATGACGAACCTAATCTAATTTCAAAAATATACTTACACAATACTATTGGTTGCGGCAACCATTGTCTAAGTAATGCATTTCTACAATTTCATCTATTGTTTCTTTTGGAAAATTGCCCGCAACTGTACCAAAACTTATGTAGACCACATCTTCTTTAGCATTATCTAGAAAACTTTTTAATTCCTGTAAGAAATATTAGTTTTAAACATATCAACCAAGTGGGTGATTAAATTGTTTCGTAATTTGTATAACTTATAGCATTTTATGAACTAAGAAGAGAATGCTTGTAAACTAAACAAACCTTATCTTCAATCGGTGTACTGTGTTTATCAATGTGTAACCCGCCAATTTCTACAACATTTGACCCTTGTAATCGTGAGCTAGTCAACGGGAAATACTGATTAACCATTATTAATGACATATTGTTTCCTAAACTTTCTAAATTAGGAATCTCTGGATAAACTTCGTTAACAATCTTCTGATCCGATACTTGCATAAAATAATGATAATACGCGGTCATCGCCACGTTAATAATGCCACTTTTTAACTTATTTAGAATGGTCGGATTCGTTCCGCTTGCGAATAAGTGATTGGGAACAAACGCTGGGTTGTTAGGCGCACCTAGCCTTGAATAGGTCCATGGCATTATCATGTGAGCGGCCATTCCTATTGCGGGCGCATTCAACTTATAAGCAACAGCCAAGCCACAATCTGTCACAAACTGTTCTGCTATAACCACATCAAACGTTTCTTTTGAATCTATGAATCCTTTTATTTCACTGTTGGATATAATCCGCCGACAATTATCGTTTGCGAGTAGCTTGAATATAACTGCCATGTCGTATGCTCTGTAGAAGTCCACAAATATAGACGAAGGTATTGTATTCAAATTATCGGTCATGTTAACAGTGCAGTCGTCTCCATCTCTGAGAAGAGATATTTGTCTAAGATTCGGCATTTTCTTAACAGGCAAGTAATTGACGATCGTCACATCGTGGTTTCTTGATGCTAACTCTTCCATAAGAGATGAAAAAAGTATATGATGACTCCGGCCATACCAGGGAAAGATTCCGAGGATTTTATAACACTCGTATTGAAACGGAATAACTATACACAGTAAAACTTTGAATAAAAATCTCATGTTCTATAACTACATTCAACTTAAAAACATTAACTCGATTGAATATACGTTTACTTCTCAATGACCTTAGGCTACAACTAACCAATGTATAGTAGGTAAGTACTCTAAGAATGATTTATCTGAGATCTACCTTTTAAATTACAAACCTTTTTATACTCGTATACAATACCATTCAAATTACCTACTACAGTGGTAATGGGTTGGTTGAAACATAAGTAAGTACTTACCATAATACTTGTTCGTACGTTGTATTGTACCCATCATAGCATTAAAACTGAAAAAAACTTTAGTTATGTCACACAAAGATCTAAATTGAAAACTTTGGCCTTAAATACATATAAGCATCTACATTTAATTTTATTACCTACCTATGAGTTGGGCGTTTCATTTTTTGTGTTGAAGCTAGTTTTTAAACTACTTAGGTTGCTGCGCGGGATAGGTAAGTATATTAGTTTTATTCCATGAATGATGACTAATCAGAATCACAACGAATATTTATTAAGTTAAATCGTTAAATTAAACAGGTTTACTACCTACCTATATAATATAGGTACGTACAGACGGTATAGGCAATCCGGTTAGAGTCCTATTTAAAAGGACAATGTAGGTAAATAACATAATATAAGTATAAGTAGGTACCTAATATTTTCTTGAATAAGTATACATTTCCCATAATTACTCTTGAAAGCAATAAAATAAAACCTCAAAAGAAAAACAGACCTAGGGCAGAACAGACGAAGATCGAAATTTAGGCATTAGCATCAAAGTGACATCCAAATTTCAAAATGAAATAGGGACATCTAAAGTATGCAGGAATTAAACAATAAATTATATCATACCTACACAAACCTACAATAAATATTGAAACTAACAAGAAACATGTTACGAAAGCAAGTCAGGACGGCGAAGGAAATAATATAAAATGACATAATATTCTAAACCAATAAAAGGTAAGTATGTAATGATTAAAGGTATTTCGATGAAGCTCTAGCTTCGATACCATGACGTAGGCTTCTACCATTTCTTTCCATTAATCTCGATTATAAGTTCTTCTACACATTGGGGGAATTTCCTTAAGACCCACTAGTACCTAGTCTAGAATCTGGACTGCTTTAGGGGCATAATATAATAGTTACCTGCCCCTAATATCGTGACAAAAAAGTAAGTATAACAAAGCACTTGTCCATTACACGGTCAAAGGTAGTCAAAGCGGTCAAGGCGGCATATCCACTTCCCTTCTCTGTATCGTCCTTCCATTTTACTTACTTAATCAAATATTTTTACAGAACATCTAAGCCTTAACAATGGCATGTTGTTGCAATCCCGGTTCATGTGAGTATTTCGTTTTACTCTTACTTATGTTATGTTAGATAATAGACATTAAAAAACTAAAAATTGTATAAGTATGCAAGTAAGTACTTATGTACTTATATAAATTTACATTTTCTTACGCATACATGTGCAGAGTACCTAGTTATCTAGAAAAACTGAACTAAGTAATTACAATATTTAGGTATCTGATGCTACAAAATGCAAAGATAGCAATGCAATTCTGGCCTTCATATCCCATCTCTAACTTCTTGTTTAAATGAAATGAAGTACATTTTCAATTACATATTCTTTTAAAATTCCAGCAAACAGAGCTGCATCTAGCTGTTTGGGTCGTTGCGATCTTCCAAAACACAGATGCCTCGAAAAGGAAGACATAAAACCCGGACCAGTCCCGAAACACATGGGATGGCTGTACACCGCCAAAGATTCACCCGAACATCAGGTACCTTTGCTTATTTAATCCTTTAAATAGCAAAAGCAACACGTCGGCAGAATCAAACTATTTTTATAAATTTATTTATTCATTTAGTACGAACTTGGTGTCCCAATAAAAACTTGGTAGGTAGATTCGTTTTTATCGAAGATTGTAAGACGCAGGGTTGACCTGAGTTGGACTACCATTTTCCAATTAGTCCACCAAAAAGGCCGCTATACCAGTCCAACGTAGGTACCTAATGTGATGCATACCAAAGTATTTTCGTAAAATGCATACCTAAATGCCATTAGTGAATACAATAAACATAAAGAAAACATTAAGTTTTTTTATTAATTAAAAAAAATCTTTTTCAGCTAAGATGCGGTTGGCGCCCAGGTCATATTTCATGTTCAGTGCTCAGAAAGATGGAGAAATTCAACGCGTGTAGAACTGGGGAATGCGCTGATTGCAATAGGTGTTGCTCGCGTAATTGTCCCCCTCGTAGCTGTGCGGGCAAGCCTTGTATACCACCCAAGTGTCTTTCAGCTTGTCCGTCAACCCCCTCCTGTTGTAAAACATCTAATGGAGGGGCTCTGATAAGAATCATCAGACACGCAGGTCAATACACAATCTGTACCAAGCCATCCAACATGATCAATGCCCCATCAGGCCCCTTCCCTCTAAAATACGTTCTCAACACCGATGATGTGGCTGATACTAGTAAAAAATGCAAATACAGCATAGAAGCAAAGTTCAATGACTACCATTTCGACTACACTAGTTCGCAAACTTCATTCGTATTAGACTTCTCACCTCCTGATTCACGATGCTACAAAACTTGTCCAAAGAAGAGTGTTACTTGCATGTAATAAAACAATAATATGTAAATTTTTCAACACCATAAATAGCATTTTTACAGAAATTAAATATATCCAAATATAACAAAATAACTTTGTTTTATTTATTGACTTTACCCATAGCATAAATTAATGACTAAATAACATTCACATCATTTTAAGGATTCTGTATTGCAATCATTGTATTTTTTTTGTTTGGTTGAGTGATCTATAAAAGAATCTTCTTGATGGTTTAGTGTTGGATAGGAAATTTTATTGAGAGGGCATGGTTACTTATTGTTATGCGACAACCAAAAGGTGTGGAGCAATAGTATTTTAGATTTCGTCGCTGAGTGAAAGTTTTCGTGCACTTTGCCAACTTTTGTAAATGAGAAATCAAATCAACATGGGGCAAATATAGCAGAAACAGAATAAAAATAAATAATAATTTCAACAATATTATATTTGCCTCAGCAAAACAACTAACAAAAATAAAATAAACATTACATTGTGTAATAGACTGTCCAGTGAACTTAGCTAGGATTGCCCGACTTCTGTGCTAAAGCTAACATGTTCTCGTTGGCTATCATTTGGAACTCGTGGAATCTTTGTGACACCCTCTGGTTGGCTCTCAGGTACTTCTCCATGCAGTTTGCTGTGCATTTTTCCTGAAAACATAATATTTTAATATTAGTATTTTAAGTTACCTAGACTCTTGTCGGTGTAACAGGTGTGACTCAGAGAAAGGCGATGAACTCTTATGTTGATGATGAAGTTAACTAGAGACTTCAGTGGTCATTTGGAGTTTATTTAATTCATCAAGAAAAAGATTCTGTTTCTTATACTTGCATAGATGGTAGTATAATTAGAAACAAGCACTCTCACTTGCATTACCAAGATTAATGAATATAGATTGTAGCACTAAGGGGAATATTTCTCACTAGAACCACCGATGGTAGTTTGGAGGTACTGGTACTACTGGGGAGAAAGCTAATAAGAGGACCTTTACCTTGTTTTGTTTTTAAAGTTTTATAGTTAACTGTAAGATCATTGCATGCCCGTGATGGGTAAAACTGTTGTCCAATTGATATATTTTAAGAAGGCCAACATGTACCAGTTTTTGAGCAATGAATTATTCTAATTCTTACTGAGTAGTATTGACGGGTTAGATAGCTATCCTTACTTTAAAGAAAATTGATATACATAAATAAACAAAGTATCAACTTACTTCACTTGATCGGAGTGTTCTGGACGTAAAGTCGTGTACACAATCATTGAAACATAACTCCGAAAGTTTGTTGTACTGAACGAGAAAGTCCTTAAACTGAAAATGAGAAACATTGTGTGTTAATTTTCTGGTTCTTTATTTAAAAATGTAATAAATAACCTAATTGGCCGACACCAAAGATCATGAAAATTATTAATTAAAATTAATGTTTTATGGAATCCCACATATACACTCTTTTACATTGGTTATAATTTTACTTTAAATCACAATAATAGACAGTCAGAACAATATAATTTTATATAATTTGATGTATACCGTTTTGATCTGATCAGCTTCACTCATCATTTCGGGTGTAGCCATGTTTAGACGATTTCCAAAGAATTACTATTAACTTTAGATAATGCGTACTATTAACGAAGTGTTTTTAATTATTTAATAATTTTCGAAAAGAATAAATTTATTTTATTTCTTGAAATGTTTCAGACCTATCATATTTTTAGGTTAGAATTGGCAAATAAATCCTATACATATGACATTGACATTAGATAGTGAATCCTGACGCTGACAGTCAGTAAGGCACGATACTATGTGCTTTTAGTTTTAGCCTTAGAGGCTTTTAGCCAACCCATTAAAACCAAACCCTCTTTATCTAAGAAGAAACTCATTTTTTATAGTTATCATGGTTATCATGGCGCTTGCGAAATATCAGAAACTTGAAACAAATAATATACATGGTAAATATCCCGTTAATTCTCTTGCCATTTCCACCCCACATCCACTTACTTTCGACCAAGAAGTAATGAATTGACAGTAAAATATTTACAGAAAGAAAATAAATGTCAATCCGAATAACGGTGACAGTTACAGTTACGAATAGAGTGACAAATCAACAAATAGTGACTGAGCACAAAACACTTCGTCAATCAGCAATTAAAATCAGATCAATTTTATTTTCCAAACCAACTTCGCTTGAGGTTTTGTGAATAAAGAATCTATAAAATCTAGTTTGGCAAAATGGAAGAAATTGGCATAATATTGCCGGAAAAGGTTAGTACTTCATACTTTGTTTCTCCTTGTAAATCAACTGAACAGTTCTATAGTGTTTTTTGTATATTTCCAGGATGAACAGGCTATTGATGCTAAAGGCTTGGCTTTCGCCGGGCCACAATCCTTTGATGAACTCGAGTCGGAAGATTTGTACACAAAATACAAGGTAATATATCAGACAAACTGCTTCCCATCAAATTTATAAAAGTCATGGCAGAACAAAAACAATTTCACTAAAACTTTCATCTTACAATTTTAGAAACTTCAACGCATGTTAGAGTTTTTGGAGGTCCAAGAAGAGTATATCAAAGATGAACAAAGGAATTTGAAA
Source organism: Timandra comae (assembly GCA_958496195.1). Taxonomy (NCBI): domain Eukaryota; kingdom Metazoa; phylum Arthropoda; class Insecta; order Lepidoptera; family Geometridae; genus Timandra; species Timandra comae. Next base: position 5,312,851 of record OY292367.1, read on the forward strand.
AAGGAATACCTTCATGCACAAGAGGAGGTCAAGAGAATACAGTCTGTTCCGCTTGTCATTGGACAGTTTTTGGAAGCAGTTGATCAGAATACTGGCATTGGTAAAAACAAATTCTTAATTCAAATAACATTAAGGAAGAAAATTGCTTTATAATATGAATTGTATATTATGTACTGGCTTCAAATGAATTTGAACCCTCCTATTGCTTTAGTTCGAGATGTCTAGTTTGTTAGTATGTAGAACACTACTTATAAGGCATGAGACAACATATTCTTTTCATTGGACTATATGGCTATTAATGTTATTTTTTTTTATGTTCCAGTTGGCAGTACTACAGGATCTAACTACTATGTCAGAATCCTCTCAACCATAGACAGAGAGTTGTTGAAACCTTCTGCGTCTGTTGCTCTCCACAAACACTCCAATGCTCTTGTAGATGTCCTACCTCCGGAAGCTGACAGCTCCATCTCCATGTTACAAGCTGGTAATTATTTAATTTAATCTTGAATTTTTCTTGAGTTAATAAATTGTTTTGGAAGGTATAGGTAACAAAGAAACTGCTTTGTATGAATCTCTCGGGATGTATTTTAAAAACATCAAGAGACTTTCTCCTTTTATTTTGTTTGAGAGAATTTGTAAAAATTCACCAGTCAAGATTATTCTGATAACAAAATTTTAGAAAAACATTAAAAATATTGTCTTTTTACACTACAAATCTATTCCTTGTTCCACATAGACGAAAAGCCTGATGTCCAGTATTCAGACATTGGAGGTATGGACACCCAGAAGCAGGAGATCCGTGAAGCCGTAGAGCTCCCACTGACCCATGTTGAGCTGTACAGACAGATTGGTATTGAACCTCCTCGTGGTGTGCTCATGTACGGTCCACCGGGATGTGGAAAGACTATGCTGGCTAAGGCTGTAGCTCATCATACTACTGGTAAGTTAAAAGTTCATGTTTTCTCAAGTCATTAAAAAATGGATATTGTTATGTATTTTATGCCTAATGGTTTGAGATTGTAGTAGTGTATTCTAAGATAATAGGATATTTTAAGCTCTTAAAGTTAAGACTAAGAATAAAAGAGATTTGATTGGGCAAGCTGAACCTTTGTAAAATGACTACTAATTTACATAGACAACTTCACTGAATTTACTAATCTACTACTCTTCAGAAGGTTTGTTTTTGTTCCCATTTAATTTTCATTCATATTCTTTATTATACAAGTAGCTCTAGAGGTGCTAATCTAATATTTGAAATATACTGACTATGACTACATTAGTATAAAACAAAGTCGCTTTCTCTGTCCCTATGTATGCTTAGATCTTTAAAACTACGCAACGGATTTTGATGCAGTGTGTTTTAATAGATAGAGTGATTCAGTGGAAAGGTTTTTAGCATAATTGTATCCCTATATTCCTACGCGAACGGGAACTACGCGAGTGAAACCGCGGGGCGCCGCTAGTAGTAGAATAAACAAATACATTTTTTTAAATCAAAATATTAATCATCATTTAATTTTACAGCTGCATTCATCAGAGTAGTTGGGTCCGAGTTCGTACAGAAGTACCTCGGTGAGGGACCAAGAATGGTGCGTGATGTGTTCCGTCTAGCGAAGGAGAACAGTCCCGCCATTATATTCATTGACGAGATTGATGCTATTGCTACTAAGCGGTAAGAGATTTTGAAATTAATTTAAACAAACTATACTTTTAAATAAAACTTCTTGAAATTGATGTAAATCGCGACTTAATTTATGGTCACTTTAAAGTTTTCTGCATTTCTTGAAAATCTTTTTATTTAGGTTTGACGCCCAAACTGGTGCCGACAGAGAAGTGCAAAGAATTCTTTTGGAACTCCTGAACCAGATGGATGGTTTTGATCAAACCACTAATGTTAAGGTAAACAAAATTCTGAATATTCATTTTCAAGCAATAGCCACTTTTTCCCTATTTTGTAAATGAGAATGTTTGTGAGGGTGGATGGCTGCATGGTTATTGGTTATTCTTTCACGCTAAAACTATCAAATCAATAAGAATAAAATCTCCTATAGATATTTCTTATAACAAAGAAAAAAAAACATAACATATAAGATATCCCAGATAATATCCTGAAAATTTTGGGAAATAAATAATCTTCATATTTGTTACATAAATAAAATTATTGCAGGTGATCATGGCTACAAATCGTGCTGACACTTTGGACCCTGCTCTCCTTAGACCTGGACGTCTCGACAGAAAGATTGAGTTCCCATTACCTGACAGGTGAAAAAATAAATGCCTTATAGTTTATTTATTTATTAAAATAAATGACTTTTTATCGAAACCCTATAAATTTTGCTGACATTTCTCTTTTCTTGATTGATGAGTTTCCTTTACTATGTCTTTAAGATGAACTTTTTATAATAAAACATGCATAATTAAAATGATCGCAAAACATTTACGGTAAATAACAATTAAAAAGAAAATATTATCTAAATTAACCTCTATTGTTTCCAGACGTCAGAAACGTCTAATCTTCTCGACTATAACGGCTAAAATGAACCTGTCCGAAGAGGTAGACCTCGAGGAGTTTGTGGCTCGGCCGGACCGCGTCTCAGGTGCCGATATCAACGCCATCTGCCAGGAAGCTGGCATGCACGCTGTTCGTGAAAACAGGTATATTATATACATTACCAGTAAATCATCATCAGCTCATATAATGTCCCCACCGAGGGGCTTGAGCCTACCCTGAATAATAATAACAAAATCGCTGTTTCCCATTAGAATATCTGTATTCCACAACCGTATATCATGCCTAGGTAAATTACATGGACGTAGAAATATGATCCACTCAGGTTTGATGCCATATGCAAATATGTAGATGACAAAAGCAATCAATATACATCTTGTCGTAGCTACTTACAACTAGGCTGTAGGCTTTTAGCAACAAACATAGATTTATATACTAGATCAGGACTAAGTTTTGTTCTATCTGAAATCATTCTTAAAAATACAGATAACTTCAAAATAGTAATTTGAACTAAGATTAGTTTTTTTAAATAGATAACTGGACATGTTAGAAATCCAAATATTCCAATATATTGTATTATTTCAGATACATTGTTCTTCCTAAGGACTTCGAAAAGGGATACAAAAACAACATCAAGAAAGACGAAAGCGAATACGAATTTTACAAATAAGTTAATTTTTATTATTACATACAACCCTAGTGTCTGAATTTGTGTTTCTAATAATACAATAAAAAATTACAAAATTATACCTAAATGGCTATTTTATTCTATATTCCTGTAGATAGCCTACCAAACTTTATAACACAGATTAACGTGAATAAAACTGTAATTAATAGCGAGCCTAAACTTTAATAACAAACACTTGTTCACCTTATTAATATCTTTTTACGGGATATTTATACGTACCTATAAGTCGAATCCGTCGAGGGATTCGACTTATTATTTAGTATCCCGTAAAAATATATTAATTATAAACAATGACGTACGTTTCGTTCAATACTAATAAAACTTGTTTTCCTAATTTCTATTATGAATTGGAAGATCAAATTAAAGTGTTTGAAGTATAAAATAACATGTATGTAGGTGATGTAGGTAAATAAAAGACAGGTTAATTTCCAAATCTGTATTAAATAACAGTTCTTAACAATGAAATTATAATACAAATATTATTTGGCATAAACATAATTAAATTGATTGTTTAATAAAAATAAGTTACAAATTAAAATGGGACTATTACCATATTAAGTACATGGTGGTACTAGTTTGTGATGAAAATAAAGAAATAACAACAAACTTAACTATTGATTACACTTTCCTAACATACATTAGAAACCGTAATACATAATTTCACAAAAATCAATTTAGTTGATAATTTCAAATATTTATAAAACATGTATCGTGTCATTCGCTAAAACGTTTGAGACATTACATTTTTCTAATGACTGACTTTCGTGACATTGAAATTTGAATCTTAAATACTACATTTATAGAGCTCAATACGGATTCTCTTTATAAAACTAACATGCCTAAAACAGCTGCATTCTGTGAGTACACTTGAATTGTGTCAATGATACAACATACAATGAAATTAAAAAAATAAGTAAAAAATGTACCACAAAAAACTTGAATGAAAACGTGTAAATGTATGAACTATAAATTACATGCATATTTTTAATGAATTTTGATTTTGCATGTATTTTTGCACATAAAAATGACTCTGAACACTACCTTTTTATACAGAATCAGAAAGATCAAAAACAGTAAACATTTTGGGCCAAATACAATCAGCTAATCCAAATAGTATAAAATAACTTTTTCAACACACTTGCTCATAAAGGGGCTCTTATTTGCGCAAAAACAGTTGAATAATGACACGCTTGATTCACTAGTGAGTTATAGTTTTTTTTTTTAAATTGTTTAGTTTTAAAAAAGTTTCGATACCAAAAAAAATCGTGTCCATACATTTTAAAAACAAACTTCAACTATGTTTCCTTACTTTTGGTAGGTCTATGGTCGATTCCATTCATTCATTCATTCCATTTTTTTTTAATAAGTATATTCTTTTAATCTATGTCCGATCACCATTGTTGTGTTGGATACGCGCGAATAGAAAAACTGTTTATTTATTAGCGAAAAATGAAAATTTCTTCGCAAATGTGTTGAAAAACGTTGTATGGTACACGCGAGTATTGATGATTACTATCCTCGGCTATCTTCTGACCCTCGCCTGACGGCTCGGGCCTCAATAGCGCCTCGGAAGTAATCACCAACTTACCTCGCTTGTACCATAAATAACTATTAATTGTGTAAAACATTATCGTCAATAACTACATGATTCCGCTACATAATAAATTGTCATAATAATATCATGTCATACATTTTGCAACATGTGTAAATAAGTGCACAATATATTTTACCACTAAATAGACGAACGTTTTAAGGCACTAATTCTAATGAAGGCTCATGTTGTAAAACTATTATAATAGTTAATCGCTAATCTAGCATTATATAAAACATTAGATGAATTCGGATTTTAACAACTAATCCAATTTATATATAAATCCTTATTATATAAAAGACACAGAGGAAATGGATCACAGTAGTCTAAGGCCAGATTACAGAAGTCATACAACTATTATGATCAGCGCACATTACTACGTGGATTATTTACTGTGAATACTGAAAAAAGTACTTTCCATACAAACGCTTTTGTATATTCAATGTTGAACTTTAGAATGATAGTTCATCTTTGAGTTCACAGAAAATGTTCTCTTCGTAATGTACGCTGACCCTTAGGCACACGTTAATTAAATGATTTGGTCATGTCTTAATCGGAATGTGTACTATATTTCTAAGATACACATCAAAATAAAAATAACTTAAGTACTTATAAGGCAATAACTAATACTGATTTAGAACAAATAAACCGTGGCACTTAATTTAGAATAACAAGAGTTTTTTCAAGATTTTAGGCGGCGCAATTTCTATTGTCATAATTACAAAGATTATAAAAGTACCTACCAATATTTTCCTAATAAGGAGGTATCTGACTTCTTCATATAAATTTTACATAGTCATGTATGTTATACTTGCATTTATTAAACCTTCAATTTGGTCATAAAGCTATTAAAGGTAATGTAACAAATAATTTAAGCTTATCTTTCTGTACTCGTTAGGGTTTTAAAGTTTCTTAAGCTAACAATTATAATGTATATTTGGAAAGATGCGCATATATTTTGATTAAAAACTGATGACAACGAATATTTTATCATAAAGAGTAGTAAAAATATTAAGAAACATACTTTAGAGAAGTTTAGTCTCATTATAAACATTTATACATAATTTTTCACAAAGCATGTCGTGGTAAAATAAGCTGCGTGTTTCGGACGGGACGTTAAATAACAAATAAAGATTTAGTTTTAATTAACATACATTTAGTTCACTTAAAGCTCGCACAATTGAAAACCGGAACGTCTATATTAAACTAGTAACTATAATAAAACACGTTCAACAACTGGACGGGGTAGAAAGAGTAAGAATTAATTTACACATTAACACCCTAAAAATATTCGTTATAAATATTAAACTAGGTTCATATAATATGTAAGTAAATAAACATATTTTACGTCGATTCGTTCAGTATACGAACGAAGCGTCTTAATGGAATCGTATAATTCCTTATAAATAAAAAGGAAAGTCGAGGAATGTGACAGTCACAAAATAGATTCTAGAGTAAGAAACGGAATGATAGATAACACTGGACGCGATTATAAATATCTATATGGCATAATCGCGAGATCGCGACATGGAAACGAGTAGAACTCACACAATGGGGAACCATTTCATAGGCCGTCGATGACTTCGTTTCGGTTAGCGCGTTGTATTTATTCGTCTGGAAAAAATACAGGTCATTGTACTATTTCACTAACATTAGATTACTTTGCGGTATGGATGGGACTTTCTTAATTAGATGACCTAGTCCTACTGCTGGGTAAAGGTCTTCCCTAATTATTTCCATTTGTTTGTTTGGCCTTATCCTATCATTCTCCGTCGACGAATTTTAAGACACTCTCGACAATGTAGTTACGATTTTGATTTTCGAACCGTGAAAGTCACAACCTACCACTTCGTAAGAAGCATAAGCCAGTAATCACGACGTTGTTCAGTTCGTAAGGACGATGACATAATACTCACGTTTTATAGCAACCACGTAACAGTGTATAGATTTGACGTAGTACTCACATGGCGTAGCGCCGTCACTGCTGCCTGAGCGCGGGCTGCATGAGCGGCACGAGCAGCGCGGGCGGGCCGGCGCGGCGCAGGAAGGCGTGCTGCAGCAGGCGCGCCGACGGCAGCCGCGCCGCCGGGTCCCGCACCAGCGCGCACTCCACGAACGACACCAGGTCCGCCGGGCAGCGCGCCGCGCCGCGCGGCCGGGGCGGCGGCATGTCGCGGATACGGCGCATGGCCTGCGCAACGGGACGTTAGTGTGGGCCGCGAGATTGAACGTAGCAATATGACGACTACACGAATACTACGTTACTACGGGGCTACCGCACGCGTAGAATTGAAATAAGATAGACTGTGATGTTATAGGGAGAGAACAAGTGACGAGCTATCCTCTCGCCATTGAAACCGGTGCGATACTGAAGTTATACATTGGCATTGGTGTCATTATCTCTTCTATATCACTGGCATAACACGACGTTTATCATGAGCATTGATGCCGCATGGGCTTTGGAAGGTACTTTAAAAAAAACAGAACTCTCAAGACAAAACTGCCAACCCAAAAATGCCACCCAATAAAGTATAACATATTTTACCTGTAGCGGTGGTTCGTTGAAGAATGGCGGTTCCCCATCGACCATCTCGACGAGCATGATGCCGAGCGACCACACGTCCACCTCGGGCCCGTACGGCAACCGGGATATCACTTCGGGAGACATCCAGTATGGAGTACCCACTAATGATTTCCTCTTGGGCAACTCCTGTCAAAGAAATAAGGATTGGATTTACATTAAAATGACCTTATACTCTTTATTCCGTGATCTTCTGTCAGATATAAGTTGGGAACACATATTACATTACAATTATATTTACCTGAGAAACTTGAGCACAAAATCCAAAATCGGACAATTTGACGCGTCCATCTGCGGTCATCAATATTGAATCAGACTTTATATCTCTGTGTATAACACCTTGACTGTGAAGGAATGCTAGCGCCTGAAACAATACATATTATCTTTGAGAAGGAAATCAACATGCATGGTTTTTTTCTAATAAAAAATTCGAATGTTACAGTAGGTCAGGTGGAATGTACAGTCAGGGTAAGAAAAGTATCGTCACTTTAAAATGTATTTTCGTTTGCAAGTCAGTACTTCAGTTTAATAGTGTTTTCTCGTTCACACTACTTATTAACCTACATACAATGAAAAGTACCTTTAAAACAGTATAAAGTTACTTATAAGAATGTAAATGTTAAAACCACACTAATTATCATAGTAAAGTGCTAAAGTAACAAGTACAAATCTCAGTGTTGAGTTCCGCCAATCACGTGAAGACATTTAACCTACTTTCTCTTTGTAAGTACATGATTGAAATACCATTACTGTGAAGGTAATTTAAAATTCGTAGGCTGTTTAACATAGAATGAAAAGCTTCTTTACTGAGGTGACGATACAATGCTACTATCTTTTACTGTTTATGAGTCATGCTAAAACTTAAGATTTTATTTTTGTTATAATGTGAATTAAGGAAATTAGGTAGGATAAATGTGATAATTTGGAAGTTTTTAAATACATATTGTAACGCTAAACAGCTGCTCTAATTAGGATGTAATTTGTTATACAGCTAGTTTACCTAGAGCGCTCTTAAATAGAGTTTTTTATCTCTAAATCCCGCAAGCTCAGTACAACAAGCGCGCAACTTGTAATTTCACATTTAAAATTTTAAATACCTACATAAGTACTTAAAATATTTAAAACCACTATTCTATCTTACCTTCAAGCACTGTTTGCAGACTGTAGCAATTTGTTCCGGGTCCATTCTGACTCGAGTCACTATATCAGTGAGAGCTCCGCCGGCCATGTACTCCATGACCACCCAGAGTTCATCGCCGACCAGGTATGAGGCATGCATCTCTACTATGTTCGGGTGTGGGTAGTCGCGCATTATTACCTAGAAATAAGGAAGGATGATTTATATGGGACCTTTGATGTTGGGTGTGGGAGCTTATGCTATATAGTGTTGATGACCTAAGTGGCAGAGTGGTCACTATGCCTGAATGTTAAAGGGTTTGATTCCAATGTAAGGTAAATGTTTGTATGATCAACAAATGTTTATCTCGGTTTGGGTGTATGTATAACCTAAATATGGGTAATAAACCTATTAACCCATTTAAAGGTCAGTAACTGTAGTAAGATGATAAGAATAATTGATTTATACTGCTTTTGTCAAACAAATTGTCCAAACCTCTACCAATAGTAAAGAGTACCTTGAGTCAAGGTGTCAGTGACAGTCATCGTTTAGAAACTCAAGAGTCACTCAAAGAAAAAAGTTTAATACCTGAAATACTAGTTAAATTGATACTTACAACTTCATTGAACAACAACTCCCTCCTCTGTTGGTTCCGTAAGTTCATCATTTTGACCGCAACACGCCGACGTGTCTGTGTGTTGGTCGCTGCGCAGACAAACCCAGTACTACCTTCACCGATCTTACTGAAGCCTGTCAGGATCGAACGAGGGTCACCTTCGCTAACAACCAGTCGGAGCGCTGAGCGGAACTGAAATTAGGGCAATAATTACTTAATTACGATCTTGAGCAAGAATATAAGAACATGTGTAATTATGTAGGAACGTTTACTAGTTTACATGGACTAAATTAGCTGTTTATTAATTTACATATCCGATGTTTTATGGTAGAGTAGAAAGAGGTAAGATTTAAAGACATAAGATTGAAATCTAACATTTAATCCAATCTTTGCAGTTTTATTTCATTGTGCAGTGTCTGAATGAATAATATAATATACTGTTTCTTTTGATTTAAGATTACAACATCTATCATCCTAAAAAATATAAGTTTTATATTACTTATTGAGATAAGTTTCAGATTACAATGTTCATTAGACATTTTAGTCAGAGTGTACTGAATGCATATGTCATAATAACTCTCAAATATCAAATTGCATAACTGTGTTTATGTGGAAGCAGTTAATTTAAACTGTAATATGATATGCGTGAATAAGTGGACATTGTATTACTTGTAATATAAACTAGATGTCATTATTATGGATGGAACAAACTGAATATTTTTCGGTATATTTCCATTTTATTACATGAGTGTCTAGGAAATACATAGTAATCTAGGAGTTTCTTTACAAAACCTATACTTATATGAAAAACAAATGGTGTTGGTAAGTCGCGCAAAAAGTCTAAAATGACTCATCTAATTTATTTTGTGTTTTGAATGGATAGTTTGTATTCACAATTTGTTGCAGTAGGTGTCACAACTCGATACCACAATTATATCCATACAAATTAAAGGCGAATCGCGTGTCAAACTAAATAAGCATATTTCACAGCTAGAGACAATACATTTCAACTATGAATTTGTATTATGTTTACCTGTTCATGCGTTAATCGCAGTTCATGCTTCGATGCGGCGAGAGGTAGTTGGGGCGGCGCGCCGGCGGGGACAGCCGGAACTGCGTGTTGGTGACGCGGATATGAATCACCTGTGGTGACATTTAACATTAATATTGTTATTAATTAATCACAAAAGCAGTTTATATTTGACAGTATCCTACCTAATTATTATTGCTAAGCAGGATACTGTCAAATACATATTATGTATAAACTGCTTTTGTGAGTCATTCATAATGAGTGTGTGCATAGTTTTTTCATATCTATCTAGTAGTTCCAGGGATGAATTTGAATTTAGAAAATGTTAGAAAGTGCACTCCGGCTTACACAAGACAAGCTCAGCCTAGTGTGACAATTGTTATTTTTTTAATTTTCTTATTTTTAGTTTGTAAGTATTCCTTGTGATAGTATAAACTCACTCAATATTGTTGCATATTTTAATCATTATTGAATTTCTCATTAGAATTCATCATACACCAATAACTATAGCTATGATCATATCCAAACAGAAGCCTATTTTCACAGAGTTTAATGAAAACATACCTAATTACTAAATGTTATTATAACACTTACCCATAACATTATTTCCATTCAATCCGTGCTGTGCATGAGCCATTTGTTGTGTAGAATGATTATGTTGATGAGGCACATTAGCATTCTGTATGTTCTGATATGTTAGCATCCCTTGAGAGTTGTCATTCATTTCCATGGTCGGTCGTATGACAGCCTCCTGCGATTGCTGGTTCCAGTCCACTGGGGACTCTTGTATGGGCCGATTGAGACCATAGTTACTCTGATCACGTCTCAGACTCGAAAACTGTTGAGGAGCAGGAGGTACTGGAGGAGACTCCTCAGGCACAGCGGGAGGCACTTTAGCTTGATTACGCAAATCTCTCCTAATATTCGGTGGACTTGTACTTCTTAATGAATTAGATCTAGCAACATTTGATGTTTTTGGTAACACTACTCCGTTTTGAGCAGGCTGTTGTGTAGAGACATTAGATGGTAGTGGACGAGCAACTATGGATGATACTGGCATCAATCTGTGGTCACCTCGCACTATGGTTTTGAGGTCAAGAATTTCGGTGGGAGTGATTTCTGATGGATCTACTAGTGGTAATGGCCTGTTTGTAGATTTTAGAATCTAAAATTGAAGCAGATATTTTTGAATTAGTTTATAAAAAAAATACTATTTTATTGAGGTACATAGATTTGCAAAAACTAACATGTGTAAATACCTGATTATTTCCAACTAGAGAGGCCCATTGCGGCGGAAGTCCCACAAACTTTCCCTCTCGTTTATCAAAATCGGTATGCAGTCTATGTTGAAAGTTAATTGGATTGGAAATTTCTGGTTTTTTCTTTTTCTTCGAAAACATCGTTAATAAATAATGATAGCTGAAAAATCACACGTTTATATTGATATTATAGCACAATCTACGTAGTAATTTAAAAGGTAAAACAAAAAGTTTAGAAAGCTTACCCAACGACACTTTCTACGACAAGGCGTTTATCATCGATAACCGATTTGATACACGATGTATTTTATTTATGTTCACCGAATTCAAACAATAACACGACGAACGGCTTGTAGGCACCTGTACTACGAACTTCACTAACTGAATACTAAATCGAAAAAGGCATAGTAATTAGTAATCCGACATTCCACAGCAGTACGTAAGTACTAAACAATAACAAATTGAATTAGTCTATTGATTTTAGTTACCAGTCTTATTGCACTAATTTTAAATAGACAGGTACATTGATCTTTAATATTTTTATTATTCTTAATAGTTTTAACGTATTTACTAATAAATTCAAGAGAATTTTACGAAAAATAAAATTATTGCGAACACGCACTCGCCTCGCCACTCATTGTTATTGTTGCCACAGATTATACCAACGTGAACGTCATATTGTCGGTTATGTCATTTGTATTCTGTGCTTTTTAAATCCCACAGATCACCAAAATATTACTGACTACGCAAAATTCCAGTCGTGTCGCGTGAAATATTTTAAATTTAATTGAAAACAATTTACAAACATGTTTGCGGCAAAAGCTTTTTGTTTGGTGCCCTAAGATTTTATTTTCTTTAGCCACAGACAAAATAGACATTTATTTAAAGCATTCAAAAATTTGAAGGTTCGATTTTCGTTCAATTTCAACTCGACTCGATCCCAAAAAAAAACCCAACTCAACTCAATCAATCAAAGCAAACAAAGCAAGGTTAATTTATTTATTTACTTCAGAAGTTCGGTCAGAATTTTAATACAAATTAATCCAAAACATGAAAGAAAAACGTAAAAAAGAGAAAGATCACAAACATCGCAGTAAATCCAAGAAACATGAAAGAAAACGATATAGTGTAAGCATAAAAACAGAACACCAAATTTTTTTTCAATTTTACATTTCATACTTATTATATGTATCATAATGTACTTACATATTTAATTTTTAGTCTTCCAGTTCTAGTAGCTCAGGATCTGATGAATGGGTGGAAAAGAAAAGTTCCCAACGTGAAACAGAAAGAGAAGATTGGATGTCCATGACTGGCATGATAAAGACATACACTAAAGATGATATTCGCCCAAAAAAAGATGAAAAAGACAAAAAACACATCGATTCTTACAATCCTGCGACTAGCAGTAGAGAACTTAATCCATACTGGAAAGACGGCGGTGCAGGGTTACCTCAAACTTCAGACACACTGCGAAAAACAAGGCAATTTTTGAAACCAGCGGATGATGATGATTATTACACTAAACGAAGATCAGATAGTAAAAGCTCAAGTAGACATGACCATGACAGAAGCAGTTCAAGCAGTTATAGTCAATCAAGAAAAGATTCTCAATATCAATCTTATTATAGTAAGGGGTCCAGCAATTGGAGAAAAGAAGAAAAAAAAGATCCAATAAAAGAAGTACAACAACCTGACCCAGAACCACCTGTCACTAAAAAGAAAGAAATAATAGAAAAAGTAGAAGATACAAAGTATTTAAGCAATGAGAAAATGAATAAATTAGCTGCTAAAATTGTTAAAGCTGAAATAATGGGTGATATGAAATTGGTTACTGAACTCAAAGCCAAATTAGAAGCGGCCAGAGAGTATAGAAAACAACACCCTGATGAAGGAAAGGAAGAAGAAGACCAAGGAGTTATGTTGACATCAACCAATAGCTTTGGTAATTGTAGACCGCTAACAAATTCTGCTAAAGGTGATCCAAAAAGTAAAGGTGGGAAAAGAAGAGCTGAAACACATGTATCAGGAGAAAGGGCTAAATACTTTGGCAATGATGATAAATATAATTTGGCACAAATGGTTTGTATATTTAATTTATTTAATATTTTAAATTATATCTAGATTTTCCTATATACATCAGTCAGTTGCTAAACCTTTGTGTAACTTTTCTAAAAATTGCAGTAAGATATTGAGTATTGAATATAAGATACCTTGGATTGAATTTGCTATGCTTGGTGTTTTATTAAATTCAGTAAAATTTAATAAAACACCAAGATTGACAAAATACATTTTTCAATAACTTATTTCTGTCTTTACTTACATTTCAGTTTCAAAATGAAAAATATGGCAACAACTACAACGAGGAAGCAGAGCTGGCCAAAATTGCTAGTAAACATAAAAATCCAAATGATGATCTGGACGATATATTTGTGGATGAAATATCGAAACAAAGAAATGATGCTAAAGATGCGGAGGCTGAGAAACGTAGAGCTATCAGTGAACATGTCAAAATGGAGAAGTCTCTGGAAGGCTGTGAATATTGTCTAGAGTCTAAATATATGTTGAAACATTTGATGGTCAGTTGTGGTAACAAAGTGTACCTGTCATTGCCTTCAAGAAAGTCTTTAGTAAAGGACCATTGCTTGATATCAACTATACAGCATTCAACATGCGTCACAGCTATAGATGAAGATGTTTGGGAAGAAATATTGGTAAGTTAAATAGCTTATCTCTAAGTTACTTGACTACAAAGACACACACTAAATGCAGAGTGTATTGTGATTATTATTGCTTATTATTATTTAAATGGATCTTCTCTTTTTACAGGATTACAGGAAAGCTCTCACTCGGTTTTTCAACTCACAAGACATGGATGTTGTATTTTTTGAGACGGCAACAAGGCTTCATAGGTGTCCACATTTAGTTATCAACTGTGTGCCAATGCCAAGAGATGTTGGTGATACAGCTCCAATATACTTCAAAAAAGCACTTTTAGAATGTGAAGCTGAATGGTCTATGAATAAAAAAGTTGTAGATTTAAAAGATAAGAATATTAGAAAAGGTGTGCCCAAAGGGTTACCATATTTTTGGATAGATTTTGGAATGGATCCAGGCTTTGCCCATGTTATTGAAGATCAACAACTTTTCCCTAAAACATTTGCTGAGGTAAGTCCTAAGACTAAAAAGTAATAAGTACATACATAGTTTATAATTACCATGGAATGTGTCATAAACTGTCCTATATTATGAAATTATCATACATGTAATAAATATGTTATTATTCCAGGAAATAATTGCTGGCATATTGGACATAGACCACAGTCATTGGAAGAACCCTAAAAAAGAATATGGAGATTTACAAAGAAAAAAAGTTGTGGAGTTTTTGAAGGAATGGAAACCTTATGACCCTGTCAAGAAAAAATAGTACCAAATAATTAAGGATATTTTTATAAATGAGGACAATTATAATAAGTACCTTTTTGAATTTGTTGTAATTATTTTACAATATTCTAGATTTTAATCAAATATTACTTAAACCAATCTGGATAACTAATATGAGGATAAAATAATCAAGCCAAAACTTAGACTGATATCATTTATTTTGATCTTCTTTCATCATTTCTTCCATTAATTTTTGTCTCTCTGCAGCTTGTCTCATTTTTGTTAAAACTAATGATTCATAATCTCTATCTGATATGAGGGATGGACCACTGACAGTTTTTTTAGTAGTCAACACTGGTCTTTTATTTAGCCATTTTAATTCTAGTGGATTATCTGGTAACCCTGAAAATAATGATCAAATTAGAGAACAAATTACAAAAACAAGATGAAGATACTTTATAGTAGTAAAGTTGTAAGTGTTTTTACCTTTTTCAATTTCTACAGCCATTTCTGAGGCTTCCTTTGTTGAAAATTCTACTAAAGCACTCCCCTTCTTCTTAGGTGACATAATTAGAGCTACAATATCGCCATACTTTTTCAAACATCTTCTAAGAGTAGGTTCATCATATCCACCATTATATGTGTCATCCTTTTCAACATTCCATTTAATTTTTATTCTATTTAAACTTGAATCCCACACAGGTTTGTTAATAAGACCCATTGTCTTACGAATTTCTCCTTTCATTCTTTGTTGCTCTTCTAAAAGGAGACGACTTCCTTCTTTTTGTAATCTATCAATTTCTTTGGCTAACTTCTGTTCATCTGTTAAATTTGCATCACCTCCACCGGACACAGCGTCCCTTTCTCGTCTCTCTAAATCTTCTTTTAGTTTTTGTCTCTTACTATCTAGTTCTTGGTGTCTCAATCTCGCAGCTTCTTTGGCTCTCAAAACTTTATCATATGCGGCTCGGGCAGATGAATCAGTCAATATTTCTAAAGCTTGAGATAGTTGATGGAATGCCTCTGCTGCTTTTGGATCATCGGGGTTTTTGTCGGGATGGCATTGCAGTGCTTTTTTGCGATACGCTTTTTTGATCTGAAATATTAATATATTTGTTAGATTAGGTCCTGTGGATGATAATAAAAAATTTACAAAGCCAGAGCCCTGATTGGTGTAAATTTTAAATAACCGTGTGCCTGTCGTTTATTAGACTTGCACAAGGTCAGTATAATACAAACAGTCAATAAATCATTACTTTAATGGGTATATAATTAGTTTTAAAAGTACTTACTTCAGATTCTGTTGCTGTAATTTTCAAATCAAGGATAGCATACAGATCAACATCTAGGATGTTTTTCTTTGACATCTTGAATATATCAAGTTTTTATGCTTTTAAAACAATAATTTATTCTACCATACACACGCTGATTTTTTAGAATTTTTACAGAATTCAATGTACACAAACAACACTCAAAGTAGCACTCCGCCGAATGAACTCCACCTTTTTTAATAATGGCTTCTGCAGAAACCAAAAAAATATTGCTTGCCCTTGCCCTTGGTTGGCCTATCGGAGTAGTGTGTTTGGTTTGGCTCCACACGTTGGCCCCAAAACGTTCGTACTAACGTTGGACTGTGAGTTGGGTGAGCCGTCCACACGTTAGCTTGTTAGTTCTGTCCCGTCAGGGCCAATGTGAAGATGTCCGATACAGAAATCGAAACTGCTCTTTTTGAGCGCTTTTACAATACTGCGTGCGTGCACATTTATACATATTTGTTACTGAGAAAAAATCATTCCGTTGAATTGTGCGTCATGCACAAAGAGTATAATAATACAGGTCATGCATCAGCTAATATATTTTTATTTTTATGATCCTTTCGAGTTGTGTCCCATATTATTGGATGGTGCGAAAGCGCCAACGTGTGGACAGATTGCCAACGTTGGCGCAGATTCCTTTGATGAAACCGACACGAGCCGGCCAACTACCAATGCCCGCCTCAACGTTGGCACCAATGCCATTTTCTAGATCCACACGTTGGACGAGCAGCGTTGGGGCCAACGTTGGCGCCAACGTGTGGAGCCGGCCTAAGTGCATGGCTGGCTCAAGTCAACAGAAGCCACATAGGAATTGCATTGATTACTGTCAAATCATTTGTCAATTGTCTTAGGATTGTCATCAAAATCATTATTGCATGTTTGTCACTGTCAAAATATTAAGTATTTTGATTGTAGCATGCCGATTTCAATCTTTCTTTACGAATTTAAGATTGAAATAATTCTAAAAATAAGAATATTATAATATTTCACAGAAAACTTCCAGTAAAAATGTTTTCCAACTGCACCCGTAAGTTTTATCAATTACCAACTTATGTTCTAAGTAATATAATATAACCAATGGTGTTCTACTTCTGCCTTGACTAAAATTTAGTAAATATTATTATCTTAATCAAAAGATGTGTACCTATGATGTACTTACATTTATTTGATTGTTCCAGGTTATAGGCCATTACATTATGGATTCAGAATATTACGAAATAACTCTACAGCTGTGCAAGCTGAACCTCAAGTGGAAGGTAAGTTATTCCATAATTGTTTATTTATTACAAACCATATGACTATAAACTTTAATATTACTATATAATATACTATTCCATATTGTTTTTGCTCTTTTCTACTTCTCATTGCTATAAAACTTACCTGAGTCTTTTAGTATTGGATTGTCATTGTATAGGTACTTACTTAAACTCATAACCCACTTTAATGTCATTTATTAAAATTTTCAGGTGCAGTAGAAGTAAAGAAAAATCCTCTCGACCATCCAGACTATTTCAAAGTGCATAACACATTCACTATAAAGGACCTTTTCGATGCCAGAGTACATTATGGTCACAAGGAAGGTTCCCTTAACGATTACATGAGACCTTACATTTATGGATCACGCTTGGGTCATTTGATTTTCGATCTGGACAAGACAGCAGAATATTTGAGGAAAGCACTTAATTTTACAGCACATATAGCATACAGAGGTGGTATCATTTGTTTCTTCAACAGAAATGCTTTGAATGCCCATTTGGTAGAAAAAACAGCAATAGAATGCGGCGAGTATGCCCATACAAGGTTTTGGAGAGGTGGAATATTTACTAATGCCAATCATCAATTTGGGGCGGTAACTAGACTACCAGATTTGTGTATATTTTTGAACACACAAAACAATATATTGAACCAGCACACTGCCGTAAGAGATAGTGCTAAAATGTTGATACCTACCATTGGTATTGTTGATACCAACTGTAACCCAAACCTGATTACTTATCCAGTACCCGGCAATGACGACTCACCCGCAGCCATAGAACTTTATTGTAAATTATTCAAAACAGCCATACAACGAGGCAAAGAAGAGAGGATGAAATTTTTACAAGATAACAATGAGTAGAACTTTTTATTGTAAATGAAATAAATAGGTAGGTTATATTTTGTAGTTTTATTTGATTATTTCTGTATAATGGCAAGTGTCTAATATGTTTACAAATAGTGAAGTGAAATAAAAACTTATAAAGAAAAGTTTTGAACAAAAAGCCTACTTGAGAGAACAAATTGAAATTATAAAATAACCATAATTTTGGGTAGTTTTTACAACTCTTCTTTATGTTTTAGTTTTTATTTCACTCTTTATTCTATATTATCTAAAATTTACTAAAAGTTTGGTACATTTAATCTACTCTACATTTATCACATGCAATAATATATGGTCCCATTTTAAAATTGACTAATAATATAAAGTAGTTATTCCTTTACACTTTTATAGTCATTAGAAAACATGTTACATAAGATTACCATATAAACAATGTTGAGTATAACTTTTTACATACATTTTTAAAATACATGTTTGATTTAATTGAAACTTAATTTAGATAAGTATATAGAGTAAATTTACTTAAGATCATCATGTGTTTGTCATTAACCATTATTAACATCGAAAAGAAGCAGTTAATTCATGATAAATTAATATTGTGGCAATAGATACCTCTCAGAAATTTTAGGGACGCTATGTAACCGATTGTTACACCGCGGCGGGCACTTAAATTCTTAAATCTATATCGCTATTTAAATATAATTTTATGTTGATAGTATGCAGCTCTCACACTGCTCTCAGCTTCGCAAGCGCTCATTATGAGCAAACCTGCCGCACTCACGAGAGCCTTTTTGAATTTGGTACCTCACATATTCTCTGTACGAACTATGTATCTGCAATGTTTTGTTCTGTGACTCTGTTACAAGACCGAGGTGCAGTGTGATAATCGCATAATAATTAGCTTTAGTGATAGTTCAACTTGGAGACGTAGTTTATGTAGGGTCGTTTCAATTACCCAGGGCAAAGCTTTTGGTCCGGTTTTTCTAAATGCAGGTCATAATAGTTCCGGCATGGCAAATCAACCGAGCAGTACTTTTCTCATCATGTGCGGATGAGGATTATTATCCACTTCTCTGCTCTCCCAACTACCGGTTATGCATTTAGAGCTACACAAGTATTGAATGAGTGGGATACGATATTTCCCACAGAAATCCACAAATTTTATGTGTTCTACACGGTTGTCGAAGAAAACACCTGGAACAAAAAATGTGATATCATTTCTAGCTTCTTACATAATTGAGTATAGAGACTTTGAAACTATGTATACAGCTCAAATAATTTCTACCACTTCCCTTTACCCTAATAGTTTCCCATAAGGGTTGGTACACAAAGGTTACGACGAACGTAATTTGTTACGAGCAGTGCCTCTGCCTAAGCCTAAGTGCAATATAGGCACGTCTCCGCACATTTAGAGCCAAAATAGGATAGATGTAGGTAAGCCATGTAAATGTAACTACGAGTTACTTGCAATTTATTAACACCATGAAAAATATGTTATCTGTATTGGGTGACATCATCAAAAGTATAGATACTCGTAATAGACATTGTTGCTTTCTGAAAACTAAGCAATTATAAGTAAGCAACAATCGTAAGTAAATAACAGATTGAAGTATAAACCATTATATAATTGCGCATTAGTTCATCTATAATTGCAGTGTTAATTGTTGCACATGTATGTATTAATTAAAACGCTAATTTAGATAAAACAGACCTTGACTCTTAACAAACTTGCTGAATTCGATGACTAGACGAGTTTTTAATTATTTTGTATTTATACTGCGATGTTGATAAGGGGTGAAAGATCAACTAAGTCAGTGGTGTAATGTAATATTCATATCTCCTTATTTGTTATTTCGTTTGCTTTCGTGACTATTAGAAATTCAAATAAGTACCTATTATTGCTACATCTACTTATAACTAGGTACCTACTACTTACGAATAGAAAAAATCTTTAAGTGTTAGATTGTTTGTACATTTATCGGGGTATTACTGTACGATCAGTAGGATAGTTATTAATATTTTGGTAGGCAAGTACATTTTCCTTACAAAACCTACCCTAATTGATCAAAATAGACTCAAAAAGAAAATTTTAGACAAGCACCTAAGTACTTCTCGTCAAGAGGGCTAAGACTGTAGTCTTACCTTCGGTAGGACCTACATTAAAAAGTACCTAACACGACCATATTATGTACCGGTACTCACCTTTACACTTTGGGTTGACACAACACTGTGCAGCGCTAAGGTACTTCATCAAAGTTTTTGGTATTTCTCCATCCTGCACTGGTATTTCGTGCAGTTTGATAGTACGTCCGGCTAATTCGAGCAAAGATGGCGGCTGTAATGTCATGTCCTTTACGAATCTCACTACGAGGGGATTGTCTCTCAGACTGAGCTGAAAAATAGATTAATTTCATATTGTTAATGAGAAACAAACACTTAGGTACCTATCCTATACTTATGTAATTTTAGCTTAAATAAGAGGAGTAGTTATTCTTCGTTTAATAAAAAGGGGTTATTATTAAGCGAGGAATAACTACGGTATAAGTCAATCCACGTTCCTCTTTTCTTTTGACTAATGTGTGGTGGTGAAAAATACGTCCAAACATGGTTTCATAATCTCATACTCGTAGTTATTTTCCTACTAAAGAGTTCGAGATCATCATGAATTAGGGGTATATTTCTCGATCAATCCAGGTCCTTCAGATCTACTTGAGTTCAAAAGAAAATCCTCAACGTCTATACAAGTACTTACCTACTAACGTACATGTACTTACGTTTAGGATTAATTTATAGGTAAGTAAGTAATAAATATTGCATGTAGGTATATATTGTAACCAATTGTAACAAACGGTGAATGTTTACTTTGATTTTCATAACGTTCAACATTCATAATGTTACCTACTATAGAAAGATTAGTAAGTACTTAAGGTGTCTATCTGTAGACTCCTACTATCTAAAGCATCTGATAGCGAGACGTCTACCGAAAGACTAGATTAGACAAATATTTTTCATGACTTTGCAAAAGTGAAATAAGGCAGATCACACTGCAAAATTTAAGCCATTCCACTTTGCCCCAACCCAACAAAGGGGCGCCTTGGTGGGGCAAAGTGGAATAATTCATTACTAGTAGGTAGGTAAGTAGGTACTTATATTTTCTGGTTGAGAATCAAGTGACAGAGAAATAAAATTGAACAAAATCCTGTATTTTGCTTTTGGAAAGTCTTCTAAAGGATTTCAATGTGTTAATTCACTTGCGATGCTGGCTGAAGATATCAGACTTTTTCTTTATCTTACCTCTGTCAAACATTTTAACTTGATTATCTGCGTCGGCAATGTTTTCAGCCTGTTCTTGTGGATGAGCAGTGACTGGAGTTTATTCAGGCTGGCGATACTTGCCGGCAGTTGCTCTATCAGATTATCACTTAGGATCAAAGCTTGAAGGGATGTCAGCCTCCCAACTGCTTCGGGTACCTCCGATATTTGATTCCCTCCAACTGCTAGAATTCTTAAGCTGAAACGTTTTAGACCATTTATTAATCTAATTATGAGCTGGACTTAAATACAGCTGTTAGCCGTAGATACCGGTTGTTGTACTAAAATACTTAATTATTTGATAGTTGATTGTTGATCACGGATCATAAAATGCTACGGATAGTTAAAACCCTTAAAAATCTAACAAAAAAAAAACGCTCCACCAAATTAAAGAGTTCTAGAGGCGGGAAGCTTTTGTATGTTGCAATACTAATACCTGTTTTAAAACGTATTCTTTGCTTTGGAATAATGTTTGTAAATAATGCAATTTACATATTAATAGCTTTATTTACAACCTATAAGTAGGCTCTACACAGTCCTTACAGGTTTCACATGTAAAACATTTGCAATAAAAGTTATGCACGCAAAAGTACCTACATATACCGCCCGTTACAAGTAGGTACAATACATACAATATGTTTACTAGGCAGCAAATGGGCAAGACGTTGTGGGAAGTGATCCTCTTATTGTTAAGACCAAACGTATCGTTGACGAATGTCTCATCAGTTGAATGTAGGTAAGTACTTATAAGAAAATCGGACAAGAATAACTACCTATCTCTTCTGACAGTTAGTATAGTACCTACTTACTTATAAGAGTTTACGGCACTGCTACGAGTATAACAATTGCCTAAGTTTATCCTACTAATTCAAACACTATTGTGTTTTTAATAGATGCTACACGTGTATAAAATTGTGTAGTAGCTACCTAAAGAGAAACTCAATAGAATAATGATGTTTATAGTTATTAATCAACAATATTGTGGCTATAAAGAAGGTAGGTACCTGATGTACGTAATGGATTTCAACAATTGATATACACGTGCGCCTGCATTTGATCGATTGTGGTTGTGACTACGTAGCCTAGTTCTTTATGCGCTTACTTGGTTACCTATTGAATGAGATTTTATTTGTTTGTACTTATCTTCATAATTATGTACCTATTATATCGGGTTTCAGCAGCTCAATATAATTAAGGTATTATGGGCAATTTGCTGGTTTGGTATTCATGATAAACCTTCTCTTAAATATTTAAGCAAAAGCGAAAGAAAAATTGACAGATTTAAAAAAGTATCAAAACAAGACGGGCGTGCGCGGACGCACAATGCTGAAACTGCGATTTGATTGGTCGATTTGTTCCTTTGTGTATGTCGGGTCTGCGACTGGTACGAGATCGTTAAACTCGCTGTTTTAATACATATGTATTTAAAGAATGAAGAATATGTTTAATGTCCTACTTAAGTATATTTTCGATTTTTTTCCGCAAATTAACCACTCTGATTTGAGTTGGTCCTTTTGTGAGTTAGTAGGTAAATAGCTGCCTATTTTTAAGACTTCCATTTATTTATGGCTTTCATAAACAGTTGAGTATAGTGAGATTTCTGAGTGAGTGAGTTTGAAAGGGAGCATCCTGAATATTGAACCTTTTATTAACTAGGGTAGGAAATGTTATCTACTCCGGATGATGGGACGCATCGAAGCTTATGCACTTACTTATGAGAGACGACCCATTCCAAAATGTCCCATGGCAAAATGCTTACAGTACCTATATAGATTTAACCAGTGACAAAGACGCGAGAACAAATTTTACCATCAAAATTTATGAAATTCGTCAGACGTTAATCAATATTTCTTTGTTGATAAGGAAGCCAATGCCTCCAGTTAGCACATTATCTGTGATAGATAGTGCGTCTAGCAAAGAGCGCCTCAGTGGTGTGCAGACGAACAAATATAGTATGTATTATTATCTATTCTTTGGAATTTGAACTCCAAACAAAACAAACAATAAATAGATTGTTTATTAAATAATAATTTGTAAGTCAGCGGACTTCAGTGGAGAAAAAGAAGCGTCAAAATTAAGTTGCTTTAATGATCTAACTAAGACTAAGTAAGTAGGTGCTTATTATGTCACGATATTGTAACGTGATACTTATACAAAAATTGCTTATTGCATTGGAAATTATTATACTGTGGTTAAACTAACCTGTGCAACTTCCATATATCCTTTGGTATATTTACTATTTTATTACCACCCAAATAAAGATATTTGAGAGATGATAATTCTAGAACTTGTTCCGGAAAGAAGTTAAGCTGGTTCCCGCTTAAATTCAACTCTTTAAGAGAATTCTTTGTTGTGAAAAATGATTTCGGGAGCGATTCATTAGTAAGTTGATTGTTTTTAGCGATCAATACTGTGAGAGAACAATTCTTGAAGACGTCGGGTAGGACAGTTAGTCTATTGTTACTGATATCCACTATCTTTAGATTAATAAACTTGCTTAATGTGTCCGGTAAACTCCTTATCTTGTTGTTGTAGAGAAATAATATCTCGTAATTTTCTGCGTAGTTCTTTTCGTCGACAATGCTGCTCAGTTCCGAAGATAGACACGATGTCTCCAAGAATTTACTCGATAAATCAAGTGTTTTTTGTTCTCTACTGTCGCTATCGCAACTGTCTGATGTGTAGCACTCCATTTTGTTCACTGCACTATCTTTCCGAATATCTGGTTAGTAATGTAAGTTTGGATGGCAAATTACATTATCAATTTTATATGATTGCGAGCGAGTCGCCCGCCTCGCCTCTCACGCGGCGCCCGCGCAACTGGCTGCTGCTAAGTAGCGACTCAAGAACGTGCTATGTGCTAACCATCCATTTATTTTATCAAACCAGTCACCTCGTCTCACCAAGCGATAGCATTTTGAAATATTTTGTTTAAGGTCAGTTCGGTTGGGTAAATGTGCGTGTCTACAGTCTTGCTAAGATTATTATAAATGCAAGAGTTAGGTAGTTTGAAATATTTATCCACCTAGTTTAAAAACAATACTAGTACGTACATACGTATAATACATACATTTACTTTACTCGTAAGTAGGTACTTACATAATGTAATAACTCGCGATTAATTAAATTGACTGTAAATTGGATACTTATGTATAATATAAAGATTTTAAGTAAGTACTTATATTTATACATTTCTGCATATAACTGTAAAATAATAACAATACAGGTATGTAGGTATTTACCTACTCGTAACATTCATTTAATTCTATTGCGTCTATGTGTTTAGTTTCTATATAACCCCGAACAGAAACCTGAAACAAAAAAAATACAGTACCTAGTCAATTCGAGCAAACGACGAAATTTAATTTTGAATTATTATTATCAAACAAAAAAATATATTAGGTAAAGCAGTGCGTGCAGCGCCCCGCTGTTTCACTCGCGTAGTTATATTTCCCGTGTCCCGTGTACTATGTATGTTCCTCCCTGATGTATTAACCAACTAATAGAGAAATATTATTTCGAAGCATATTCAATGCAAACAAACAATAAAATCTTGCCTCTATAATTAAATTAATTATAAACAATAATGTTATTATAGAATAGACGAAAACGTTTAAAAAATCCGCCACTACAGACTTGTATTTAGGCTTTTTTACACAGTCAGTTAGTCTCACTATAATTACTATAAATTAAATTACTCTATGGCTAATATCAGGCTGGACTTTTCTATTCCTAAAAAACTTATTGCTCATTTTATTATCTGTTTCAATATATTGTCTATTGCTTTTGATTCTGAACTGCTTTACCAAAAATGTTGATTGACTGTTTAGTTTTACTACAAATTTGTAGATGGCGCTTATTCTATTGCGACGTCATCCTCATTCGGTTCGTTCGATGATCGAAGTTCCGACTTCCGAGCAAACCCGAAAGTACCCGAACGAGCGTACAAGTCAAGTCTGAAGAAACTAAAATCTGTCGTACTCTTTTAGTGATGTAAATTTTGAAAAATTAACAAAATGATATTGTAAAACCGTAAAAGGACAATCTTATTTTGATTTTCAGTGTATCTAGTGATATTATTTTGACTATTATATCTTCCTTCTTATTTGTCGGCCAAGTGAGTTTAGTGCGAGTGCAAGGGTGGTAACGAGAAATGTGAAGTATCTATGAAGTTCAGGATTGTAAGGCCGTTTATTTTATATCTTCAATAATGAGCGGACGCCCTAGGACCACTTCATTCGCCGAGGGCAGCAAATCCGTTCGAAGGACATTCGAAAATCAGCCACCAAAACCTCCTCTAGGAGGCGTAAAAATCAGTAGTAAGTACCTACCACCTAACCATTCTTTTGTCGGCCATCGTGATTTCTTGTGCCTGTGACGTATTTCGATTCTGACAATTTAAAAAATGGCTGCAAACTGCCACAATCATTTACGTAGGAACCAACTTTAATCCGTGAACTTGCGACTAATTTAAAATCTGATCAATAAGCGGCATTTTGTCACTGCAGCAATTCAAAAATGGCTACAGGCAGCGTACAGCATACAGTCTGCCACATAGGCCTGGCGTGTGACAGATTTGTCAAAAGCCAAATTTTGGGGGAAATGCGTCGCATTTATGATCATTTCGAAATAAATTTAATTCTTTTCGTACACGCCTACTCCTTTGATAGTACCAATAAATGTTCGTCCACATTCGTTTGATTCATGAAATAGGCGTATAACAAGTTCCTACATTATAATTATTTAAATTTGATTCTACACCTAGTTTGGGTCACTATCACTATGCTATGACGCAATTTTATCAAAGGGAATAGTTAATTACCTAAGAAAATGATTACATGATCAGGGTGTTACTAAAAGTTGCCTTTAGATTCTACTTCCAATCAAAAAGCCATGTAAAGTAATTTATTTGCTACTTCTACTAAGCAAAGAATAATTAATGATCATTACTTAATCAACATTTTTAATATTTTATTGAAACAACATACCATCTTGCTAATGTATACATTTACAACTATTTCTAGTCATGCCTAGATCATTTAATTGTTTGAAAATTAAAAGCTGCTTAATAATTGATAACATACTGTACATAAAGAATAATATTTCATTTACTCAACAACATATTATTAATTTGGTTAATATTTTGTCATGAAAATCAAGCAAACCAGCAGGTTTTCCTCTCTGATTTATGATGATGAATTATTAAGTAAATCCTTCTATAAACAATATAAAATGAAAATTATTTATTGAAGAAAATGTACATGGTATTCATGTCAAAATCTTAACTTAATTTTGTACTTTTTAATTTCTATAAAATTTGGTTCATTTTATTACTTTTTGAAACCGCATTCAATAACATAACATAATCATTCACTACATCATCTCAATAGTTGTGTCAAGTGGTTAGAACCTAATACAATCATATTAATTGAAAAAGGATTATTAAAAATGATACTCACTTTATAAATATATTAATTTTTATTCAAGTCAAATCAGTTAAACAGGTATTTTTTTATAAAATGGACATAATAATCTATTAATACCAAAATTTGTTAAGTTTTTGTTTAGAGTTTTTATTCGCTTATCTAATCTTAAATTACATACTGAACTTACTTATCTACCATTTTATATATCTTATAATAATAATAATGGGATGCTGATAGTCAAATAATAAATTGATAATTTGATTATGCTGGATTTAGATTTTGCATGTATCTTAATTATTTATTCATAAAAACATCATAAAACTGATGGTGTAATGTAATATACTGATTATTTTGTTTTTAAATCATTGAAGTTTGAATCATTGGGTTGTAACTCTATAAAGATATAAAATAATCATTCACGAAATTATCTCATTATAGCAACTGACCCCTTACTAAGTTCATAACTTGAATCTAGGGTATCAGAAACTATGCACACACTCATTCACACACACACCCAGACCGTGATAAACATTGAAAAGAAACAATATAATGTCATTAATAAGTTAGTTCAATATTTGAACAATAAGTTAAATCTTTAGGTAGCAATATGCTGCATAGCCCAACTTGGTTGAATTACAATTTTATTTGGTACATTAGCTCGGTATATCTTCCCGGAGAAATGTAGATTGTAACTGTAAAACCTGCATACTCAATGGCTTTTGAGATTTGCATAATCATTCAGAGGGAATGACACTTGAGGCTTTCTATGTACTATTATTAAATTGCATTATGGATCATAAATGATGGAATGGGAGGAAATGTATTTTTAGTATATGTGCCATCTCAGTTACAAAGCATAATTATTCAGTACATCATCTCTTTATAGTAAATTGCCCCTATGTTTGTGACTTGTATCTAGGGTATCAGAAACTGCGCACAGATTCACAGACACACCCAGACCGTGATAAACATTTGTGGTTCACACAAATATTCCATCGAACCCGTAACCTTATGGATGGTATTCCGGTGTAACATCTGGTACACATTTTAAATATCTATGTCTAAAAAAGGAATACTTATATAAATAACTAGCTGTGCCCCGCGGTTTCACCTCTGTAGTTCCCGATCCCATGGGAATTTTTCGGATAAAACTTAGCCTATGTCTTTCCCCGGACCATAAGCTACCCCTGTACCAAATTTAAATTCAATCGGTTCAGTAGTTTAGCCGTGAAAAGGTAACAGATAAACAGACAGAGTTACTTTCGCATTTATAATATTAGTAAGGATTAGGATTAGTAAAGATTAGTAAGGATATTATCCAAATGCATTCACACATCGTCACCACCTAGTCACAAACCAAGCAAAGCTACTAGACAACAGATAAAGTAAATTTATTTTTTTGTAATGTAGGTTTGTGTTAGTTTGGCAGTTTCGTTTTTCCTTATTACCACAAATAGACATGTTAACACACACAAATGTTAATCTTGATCGTGAATTGAACCTGTAAACATTAACTTGGCAGCCAGTGTAATCAACTATATTAGGGCATCCAAAGGAAGCTAAGAAACTTATTTGGAGCATAAAACACCCCGTCCCTTTAGACTTCACTCCCATTTCGGAACATCTGTTCTGAGCTGCAATGGCCCATCTGGCGGACCCTTAACCTTCTCCGTACCGGTGTGGGCCGTTGCAGGTGTAACTCGGTGAAATGGGGATATTCCAACGAGTCTAATGACTGTGGTGCTTTAAATCAGGATATGAGCCACTTACTGTCGTGCCCGTTGTGCTCTTCCATCTGCACACGAGAAGACCAAGAGGCAAATGGCGCTGGTGTAGAAGTAGCTGAGTTTTGGTCCGGGAAAATTTAGTACTATTTTATATTTCTTTACTTACCTACCTATATCATTTTGTGGCCATTGACACGAAGGAGAAAGAAGAAGTGTAATCAAATACACTACTTCATAGTTAGGAAGTACCTTTATAATTAAACAGTAATTCAATTGAGCAATGTTTTCTCTCCAAATTCATTACTAGATTCCAAAATTATAAACATTCATAATGACATTTATGACTAAAGAAGTCTGTGAATTCTGTGGTACAACCACCCGATTGGCGTAATTTAATTAATTTGAACACGATTTCGAACTGACGAACAGAGGAGAGGGCTCCATATCTGCACAAGAATATTATTTGTGATACTTACAAATATTTAACTTGATCTGGGTCTGTGTATGAATGAGTGTGTGCGGTGCGTAGTTTTTGATACCGGTAATAAACCTAGTTTGGTAGAGGTCAATAGCTGACAATATAAAATTATATCTATTAATGCTATGTGTATATTATGCCTAAGTATTTAACGAGTTGAATTATCGTCAAAACATTATTGGATATAATGTTAATAGGTACTATTGATATCCAATAGAAGTTTTCACGATTAAACCTACCTATATAAATGAAGTACCTATGCAATAATAACTATCTATTTAGGTAATGTTTCATATCAAATTGTTACAATCTACTCAAGGCCTGTTTAATCATATCAAAAATAAATATTTTTCGGATTTTTATCTACCAGTTTGCCGGTGTGTTCCCAATTTGATTTATGTAATGCATGAAAATTATGTGTTCATTATACAAAAATATAGCTTGACGACCCAAAAACCGTGCACAACTAAAAGATAAATAGAAACCTTTGAAAATATATACTATTCGTATCATTCGTAAAGAAAGAGTTGATTTGCGAATTGCAATGCTTTTTAAATAGATAGGTACCTAATTCATCTACCTATTACGTAGTTTCATAGGTACATCGTTGTATGTGGAAACTCGCTGACAAGTAAAAAATTCACAAACCCTTCATGGTTAAACGCTTAGCAGCCGCAAGCTTTTCATTTTTAATAACATAGCAACGCAACCTTGGCACTTAAGTTGGTACTTACTATACACGTGAATTTAACTATGAAATAGTAATTAAATTATGTATTACGCAAACTTGGTACGAAAATATTAAAATTATCATTATGTAAACTTGCGGTAATTGATAGATAAGTTTGGCACGTATAATAAATAAAACTATTTGAGATGGTATAAAATGATACAATAACTTTTGTACGGAATATGTTAGTCCATTCAATTTATATATCCAGCGTTATCATTAGCCGTTATCAGGAGTGTTGTCGATCTTGCTATCTAGCGGCTGTCGTGATCGCAGTTCGCATCATCCAGTCATTCGCGGAAGAACCGTGGCAACGTACTCTCGGGTTTTCGTGTCGCCTTTCGCTGTATCAAACTCGATCGCAGCACTACTCGTACTCGTCATAGCCAGTGCATGTTGCAAAATTAACAAATGGTTCGTTAACCCACTTCCTCGGTTGTACACTATCGCCTTTGAGACTGCTAACCGAATAATTTGAAAATAATTTGATGTTCAGTATTATTTTACGCTCGTTCAAAGTATAACGCGAACATTTTGTGTAATTACATTTAGTGATTGCTAAGTGGTAATGTTTTCATGTGTTATGGTGCAATGAGGATAGTTTTCCGTGTAGTGCTAGTTGGTTTGTGCAGTGGAAGGGAGGACCAGTTCATATGGCAAAATGTTGCGTCGTCGCGGCACTTACACGGTCAATGCCGATCCTGAAAATCGGTTCAACAGATCTAAATCGCCGGATGTTACTCCATTAATGGTCAAGAAAATAGGTGGGGTATTTTATTCAATGAAACTATTAGGTATTTGAACATAATTTAACCACATGACTCTTTATCTAACAATAATATGATACTCAGTTTTCAAAAATAGATCTTTATCTGCATTTTCAATATACAAAGGTTACCTACGTAATCGTAAATTAAACGAAGGAGTTGTAGAGGTTAGTTATTTCTCAAAGTTCTATGTAAGTAGGTTGAGATTGAGATATCTACGTCGTCGATGTCAATTCATTATTATGTGTATTTGTAATGGTTATACGCACGTACCTATGACGTATTTTAACGTTTTAACGTGCCCTATTTTAAATTCTTGTACCTGTATTGTAACATCTTTGTCTGCAATTGAAATCCTTTTAATTTTGAAGATGAACCACATGCTGTCATATCGCTAAGTTAGAATAATTGCCATAAATAAATAGATTCTGCTTGAGACGTCTAATTAGTTGGATAGTATTTATACATATTTACTCAATTAAACTGCACTATACACATGATTTGAATCTTATTAAACGATTATTGTTTATATATCAACTAGAAATATTTCCATTTGTTATCTATTAGGTACATAGTTACTATTTATGACTTTTATGGTTGCAATTTCATGTAATTATATTATATTACGTTTTTTTAATAAAAAATACGCTATACCTATATAAATAATACGCTTTGGCGATAAAACTATGTTGCGAGTTAAACTTTTATGACTTCAGTATTAATAATACGACTTCGTCACTTTTTTCAAATGTCATGATAAGATTAATATTTACGCCACTTCACAACACAAGATGTTCTTTAAAACATTTTTTCTCTGTATTAACAAAGTGCTGATAAAATGTCACATGTTTGTAAAAATGTAATTCATAGTCGGTTCTTCCGACTATGAATTACATTTGTGTAGTGTTTTTACTATTTAGGTGGATTTTATAAACAAAAAAGTTTGAAAGCGTCACATTCATTTCATGCCATGACCCACCTTGGAAATAAGCCCAGAATTATTTAAGAACTAGCTATGCCCCGCGGTTTCACCCGCGTAGTTCCCGATCCCGTGGGAATTTCAGGATAAAACATAGCCTATGTCCTTTCCCGGACCATAAGCTACCCCTGTACCAAATTTCAAGTCTATCGGCTTAGTAGTTTAGCCGTGAAAAGGTAACAGACAGACAGACAGAAAGACAGACAGAGTTACTTTCGCATTTATAATATTAGTTAGGATTAGCCCTCTCATAAATCATGAGCTAAAATTAACTACAATGTCGTCACATCCTCGGTACAATGAATTGCAATAAGGATTTTGCGTAAACGAGATTACTGCTGCCCTTTCTTTTGTCTGATCTTGTTCTGGTTAAAAAGAACTATAAATAAATATCATACGCACTCATGTCTTTCAAATGGTTAAAAATACGTTTGTTGCCAGGAAAAGGGTATTTACGTCGTTTATTTTTAACTGTGTATATGAATCAATGTACCAATAGTTATTTTGCCTAATTAAAGCACTCGCAAGTCTCGCAACAAATAACACTCATTTGTATTTTATATCTATAGGTATTATTACTATATGATATTTGTACAACATGCACTGGCAGCTACTGTTTCGCATTTCACCGTCCTTTCACTTTTTAAGTGTCGAATTTGTAATGTAATTATTTTTATCGCCTATTCTGACTATTACTCATTTATGCTTAGGCGTGTTGTACATATACATCTAATAATTTCAGCATTATTGCTTTTAATTCTTAATTGATATGTATAAACGCAAAAACTTTATGATATATTTCATTAGTTAGGTAGTACTCCTATTAAATAATATGTATATTCCTGGTTGTATTACCCTCTTTGTAGTAAATTTGAAAATCTACATTGCAATTATTGCCATATTAAGTTTTGAGCAGTTTTCATTTTCCTAATGATCTAAAATACGTGATCGACATAACTCAATAGTAGAAATAATAAAAAAATACTAAAGTTACCCACATTCTTCACATCTTGTAAAAATGATGGTGTAGTTTACATCATACGATAGACTTATTGATGGAAGATGGGACTATTTGTACTCCAATTCTAAATAGACACTGTTAAATAAATTAAAACCAACAACGTAAAATCACACTCGATAATAATTACCTATTGTAACTTGAGACCTTAATATGCAATTCAACCTTTTTGATATGAATTATAGCACGACATGCAAAAACTGCATCTATATTTTTATTTTATTATATTAGCAAAATATACCAGCACAAAATATAGAATCCCTGCATGTTTCAACAACAGGAAAAATGACTTCGCGTCTCATTTGCATAAAAATACAAATACCGAACTGACAGACAATAAGTTTTGTTAAAAACTGATAAGGTTATCTAACCTCGTACCGATTCATTGTAGGTTGTAGATCAGACCAAAACAGTTTCTAAAGATGACTTATGATTATGACCTGCTCACAATTATTCAAAAGCATAATTTTCCGAGTGTTAAACGAGTGAATAATGAATAGTATGTGACATGGAACATCACTGGAATCGAGCTTAGCAACACGAAGGCGCATTTTCTAAGGTGAGCGATGCGTCATAGAG
This sequence comes from Timandra comae, assembly GCA_958496195.1. NCBI lineage: Eukaryota > Metazoa > Arthropoda > Insecta > Lepidoptera > Geometridae > Timandra > Timandra comae. The sequence continues at coordinate 5,346,053 of OY292367.1, forward strand.
CTGGCGGGACCGGTTTCCCCCCATTATCTGCGGTTAGTCTCTCGCGACAATAGGGCCTTGGTCGAATTCAAAGGCGACGAGCGTCGTCAACCGTACACACACAGTGGCTACAGTAGGGTGTCGTTTTCATAGAACAATAGCCCACATTGGATACCCGACTTATACTTATCTGGATAATTTTACACCTACTTGTAATGAACACGTAAGTGTTTATTATTATTCTCTCTTAAATAAATATACCTAGTGCATGTATTCAAAGAACACATTGTTTACTAACTATGTAACTAAATCATAATTGCTTATGTGGGTTTTATTAAACCTTGATTCATAATAGCACTACTTATTTATTCTTCCTGATCCTTTATAAACTAATTAAAAACAGTAAATAATATTAAGTAGAAAAAGCATAAGGCTTAAATCCTGAAAATACACTTTTCTAGCAGATTACGTAACCCATAGCTTCATTATTATGATGATCACTTTTTGTTTTTGCTTAGAAAATGATGCAAGGGTAATTCTAATAATACGTAGTAGTTGTTGAGAAAATGTCGTAAATGCAGTTTATTGCATGCATGTCACTATTTAGGCTAAGATCGTTGTTGATAATCACCAATTTCCATAATTTGTTTGTTTGATCTGTATTTTCGTTTCGAACATAGATGGTAACATATTGAGCACACAATAGAGTATATTCTTTGTCTTCTTTAGATCTATATTCCTTTCAATTGTTAGTAAAATAGTCTCGTGTCACGCCGATTTGACTGGGAGATAACCCGCCTGCTAAAGGCCACTTACTAACTGACAGGAAGACATGGCAAAATAGATTTTTACATTTGTATACCTAATAACAGTAATGTTTTGATAAATTATTGCTGGAAGCTTTTGGACCTTGTCTGGGTTAACCTAGTACATGTGTAAAATTAAGAATGAAGAGATGCTGCACTAAACAGTATTTTGCTGTTCTATGCTATTTGATGATAAAAATTGAAAAATCATTGTTAGATTGATAGTAGAGTGATAAAAATCAATGTAATTGATGGTATCAAGTTATGAGATACACCTGCATAGATACACATTATATGTTACATCATTACCTATCGATCATTCTGATTCATCAAAGAAATAAAACGAAAAAGTTTTTTAAGAAAACGTTATAAATATCCGTATGATGTCTTTGCTTACATTAAAAACTAATACAAAACAGCATACAACGGTAATTCACAAGTTGCATCCATCCCCTGATGTTACTAGGCGACGTAGACATTTGTTATTTCGAAATTATCATGAGTTCAACGCAGCGGAGGTGGAATTCACACAACATTATTCAGATTACAATAAAAGAAGAGTAGTTTTAAAGTCTAACAAAATAGTGGAACAACTGTCACGACAGTCTACTTAGTCCCATAAATGGGACAACGGGAAAGTAGGCCTGCCTTCCTACACGAGTACAATAGTTTCTATATAGGTATTAGACTTACTAATTAACTTGAACTATGTTTGATAATAGCGATCACGGCACAATTAAGTCACGTGTTATTAATTAAAATTGCCCTAGCTTCGTTGTTTTATTCGAACAGAATTCCAACAATAGTCTATGAATTCATAGCCAACTTTAGTATAAGTGAAAGTGTATCGAATGGCAGGCGTGTGGTGGCGAGCGAGTGGCAGCTCCTCGCGTGACGCGAACCAAAAGAACTGCTAAAAGTTTTAATCCAATTGTCTGCTACAGTCTGTACGAGACCATGAACAGTAAACGCTTAATTAAATTAAACATTGTTTCCTGTATATTTTTACTTCCGTTAAATGGGGATTTTAAAATTCATGAATCGAGTTTCAGCACATTCACACATTTCGTTGTTAAAAATTATATCATGTTCGGGTTTATCCGTATTGAACAATCTCATGAGAAAAACTCGCTAAAATACCTTTAAATGTCCTAATTCCGGTCAAATTATGTCAGTTTGTTATTTTTGTACACACAATCATAGTCCCAAGTTGTTAACGTATAACATATGAATGATTTATGTGTTTGTGGTGTGACAAATTGGCCACAACTAGGTAGATAGCTTTTGCGTCGGCGTGTGTATCAATGATTATTATTATTATTTATATTAATATAAAGGGTATTTATAGAGAGAAAATTTGCAGGTTGCACCAGTTACGTATAGTTTGTGTGCATAAACATTTAAAGTTGAGAATTACTTAGTTTTTATAGTGTGTGACGTCACATTTGAATTAACACTGGTTGTATAAAGAGATAGACACGCGTGCATGCGATATTAACCTGATCGTATAACAGGTATACACGGAGTTTGCAAAACTCTATTATCAAGAGATGTTTTTGTTTTGAAAATTCATTATTCATTTAAAGAATAACCATTTTGAGATTCGCAGAATTATCTGTTTTCTATTGCAAAACTCGGCAAAAACGTAACTAACGCTCATTCATTAACTAAATTATAATTTACATACTTATCTAATCATTCACATACTTAGCATTTACTAATATCACCGCACTGGGCGGTCCCATGTTTTACTCTTGTAATCACATGGATTTACGTCGAAAGAATCGAGATTGTTTTGAATAAAACATTAAACGAGATACTACTACGTATTTACTTTGAATGGAATAAATTTTGCAATGTTTTTGGCAAAATCTATTTATACTTTTGTTATGAATTTGAAAGATTTGTCATCAAATATCAGTGGAAGGCACGTTTGTCGCGACTTACGAATTAGCATAGTAATGGTATCAGTTTGGTTGGTAGCGGAGTGAGTCGCGTCAGTGTACACAGTAGTGCGGGCGACGGGTGAGGTGTCAGATTGGAGCCGCGAGCGCGAGCCCGGCAGTCTAGCACAACGCGTGCTCGTGTGCAATCCTCTGCCAAGCTGGAGTGCTCAGCAGGGCCAGTATGTTTAGACAGCTTAGGTGTTTCCGATGGGCCCACCGCCGCGATGCGCCCCGTCGGAGAGGTCGCCGTGCGATCCGAGCCCTCGCTCCTCCGTTTACTTGATACAGATAGAAGCGGTCAATTGAGTCGAGCCCGCGATCGACTCACTTCATTTTGTAAAAAACTTCGACGTACCATCAGTGAGTGTTATCAGTTAACAGCAAACAATGTTCCTTAAAAAAATATATCAAATTATCACAATTGTGAATTTTGTCTTTTATACACGTACACATTCAGTTCACCATTTTATAAATGTTCTAATGCTGCTTTTGTGTTTTATCGCGATATGCAGGCGAAGTGGATACACCTAAAAAGACAGAGCTGGCTCCGGAAAAGAAGGCTGCTTCCTCACATCGTAAGTGCTAGATGTGGCGCACGATAATAGCTCAATTTAATGTGATGTTGTTTTCATTCACGTCATTATCACAATAACGTAGTGGTGCGACAATCCTTTCCTGTAACGATATACATTACGCCTGCTTACAGTTTGAGGATTTTCGCATACATGACAATTATTGAAATCACTCATTTTGTTCTACATCATTCAATTCTGTGTTGTTTTGGGAGTAGAAAATATAATTTTCTTCCTGTATCTTGATGTTGTCATTTAAGTTCAAATGCACCTATGGTAAGAAAATACGTAGTTGTCTTTCACTAATTTGATGTTATATTCAGTTTACCGAATCTTAATTATTTTTCCAGCTTTAACATGATTGATTTATTGGTGTTAACTTAAAAATAAAATCACCAAATCAAAATGACAAAATAACTGAAAAGTAGGTAACACGTACGTGCCTAAGAAATATTAAATGGGGAATAGGTTACATGCTTGTGAAAATTAAAATTCCATCATTCGGCTTGGTTTATTACATTTGTGACGTTCTTATTTTCAAACTCATGCATGTGTCTAATAGATATAAGTTATGTTTACTGCTGTTTTGGTAAATTCATCGTGATATAGGTAAAATGTTAAAAATTCTTTAGAAGCAAAAGTTAATTGCATTTTCACACAATTTTAATTTTACTGTGTAATTTATGTTAAACAATTACAGTCATAAAAGTTTGGCGAAGATATTTCGTTTAAATTCTTCCAAATATATATTAATAAGGTTAAAAGTCGAATTTCATTTTGGGTAGACAATACCAAAAATAGTTCTCGCTCACTGTTCCATAAGCGTTTGAGAATTTATTATTTCTGGTACAGTAAATGTAGCCAGTAGTCGGATAGAAAGCCGATAAACAAAGGTGGAGTGCGTCAATAAGGGCTGTAGGTGTGGCTCGATACCATAACCCGTAGCCCGTAGTCAGGTCTCAGGGTTGACATGATTAATAACCAACACTCCCTACCGATAATATCATGCAATGTCATTTATTCTATTATTTTAGATGTATTCTTTTCTATTTTCTATTATCTCGCTTCTGTGATCCTGTTATAAGATCAAAAGTGATTTACTGATACAAGTAAAAAAATATATACTTTTTCCTTTTCGTTCTGCAATCAACACACAAAACAATGTACAGAATTGCAAAGACACACACTAAGTATACAATATTTGCCTTCTTAATTATTAAAGATAGGTACCTAACTTTAAAACTTATCTCAACAAATTATTTAATAAGTAAATCCTAACTAATATTATAAATGCGAAAGTAACTCTGTCTGTCTGTCTGTCTGTCTGTCTGTTACCTTTTCACGGCTAAACTACTGGACCGATTGACTTGAAATTTGGTACAGGGGTAGCTTATGGTCCGGGAAAGAACATAGGATACTTTTTATCCCGAAATTCCCACGGGAACGGGTACTACGCGGGTGAAACCGCGGGGCGCTGCTAGTGTAAACATAATTGTTTCGTTATCGTATCGTACACAAACATTTGCGCAAGCGCATCGGTATGAGCCTTGTTTAATTTATGAAATATTTTCGTTACCATTCATAATTAAATTATTATCTATACGTAACACATTTTACCGAGAAGCTCTTACTTTGTTGTTCGGATGTTGAGTAATAGTTATTTTGCTCTATATGTTATTGTATGTTTTCCACTGTCTTATCCACTGTATTCTTTTTAATATCCTCTTATTAAGTGCATTTAACCAGTTCAATAGTTCATCAGACTTTTCCATTTGTTATAATATAAAGTCAAGTCAAATACATTCTAACCGCAATGTTAAAGTATTGCCCGACAAATCTTTGACACGTTTCAAAAATAGGCTTTGAGACGGCTGAGGGTGAAATATCGATCACATTGCCTAATTGGTTGTCGCTGCCAACATAACTTATTTAAGCTGGTTTGGCAAAGTGGTTTAGTATTTTGCGACTCGAGCTACTGCTAGAATTTGTTACATGATACTTCGCTGATACCCTCTTCATATAATACCTGTCTGTCAAACTGTACTTAGTCGTATATAAATTCAATCATTTTGAGTGCTCAGGTATTAATATACGGTACATTTAATAACATAAGAATCGATACTTTCTTCGGATTTAGGCGTTCCCCTAAAAAATTCTGTGCAAAATATAGCCTATGTTACTCAGTGGTAATTAAACATAGCTTGGTGAAAGTATTTTGAAAAAATCAGTTCAGTAGGGTTTGAGTTTATTAATTAGAAAGAAAAATGAAAAATACTTCATTTATTTAGATGTGTGGTTTCATATTTGTGCTACTTCTAAATAAAGTAGCCGGTGAATGTACGTTTTATATGAGCTATACAATTCAATTACTACAAAAAATCCTCGTTCCTTTTCATATTAGAAAAGTAATATTTCGCATTTTGATTATGCGTCATTCGTGTAACCGATTTATACACAACTAAGCTCGTTAAGTTAGGTTACGGACCCATTGCCCTTTGACCTCTAATCTTGCAGATATTGATAATACTGTATCACTTAGCATTTTTCAAATACTTCACTCAGTATATGGAACGTTATGCAGTATCTCTTTACAAATATCTGTGTTAAATTAAAATATATCTGTGTTATGCCTTGGGTCCAATCATAATTTTGTAACGTTAGCAAAATCCAAACATCAGACTAAATTGTTTTAATAAAACTTTCATATTCTGTAGTCAGAACTTCGAACCGATTTAGGTATCTTGATGCAAGTACTTATCTTACCTAAAAGATAGATTAACTATCCAAATTCGGAACATCTGATCGGATTCAGATTAAATTATGTCGTTACAGATACAAAAAACTCAAGACAACAGGCTTTGTATGAATACTCTTGTCAGTTGTTAAACTGAAGAAGATATCTTTTCTATTATTCATCCATATCAAGTGACACACGTTTTTTCCGGTCTGTAGGCATAAGTGTAATTTGAGGAGCATACGTGTCTATAACTCTAAGAGGTACTTTTAGTGGAGTACACTCTTAAAGTGTACCAGCTAAACACATTCTATAAATACAATAGGTATAGTAACAAAATTACTTCATCTAACGGACAAGATGATGTGAAGACGACATTGGCAAAGCGACCAAGTCTTTTAATTGTTTCGCGACGCTCGAACTCACGGCATTCTATACTTACCACTTTAATTATCATATAACTCTAGTTCCAAGGACACAAGATCTAGAAAGTAGGTGATTCTCCTTTGAGTACTAGCTATGACGATTGCTATGCTAATTTTCTCTATTTTCTAAACACGGTACTACGTAGTGTTTGGTGGTCTCGTTAGCAACAGCCCTTCACAAGCAACTGTGGTCAATTAAACAATGTATCGCAATGACGTTGAATCAAGAACAATGCTTTGATAGTTGAATAAAAAATCGTATCACTAGTTCTACTGTTATTTCAGCTAACAATGTTAGAGACATTATAACAAAATTGTTTGACATAAACTTCTAGATGGCTTAGATAAAAATGAAATTAATAACAAAAATGTAATTTTACAATATAATATCTATTTTTATGTTTCAAAATTATAGGTGTTTTAATATTTTATAGTACGATGATGGATATGCTTCTAAAGCAACTGAAAACAATAGAACTAGAGAAAGAATCAGGTTTAATCTTTTAATTATACATTATAATCTTAAAATCACTTTTAAACAATGTAGTAAGTACTTGTACGTCTATTTATTTCTAAATTCATATAATATCAATTACAGTTTGATCCAGAGTTAACGCGGTCACACTTCGATTGGACATTTATTTTATTGAAACTAGGGCTGCGAATTCTACTCATTAGTTGCGTCATTACTCAATTGCATTAGAGAGGCCATTCAATGTATCAGCAGCGTTTGTATTAATTTCTATGATATGACGCTATCCTCGTTATTACAATACAACGAACTACTTTACCACTGTCTTCTTCATAATAATTTTAATTGTTCTACAATTAGGTTACTACTTATCTATTTTATATTCTTTTACTTATGTTCAATTTATTTTTTATCCTAGTAGTTCAAGCAAAATGTGTCAACAATCCAATCTATCGAACCTGCTTAAATATCCTTAAAAAAGAATCGTTAAAATAGCGAATAAAATACATTGTCTCGCAGACTATAATCGCAAATTTACTGCCACGCCCCGTCCTATTTATATGTGACCTATATACATGTGTATGCTAACGCTTTAACTTATTTTTAATGTTTAAAGCTAACCTATTCAATGTATAGTCGTACCTAAGTTCTTTCAATGTTATTTTTTCTTTAAATGAAATGTTGTCTGTTATTACAAGTGTTGTGTATGATGATTACAGGCAAGGACGGCTCGAAGGTGACGACTGTGGTGGCGACGCCGGGGCAAGGCCCCGACAGGCCGCAGGAGGTGAGCTATGCCGACATGAAGCTCATCGGGAACGGCAGCTTCGGCGTCGTCTACCAGGCCAAATTATGTGACACCGGCGAGCTCATTGCCATCAAAAAGGTGCTCCAGGACAAAAGGTTTAAGGTGTGTTATTTATACAATAGTTAACTCTCTCCTCATTAATCAACTGAATCACATTCCATAGTTTCACATGCAAAGTGTTAATTTTATGTACTTATAACAAACCTCATAATACTTTAACGATATGGAGTTATGCATGGTTTTATGCTAGCGCAAACTGTCAGCAGTCAAGGTATCTTCAAGGAACAACAAACGGGTGTGAATTGTGAAGAAGAAATTGATACATACATCAATATGTTTCAGAACCGAGAGCTTCAAATTATGAGACGGCTGGAGCATTGTAACATTGTCAAATTGAAATACTTCTTTTACTCCAGTGGTGAAAAGGTGAGAGACCCCGCACATTAACGATATTGCTTATTAGCTGATTATAATATAATTATTATTTGCCTGTCTTTAAAATTAAGTCAATATTAAGTAATTGTTGTAAGATGGATAATAATGTAGACTCTGGTCTCGTTAGGGTTCATTTTTAACTCTAGTTTATTTTTTATTTCTTGAATTATACCTATATTTCGCATATTCGTGTTAATTAAGGGTGTGTTATTTGTGTGTTTTATTTGGGGAAGGCGGCAGTGCCCGCGGCAGTGAGCTCAATGTTAAACGCAATGCAGTCTCTTGATGTCGCAGTATGTTTATGAACCAATCAGATTGTTGCGCTAGTGTGCAAACGCACATATAGGTTACCAAACAAGGCTAGAGATAATAAACAATACTTACTATTCAAAATTCCCCTTGTAAATGTCCAAAGTTTTGCAATTACATAGCTCAGAAGATGGGATTAATGTATATTGATCACACAGATCATATTATTATTATCTTTTAGAACACTGGGTGTATGCCTCCATTTACTAATAGATAAGTATTGTTTATTACCTCAGAGCCAGTCAAGCAGTTGTGTGCATAATTGAGATCAAGATCTAATCACGTCATAAGCAGTCATCTTTCAGCCATGTGCTTTTTGTCTGAAAAGGGAGCCCACTATCTTCCACAAACGTCATCATCATAGCTGTCAATCTTGTTTTTCTATCGAGTCATACAAGTTGTGTTTGTTAGTCTAATCTAACTCTTGCTAGCTTTTTTATATATTTTTTTCATCTAAGTACCGATACTTAAAAAATCGATCTTCGTTGCCATTTTATACATGGTTAACTTGCACTCATTAAAAACCGCAATTAAATGTTTATTTTTTGTTGGCACACTAAAATCTTTTGCTTTAATATTTTATTATCAAATTGGCCTTAAATTATTTAAATTCTAATAAGCAATGTATAATGTAGTTAACAACAGATTAATTTAGAAGATTTTTTGTGTGTTAACCTCGCTTTTTCAACAGACTTGCTTCGGTATACATGGCACAATGGTTACGTGAGTCAAGGCGATTGTATAAAATAGTGTGTATGTAGTATGAACTTTAAACTTGTTAATATCATGAATAACCAGACCAAATCGCTGTTATTAACACTACAATCACCGTAACTACATTCCAAAGTTAAATATTACACAAACAAATCCTCGGTTACTATGCTAAAATATGTATGTCTTGAGTTTCCATTGAACATAAGCAAAACAATAATGGCCTCAAGCCAAGTGTTATACAAAGTTTCATTCAGTATGATTCAAGTGTTTCTACTGCAGCATTATAATGTTTATTTACAAATTACCGAAGATATTCCATTCTAAAAAATATAACAAAACAATATAATTTCTAACGAAACTACTCAGTGATTCTAATTTTGCAATATTTTTTACAGTATACTCAACATAGCAGTTATTCTCCATTCATGATTAGTGTTATTAATCAACTAATTTTTATAACGCTAAAGAGCGTTCTTTCAGCATACATACGTAGCATGTGCGGATACTAAATTTGAAGTCACATTTTGATGTTTGTTAAAGGTCTTCTTATCACTAAAAGTTTAGTTTTAGGGAATCTCATTTATTAAGTTCACCACATAGAGAGTGCACAACAGAGACAAAAGCTATTTCTTTGTATTCTTCTGGTATTTGTTATAATTTGTTTAGTTCAAATTTAAGATTGTAATTTGAGTCCACTGTTCTCTATGTGGTGCACTTAAGTATATAAAATTCATGTGTATTATACTACGAAATAATTCAATCGTTGAAACCCCTTCACTAACACCAAATCTGATCTAAAATTAATGCATTGTACAGTATACTGTATTTATACTCTCATACACACATATCTATTTACGTGAAGTTCGGTTTTTATTTTTTAATTCTGGTTTTGTTTTAGTGGGTTTTTGTTTTGTTTTGGTTTTTACATTCATAACTATTTCATTTGTACATATTATCCTAAATAAAGTACGATACTCAAGCAATTATTTGATGATGAATTGCTTCACAGGACTACTTGACTTCAAAATTGTTAAGTGACACATAATTTTTTAATTGAATTTTGAAACTTGATGGAAATGTAAATGATATTTTATATGTATTACAGAAAGACGAAGTGTACCTGAATCTGGTGCTGGAGTATATACCTGAGACTGTGTATAAAGTGGCACGTCATTACTCCAAAGATGAACAAACAATACCAATTAGTTTTATAAAGGTAATTTCTTTTAATACACTTATTTTATGCGTTTACAATGTAACTGGCGGGCGTAACAACAACCTTAATACATGTACTTCATTGAATAATCAATTGTATCTTTTTTTAATATGAAACATATTGCATACATAATTGATGGCCTACAGGTAACAATGTTGTATTAAATGTTTAACTGATCTTTCGTCTCGATTTCAACTTGTATTTTATTATTATGAACTCTGTAAAGTTAAGAACATTGTATTCACAAATATAACACTCAATTATTGTTTGTTTCGTCTAGCTATACATGTACCAGTTGTTCAGAAGCCTCGCGTACATCCATTCACTGGGCATCTGTCACCGGGACATCAAGCCACAGAACCTGCTGCTGGACCCCAAGACGGGCGTCCTGAAGTTGTGCGACTTTGGGTCGGCGAAGCTCCTCGTGCGCGGCGAACCCAACGTCTCCTACATATGCTCGCGATATTACCGCGCTCCTGAACTCATTTTTGGCGCCATTGATTATACTACAAAAATCGGTATATACCATCACAATCTAGGCTTAAAGACATATATTCCCAGATCTATATTCCAAGACAGATTGATCACATAATATTTTATGTTGTAATGTTAACTAATCTACTTTAATATGTATTGCTACAGGCAGGCAACATCTGGTCCAGAGTATATAATGGTACTATGTTCCTTCCTTTTGAGGTTGTTTATTAATTTAATGTGCTTTTGTATTTGTGTAGATGTTTGGAGCGCAGGATGCGTAGTTGCCGAACTACTCTTGGGTCAACCAATATTCCCCGGCGACTCTGGCGTCGATCAGTTGGTTGAAATCATAAAGGTTAGTGTATCATGATAATGTTCATTCATATTTTCCTAAAATGTTGTAAATATTGAAACTATTATGTGTGCAAATGTTTATGTTATAGGTATTAGGCACACCAACCCGAGAACAAATCCGAGAGATGAATCCAAATTACACAGAATTTAAGTTTCCACAAATCAAGAGTCACCCATGGGCGAAGGTATGAACATGTTTACAAATCAATAATTTATACTTTTCCAGGATCTTCAATTAATTTTGCAGAAATTACGCATAACAAAGGTCAATATAATTTATTGACACATTTACCTCTTTCCTGGCTGAATACTTATATTTTTGGTTGAAACTATTAAATGCCGTAGTATCCATTATAGTTGTTAAAAGTCCCACGTCATTGCAGTTCATGTTGGAGCGTATGTCCATGCCCAAGTCTGCCACTGACCACCAGCGAATTCGAGTAAGATGCTGCTCTATGGTTGCACTAGATGTCTTTATTGTTCTCTTCAAATGCAGCAATAATGGATACAAACAATAAAGTCACCTAGAACCAGTTAACTGCAAACTTCCGAAATCGCCTTTGGCATGATATTGACCAAACAAGCCACACGACTAATCAGATGACGCTGTTTCTTACTTGCAGAATTTTGTTGGTGTTCAGTGTGCATTCGTAATGTGCATATCGTGTGTAGTTTGTTTCATATAATATCGTGGAGGTGACCGTCAGTACAGAACGGATTCACGTGTTGTTCTTCAGAGTCCTAACTTAATCATTACGTGGAGTCGTCATGTAACCATTTAACAATGTAAATATCGTTCTTACATCTGTACTTGGCTTGCACCCGCTAACAACGTTTTTGTTCTCTTGTTGCGGTTAACGTCCACTCACTGATAACTTTTAGAACCTTCTTGTATTATTGAAATAAAGTCACCAACCCAAAAAATATTTATCCTATAAAATATGCAGAGGAAAATTGCTTCCATTGATGTTTTTCGTTGAGTAACTTTGTTATTTTCCTTCTTAGCCAAACAAGGTAATTAGAATACGAAGCCATTAGTAGGTATGTCTGATGTCACAGCTAATTTAGAGATCTCTGTCAATAGATTGTATTCTAACTAAGTAGTCAATAGAAAACTTCTTGACAATGCATCATTTTGTCCTCCATTTCTGAGTATTCCTTCACAAAACAAAAAGAAATATATCCACGCAAGTGGGGTGATATTTTAAAACTATAAAAATAACAGATTTATTACTTTTACTAGATTAGGCTATGGTCCAGAGATGTGGTGATCGTATGTATGACGTAGAGTGACGGTGTGTGTGTGTGTGCAGGTGTTCCGCGCGTGCACGCCGCCCGACGCCATCTCGCTGGTGTCGCGGCTGCTGGAGTACACGCCGGGCATGCGCCTGACGCCGCTGCAGGCGTGCGCGCACACGTTCTTCGACGAGCTGCGCGAGCCGAGCGCGCGGCTGCCCAACGGCCGCCCGCTGCCGCCGCTGTTCAACTTCACGGAGCACGAGCTCGGCATCCACCCGTCGCTCAACGAGGTGCTGAAGCCGCGCGCGGCGGCGGGCGAGGCGGCGGGCGCGTCGCACGAGCCCGAGGACGGTAGGTGTGGCGCGCGGCGGCGCCCGCCCGCCGCCGGCGCCGCTGACGCCCCGTGCCCTCTGCTTGCAGGCGAGAGCGGCGCGAGCGCGGCGCCGGCCGCCGGCGCGCCGCCGTCGTAACTGGCGCGCGCCGAGCCGCGCTTCCCTCGCCCGCCGAGCGCGTCCGCCGCCCCGAGCACGCGACGCCTCCTTTCGTGATGGCCATCGGGATAAATTTATTGCATAATAGATGTTTCCGGCGAGTGATCGTGTGATACCGTAGTGTAATTGTCGATAAAGCTTGAGCTGTCGTAGTCGGTGAGAAGGGTAAATCCTCTGTAGATTCTGAACCGTCGCGATGTGATCACTTTTACTTTTGTAAGCTCAAATTGTCTCTTATGTACATACCTTAAAATGCTGGATTTCGAATGATGTTTATTTGAAAAAACGACAGATTAACGTCTGGATAAATCGCCTTGTTTTATTTAATTTGTAGACTATTGTCGGTCTTCACTTTAACGTATGAAACCTTTGAAATGATTTCGCTTTACCTGTAGTTTTGTATTGGATGTGAATCGCTCCCATATAGAGGTGGTAGTCACGCGTTTGTAACACTTATTCACCTATACAGAGATAGCCGCATGATATTGGTAATCCGCGTAATATTGCTTGGGCAGTGTAATCATTAGGGGAAACATATTCAGTAGTTGTGCATTAGCGTATTTATTGTTGGAGCGTATCACTAACTAATGAAACGTATGTCTAGTGTTAATTCAACGATAATACTTAGCAGATGGAACATTTTGTGGCAAAAATAGATTGCATACTTGTAAATTTTTATATCTAGCGTTAACTGATCTCTCAATGTAATTTATATTAATAATATCTCAGAAAATTATGTATTTGTATAAACAATACAGAGAATATAAAGTTTTTAGATATACTAATTATTAAAGATTATGTTTTGGCAACTTGTATGTTAGTTTTGCAGTGTACCTTATCTTATCCAACGCTGGAAAGAGTCTAATTGTAACTACATATTTAGCACTGTCGGTGTCCTATGTAACGACATAGATTTTTCGATAATATTGTATTCTATATTCAATAAATGATATTTCTATTATATAAAATTTGTCATTGAGAAAACATATATAGTACGAGATACGGCTGCAGGATTACTGCGCTCATCTGTTTTTTTTTTCTGGAAACCAATTTTTATGTATATTAACAATTACAATTAGGAGAGTACATATTTACCAGGTTGCCTAGCAAAATTTGGCCGCAAGTACTTTTAAATTAACTATGTTCAATTGACTTTTGGGAAACATTTAAATTTATATTGAACATAATTTAATTAAAAGTACTTGCGGCCAAATTTTGCTAGGCAACCTGGTAAATATGTATTCTACTAATTGTAATTGTAAATATACATAAAAAAATGGTTTCCAGCAAAAAACATATGAGCGCAGTAATCCTGCAGCCGGATCCTAGACTATTAGTAGTCATAAAACGATGTTAAAGTAATGCTATAAATTTCATTGTCATAGTTTTAAGTATTATTCGAGTTATTTCGTTTTGCACTTTCGGCATACAGTTTACAAATTAGGCAAAGGTATTAAACCTGTAAGTGTAGACTAACTAAATCTTTATTCGTGGTGTAGAAGTAGCATAAACCTGTAACCTTATCGGGGGTATTGTCATTTACCTCTTAGCCGATTTTAAAACTATAAATCGGTGGTTTTAAATGGATGGCAGCTGGGGAGGCATTCATATAGGCACATTCATTCAGTCATCGGACCAACGAACCACAATTGCATATCTAGCTTAGCATGTTAGCTAGGATGTTGAGCAACACTATATACAATTAATATTATGAAATAGACACACACATGTATAAACTGCATATTTATTAGAAAATTAAGTGATTTTTTCGCGTTATGATAATCAATTTATAAAAAAATCACCTAGTTTTTCAACACAGTTATGCCTCAAAGTGCCACGTTCTAACCATGATACATAGAATAACTATGTGTATTTATTATTATGTACCGGTGTACTAATTATTTTAAATTATTGTATGGTTAAGAGCAGCGCTCGGCGCATTTTGAAATCACACATAGTGGAAGCTTAGTTGTCGTCGTTAAGGCTATCGGTTTGCTGAAACACCTTTATAATTCGTGTAAATATATTATAATTATTATCTTACGGTATGAGTCGTTGTTGAGTACGTGCCTCGTGTCCGTACCGACAGCGGAGTGGCGAGCGCGGCGCGGCGCGGCGGCGTCTCTCGACCGTCTGCCCGTTCGCTCGACTCGGTACTTTATTAATGCATATTTTTTATTAAGTCTATCTACTATGAATTTTGTAATCGACGTTGCTTCTAAAGACCCTCTGTGTAAAAAGTTAAGACATACTAGTGACCTGAACATTTGAAGCGTTAATTAAGAACGTCTTTATCCCACTGAATTGTCACTTTCACGATTTGCGTGCACATTTACATGAAAATTTACAGAATAAAATGCATATTTCGAAATGGAGTTATGACTTATATATCAATTATTTAAAGTACCTAAACGTATTTTTCTTATTACTGTAATATTAAAATTTAATAGTGAGTGAAATTTGTATTGTTTTAATATTGTTTTACTGGATTTGAATACGTCGTAACACCCATATCGTTGTTAGTTATGAATGAAAAATAACATAATTATAAAAGTAAATATTAAATGAATAGTACATGGTTTTTTTATTTCACCATCTTAGTACTCCTACGCCCTGAACTTGTCCTAACCCTTCAGTAATTTTAATTATACACAATACTAAATAAAACATACTTGGAGTTAACTTGACTAATTACTTTATCATTGTTAAAAGTTATAAGTACTTATTATTAATTGTGATATTCTTCTCTTACTTTCTTTAGTAAATTATATAATAGTTACTTCTAGAATAAGACCTCATATTTAGATGTGAAGTTGCAACTTGGGTATTAGTTAAGAACAAAAACAATTATAATAAAAGAACTAAATCATTAATGTACAATCGCAAGCCTAACGCTAAAACACGGGCGGACGTCCGACGCGGGCGCATGCAACGAACGTCCGCCGCAGGCCACGAACCGCGATCGGGCACCCGTCGCGTGCGCCCGTCTCATTTAGCGCTGCTATTATAATTATGTGCGTATGGATTGAGGAGCCAAGTCATGGTTTTAAATTAAAATCATATCCTTATTTAGTAGTAAAATAACTGATTTTGTAGGACAAACGCTGGATTTTGTAGCAGGACAGGTAAAAAAGTTACATCGGTGTAATAGTGGCTCCTCAATCCAAACATCTGAACTGAGGAGCCATCCGTATCTCGCAAAGTAACAAAAGTAGGTGTTTGAGATTTTTATACCATTTAGTAGTAATTATGTATGGTGCCTATAAAAAATCTGGATCCAATACCATTGAAACTTTAGGAACTATAATACTGTTAGTATGGCTCCTCAATTCATACATCGGAACGTAATTTGCTATGAAACTGATTGTTTAATTAATAAATCGGCTTTTGTCTCGAGCGTGTACAGTTGTTTCGAGTAGATTACCATGGATTTATTTACCAATTTATTATTTGGCAAAAAGACGTCAACGGAAACAACGTCCACTGCCTGAAAAACCCGTTCGCGTGTGCCCGTCGCCCGCGTCCGCGCTCCGTCGCACGCGCCTCCGCTGCCCATACTAATTTATACTGTACACACGCGAGCGTTGGTGTTAGCCCTAAAACGTCATCTCATTTCATTACATAGCATCTGACCCTTAATTGAGTTTATTTAGGACCTCTAGTACCTATCTAGGCTAGGGTACGAGAAACTATTCAAGACTTATTCACATAAGTGCACCCAGACCTAGATATAAACAAGTTTCTTCTTATTATTTTTTGGATTATTACATCAAGTGAATTCCCAATAAACCTATGGGGTGCAGAGCGGCAGCAGCGTCATGTTGTCAGAGAACTTCAGAGGTACTTTTAAAAAAGGTTTTATTGTAAACTACCACAAAAATCAAATCAAATCCGACTTTGTTTCAAAGCCGTTTTCAGAGTTTATTTCATAGCCGGTATAATAAGAACTTTTAATACTTAAATAAAAACTCATGAGAATTTTTATAGTGTGACCAGGGAATTTACTTTTTAACTAGTCATGTGGTGACCATTTTTTGATAAATATTGATTTATATGATTACTTACTAAGATTTTTCAGAATTGCATTCGTTTTATATTGTCGTTAATTTTTACGATTTTTTTCGTATTACCGACACCACGATTCAGGCCTTATAGTGTGGGAGTCAACATTACTTCCTTTGATTGTAAACTTTTTGGAAATAAAGATTTAATTTATTTAGTGATGATCATACAGGGTCATACTTACAAAATTGATGGTCATACATTTTGATTTTGATCTGTGGTTTCTTTTTGTAACTGTCAATGTCATGTAATGTCAACGTCAAAAAATTGGTTTTATTATTGTCATTTGTCACTTTTGTCAGAGATACAAGTTGATTTGCAATTTTGTATTTATTTCTTGTTTTCGTAAAAATTCAATGATAAAATAATTAAACAGTGTTTTTAATGAATATGAAATATATAAAAGTCTACATAGAACTTAGTCTGTTATTGGGTGGTTCCTCAAATTATATATAAGCGTACATTCCTAAGACTTTAATGTTGATAAGACACCCACTTATTTCTTATCTAAAAACAAAAAAATAACTAATAGTAAACATTAAAAATGCACGAAGCATATGAAATATCTCATCTAACGAATGCAGCAGTCCAAATTGAGTCGATTGCTGCATATGGTAAGTGTTAAAAGTTCTGAAATTGATTTACCTAGTTGAAAGTAAGATGTAACAAAAAACCAATAAAATTAATCGTGATTTTATGTATTTTCAGACAACAATTTACTACTAGGCACTCGACAAGGATATCTGTTAATGTATTCATTTTCAAAGAGTAATGAAACACAAAAATATGAAGTGAAAATGTTACATTATTGTAAAAATTTCAGCAAGAAGCCTATTCAACAAATTGAAGTTATACCAGGTTAAGAAATATGTGATACAAATTTATTTTATCCTTATTACATACAATTTTAAAAATACTTTCAATTTATACCTATTTTCTGATATTTGTAGAAGACAACAGACTGCTAGTATTAACTGATTCAGTTATCTCGACACACAACTTAAATGGAGCCAATTTTCCTTTGATTAAAACATATGAGCAAACAAGAGGTGCTTCATTATTTGCCTTAGATAAAAAGGTAAGATGCAAATACTTTTTTATTAAAATACTTACTCATTACTGTTTACATATTTAATTTACTTATTGCAATTCTTCTTTCTACTGATCCTGGAATAATTTCGGGATTTAGAACAGAGATTGAGAAGGTTATGGAATAAATAATAAATATTTTTTTATTGGCAGTTAAAGTTCACAATAACAATAAGAAATTCCCAATTTGCTATAAAAGATATGGAATAATTACAAAATATTGCTCACACACTGCAAAATTTTGTATTTTTTTTTTAATTTCATTAATCATCTGAGTAGATAGGCGTAACAACCTCACATTTATAATTTTAGTAACAAGTAACAATTTAAGTAATAAATTCTTTTTTAAACTCTCTTTCCAGCCAACAACATCCTTAACCGGTCAATCAAGTTCAGTGCTACGTCTGTGTGTTGCCGTTAGAAGAAAACTTCAGCTATTTTATGGGACAAAAGGAGAATTCAAACAACATTTGTTTGATTTCACAACACCAGACGTGCCCAGAGTTATAGTGTGGGGCCAGCAGTATCTATGTGTCGGATTCAAAGCTGAATATACACTTTTTGATGTAAGTTATTCGTTAAAATCTCTATATATGAAAATTAATCCCTATTTCCCTTGGTCACAGCACCATACATGAACAACTAGACCGAATGACTTGAAATTTGGTAGATGGTTATGGTCCGGGGAAGGACAAAGGCTATGTTTTATCCCCAAGTTCCCACGGAATCGGAAACTACGTGGGTAAAACCGCGGGGCACAACTAGTCTAATATAAATATCATTTAATTAATGAAGTCAATGTCACCCCATCCTCTAATTTTATTTTCATTTTTATGTAAATTAAACTCTTTAATTACATAAGTATTAAATGCTCAGTATTAAACAAGTTATTTAATTTGGTTGTAAAGTAAATACAGTGAGGAGAAATAAGCATTATCATTGTACTTGCCTAAAACACATTGTTTATCTCAATCCTCGCCCATGTTTGGAAAGTAACCAGTATATTAAATTACATATAATTACATAGTATATTAAGTCATATATTAAATTACAGCTATCATCAGGTACTCCAAAGGAATTATTTCCCACAAGTTCCAAGTCATTAGATCCAACAATAACAAAATATTCAGAATCAACATTCATATTAGGCCGTGAACAATCATCAGTGTTTGTTGAAGAAATTAAAGATGATATTGAAATCAAGAAAACTATCAAATGGCAAGAAGCACCTATATGTGTCAGTAAGTATCACTACGTAGTATAAAAAAAGTCGCGACCCGCTGTCTGTCCCTATGTATGCTTAAATCTTTAAAACTATGCAACGGATTTTGATTTTGATGCAGTTTGTTTAAATATAGTGATTCAAGAGCAAGGTTTTTATTATATTTTTATCCCTGCATTCTCACGGGAGCGGGGACGACGCAGGTGAAACCACGGGGCGCTGCTAGTATTACTAATTTATATAACATGTTGTAGCTTTTATGTAGTGCAAGGCTCTCTAAACACAGATTAGAAAATGCCTTAGTTCATTTTGAACTAGATAATATCTTCTAATTTTTACATTTTTATCAATGAAATTCTCCAGATATTTATTTATTTCAACAAAATAGTTTTTTAATCAATTAAAATTACCTGTACCATATTGTTTTTCAGTTTGGGATGAACCCTACATACTTGGATTGCTACAAGAAAAGGTAGTAGTTCAAAGTGTAGAACCAACACAGTTTATACAAACATTGTCCGATATGAAAGCAAGAATTATGTACAAGTAAGGATTATTTATATCTTTAAATTATTTACTATCATTTCTTATATCATAGAGTCAGTTATTATAAGATGATATTATGGTGAAAATGCCGTTACCTCGCGGTTCCACCCGCGTTAGCTTTACTCCTTTTGTTTGTTACTAAGATTTGTGCATTAAACCAAAAAAAAAAAAAAAAAATTCTTTACCTCTATTTGTATGTGAATAGATCTATACTAATATTATAAAGAAGTAAAGTTTGTGTGTTTGTTAAATTGTAAGGGTAATCTCGGGATTTACTGAACCGATTTCAAAAATTCTTTCGCTCATGGAAAGCTAATTTATCCATATATTCACACGGGAACGGGTACTAAGCGGGTGAATCCGCGGGGCCCTGCTAGTATATAATAATTTTATATGTGAGTGAAGTACTTACTTCACCCACATAACACAACATTGTTCTAGGAAGGTCGTAGCGATAGTCTCTGAATTTGATACAATTGTCATGTTTTCTTTTTATTGAAAGTTATACCATGGTACTCCATTACAGGTGTAATAGAGGTATGATATTCGTGGCGTCAATTGGCTCAGTCTGGTGTCTCAGTCTCGTCGACGTCACAAAGCAGATACAACAGCTTGTGAAGAACAACTTGTATCAATTGGCAATTGATTTAACGGTCAGTATAAATAGCTATATTTCTCATATTCGTAGTCTAAGATCTAAAGGCAATTGCACATCCTGCCTGTCAAGGTTGACGTTCCAGATTCAATTTCTGGGTAAAGCTGTTTACTATTTTTTAACCGTGGCATTCTTTTAGTCTCCATATTGCTGCTTAAAGACTGGATAGTGGTATAAGGATTATAAGTAGATACCAGGTGCATATGTGCACATATTCCTCTTTTGCCAATCTGGGTGAAATTTATCTCTATAAGCAAAGAAAATAAAACATATTTTATACCGCCGTTGCGTAATAGATAGACAAACAAAACATTAATAACTACTGTAACATCTTTAATGTTTGATATTAAGTAAAGTAGTTTAATTTAATATGAGTACAGTTTTGCGTATGAAATACCTACATAATTTATCCTTATACAATTGAAAGGAAAATGTAACAATTAAGTCTACAATATCGTATTTATTAATATTAACTTGTGCGTGTCAAGTGTAGTGTAGTGTGAATCAATAATATTATTTTTTTGACAAAAGTAAAGTATCATACTGTAAGATCTCACTTCAGGGCCAAAGATTTTCCTTTTTAGCTGATATTAGTACAGTGAAAAAGAATAGATATCATTGTCACCTATATAATAATAACCACGCTAGTCTTTTGATCATATTGAACCCGAGCCATGTTTGAAAAAAGGCACATTCATTAGCGTTAATTAAAAACAAATAATATTTTTATAAGTGAGTGCTAATAACCATGATAACTATAAAAACTATATTTTCATAAAGTGTTATCAAAAATAAACATGTTAAAGACGAGAATAATTAATTAAACTTCCTTTATTCAATGTTTTTTTAATTGATGTATAAAAAATAATAAAACATTTCCATGATTTGTTTGAATATAAGTAATATTATTTGATAACGTTTAAAAGCTGCGCCCTTTTTACTTGCATGTTTCCTGTATGTTTAATATACTATACTTTTTATTCCTGAAGATCAGAATCTTGAGATTTCTCCTAAATAAAAAGCATCCTATATTATTTTCTGTATCACCAAGAAAGAGGGACATAAACCACATTAAGTAAAATATATATATAGAATGATTAAAAACAAACTAAATAATATTTCTAGTGATAATTAAGCACTAGTTAGCTTATAAGCACACTCCGGGTATTCGCTAGTAGAAAATTAAACATTGTATAGGTAAAGTTAGAGCTCTGTTTCGACCTCATTGTCTCATTGAGTCTGGGAGTCCGAGGACTTGGATATCATAAGATAAAGATCGTGATTATAAAGAGAAATAGAGTGAGAGAAAGCTAGTTATGTCTTCTGTGATAAAGATAGTGGATCTATCTGGTATTCAATTCTGTAAGGCTAATTATACATTGCCCATCACTATTTCAAACAACTAATTATTTTTAATAACTTTTTAAATCATTAAATATTAGCATTAACCGTGTCTACTGATAATGTTTCCTATTCAGATAGTATAACTTTCAAAACAGTTTCGTTTTGCCAATAAACCACAACGGTTGTAAAAATGTTTCGTTATAGTAAATCTAAATGTGTTATTAGAAGGAGAGTAGATACAATGATTACAATTGCTCATGTAAGTAAAAAATTGAAGAGAGTTGGAAACCCTTAGTAGAAATCGGTGCAATACCTAATAATGTATGAAATGTATTGTATTTCTAAGTATGTAGTTAGATTCCCGAACGTATAGTAAACTGTAGATTGAAACCTTTGTGCATCCTTTTTCCAGTTTTAATTATCTATGATTTATAATAATCATTTCTAACTATTTTTAAGCGACCTTTATTCCAAAAACCCGACATAAGAAAATAGTGTAACTAATAAAAATGTACTCAGAGAATCGGATAAATAAAGAAAGGTTAATAATTATGGACAAATCTAATCTTTGAGTTTTACAATTTAAATCACGGTCATTCCTTTTCACTGTACGAATATCATTCAGCCTCTAGCCTGCAGTGGGATCTTCCCGCCCGATCAGCAAAATGTTTATTACATATTACAAAAACTATTTATTTAATTTAGGCTTATAGACCGGTCTATTATATTTTGTTGCCTTATCGGCAATTTAAAATATCCTAGATATGAAGAATCATTATTTCAATTTGGATCAAACTTAGTATGATTTGATAGTAAAATGTTGTCGTCGTTGTATTCCATGACGGTTGAAGAGCGTAAAATGACAATGCAAATATTGTCTTTTGTAAGTATTATAATTTTAATTCAAATTAAGTACTTTTTATAACTCACCTTACCACATGACGATGTCCTTTATATTCTAGTCGCGCTTTCGATCCTCGATGAATCTATTGGAAATTATCATTATTTTCTATTTGTGTTGATTGTTATAAACGGTTAGTTGTATAAGATAATTCAGTTTTAGGAGTCAAGTTTTCAAACTGTTTTTTTATGATCCGAAAAAACTTATTATGAGTACTCAACGCTATAATGTATAAGTACAAGACGTTTATTTAATTATTTACTTTTATTCATCAGGACCTTTCAAACTGCTCAGAAGAAGAAAGAAAACAAAAGATACATTCCATAAAGACGCTTCACGCACTTTACTTGTTCGACAAGAAAAACTACGCTCCATCTATGAAAATGTTCATCGATCTTAACACGGACCCGGCTGACGTCATCAAGTTGTTTCCAAATCTAGATTACAAGAGTGACGATCAGTCAGCAAAGAAATTAAAAGACAAAGACTTGGAAAAAGCACTGAACGCTCTCATAGATTATTTGGTAGAGTTGAGATCTAAAATAGGGAAGTCTACTAAAGAGCCGAGCGGTGAAAGTACGGCCAGTCAAAGGAATGAAGCGCAGCAACTGGAGCTAATTGATACTACCTTATTGAAATGTTATTTACAGGTAAATATTTACCGCCTTATTCATAAACATTTCATAAACCTATTTTAGTTAAAAAGTGTTTTGCGCCTGTCACACCATCTATCATTTGTAAAAGTGTGAAAGTGACAAAACATATTTTAACTAAAATAGGCTTATTATATTTTTATGAATATGGGGGTTAAACCCTAACAGCGCGTTTTTATTCACGTAAATCGAATTCCGTTGGGAAATATGGGATATAAAGTATCCATTATTATAAGGAACATTAATTTTAATCTAAATCTTTAAAGAAGTTTTTACGTGAACAAGTAACAAACATCCCTACAAACTTTTACGTTTATAATAAAACTTATATTTGTTTTTATACAAAATCTTGTTCATATATGCGTATTTTTCTAGACTAATGACGCCTTTGTCGCACCGCTTCTACGGCTCAACAACTGTCGATTAGACGAGGCCGAAAAGACATTGCTACAGCACGGAAAACACAGCGAACTTATAATATTGTACCAAACTAAAGGACAGCATACAAAAGCGCTGCAGCTGCTTAGAGATCAATCTAAGCAACCTGATTCCAGTCTCGAAGGTTATAGAGGAACCAAGAAGTATTTACAGCAACTAGGTAAGTTTTATACATACCTACAGCTAATGCCGAATATAGTAATAATGTCTCGTAAGCGATTTCGGTTACGGCGAACACTTTACCCCTTACTGACGTAGCTCATGAGCTCTTTTGTGGCTTATGAAACCTGTCGTATTTATACTGGTGCGGTGTCTATCTGCGTCAAATTATAGCGCAAATCGTTCAGTTGATAGAACTGTATGTTGATAGATCATAATGTATGTCTATGACTAAATACTTGTTCATGTTATAGGTGCAGAACACATAAATCTAATATTCAAATTCTCCGATTGGATTTTAAAAGAATATCCAGAAGAAGGGCTAAAGATATTCACTGAAGACAAAGTGGAAGTTGAAACCTTACCGCGTCCTAAAGTACTGGATTTCCTCTTGAGAGAACATGAGACCTTAGTAATACCTTATCTAGAACACGTGATACATACATGGAATGAGACGAATTCGTTATTCCACGATGCATTGATCAATATGTATAGAGAAAAGATCACGAACAAAAATGCTAATATTACTGAAGAAGAGTTACAGCATACTAAGTCGAAGTTGATTGCGTTCTTAGAGAAATCAACGCTTTATACGCCCGAAAGAGTTTTGCTACATTTCCCTAATGATAGTTTGTTTGAGGAGAGAGCTGTTGTGTTGGGGAAGCTGGGAAGACACGAACAAGCGCTCGCGATATATGTGTTGATATTAGGTAAGTGTATACAATTTGCTTATATTTTAAGGTCTTTAAAAAAATATGTTTTTATAACAATTCTTTTTCCTTGCGTCAGCCGATCAGGAGACGGAATCAAATTTTGAGATGCTTGATAACTCGAACCCAATAAATACAGAAATACAAATGCACGAATTACTACTAGTCCTTTCACAGATAAACAATTCAAGTCCAGGCCCAGATAATATAGCCAATATTATAATTAAATTTTTACCCATTACAGCACTTCAATATTTACTACAGATTTATAACTTTATTTGGGGAAAACAAGTGTTTCCAGACAATTGGAAAGAAGCTTTAGTTATACCTATATTAAAACCGGGCAAATTATCTAATCAACAAACTAGCTATAGACCTATATCACTAACGTGTAACCTCTGTAAGATACTTGAAAAGATTATTTCTAAAAGAATTAGATGGTATTTAGAGTCAAACAATTTTTTTTCACCTTTTCAATATGGTTTTCGACAATTTCGTTCCACTACAGATTATTTAATGAATGTTGAAAGTGAGGTTTTGGATAGTATGGCGGATGATTATTATACAGTTATTATAGCTTTAGATATAGAAAAAGCCTATGAAATGGTGTGGAAACACAGAGTTCTAAAAATTTTACAATGCAATAATATTAAAGGAAACACCCTGGCATTTGTAAAAAATTTCATTGAAAATAGGTCAATCAGGGTAAGAATCAACGACGTACTATCTGAATCTATTTCTATACAAAATGGTCTACCTCAAGGTTCTGTGCTCAGTGTGATTTTATTTTTAATAAGTATTAATGACGCCCATTCCTTTATAGAAAAACCAGTAAAAGGTTTTTTATTTGCAGATGACCTCACAATAACCTGTAGTGGTAAGACATTAGAACCTACACTAAAACTAATACAAAATACATTAAATAATCTAGAAAAATGGTCTAAACTATCAGGTTTTAAATTTTCCAAAACGAAGACAGAATATATGATTATAACTAATAAAAGGTATAAATTGAGAAACTTAAAACTTACACTAAATGGCCACGATATAAGAGAAGTAAATAATTTAAAAATTTTAGGTTTAACTTTTGATAAAAAGATGACTTGGATTACACATGTTAATAAACTGAAGTCTGAATGTTATAATAGATTAAAAGTAATAAAAGTTCTGTCATCAACAACATGGGGGTCTGATAGGAAATGTTTAATTAATACATACCGTGCTTTAATCAGACAAAAAATTGATTATGGTTCCGTTATTTACGATTCTGCAAAAACACGAACACTGAAGTCACTAGAAAGTATTCAAAATACGGCACTACGACTAAGTATAGGAGCATTTAAGACCAGCCCTATAACAAGTATTTTAGCAGAAGCCGGTGAAATTCCATTAGAATTTAGAAGAAAGGAACTAGTTATTACTTACACTATAAACATTATGTCTCAACCTGAAAAACCCACCTTCCAATATTATACAAAGAAATCAGCTATAGACAGTGAATTTGAATTCCGTCCCAATTTACCACAACCATTACGAATTAGAGCTGCTAAATACTTAAATGAATTGAGTGTAAATATACCATCTGTTTTCGTAAAGAAACTACCAAACTACGGTCCCTGGGAAAACAAAAAAATACCGATTAACCTAGAACTAGCGGATAACTTAAAATCAAACACGCCCCAATTTTTATACAAAAATTTATTTTATGAAATTAATAGTAGATACAAAAATTATAAGGTTTTATATACAGATGGTTCGGTTATGAATGGAAGGTCAGGTTGTTCAATAGTATTTGGTGAAAATAGCTACAGTTATAGACTTTGGGACTTCTTTTCAATCTTTAGTTGTGAATCAATAGCTATACTTAAAGCGTTAGAACTAATACATTCTTCATCCAATTTAGAGAAATATATTATTTATACCGACTCCAAATCATGTCTAACTGCTATAAACAATCCAAGTAATATAAATCCACTTATAATTGAAATCAAACAGCAAATACTCGACCTGTTACAACAAAATTATGAAATAGAAATTGTTTGGATCCCAAGTCATGTAGACATAGCTGGCAACGAAAGAGCGGACAGCGAAGCTAAATCTGCAACATCTAAAAATGAAATTTGTAAAACAATAAAATCAACCCCGATGGAACTACACAAGTACATAAAATATAAAATTAAAAATCTTTGGGATCATAACTGGAAAACAAATAACACAACGAAATTATTCTCTATTCGGAATTCTGTTTTTGAAAAGCCTCCTTTATCATTTTCTAGCAGGAAGGATCAAGTAGTTATCACCAGACTACGAATTGGACACACTAACTTAACCCATATCCATTTAATAACTAAAAATCCAGTAAACAAATGTATATGTGGACAAAATGTAACAGTTTCCCATATATTAGTTGATTGTTCAGCTTACACAAATGAAAGACTTTCATGTAATTTACCCAATCTTTTAAAGGACTGTTTAGATGATAATGGTTGTACACTTACTCTTAGTTTCCTCAAAAGGACAAATATCTACAGTTTGATATGATTTTTTACATTAAGAAAATTGTAATACATAGTTATTAATGTGCCAATTGTTATAGACCTTAGTTAAGTATAATTGTAAACGTGGTCGCTAATGACCTTAGTTGTTAAAAAGCGACCTTAAATAAATAAATTAAAAAAAAAAAAATCTTTAGAGCCGTTTTCCAGATGTGGTAGTTCTTTTTATTAATTTATTCAACTAAATACATACATTGCATACATAGTAAATCAAAATTTTTCATTTCAGGTGACGTAGACAGAGCGATGAGATATTGCGAACACATAATCTCAACTCCAAGCGAAGAAAACCAGGATGTGTACGTCATTCTAATTAGAATCTTAATGAACCCGCAACAAGGTGGACTATTGACTGGCCCGCTGGCAAACGTGCCGAGACATCCCAGCACATCGGTGCCAGACTTGGAAACGACTTTGAGGATACTGGAGAAACATGCTGATAAAATATCGCCTTTGAAAGTTAGTAGTAGTTTTTAATTTTATTTATCGACTATGTTTATTTTTGTCTGTATAATTACATCGAATGCATATATGCGGACAGTAGTATAGCTATATCAATCAAATATTATAATATTTCTTGTCTTTTAAATTGCATAGAGTAAGTATAGATTTTTTACGTGCAGCGTTGTCACAGAAGTTTGCGATAAATTATATCTTGTTCTAATTATGGATAGTGCAGACATCCCTTAAGTTAGATTTATTATTTGAAATTGGTCTTAAACGTTCGAATGACACTTCTCAAAATTTGATGAGTTACACAGTCAAATCGTAGAATACAACACGGGATATTAAAAAATGGAATATCAATTTCATGTTAATTCTAGTAAAATAATAACTATTATTTTTCAGGCTTTATCAGTATTACCAGATTCAGTACCTCTAGTCCGATTGAAACACTTTTTAGAAAGTGCTTTAGATGGGCAGCTCACTACGAAACGCCGAATGCAAGTTCTCAAGGGACTTTTGTATGCTGAACATATGCAGGTAAGTTCCATACGAATAAATACTATTCTCCAAGGCTCTGGTTTGAGATCACCAACATGTTTTGAGCAAGCGTCATCATAAGCCTCTTATAATCAATGAGAGAGAGAGGTCTTAACTCTTATTGGGATCTTACAGTCCGATACATTATTTTTGATTTACTATTGATTCGAATTTCAAAATCTTAAGATTAACTTAAATTATTGTCCAAAAGAATATCATTAATTAACTCAAACTATTTCACAGGTACAAGAAATGAAACACTATCACGAATCAAAGATGGTGGTCATAAACGAATACAACGTGTGTCCAGTCTGCAAGAAGCGTTTTGGCAATCAGAGTGCGTTCGTGAGATACCCCAACGGTGATATTGTTCATTACTCCTGTAGAGTTGACAAGTAGATCTCATTATGAATATATTATAATCATTATATTATTCATTATTCAAAGTCATTTCACGATCTCCAGCTAGTAGTAGCTACACACATGTTTTGTCTTTGTCACCTGATATAAAGGAAGAAAGAGACAAAACTAACTTTATTTGGAGAGCAACTTTACTTGAAGGTCGTGAAATAGGCCCTCATTGTTAAATACATATAAAATAACAGTAAGCGATTCGCCCCAGCTTCCCATGCGTCTAAATTGGTATAAGAAATGTGGATTTTCCAAAAAAAAAGAAAATTGGCCATAGACAATAAAAAAAATATATGGTCCTTATATGCACCCCTGTAAGATAAAAAATAGAAGTCTTTTTGATGTGATCCGCTTACGATATTCTTATGATACATTTGGCAATTGATTTTTATTTATTAAGATTATCTAAGTTTAAATATTATACTGTAAAAATAAGCGAAATGTACACATTGTAATCGTATTGTTATTTCTATTAGTATTAAGTATGTATCACTGTATAAATCTTATTAGAAATATAAGTATAATATATTGGAATTTGCTATTCACATTGTGTAATTTTTCTTTTCAACATTCCTATTAATTTATGTCCATATTAGAATTTGCTAGCTTTTCTAATTAGATACAAATTAGTTATATGAAGTAACTGTTCTTGTTTATTTTTTTTCTTAATTCAATTTTGAGTTTTAATTTAACTATACACCTACATATAAACCACAACTAAATAATTTAAACTACTCATTGAAAACGAGTTAATTAAATTGATAGTAACTCTGCTCGAAAGTACTAAGTAGTAGGTAGTAGTTTTATAGGATCGAGAATTACGCAGGTATAACCGAGGAACACAGTTGTTTTTTATTTGTTTATTAATTGAGATACTTCAACAACATCTTCACAGTAGTTTTATTTAGAGTTGCAAACCACCGTGAGCCGAGAACGGGAAGACTCCCGGTGGTTATGTAGGGCTCTCCAAGCCAGAAGGGCTGGGCCTACTCACTAAAAAACACAGCGACTTCCGCCTGCGTTACATTGGGGTACCGTAGGATCCCAGCCAAGTCAGACCTGCTTCAATCAATAGGGATGACGACAGGGTAAACAATGAAATTATAATTAGTACCTCAGATAGATTTCGAAAAAATATTAGAGACTTTTTTTTTTGTTTAATTCTAGGTGAAAAGTGCACCTAGTTGTGACTTCTCACGAGTTTTCTATGCACCGTATCGTCTTTATTATTTGTTTGTATCAAAAAGGAAAAATATCGTGTCCAATATTTTTACGAATTCCATCTGACGGACTAATTAATTTTTTTAGTCATAGGGATGTCGCAAGTTAATATTTTATGTTGTTCTAAATACATTTCAGGACTGACTATTGAACTTGGCACCCGTTTAGATTTCACTTGTTTTGTCTCTAAAGTCATCAACCAAGGCATATCATAATAATGAACTTAGCTCTCATTTCACATTTATGTTTTTAACGAGATTAAGATTCTACGTGCATTATTTCAAGTTACCCATTTCAATTAAGTCTATAGATTTGAACAAATATAATATTTACTCACACACTTTACAGTACATTAAAAACGAACATTTTCCTTAACACAATATAATATAAATATGCCTACTTACTTACATATTTTTTAATAATAAAACCCTGATTACATTTTAATGTAGAGCAGTGATTTGATAACGAACAAAACATATGAAATGCGTCAGTAGTAGGTGTTAGCTATCAGCGATTGACCAAAATAACATACAAGTTAATCAGAGCTAAGGCCACTTAGTATCTCGGCGCGTGTGTCGTCACGGTGACGCAACATCGTCGGAACGTGGTGGCTCACTCCCGCCGCTTGCCAACCGCCTCTGTGGCCCAATGGATAAGGCATCGGCCTCCTAAGCCGAGGATTGTGGGTTCGAGTCCCACCAGAGGTACAATATACACCTTTTTTATAAATAGTTTATATTCGAACAGCTAATTAACTAATGAGTTAGTAATTGAACGCGCAACTAATCACAATCATAGCAGTAACTTTCTTTTGTTAATTAGGTTTAGTTTTTATTTGATGTTAATGAAAATAATAACAGAGAGTAGTAAATTAATTTTATATTTCATATAATATTTTTCAAAATATTTATTAAAATCAACGCCTAATAATATTAAATTATTTTTTGGTCGTTGTGTTATAAAAATGTTAGGCGTTATGTATAGAAAAGAAACGATTAATTACGAATAAACCTAAAAGATCTTTGGCATTCGATCTAACAACATTGAAATCAAATAAAATCTAAAATGTTTATGCGTTCCTTCACGAATGCGTACTTTAATTAGGTATCTACCTGTGTAAAATAGATGATTTATTATTAGTGATTTGGAGAAGATAACTCAATTAAATAATAGTGATATAAGTATGTATTAATATGCTATCAAAACTAATTCCATAAGTTGTTCATCAGCTAAGCTTTCAAGGTGACTTGTTTGAACTTCATTTTACCTCCATTAACGAAACGACATTGCTATGTAAGATTGTTTGTACAAAAAGATGATTTAGTATCACCAAAATATAATTTGGCATTTTAACAAAGCAATTAGGATTTATCTTTCAACATCATCTATAATATGAAAAGAAAATTATTGCACTTGTGTTTTTTCTTGACATTTTTATGACATACTATGAGCCCGCTGTATCCACGTTCTCATAGGAAAAGCTAGGTAAATTATAACCTAGTGTAATTATTTAGTCGTATCGTGCCTGGTGAACTTTCATGAGGTCCCAGTTGCAAAGCCTGGGTCGAGCAATGCATGTATGCTATTTTCCAAACATGACTGTGTTTGAAATCGCTTTGGCAAGCATGGTGATTGGTGATTACACTCATTCCTCTCCTCCCTGTACCAATACCATCAGGTTGAGATTAGACCTTTGCCCTACAGCGTGTTCTTACAGACCCGATACTTATATAGACATAAAAATAAATTGACCCGATTTTATGCCTTAAACTTGTAACCCAACCTAAACAGTGTCATATATTCGTCACAGTATTATCTTCATTCTTATTTCATCACCTGTCATTCCTGGATATCATAACATTAACACCTTTGACAGTGGCTCGGTTTTGCCTACATCTGACTTACGTAGATAAAGCTATCTATACCTATACTACATTGGCGGCGATGGTTGTCGATGTTATAAAAGTCCGTATCAGGGGAAAGCTGTGAGATATGATAACGGATATTATTGATAAGGGCCGGTGAGGCATCGATCAGTTGATACGATCGGTCAGTGCCGCACCGACAACGCGCACGTATAAATGATAATCGTGTAATTAAGCTTCTTCAGTGTTATCTGAACTGATTTGAGGCAATCATTGCTTGTATCAATGAGACAGTTTCGTTAGGAAACTGTAGCCTTGTGTAGTGTGTACCGGCCGTAGTGATAGTGTTTGTCAACCGAGAATGATGGGGGAAGGGGAGATGGGTTATGATTATTACAACTATGACAATAATAACTGGACGATGATGACCACGGATTACGGGGTCGATCCCTATCAGCATCGGCAGCCCCAGATTGAGGAGGACTACCGGTATAATTCATACGCGTAAGTATCTTACCATTTTTTTTGTATGGTTAAATAATTGTAGGTGATTTCAAAATGAGTCATGCAATGTTGTACTTAACTATCATCTTCAATAAACTTGCTTACAAAGTAAACGAAAAGTAAAGTAAAATGACCTTTGATATTTTATTTACCTGTACCTTAGTTATCCGTTCGGTTTACCAGATGTTTCCACGCTATGAATCATAAAGGGTGGTCTGCATAATAAATTATCGTTGTTCTATCTAACGGGACGTACCTTTTTCATTTCAACAAACCAATCATTACAATTTATCAAATAACAAATCTAGGCAATCCCGGTAACAATAAATGTTTATATAATTAAGCTAGAAACTTAAAATGATCGTTCCTTATTTGCATTGGTTAATGATAAAATAATGGGGGTTGATAGTAGACACGATAGAAATGTAATTTGTGTAAAAATAGAAATATTGTATTGAGGAAACGGCGCCGGTCGTACCACGCGCCGACGGCATACCAAGAAAAAACTACCCTGTGACCGAACTCCGCCGAAACCATTTTTACGTACTGTTCGCTGTCAAATTAGATGCCAACTTTTTGCATAATGTCTAGATTTATGACCTGAGAAATATACAACTGAAATTATAATATGAATTTGAAGGCAGCCACGACCGCAGCGGCGCGGCGCGGCTCCAAGAACAATATAAAATAATGGCGGAGAACCGCATCGCCTTCGTGACCTAAATATATAACCTGGTGGAAAAAATTAACGAGAATAGCATACACAGCAGTCAGCACCCTGATGTGCTTAAAGGAAATTTACGACTGTCGGTGGTACTTTATACAAGTTTAGCTCGCTCGAGCGGAGACGAGTTGGATGGTTTTACGAATATTTCGTTAAGGCAATCTGGTTAGGCGTACTGGGCCTAAATGGGTGGAAGCACGCTAACTTGCGAAGAGGGTTTCCAAACCAATTAAGGGCTTCACGAAGCCATGGGAGAAAGCACAGGTGGTGGATTACGAGCTCGATGGTACTCACTGAGTCGATTCATCGCCGACGGGACTAGAGTGGAACACGCGAACATCGCAATACATCCCCATATTACATTTGTTGAATTCACCAAAATATTTTCATCGAACTTTTCTTTA
This sequence comes from Timandra comae, assembly GCA_958496195.1. Lineage (NCBI taxonomy): Eukaryota > Metazoa > Arthropoda > Insecta > Lepidoptera > Geometridae > Timandra > Timandra comae. Next base: position 5,379,477 of record OY292367.1, read on the forward strand.
ATACTGTACTTTGCGTTATTTTTCAAATATTTTATTAAAAAAACTTGCTAGAATTTGTTTGCCATCAACGTGACTACTAAGAGTATTTTGTTAGTCTGGTTGGTGTACCAAGAATATTCTAGTAAACACAAAGAACCCAAATTAGAGAGGTCTACTAAGGAAAACTGTTCCCTTAAAAATATTATAGGTACATACAATACAATGTTAGTAATACCTTTTTAACGAAATACATAATTATTTAATTGTACAAGGGTGCGAATGAGTAAAAACATAGCATATAGTGTTAATATAAAAACATAAAAGTAAATTTATCTAAAAATATAAAATGGCATCACCATACTGATTTTGTATGCACTTGGTGAAATAATGAACTTTGACACAAAATACCTTTTTATAACAATATTTCAACAACATTGTCGGATCGCGTGCATAATGCAGTCACAGTGCACTTCGCTTTCCTATTTTGATGGAAATTATTATACCGCTCTCTAGCTCGGTTAAAATTTAACCAACGAACATGCAAATTGTACTCTATAAATTGTAAGTTTATGTTGATTGTTTTATATTTTTATGGTCAATTTTAATATATTTCTTAAATAATTCAAAATATTGTTTGTAAAAGGAGCTACAGTAAGGAGAGAATATCTTCTAGGGGTACCGTATGGGTAAAGAAAAATGACTTCTAATTTAAATACCATTTAACTTTGTTAAAGATGATTTTAAACAAATTTTAAACCAATCCTGAGTTAGATTTATTCTACCAACATATTATAAATTAAATGATAAATTAACACAATTACCGAGTATTGTTTGAACCTCCGATGGCGATGCTCACGTGACGCGCTGACTAGTGACCCGTGTAACGGAGGGCGATCGCACCTGCCGCCCGCCCCACAAATCTGGCCCTCAATACCTCTCTATAGTATATCTTAAATGGTCAGACATAGTTATTAAGTTATTAATAAAAATCTTATAAGTACTTACTGTTTTGCCTAATAACTCAAATTAATTTTGTGTGTGTTATGCTACACACAAAGTATTACAAATTTTCACGTTCTTACAAATATCGTATCAGTTTCTGTGTTTTGGAAGTCTGATGGGAGTCGCTTCACGAAAAATACTTATATTCTGCCAACTCTGGTTAAACTTCCAATTAAATACTTTTGTCCTTTTAAAACTCCTTCACCACCGAGGATAATTAATTTGGAATGTACTAATAGGTAACATTTATAAAAAATATTATTTAAATACAAACAAACGGTGCTTTTTTACTTAATCTATGCACCAACACAACAAACCGATGGGCATATGAACGATTGAACCGATAGATATTTTTAAAATGCATTCTCAATAAGTCAATTAAATATTTCGTGAACGATGCATACCACTTAGGGTGAACTTCCAATATAAATAATTGCCCTTTGTTGGTGCCCTTTATGGGCACAACCAGGCATGCTGGTTTTGTAATACTGATTCATATTGTTACGACTTGTTAAACAACAACAAAGTAAAAAATAAAAATCTAGCTCTCTTATTACTTTACGGATTTAAATAGTTTAAGTTTGATTTGTTGTACAAAGTATGGGACATGTATTGGATGCGTAGGAAATAACCTAGTTTATGTTAGTTGCGAAAACATAAAATCAGCATTAAACATGACAAAAATATCTTATCAAGTTCTTGAAAACAGTATGTTTGCATCGGCAACGGCCCATAGGTATATTGCAAAAAAAGATAGTTTTATTAATAAAAATTTGTATTCGTAATAATAATTTGAAAAATAATAAGAAAAAGTGTAACCCTAACTTTTTTGTCGCACTATGACTAATATCCGATTTCTTCTGCCGACGGTAAGTAAATATAAACGGTGCAATACAGTGGTATTGTTTCCCTAATCCCAATTGCACACCTGCAACAAACCTCTAACAAATAAAACAAAACAACATCATCTTCATTGTTTTTGTATTATGTACTTAACTTAATCCGTTAAATATGGTCAACTTCTTGAATCGCTTTACTTAGTATTTTTAATATCTACATTTAGACGTATTCCGGCGTAGTGTTTTTTTTTACAATTTCGTTATATTTTAGCAGTTGTCAACAGCCCGGAGATACGGCATTTTAGCTGATATAATAGCTGTAATGCAACATGTCCGCGTTATTTCAATAGTACCTAGTGAATATTATTATCAAAAGTTGTTTTTCTCTTAAGATCATGAATGTGTGTACTATCTTGGTAATATTGATAGTATGACTGGTAATACTCTACATTACTATATGACTACATTACCAATTAGGTACCATGAAAATTACCCTTAGTTACACTTAGTAGTTTTTGGATAATTTTTAAATACAATATTTATAATTACGGAATGCACTTAATATAAGTACTTAGTTATAATAAGAATAAGTATATTTTTAAAGAGGTAAATGCCAGAAAGCTAAGTGCTAATGGTCAGTATCCGAATAACTTATTAAAATGTTGAAAACAATAGATGCGCACACGTGCAAGTCATTAACTGATCCCTGTGGGTTTTTCTATCTGTTCCTCGAACTTTTACAATAATTGCTATTGTCTCAAAGGCTCTTTGTGCTAACTACTTGAACATGTGCATCAGATTTGTATATTGGGCTATTTGTAGGTACTTAGGGACTTCTCAAATGGTCTCTACTAGTAGGTAACAACTCTATTTCTCAATGATTGAAGTATTTTTACTGTAGAGATTCCTAATTGTTTAGGTTATTGTGTTTAGAATCTCTTCAAAATAAAAGATAGCACCAAAGATAGGCGCATCAAAAAAGTAGCAAAACAATATTGATTTATTTATTACTCGTAACCTATATAGGAAACTAAGTACGATACATTTAGAAAATAGGAATTAGTTTTTTTTGTAATCCAACGTTTCATTCAATTTCATTGAAAATATTGTAACCATTCTATAAACATGGGCTTACACGGGCTTATTAAAACACTCTAAATAAAAATCGTTATCCGGCCATTTGGAGCGGCGTCCATAACGAACCCGACCTCAACAATGGGCTTAATGCTCGCACTCATTACAAAAAGCGACATAACATAACGCGCTACGTCGAAAACCTTCTCTATTCAGAGTGTATACTCCAATTTTTTTGGGTGGGAAGGTTCGGGTTGCGCCGTGATTGGGTGTGTCGGGTTCCGCCCATCGAGCGGCGCGCAGCGATTGGCGCGCGCCGGTGGAGCACCCTCGAGGCTAGTCCGCAGCTGAGTAGGCTGTCGAGGCACGAGGGCGGCGCGGGGTGTGCTTCACCCCGAGCACCACTCGAGGGTTGTTTAGTGCAGGCTCGGTGTCCAAGGGCGCACCACGTCTCTCGCGAGTGTTCCCTTTAGCCGTCAAGATTATTCCGAAAGCGAGCTCTCCCGCACGGGAGATGAAGTGCGAAGAGGGCGAGAGCGCGCGCTCGCCGCCGCCGCCGCTGCTGCCGCCGGCCTCCCTGCTGGCCTGGAGTCCCATCCTGCTGCCGCCATGGGGACCTGCGTTCCTACCAGCTCTCTATCCCGCCGCGTTCCGTTCAGCGTTTCCAGGGTGAGCTACGATAACGACATCATCGAAACTGTGTATTAAAAGTGTTGTGTTGGATTACATTTTTGTACTTTAAAATGGGTAAAATAACAATTTCAAATTCTTATCAGCCGCCTAACAAAGTTACTAAAGCTTGCAAGACAATCTCTTTCTGCAATCGTTATGCTATAATAGTTTATTTGTCTTGACATTTTCATACGTTTTTTAATTTTTTTCGCGGTTACTATCTTTTAAAAAAAAATAATTACCGCGTAGCTGGGTCATGTACCCAGCTACGCGGTAATTATTTTATCTGTTAAATTAGTGGAAACTGTATGTTTCGGCTTTATAATATAACATTTATTAAGCTAAATTAAATTGTCTTTTTCGAACTTACTTTTTTTTTGCATTATACCTAGTGTTTTCCAGAAAAGCGCGTAGGTATTTAGATAAACTTATAAACCGAAACCTTATCTGAATACAATATTTATTGTTAGACTTTTCCAAAAACAGCCTTTATTCGCTTTAAATAATTTGATTTGCCTATAAAAACGATTACTTTGATTTTCGAAAATATTCTACAATTATTTCCAATTCAATTATATGTAGAAATGATATGACATTTAAAAATAGCTTAATTTATTATACGTGAAAAAACTATACCGACTCCAACCGCGTTAAACATCAGAAAAACCCCTGACAAACCCCGAAATCGTCAAGCAAACCTCAAATCGTGATCTTTATTAGTTATTTTTTGTAACTCTCACAGTGAGAGCTCGTTAATAGTCGTGTTTACAACCTGCTAAGGCTGTAGCAGACCGCCATTGATACCGTCACGTACGATATCATCTCACGATGTATAACATTCATGTATTAATAGACACTCCCAACCAACTGTTCGATATTTGACAAGATCTATTATATGGATCACGTTTCTTCAAGAGGTCCTCTTTAACAATAATAGCCGAAGGAATTTCGAATGTTTTCTTTCAATTATGACTATCGAGACTAGTCGGGACGTGCTTGTAACTTGTTAAGTTTATGTTGTATTGTTTGGTATAGAACATTTCAATTGACGATGTGGTATTTGCTGTATTTTTTTGTAATACTTTGTCTAAAGTTCATTGAATAAAATAGAATTTAACGATAAAAGTAGTATATAAAAGCGATAAAGTGGGTTTTTTGTACCTAATTATTAATTTTCAAAAAGTTTCCGACAATAGTATTTCTTTTACATGTATTTTTTATACTTATTCAATTTAAATTGAAAACACTACTTTAATTATTACGAGTAATTCATTAATGTGAATCAAATGTGCAGTTCGGAGAAAATTTTCCTACAGCTCGTTGAAGTCTTTTATAAGAGCCATTAATTAATCAAGTAATTACAGTTATCTCAGCGATAATCTTAGTAATATTTTTACTAATCGAAATATTATATTTTCTTCATCAGTAAAGTGTTTACTAATACTTTACCTTTGTACCATTGTTTCTTCTTCTAATTCTGCCTTCGTTTTGACGCGGGATAAACCTCAATCAAATGAGTACAGCGTTTTCAAATGTGTATCTCTATTGTCAACAGATTACTAGACAGTATGAAGATGCCAGGACAGCGACCAGGGTTCCAGATATCTGATATACTGGGTCTCAATGAGGGTAAAGGCTTGGAGACCGCGCCGTCGCAGTCAGCACTAGGCGCTTGCTCTCTCGAGCTTCCGCCGTACGCTCCGCCGCACCATCCGTACTCACATGAGCTGCTGAGACACCACCAACCTTGGCTGTCGTTGGACCATCATGAAGGGAATGGTGAGGATCTTTTTTATTTATATTTGATTGTATAAATTATAATTTGTTTTGTTAAGGTGACTCTAGATAATGTAAAACATGTTCAATGTAGACGTTTTATTAACACTAACAGCAGCGCCCTTATCCGCGTAGTTTTAGCCTATGGTACTATCTGCAATAAAGTGAAAGAGTTTTTCAAATCGTTCTAATAGTTTCAGAGCATATTTAATGCAAACAAACAAAACCAACAATAAAATCTTTTCTCAAATATTGCTAGCTATTGATAAGTTAATTGTGGACGTGTTTTTTAATATAAGTTTTTATAAAATGTTACATAATCTAGACTCTCCCTTATAACAAAAGAGGTGTATAAAGATGGTTTTTATGGTATATTTTGAGTGAGAGAGTGTGAAAATGGTGGTTACTAGTTCGATTAGACCTCTATAACTTGTTACAAAATTTTCTTATCGGTAACTTACAATGTGAGTTGTAGCAAAAAAGGAAGTATGTATTTTTTGTAAAAAAATATATTTGAGATAACTGTTGTACAAATCATGGAATCTTAAATTGTTGTTTATGTTAGATATTTTATCTACGTGCGTATATACAATTTGATAAAATTACCCAAAACATACAAAAAAATGACTCCGCAATTTTTTTCTGTCCGTGAAGCACATTATATAATGTACTTAGGTTTTTTTTGGATCTTTTGGGTTTTATTTAATGCATAATCTAGTAGTAATTACTCGTATAGTAAGATTAGTAAGTAGATTTCAGAAGTGTAATGTAGTGTTGTAGAGTAGTATGTTTTTCCGTTTTATGAAGAACTTGTATGAGAATTTTCTTTATTTTTACTGTATAGCATTTGTATCGGTATACATTTAAAATATTAATTAGTGAACTACCAGGTTACAAATTTATCTATATCGATAATACCTGTTTCTATTAGCCAGTGCTTCGGTATAAATATTAGCAAAAACTATTTTAGAACTTGTTGGTGATAACTCGAATCTTGTGTTATTGGCGTATACCATTATCTTATAGTTTCAGTTATCGTGTTACCGTAAGATAAATAAATACATTGTACATTGTACTTCTTTCGTTACGCAACAAAAACGGTTAGTTACCATACATACAAAACGTGGTTATTAATATTTTCTTCTGATATTTTATTGTTGTTTTTAAAATACGAAAATAAATAAAAAATATCTCTTTTTTATAGTACTTATGTAAAATCGGACGTCGAGTCTAAACAGTCTTTTGTAGTCAGCAATCGAAAACCAGTTTAGGCTATTTAGAATTGAATAAATAAATATTTTTTTATCAACTCTTTGTCAAACTTGTTGAATTATCATACTCAAATAAGTTGACCCACTCGAAAGTAATGTGTATTCGGTAGTCGCGTTGGAGAGGCCGAGATTATTTTGAAATGCTCCTCTAGTTGAGTGCCTTCACTGGATAATCTGTTGTAGTCATTAATTATTTTTATCGCTTATCGAACACTTTTGGTGATCATTCTACTCATGTTTGATTGTTAGTCGCCGTATCAATCATGATTTGATTTTCGGTACTGTTCTATCGGAACCGCTGATTATTCTTTTCTCAATCATCGGATAGGGAATTTTATCTAAACAAATACAAACATTTCAGAGAAAGAATAGAGTGCATCATTTGATAAGTGTGATAATTTAAACAAAACCAGGAGTAGAGCTACTTAACGAAAGAAAGTTTAAATATGTAGATTTAGTCACAATGAATCAATTGTCAAAATTAAATGTCATGGTTAAATCAGCGCAGGGTACAGATAGTTCACGCCCCATGACGGCAATTTGGGGTAACTAGCAAATACGAGGATTGTTTAATGCCCAATGTAGGGGTGCGATGCGGAACGAATTTGTCACCAATAGTACATACCCTTCTGTAGGCAGCTGTCTCCTATCAATTACAAACTGTTTGCGGCTGTTAGGGACGCTATTTGTTCATTATTCGATGACAGTTATAGATTTTATTGTTGTAGCTAATATTGTGTGAGAAGTAAATAACATTTAATGGACGTGGGTGTTTGTGGGGAAGTACTAAGTTGAGGTGATACCGTCAACCTCGTAGGTATTAATTGCTTTGTAGGTTATAGGTAGATAGTGGTTTAGGTATAATATTAACAATATTTCTTACAAGCGATAAGGCCAATACTTAAAGGTAAATTGATAATAATGTCCATGATAAGTTAATACATATTACACGGGATTTATAATATTAATATAAACAAAGCAGCTATTCAGAGTCATTGGAGTCGATAACAATAGGCCGAGATAAAGGGGGACCGGTGTCGTGATGCGATACTTTTATTAAATTTCCTGGATGCGCTTATGAAGGTGAGGTGGATCGTTGAAGGCAGCTGCCGAGGGCGGGAGTGCCCCCCCTCCCCGCCTCGCTCTCCGCACCCCTCACCCCGCGCCCACCACGCCCAGCCGCGCTCCCGCCCGCCCGACCATTATCATATCCGTGTGAAACACTATTCGAGGGGAACAACGAACAATGTTACTTACCATGATTCAGTTCACGAACCATTATTTATTTTCACTGACACATCTAGTCGATGTTAAATAGAGTGTAACCCTACAGAGATTAAGTGGAGATTTGAATGTGAGTGGAATGGACACAGTTTTGTAGAGCGGTATTAGCGTGTAGTACTACAATATGACTATAATTTTCTCACGTTATTATTACCTAGAATTAGTTTTTAAACTTTGTTTTGTTTGTCGTAGGTGTTGTGGGTCAGCAGGCGAGTCCGGATAGCACGTCTCGCGCGTCCGAGTTGTCGTACGTGGGTCCGGCGGGCGGGTCTCCTCCCATCAACGAGCCCCGACACGAGCTCGACCCGGAGCACGAGCACGACGACCACGACATCGAGCACGACGACGACAACGACCACGACCAGCCCTCGAACATCTCCACGGACCCGAACCTAGCTCACAAGAAACGCAAGAGACGCGTCCTTTTCTCCAAAGCTCAAACGTACGAGTTGGAGCGAAGGTTCCGCCAGCAGCGGTACTTGTCGGCGCCTGAAAGGGAACATTTGGCGAGCCTCATCCGCCTCACGCCGACGCAAGTCAAGATATGGTTCCAGAACCATAGGTATAAGACTAAACGGGCGGTGCAGGAGAAGGGCGCTCACGATTTGAATGTTGGCGGGTTGAATTCTCCGCGACGTGTTGCTGTGCCTGTTCTGGTGAAGGATGGCAGACCTTGTGTGGGTAAACCGGACGGACTGCCCCCCTTGGGGATGGCGCTGCCTCCGTACCACCAAGCGATGCATCACCAGCCCGTATCAGGACACGGCCCTCAGCCCAACGGCTGCTGGTGGTGAGATCCTCCATATTCAATGAGATTCCTGTGGTTTGCTAGTCCAATGTCGCGGTTGTGTATATCATAAAGATTATTTTAACTATTTAGTTACCTATTTTAATTGTACAAATGACATACCGTGACATTAAATTGTTTCCGTGTGCGCACATAAAGTTCACTAAGTTTTCTTTTTAAGTCAAATTGTTACAAAAGTATTAATTGGATTCAACTCGAATAACTAATATTTAATTTTCGCGATATGATTATTTAAAATGTAAAGGTATCTGGAGTTCCTAATTATTTGTAATTTGATGTCTAAAGTTAATCGATGTAAATGTTTGTTCGAAATTGTATGTAGTTTGAAATGAGTAGTTAGTTTGAATAACATTAGCGAATAGATACATTCCAATTTAAAACGTGTATATTTGTGTATAAAGTTACATATTAGTCGATTAAGTGCATAATATTATGAGAAATGACCAGATTTTATCAGAATGCAATATCTAGGTTTAAGATTCAGTATTATCATAGTCGAATATGCCTAGTGAATAGTTATTTATGTATATTTCAAAGTTTTATATTAATATACGTAGTGTAGTATGTGGTATATTGTATATTGTGTACATAAGAGATCCTATAACCGGTTACCTGCCCGTATTGAACCAAATATATTTTTTAAACATACGAATTGAATTTATATTGTAACATTAATATTGTTTGATTGTCCTACTTATGTACTTATTCCCAGTTACTGACTATACATTCCTGTACGTTACCTAAGGTTGTAAAAAGTGTTTACTTATCTATAAATTATTATTAAAATATATTACAAATTATTAAATGACTTTCTTTTTACCTTCAAACTTATTTAAATACTTAAATGTAAATCAGTAATATTGAAACTAGGTGTACTTCAACCGGCAATTTTTGTTTTAGCATTGCCATTAGCGACAATTTAAATCTTTTCATTTTGGGGTACATCAGGTTATATTTAGGGTAACTGGGGTTTGTTGACATGAGACACCAACTAAGGCAGACTATTTAACGTTTCTCCTGAAGCAAGGAAACGCTTATAAAATGAAAAGCCACTTCAGTTAATAATATACTTTATATTAATGTTGTAGGTTACCTAGGTTATATATGATACATCCAAAGAATTGTTTCAAAGGTAAATCTAATAACTCCAATAACTACTTATACAGGAATAAGACGCATAATGAACTTAAATAAAGTTGTAGGTACATAAAGATTTGATTGCAAACGTGTCAATGATCAGAGCGACAAACATTCGCAGTGATGTGTCCGACGATTGTTTACAGTTAAATATTTACCGGGCACCGAGTTTATCTAATCACCGCTGCCAACAGATAGCTTGCGACCCGATTACTGACATACCTGTGGCAATCATGATTTCTCACCTGTTCTATTTATTGTAGGTACAGGTAATTTGCTAATGTCGATTTCATTGGTTTTTGTATTTGAATTTTACTCTATATTTGACTACACCATGGCAGTGACTCTACTCTCGTGCTGGCAGCCTTGGACTGTTATCCAAAGGGTTGCGGATTGATTCCCGTGAGAGGTAAATATTTCTGTGGCCTGAAAATGATTGTATGAATGTGTGTGTTTCTGATATCCTAAGTATAGGTTTGAGGTTAGTTTATGTTTAAAGCAGATAGAGTGATGATTAAGTATATCAGTTTGTAATGTAGCTAGAACAAAGAACCAAACTGGAGATCTCTGTTGTGGAAAACCGCCTTAATACAAGAACATACAAGACTTCTAGGTAAAATTTCAAATTAAAAGAAGTTTATAATTTACTGTTTAATACTCATATTTGACAACAGATGAACATAAGAGAAATGTAAGTCTTGAGCGGGATTTCAACCTATTGGGTTTTCTTGTTTTCTTACAACTTTGTCGTCAAATTGGTATTACAAAAAACTTAAAAAACGTAAACTGCAATATGTCTGTGTATGTTATGTTTGTATATAAGTATTAACTACCTCTTCGGCGTACAACTTATCGGAACCCAAACCGTTCAAAGCATTGATTGGAAACATTTCAACAAAGAGATGTCGTCGTTATTAAATAAATAATAACACTTTACACAAAGGAGCGCATGAGTCGTCGGTAGTCGACAATAGCCGAACAAAATGGGAATTAATCTATAAATTCTCGAAACGCCTTCGATTCAGACGTTGTAAAGGGCCAAACAGAGGCATGCGATTGTGAAAAAGGGCGGTTAAGCCGATTAGTTCGATACACAACAAATACAGCCTTTCATTGGGATAGTGACACACGTGGGATTGACAGTTTGTTACTCTTTGAGGCCGCTGAAAGGTTCTCTTAAATTGACACTCATATCAAAGTTATTAACAGCCAACTGTTAAGTAGTACTTACAAGTAGGTATGATTATTATACGAGTAATTATTACACTATTATTTTAGTGTAGTATTTTAATAAGATTCAACTCTAGTGAAAAAACTCTGTCACTGGTGTTATTTAAATGATGCCACTTCGTCTGATTGCAAACCGGCGTCATAATGTGTGTAAAATAGCAAATTAGACTCATGAATCGAATCCGATACCTGCCTCAGATTGGCAGAATGTTTCACATGCGATTAATAAACTACCTACACCTACTAATTTAAACTACGTAATTGGTTGATTAAAAGTAAATTTATTAAAGCTTTTTATGATGCTAGTTACATAAACAAGCTTTTCCTAAAATAATCTTTACGCATTTAGTATTACGGCCTATGTTAATACAGTGATATTTTCTACCCCAATTGTTCGGGTGCGAAGACATGAAACACAATATTGTCGATGTAAGCGCAATATATTTATGATGGACGGTCAGCGTGCAGCCACCTCGAAACTGATAACGGAGAGAGCGTTACACTGCACCTGCCCAAAGGACACTAACACATTTGTGGTTTTACTAAATAAAATGAATAGGTACTTTAATATACCTTATGATGATTCGGTGAGTTTTCGGAAAAATGGTAGCCATATATGAACGTTGATTCCACTGACAATTAGTTTAAAAAAACATGATGATTGGTTCTTTGTGGGTGCTGCGATAACTCTTGGAAACCACCAATAACTGTTAGATTGTTGAGGTTTCTAAATACTTAACCTTAGCAACGAGAGCGATGGCTAAACCTGTCCTCAATAAGTACGAAAACATTTACGGGCATCAAAAAAATTATGAATGTCATCAAGTCATCAGTTCCCATGTATTGCAAAATTAACAAATATGCTACAGAAATAAATGTTCTATATAACTCCGAACTTAATGAGTTTCGAAAGGCAGTATAGTAAAATGCTTTGGCATTTATTAGCGCCACAAAATCTGATAAGTAAATCAAAGTCACCAAATATTGTTGTTGGATCTGGAGAACATCGTTAGAGCTTAGGCAGCACGCGTCAAACCCATTTTGCGGGTAGCGCTCGCCGCGCCCCGACCCGACTGGATTTATAGACTGTGCTCTAATAAACACGTGTTGTATACCTAACGAATATTAATAACTGACATCCTACAGGCCGATTTCGACTCCTATTTATTGGCTTTCGTCACATCGTTTGGAGCTTAAGGGTTTAGTAGTGCGTTTGCAACTCAATAAGGAATGGTATGAATTTATTATTATTTAAATAGTCATAATGGTTATTAAGCTGGTAGCTACGTTTCGTGAAATTATTATTTTTGCTGGTATTAGTTGTTTTCATGTAGTAATATAATTATCACATCTCAAGTCTCCCAGTATTATCATAAAGAAAACCACATCAAAGCATCGATTTCATTACGTTGCGATGTGGGGAAAAAGACAAATACAATTTTCTTTTGCTGTGATATTTTTAAGATATAAAACTATACCAATGTATTGCCAAATATTTCGCAAAAAATACAAAATATAGATGAAATCAGAGTTTATTACTGGCATGGTTTATGATCCAAGAGTTATATCATGTTTTGAGCACAAAAATGTTAGTACATATTTGTTAAAGACAACGTTATAGTTTCGGTGTATGTATCGCGAGAGCCATTTTTCACGTGCGAGCTACAACGCACAGACATAAAGGTTTACGACATGCCGTCATATTTATGGCGGTGGTATTGTGATATATTTTTTGTTGTGCGCATTAGGTTTTATCTGACTTTCCGCTAAATCAAGTAGCTACTGGCCGGTGTCAGGATGTACCCTCGCATATATCATAGTTGCGGAAGCGACCGTTTTGGGGTTACGTCGCGGGTCGTGGGGCGAGCCCGTTCGGCAATCATTTGTCTTATCGATTCTATACGTTGGCTATCTTGTTATTTGTAGAACATCATACATGATTACAATAAAATACTTATTAAAAATAATTCCTACATCTGTTTATAAATAAAATATTTAAAAATGAAAAGTTTTAAGTAGAGAGATACAAGAAACATGTTAAGAAAAACATTGAATATACCTAAGTACTTATCACAAAATGATGGTGAAAATTTAAGAGTAAGTACATATTAACAAACCTGTGTTTGATTTATATTTTAAACAAACACTGCACCCAATGAAATAATACAAAGATCCACTACTTATACAAGATTGTCCTTGGCATAGACACTTAGATTAAGACATATCGGGCCCTTTTTTCGGTAAAAAAGGGAAAATGAATAGTTCGGAGCGGAAATATTACGTAGTAACGGCATTTCCGCACAATAAATCGGCGTCCAATCAAAGGAAACTCTGCGCTGTCCCGCCGTATATCTTTATTAATGCTACACTTTATTTTATTGGGAGTTTTTTATCGACTGTATTGTTGTTATACAATTCCTTTAATTGATAGCTGTTATAGATTAATTTCATTCGCTTTAAGCTTTGATATCAAACTTTAAAAGGATCTTTTGAATAAATTTGATTTGTTGCACGTTTAACTTTTTTAAGTGTGTGCAGATGGTAGGCTTTTTACTTCAATAACATAAAACGGAGTGCTTATAGCGTATTAAATATTAAATAAAATCACACAGTCATAAGTATTATATTTCAAAATAATAATAACAAATAAAGGTGTGTTGTACCTGTCGTTATCGGCGGGGGAAGTTAAATCAGAAAATCGATAAGCGTCGCCCGCCCGCTCCGCTCATTACGCCCGCCTGTCCGATCCGTTTGAAACTTTCCACTTTCTTGTAACAAACATTGAAAAACTTTACTTATTTTCTCTTTAGCAAACTTCCGTGAATGTAATAAAATTGTATCTATATTTCTAGTTATTTATTGTAAGGGAGCAAGTAACTTTTGGATATTATTTTGTTTCCTAAATAGACGTCCATCAGTAGCACTAGCACCCATTTTATCAAACTGGTTAGGTCAATTTGTATAATACAATTTTCTGTCTATCTCCCTTTTTTTATTATGAGCATTTAGTGTGAGTTTATAGAAAAATATTAAAAAATAAATACAGTTAACACTTATCTGTCTGGGTTTGTGTGTAAATGAGTGAGTGCCTAGTTTCTGATACTCTAGATTCTTACAACAAGTTTCGAACTTAGTTAGGGGAGTCAGTTACGTGAGATGATGTAATGAATGATTATATTATTGCGAAAATTATATGACTTTCTCAGCTGCCAGGGCCAATTCAGTACCATTGATCTAATTACACAACATAATTTCTGAGACTAGACAGGAAATGTGGATTGAGACGTCAATGCGCGTCCTTCCGGCGTCTGCCACAAAATGGCATCCCGCTGATTGTTGTGAAAGAGCTGTCAATGTGGCCAATTAATGAGCCACGGATTTGTTATACGATACCTTACCAATACTTGACCACCAGCCATTTTATTTAATATTTATTGGACCATTGGGCCACACGCGACTAAGTTTCGCCACGTGACGTAGAAAATAAAGGAAATCGTCAACAGCTGGAAGAGGTGATTGTAAAGCTTGTGACATATCAATTACGGTCAGTAGGACGTTCCAATTATATGGAATGGAGCATTATATTATGTACTATGTTATAAAGAGAAAAAATTAGACATTTTGTGTGTATAAAAGTAAAAATTATTGATCCGATTTACAAAAATCGTTTAGGTACTAACAGAGGTTGTATTTGTCACAGGATATTCTCGATTAACAACCTATAAATGACCTATTACCATATTCTGTACTAATTTTTGAAAGAACCATTGGGTGTATAAAGATTGTAAGTGTTTTTATCTTGTAGCTGCGACCACCGCAGCGTTGTATGACTCAGCACCAGCTAATGGTCACTCGGGTTGGTAGAACATGATTAATTATCCTTATCAGTCCATCCGACCTGATGCCTTTATGATGAGAAGTAGCTATGGTCAATCCCGATGGTAGCTTCCATGGATAAGACACGTCAACTTGATTTTAATAAAATTATATTTTTGTTTTTTATTTAGGTAAATGCAACGGATATGGATTTTTAAGAATTTTAGGATAATAGATTATATATTATAAAGCAAGTACATTGATTATTTTACTATTTTAATTATTAAAAAGTGAAATAATTTATTTCCAATATGACTCATAAAACTTAACAATATAAAACCGCATGCATTCACATTAATAAAAGTATGAAATCATGTACTTTATACCTACTTTAACTATGTTGTTTGTGACATAGAAAATTATATTATCTTATCTATCATAATAAGTCCATGTTCATGCATTCAGGTACCTGGGTGATTGAGGGAAGGGTAATTCAGTAGAGACCGTCGGATGACTGGCTAGTTAACTTAACTGAAGCACGCTTATAATAATCAACATTTGATTTTGAATACGTTCGAAATATTTCGACACCTATCTCTCCCTAATGACTCTCTAAACATTAAAAGCTTTTCAATAGAGAGTCGTTAAGGTAATGTGAGGTGGCTACTGGTTATAAAAAGAAAAAGACAACAGATTACGCCTCAACATTGATCAAAACTATACTACATCCGAGTTGAAGGGCAAATTGAATACACCAGGGGGTCCACAATTTACGTTTACTGACAGAACCATACGCTGGACTCTACTTAACTAAAACTTGGCTATTTCGTAAATTGATTTAAAGAAAGTAATTTATACTTACCAAAGTAGTTTAAGGTAGACAAAGGATTCTTTTTTAATACTTTTATTTAACCGATATTATACTTGGTTCTCTTTGATAACCGATTCAAATTGGACCTTTATGTTTGTATAAACTAAATTACGCTAATCCCTTATCCTTTTAGTAGTGATTTCTTTGAAATTCGGAAGCTGGACTGGAGGGCCTTTTGAGAGGCATACGCATTTGTAATTCTTATAATTGGTCGCTTCATTCAAACTGTGACCGGAAAGGAGACCCGCGTCACTGAATCTCGCTTATAAAAGGATTTGTTACGCCAAAAATGAAGTGAGAATATTTATGCGAGGTTATAATGGACCATTCTACTCGGCAGACAGTGCGTCGCCAACTCACGGCAAAAACATTCCGACGGATTTGTTTTTTTGTACTCGCAGGGGGTCTTTGTGGATTAATAAGTTAGACTAGAAGATAGAATATTGGTAATAATGTCCAATAAATAAGAATTAACACGATGATATATTATATCTATAATATTTGATATCTTCATCATTCAATTGTTCGCGAAACAATCATAGCACAATGATAAGACGATTTTATCATTAATATTGAAGTACCTCCTCTAATAATATTTAAAGATATAAAACAATATTGATAACTGTAATTTACTATCTATTTATTTGTATTGTTTGATAATAGATATTTATCGCAATTATTAGTAACATCAATAGGTAATACCTAAGTACATTGATTACAGAATGCTACTTGTAAATTAATTTATTGATTTTATTATTATTAACGTAAATTGTAGAATTTCATATTATTGTGTAAAATGGGTCTAATGTAAACAATTTAGTACAATTTAAAAGACCATCAATGTTGCAGTATTTACAATAAAATGTTTGTTTATAATCTAAAATGACAGTTTATTCGGATAAATTGTGTGCATTATTGCATGCAGCCGCATTTTGATTCAAACTATTCTCTGGAGGCGTTCATTCATAGTTATTTCTAGTAAATCGCACAGCAATGGCGAATTTCGGTTATTGATGCATGTTTTCATGTGTGTTTGTGTACGAATTTGGTTTTATGCAACGGTGTGGAAGCGTAAAATTGATTCGATCTTCGTGTGTTGAGCCTGGGCCGGGGTAGCGGAAGACACCGTGTCTCAATGATTACTTTCATTCATACACAGTGACCATTCATAAAAAATACAACTAACGTACTACGAGCAGGTAGATTTGGGTTATGAATGAATTTTGCATCTCATAGTAAAAACATTGTTGAGATTGTCTTTGATAGAAAGTAAGTAGTAACTTAAAAAGTTCAAAATTATGAATATATCAACATTTTGAAAGTTCAAAATTATGAATATACAAATATATAAACTTGTATCAATAATTATGTTTATGACATCATCACATGTCCGATCTTTTCTATTCTCTGCACATTTATATAACTTATAACCTAATAACATTGTTATAATATTTGCTTACAATTTACGCAAATCTCGAAAAATAAGGACTAAATATATAATAAATAAAACCTATCTAAAGAAATACCTAAAGTATTCCGACAAAGTTAAAGCACAAGTATCATTCAATTACAAATTAACAAACCTTAATGACTGCAATGAAACTTTGAAAATTTTAACTCGAATACAAGTGTCATTGAGTCCACTTTCGTCGAGAGTATGTCCTTAGATCCCCGGGTACTTTAGAGGCTAGTACTTTTGTAAGGCCATTTAGCGCTGCAAGTGTTTTACAGCATCCGACAAAAAATTGGGTGCAATCCGGATGCGAATGCAGCAAATGTTACGTTCCCACGGCTGGACACAGTTAACTTAATACAATAGGTTTATGAAGTGACAATATCGATACTTGTTTGTTAAATTGTTACTCACCCATAGTTTTTGCTTTAAAACTCGTTAGGACAAAGCGCCACGTGTGTTGACCAATTGTCTTTCTAATACTTGTAATACAATTTGGTCAACAGATGTTGGTGTTTGACGTCAAGAATTTGTTTAGGTTCAATTGTTTTTAGAAGAGAGATAAGTTATTGTTTAGTTTAATGCATCCAAACTATGTAGGTAATTTCAAGTAGATTGTTCTTCAAAATTATTTCAAGTTACGCAAGAAAATTGTTTCCCTAAACAAGTTAAAATGATGTATCAAAATATTATTTACATGCAGTTTTTTATGTAAAAAAGTAAAGTAGTTATGAAAAGCATTAGATTTCCCGCTTGCGTGACGATAGTTAGGATGGTGGTAAGTATGTTTGTGTTGTATCTTCGATTTACTTTAATTATAAGTAATTGTATTGACTATTGAGTACATCCGTCCGGAAGTGTCCGGTGCGACTGGACTGCGGTAGGCTGTGTACACAGATTGATGCCGATCATCCATGAATGAACCACATTCGACCACCCATCGAGTGCCTGTTGAGTAGCCACTCGTGCTTCGGTACGGCACGGAAGAAAGTAACGATTGACTTAGATATTAGGATATATTTAGAAACTAGGAAGATAGTGCAACAATAGACATTTAGAAAAAACTGAATTGTCAAAATGTTAATTTATAACTTTGAACAAGAACACTTGTGTGTGATTTAAATGAGTTTAACATGAATTTTCTTTTTTAAGAGTGCACGCATTTTAAATACGAAGAAAAACGTAAATAATTCATGTAAAGTTTGAGTTATTGGCAATGTAAAATTGTAGGTAATTTCGTTATAAGTAATTGAACAGTCTCTAACGTATTTCAATGACGCCCGCCGGAGTATCCGTGCCAACATTTCTTCGACCTTTGCTTTACAACATTGTTCCAGATATTTGACGGTCAAATACTTTTAAATTTATACATTTTTTATCTACTCGATGTTCTAATAAAAATCTTGATGCTATTTCGTTTGTTACCTCACTGTTTTCGCGAAACAAATAACTTTATTTCATTGTTGGCTGTGTGATTGGCTATCAAGAGGTAATCTTGTTTTACGACTGTTTGTTTAGTTCAAATTAGAAATATTTAAATTCTTGCGTCGTCAATTAAAAAGATACTTAGCAACACTTCATCCGTGCTGTACCCTGTACATTGCAATGTTGTGTGCATTCATCAGGGAATGTTTAATTCTAACGTACGTTTAGCTATTGTGGACAGGCGTTATTCTGTAAACGGTTCTCATTATAAACTACACTTTGTATAAAATATAGGTTGGAGTATAAAGGTAAACATTGATTTTTTGTATCGTCTGAGAGAATGCATGTTTGGGCCGCTACTGACAGAGTCACAAAGGGACAATGAGGGATGATCTTGAATGGACCACCGCACACTCGGCGTTCGGCGTTATACGCACGCCTACAAACTGTTCCGGCTAAGTACTACTACAATATTTCATTTTATTGTTGATATAAATTAATATTCTTGTTAAATCATCATGTATCAGCATCGGGAATTTTCAGAAATATACCTACATAAAGTTAAAATGGTGTGTTTCGAATGTTCAAATTCTATAATTAGTGCGATTGTTCAAAACTTGTGAAAAGATATTATTTTACATTGCTTGGTAGCTGTGCCGTCTTCTTCAGTTTCTTCTTCTCCTTCCTAAATCAAGTTCCTGAGACAAGCGTTGATTATCCCACAAACTGTACATGTCTACGGTGCACGCACATACATTTTTAATCGCATAGTTTATTTTATCCATCTACATTATTTTATTCTTTTCTTTGCCGAACCTTTTATTCCATAACTATTTTTGGGGTCGGTTTTCTGTTTAACTAGATTTCGCGGAATGTCAGTATTTTACGTGAAGCGACTGCCATCAGTCCTTCACAACCCAGAGGGCTATACGTCATTTTTTGGTTAAACCAAATGTTAGACTTTTGAAGGCTCTAACTATCCGTAACGACTGTCGATGATGTTAGTACGACAACCAAAATTTAAATTTTATAAAAGATGACCAGGTGCAAACTCTACCTCTCTAATAGCCAGTCTTTATAACATTTATCTAAACCACAATTGATGCGACAACTGCTGCAATGATCACACCCACCGAGTAGATCCCCGCCCTTTGCGCTACGCTTTGAATTTTAAACTAACAAATAACTTAGTATTGTTGGTATCTGATTAATTGCTATTGATTGTAGGATAGGTAGTACTTTGAATTTTGTGAATGAATTTTTATCATCGCCTCAACGTAGTTCTGTTATTGATTTATTTATGTCCTATAAAATGTGTGTGATGTACTATATTTTTTGTAATCTC
Organism: Timandra comae; assembly: GCA_958496195.1. Lineage (NCBI taxonomy): Eukaryota > Metazoa > Arthropoda > Insecta > Lepidoptera > Geometridae > Timandra > Timandra comae. The sequence goes on from OY292367.1 coordinate 5,399,459, forward strand.
TAATGATTGTTTTTTTGTCTTTAACTCTTACACACATAAGTATCTACATTATTTTTAATGAGTATAAGAATATATCACAACATTTCCTTCGTTACGTAAAAATATCTAAAGAAGTAGTGGTAGAGCTAAAAATATGACGCAAGCGATTAAAATTCAAACAAAACAAAGCAAGACATAACAAATTACATTACATTTGCGAAGCCAAAAGAATGTGTTGTAAATCGTGTTAATTGACAGACCATATCCTCACATGTCAGTTTGTTTATTTTTAAAACAATAACCAGAAATACTAAGAATAATGTTAATATTTCGAGATAGAGTTTCCGCAAAATGTATATTAATTACTCCATGTCTCTTATTTCATATTTGTAGTTACTGCACGTTTATGAATTCAGAGAATTATTTAATATTGGCCTCATAATAAACCGGGTACTTTATGGAAGTATAGTTATTTTCCGCCGCCATCGCCATTGCGTAGAAACGAGACGGCGATACTCATACATACTGGCACTTACTTCCTAACAAGAACAAAAGATTGTCGTCTCTATTAGCTAGTAGCTACCAAACGAATCTCGCAGCGACTCAACAGTACATGGAAAAAGTTCACATGTTCCGTTTCGGAAATTTAAAGGTAATTATGTACTTATAGAATCAAGTGCATTTTTTAAGATGCATAACTCATAAACTTAACTAAAAACTACAGTCAAAATATAATAGTTTTTTTAAATAAAGCACGTTTATTAAGTATCACACCTTTATGTGTCTTTATTTTAATATAGATTTTCGTTGCATTATATTGTAAGCGTGTGCATTTTTAAATGATTTTGTTTACTTCAGATGACACAAAAAATCTTTTTATGAGGTGACCACAGACGCATTTAACAATGATTTTAAGATAAAGGTTCATCATGAATTCGATTTAAATATATCGAGTTTACAATTACAATTCTTATTTTCATCAAAATTAGGTGTATGATTTCGTTTTTGCATGTACTACACCAAGCCATCTTAAACCCCTGAAAATCCGTCTCGAGTAAATTGAAATTGGAGAGAGACGGAGCAACTGAAGCGTATAGAGTTTCAGCATATGTTAGAAAGGGATAGAGAATAGGAGTGAGAGCTCAATAACGAGCCAGCCAAGGGTTGGCTGTTTCTCTTACAGGCCTGGATACTTCGGGAGAAGCAATATGTGAAGATTTATGTACCTCCTGCCATGTACTGGGAATACTTACAGGAAGTCTTATGACGCAACTTATTTCCATTGCTTTTCTTCCTGTTATTGTTTTACTAAATGTTTATATTTGTGGGTAGAAAAGAAAATTAGTTATATTGCTTGATTGTCATGATAGATTTTGGACATAATAACTATCATACAGTAATGATTTCACAGCAAAGCCATTTAAAGGGTTTTAAGCGCGTTAATGTTTTTTCAACTATAAATCTAATTCGAAAAACTCCACTAATAAGAAGCTCAATAAACTCATGCAAAAGCAAAAAAAACATTATTTCAACAATATCAGTCTACGCTATATATCAATGCAGGTAAAACGGGGGTGCTCACCTAGTTTGTTACATAATGTATAGAATGAAGGTATAAAGTCACTGATCACGTCCAAATTAGCAAGTCGAGACGGGAGGGCGCCTCTGTTAAACTAATCACGATTGATGGACCTCTTTATTGCATTGCGATTCTTGTAAAGCGTCTACCAAGTATTCAGTCAATGCTGAACGCTAATGGTTATTAGATGTTTCAATAAAATGGTTCTAGTATATGTATAATAGTGATGTAACGAATGTTGGATTTTTCGCGAATGCGAATGCGATTGCGAATATTTTTCTTCAACATTCGCGAATGCGAATGCGAATACGAATATTTTAAAAAAAACGCGCGTAAATTGTTTGTCAGGCGTTTCGTGTCGGCCATGTTTATATTGAACATAGGCGAGCCGATAGCCGAATGAATTTAGTCACAGAAAGTGTATTCATTGTTTTGTTTTTTAAGTTTATATTTCATTCATTATAAATATATTTAATTCCTCAGATATATAAAGAGGAATGAATAAATATACATTTAAAGCCAAAGGCTATAAATACTTAATACATTAGATTTTTAAAGTTTAATAATTTTGTTTCAAGTAATTGTTTAGTTTTTTTAGTAAATAGAAATTGTAAACTTTAGTTAAAAATGGTAGTAGAGTAATAATATACCACTAAAATGAATGCAAACCTTATATAGTTGTAACAAGGCTGATTAATGTTAGATTTGATCAGAACTCTGAAGTTCTTTTTCATAAATGTGACTTTAATTTAGAATGTAGAAGTATGATTTAATAAAAATATCTAAGTGTTATAGTGTTACTATTGTATTATTATTTCATATGCATATAATAATTTCCTTTTTGATTATTAAAAACATTCGCTAAATATTCGCTATAATTTTTGCGAATACGAATGCGAATGCGAATATTGAAAAATATGCGGATATTCGCGAATGCGAATGCGAATGCGAATATCCGTTACATCACTAATGTATAATAGGGTTTTATATTGTGTTTTGATAGTTTATTTTAATTTAAATTAAATCTAAACTTTTTTAAAGACCATTTTTTAACAGTAATCACTTTGAAGACTTATCGAGTTGTATCATACTGTTTGTGCCACGCCACGAGATGTGATATTACCAGTTTTCCCTTTTTATGCTGTCAGAATTTCCTGAAAAAGCACTCCACTATCTTTCTTCGATAGGAAAAAGTATCGCAATTGCATTTAAAACAATTCATTAGTTTTTGCTGGCGTGATTTAAACGTAATTATGCAGATATATTTTGTCAAATTTAGATTCGACATGACCTGTGTCTTTCTAGGGTTATTCAGACAATTATTTTTACCAAAAAAAATGTTAGTAATAAAATAACCATTGGTTCCACTAGTTGTAACATCCAAATCGAATCGAATCCCTCTCCCACTTAATCTCGGAGTATCGTTAACAAATTTAATATTTACTCACAGTGACTTATCCTTATAAATCGTCGACAATATTAAAACCGCCAGTACATCTGATTGTTGTGTTTGTGCCACCCTTACGGAACTATCGTGTGGTTTTTGCGAGAGACTTAAAGAGGGTGATGTGAAATCAATCATTTAAAAATGTTTTGTTAATGACATACATAATATAATAAAACATAACACACATAACATAATTCACCGTCAACTGACCCCCAACATAGGTATTACGTGTATTTAGGCTAAGGTATTAGAAACTACGCACAGACTCATCTATTATAGAGACAGTCACACAAACAAATAGACATTGAAACTCAATTTAAATAATACAGTAACTTCTTAAAACAAACAGCTAGCTAGCGAAGCTTTAATTTTCTCTATCTTACACCATCTATACTAATAATAAAACAGTAGAACCACCGTGTCTGTACATTAAATAAATTTACCTAAAACTGATAGGGGGGGATAAAAGAAGGTCAAAGGAACACAAAAAAACAATTTTCGACTTTCTTTCCTGTCTGTCTGTCTGTCTGTCTGTTCGCGATAATCTCAGAAGGTACTGAACGGATTTTCATGGCGTTTCCACATATGGATTAAGCTTAATTTGGCGCAATATATAGGCTTTGTTTCATCTCATTTGGATAACGAGAAGAAAAGTTATCAATAAAAATCTATTTTGTTGTTTTGAATTTAATAAACAATACTCCGCCCACGACATCGCTTGGGTAATATATGTTTATATCGCGCAACTTACCACCTTAGTTAGTTCTAAGTTATTGAGATGTTCTTTAAAATTTAGGAGGAATCGTAGTCTTTGTTGTTCTTCGGTCCTCTGATTTCAATCAAAAAATATATTTATCAACACTTCGCTTCCTTTTGACGAGAAAACATTGCTGACAAAAATACTACATTTTGGATTTTGTATAATAATATTTCATAGATATCAAATTTGACAGAATGTAGAATACTTCAATATCGAATGCTTAAAGGGCATATGCACATAGCGGATTTTCAGGCGTAAAAAAAAAATAGTATAGACGTAATATTTAAATGCTGTGTACGTGCGTACTATGTTACAGAATCATCAACTGAGTGTCTTTCGCATAATAAAAAACAATAAGAAAACTGCTGATGGATACATTATTAACATAAATATTTTATTAAATAGTTTAAGTTTAATTAAAATAACTTATTAGCCTTTTAGAAAAATGCATTGAAAATTTTCGCCTTAGCTAGAACTTGAACCCGGAACCGTAGCACTGCTCTATCCGAGATTAGATCGTAATATACTAAAGTTCTCAAAATGGTGCATCAGACATCAAAAAAATATCTACAGCACCGTCAAGGTATTAATTCAATAAACAAAATAGTTTTTGGCTACTGCTGCCATAACTACGCAATTCTGCTAATGTCAAAGTAGGTAATCGTAAAACAACACGATGGAGATTGGTCATTATTTTTTTTTATCGAGTATAATCCGTCACGGTATCTACGTGAGAGTGAAAAATAAGGAGTGTGCAAAGGTCCTAAAATTTATGATATTCTTTACACAAAGGTTGGCAGTATTGAGTTTTAAATATATAGGTGCATTCAACCTTCTTTTTGTTAAATCAAGCAAAAATTGTGATATCCATCTATAAATACTTTAGGACAAAAAATAAATGCTTTTAAATTATTGTTCACTGTATTTGTGTGCTTGCATCATGTACAAAACTTTGTTATATGATAGTTCATATTCAAAGAATTCCTCTATAAACTACATTGATGGTTTTGCCTTCTGGGGCTAACATAAATACTTAAATAAATTACTGACCCGTGGGCAGGCCACATATAGTTGGCCATGCTAAAAACAATTAGACCTTAGGTCGACCCCAGCGGCCTTTAGTGTCTGACCCTGGGATTTATTTATCGTAATAGCAAAGCACGCCACGACTGGGATTTGGTTGCGCTTGAATTGGAATGGAAAATTGTTAGGGATGAGTGGTATTCTTGGTATCAAGACGGTTTCTTCGACACCACAACCGGTTAAAATTTCTGCTTCAAATATGTTACGTTGTAGATTTATGACCTTTAATCGAGAACCATTGCACAGTTTAGGACTTAAATTACGAATAAGAATTATAGAAACACCTTGCCTTGAAATGGAGAAATGAGTCTGCTGGATGTTGTTGTTCCGATGGAAAAGTGAACTTATCCCTATTTGAAGATCCACCGGAACCTTTCAAATCATTAATATTAGGAGGATATACACTTTCTAATCATTTTTAGATAATATTCGCGCTTTTAACAGTGCATTTCAAATTACTTCTTTTGGGGCTCAACAAATACCCGAAGGCCCGTTTATGCCTACATTTAAAATTCAAGGCCAAGTATCACTTAATAGGATCATTGTTGCCAGAACGCGAACGAAGTCGCGGGCACAGCTAGTATCACAATAAATACAATTCTTACTTCTACGTGCTTCTACTAATCGGTTTTCTTTAAGTCCCTTTCTCTCGTAACTTGGGCCAAGTCCCAAACGTTAGCACCCTTGCAGTATGCAAGCACATGCACGGATTTGAGACTAATCCCCGTCTTATGTTTACTGCTTTTTGATAGCTTATGTTAACTTTATTAAAATGTTACGGTTTGTTGATGGATTCATTGGTAAGTTACCAACATATTGAATTTTGATCATATGATAAGTCTTAATTTTAACATAATGCTACTTACTGTGATTGACAAATATGAATGAATGTATTCTATAAAATACAATCGTTGTTCCAGTCAAGTTTACAAATATAAGTATGTAATTGTTTATACAATGCATTTGTTCACTTATTTTACTTTAATCTAAAGAAAACAACAAAATAACATACAGTGAATGCTCATCTCTTGATTAAAATATGTATTGCGAAAATTAAAAAGAGTTTTCATTTCATTTTCTTTATCCACTCACCATCTGAATATTCACTCCTTTCATCTCATAATCCATCACACAATCATATTCAAGTTTGTATGTAATGCTATCAAAAATGCATGAATTCGACTACAACATATAAGTATGTATTAGGTAAAACCTAATAGAGCTATGTAAAAAAACCAACAAATAATTTAAATAATATCCATCAGTACCGAACAGTTGTTTATTCAAAACTAGATGTGCTGGTGAATGGCTGGTGACAATGACTGTGTAATTAACCGAATAAAGGGTATCTCAGTGACACCAGTAAGCTGCTGTGATGGATCCGTTTAATATCGCGAGTTGATCCAATTCAGCACAGAGCCCGCGACATCAACATTTAAATTTTATTATTGGCTTTACAGCTATTGTCTCGATTTTCAAAATCAGTTTATGTGCGAGAGCATCATGCTCTCGGATTTTTGTTAAATTGACTGTATAAATAGCAATAGCCGCAGATAAAAGTATTGTAATGTTTATTTATACCAAAATCATACACAATTAGTAATTCGGATAACGTTAACGTTATTTTTTAAAGAAGAAGAAAGAAAAAAGCTATAGCTATTGTATCTCCTTAACAATTCATGAATTTGCAGAACAGAAACTTATCTTACATCCAAATTACAAAACTAGACGTTGAATCTACACATCTTTATAATATTAGTGTAGATTAGAACAACATAAAAAGTTAATAAAGCAAATTCTCGTGAAATCTGATGTCCGATCAAAACAGTTTGGGCGCATTAAGTAAGATGTAACGGCAGGGGTCGTGGGGTGAGGCCGAGGGTTCCGCAGGATATTGCCTAATCATTCCCGCCTTCACACCCTACTAACTGCCAGTTGTTTTAGTATTCATCGCGTTTTATATCGCATCGCACACACCTACGCTTACACATTGATTCCCTATTGTTACACTAACATGTTACAAACAGATTTATTTTTGTTTTTAAATTTTACTGGTCTTTTTGATTCATATAACAAACTATCATTATTAGATTAAAGGCTTGTCTTGGTTTGTGTGTTAACTGCTACAAAAAACAAATCAGTAAGTCTGACGGCCTATTACAACGTCAAGACTTCTTTGTTATTCTAATTCATTCACCGCATTACTTACTTTTTTCTTAGTTCTATAAAAACATGAATGTTTAATGTTCCTTTTTAATCGTGTTTCATATTATTTACGTAATTGGATTGTCAGTTTAATAATGCGGAAAACAATCCCAAAATCAGAAATGTAGCAGTACAAACCCCGGCCCACGTTCACGGGTTATTAATTCTGACATAGTACTACCAGATTCCGTCGAAAGGGTTAACTGAGAACGGACTACTAAAATATTGTGACGTATTTGTAACAATCAGAATTTTTCCCAAAAGGGACCCGGCAAATTGCCGTCAAAATCATTCAGACGTACATTCATCAAACCCATCACGCATCAAATAAAATGTATGTTGGAAATACAATTAAAATGGTGTGCAATGCGCTCGCTAAATTGTAATGTTCTGTAAATATCGTAGTATTGTGCAATAACATTACCAAGCCAAATGAGATCGGAAGGAACGGTACACAACGCAGAATGGGCCGAGAGTCGTACATCATTCGCTCAATGAGGACGCAACAATCAAACAACAAGCCATTGAGCGTTCTTCTCATTGTGTGACGTAATTTTATCAAAAATATCGGACATGACAATAGGATGTGCCGACAAAAGTCGGAAGAGCGGATGCGATTCGCGTCGTCTCGCCGCCGACGAATGTTACTTGTAGTATTTTTTACGCAATGTGTATGACACAAAGAACGGTCATTTGTCGCGAGGGGATGTTTCCACCCACAAGTCAGCGGTAATGTCTCATCGTTCATTATGGACAATCGGAAATGACTTCACGAACTTCGGAACATTTGAACCACTTGTAGTTTGCTTTAGCAAAAAACGACATTAAACTTTGATCTTGTATACACAGGTGTGCCTTTCTATTTCATACCTTAAGCGAATATTACAAACTAATCGCTAACTTGAGCTAATAACTAAATAACTTATATACGAATAATAAGTTAAAGTTTTAAAAACCCATACGAAAGCATCAGGGCATAATAAAACAACCCTTTTGGCTTGACGTATACCTAACTATCCCTGTTAGATCGATCAATCGTTGACTATAAAATGTATAGAACAGCAATTAATCTTACGGCATCGACCATTAAGAAAGTGTGACTGAGTTGACACAGTCTGTGTGACCGGCGTCATTATAGAACTTTTACTGTTATCACATATCGTAATGGTCGCGGCACACCGTGTAATTAGTCCACAATAGAAACAGCCCCATCAATGCAGCGATATAAATAACGTTCTACTTAATTGTTCCAAATACATTACTGCATATACAACAACTTTTAATTTCTAGTGCCATATAAAAGTAGCAACGGATTATGTTATTATAAATTGTGTGGGCGTGATAAGCTCTGGGCAGGTCAGGGACACCAGATAATACTAGCAATATCACGATGGGATTTATATAATGCTGTTGACTGAAAACTACAAAGAGTATTGTTCTTGGAGCGACTGTCAACAGACCTCCAAACCACAGAGACCAGAGGTACAATATTTTTGGATTCAATTAACTGTTACACTTTTGTGGACTTTTCTTAACGACTTTCGATGATGCGATAAAACCGGCTTAAAACGTAACAGTCACATCACTGTGAACAAAAGAAATCGCAGTTTGAACTTTAAAATCTTTTACTATTATTTGATTAATAAAATAAAACTATTTGCGTTAAAGTCATGCTGTAAAAGTGATCACCAAAAGTCATTGCACAAGATACAATAGACTTTTGTCGGCGACAAGACAAGAGTTACGCCTTTAGCTTTTGGTTTGAAAGGACTCTTTCTCAGTGAGAGGAAGGAAGTGAATAATCAATATTCGATTAACATTCTTAGCACAAAGAGAACCGACACAATGTGATGCTACTGTTGCATCGATGTTACGTTTGTTGGTCAAAATTCATGAATCGGCATTTCGGCTTCGATTGCTTTTGAACATGATGAATGAACTATAAAATCAATAGCATTTTTAATTCAAGTAACAATAGTTATTCATTTACGAGAGATTCCATGTTTGCCCTCTACGTAAACTAAGTATTTTTAAAAAAGCTAATTAAAACTTTTTGATATTAAACACCCTATAAACTGCACATAATTTAAACTGACTTCTTTTTTCGTACTTTTTGTTTTCATTAAGTTTGCAGCTTAAATATTCGGGGAAAATCTAAAATAACAATGAATATTTTGATGTGCTCCATTAAAAGATTAAGTACAAACCATTATGACCTTTATACCGTCTGCTTAAGAAAGTAAATAGACTACAGAACTTGTTTGGAAATTCTAGAATCTATTTGCGGTGAAAATGAAACAGCGACGTCTAGTCTTTAACGTCAGTATTCACTACAGTGCTGCCAACTGGCGGTTAGTAATGGAAGAGAACAGCTCGAGAAATTAATTTCGAGTAAAATGTCTGGAAAACTAGCTAGCTTTCTTCCGTTTCACTCATGTCATAGTTGATTTACTTACGTTTTTTTTCCGTTAAAACAACTTCCAAAATCTCGATGTAAAAGCTCCTGCAGAATATACTAGGATTGTATGCGAATTTTCATGGTCCTATACTAGCCCAAGTAGTTTGTACCGGGCATAGATATCTCAGCCAGTCAACACACACGAAAGTGGAAACTACCCAATTAGTAGTACCTAAGTACTTACTAGTGCAAGTGCTCTAAAAGCGTTTTGTTTTGATTTTGATACTCAACATGTATCAAAAACTTTTCCTTAAAGTTCAAACAATATGTTTGTTTTTTTGCCTATAAACTATCACAAAAGTCAACTTTGGTTACAATAAAAAGTGTCATCATTTTATGGCCATTGTTGTAGAAACTTGGCTCTTTGAAAAACACAATGATAATTTGTCATAGAGTAGAGAGTTGGAAGCACCTGGCTCACACGCGACCCCAGAAATGGCGGTGAACCTTTAGTTCGATTCGCGTCGCACCTCCTTTGTCAATATGATTATTTAATTTATATTATGTGATCTTCAAATGGTGTTTAAGTAGTTCTTTAAACATTTGCAGATGGGTCGGTAGGCGGTCCGGGTAAGGCAGATGTTTCGATCCTCTTCCCCTTCTTATTCGTTGTACGTGCGTGCATATTATGTACCATAGAGTTTATCGAAACCATTCGAAATGATGGATAAAGGGTAAAAGATAATTTGTGTAATAGTTTTTCCAATAAAATATGAATAGGTAAGGTACTGTAGGTAGTTTATAAATATCCAAAAGATAAATTACAATAAGTGCTTTTTACTTTATCTGATTTCGGGGAAAACAGAATGAAAAGTAGTAACCCTGCTTCAGTGGCGCCAACAACATTCGCGGTCTGGGAACCGACTTCCTGTGTGCTGTTTCCCGCCAAAATGGATCGCTTCCGACACGTATTTGTCATCTGAATCGCAAAGTAACATGGAGTCGTGCAACGGTAAAAATAAAAGGTTTAATTCTTATGAACTAATCTTAATTAATCGATATCGACAACTCGAGACTAATTTTCTTATACTCGTAAGTAAGGATAAAAACAAAACTGATATTTTTATATCATTGGTGGATTCATGTCAAAAAAAAAGCTTCCATTACATGAACAATAACTAGAATAGAAAAGTTTTAAGACAATCCTAATGTTGAACTTCTATTTTCGTATTGTTATGCCAGGATGGCCAAATACAGATTTTTTGTTGAGTCCGTAATGATAGTGGAGGAAAATTTGTGGAAAACTATGGAAAATGTCACCCTTAACGAAAATGCAGCAGTTGCCTCCATATTATTCTTTGAAAATAATATTCTGTCGACTCTACAGATTTCCTAATCGTGGTCTGTTAATCTGTTTGACTGCAATGTCGTGTTTTTATTTGTATGATATAATCAGAGAAGTAGAGTAGAGTCTGGGGTTTCACCCTTATACAGCAATTGATGAAAGAGTGCTTTCGCCGCTTGACTAATGAGCTGTATCTTTTATTTACGTGACCTTATTTAAAAAAAGTTACAGAGAAAAATATTTATTTTTTGTTTGACATTATTGATAAAATTAAAACTGCGTGAAATCGTGTAAAGAAGTAAACTAACTAATGAAAGTCCAACATACTTTCAGTGCGTACTTATTTATATGTACCCTATTTTCACGTAAAACAAAGCAATCAATATATCCGAGAGTTTGGTTTGGTTAAACAAAATAATAGGAAGTAATATTTGTTTGATTAGTACTAAAAGTGATATAATTTGAATGTCGGTAAAAGCCAACGGCGTGCGTAGGGCGATAGTGTCGCGGTAATTGTGAGAACTGATTGCGTAATTAGCGCGACGAGTCATAGAGGGCGCGGGAAGCGGCCTCCCTCACCGCGCTGTTGTTTTAAACACCCGTGGGACTTTTAATTACAAATGTTTACCTTACTATCACATTCAGACGCTCAAATTACAAGTTACACCTCTATTAAAGGGACTCTATAATTTGTTTTATTGGGCTTTCTGACAAATATTAGGGCAAGTTTTTCGTCAATTATGAACATAAAGGTGACTTTTATTTTCTTGTATTTTTTTTATGGAGTTTATTAAGTACCAGATTTTCTAAATAGGTAGATCTAAGTCCCTAGCTTGTGAAATTACTTAGTACACAAACGAGTTATCTAGTCATAAATTGCAAATCAATAAATGAGCGCGTTAGAGGTAATGATGGTAAAATTGTGTTTGTAACTTTTAAAGCATCTTTGATGATGACCCGTGACTTTATTGTGTATGAAATAATATGAGTAACATCAATTTATTTCAATTTAGGCTGTAGTATTGTTTCGTAGGCGAGGGCGGCAGTCCCGCGCTTCCGGCGATGTTTCCGCCGCGGGCGCGACGCGTGCCGCGCCATCTTTCAATTGCACCCTACAACAATTTTATATTTGTTGCCAGATACTAAAACACATCACTTTATAAGGTATTCCCATCATAAAATCAACTCTCTCTCGTTGACTTATAATACATTTTTGAATGTAATCGAAAATAGTATGTTATGACTTAATAATATTTTAGTTATGATAATTGTTTTAACTGTTAAGTTAATGTTGTTTAATCATTATCTGGAACGAAGTTTCGTGTGGTGTGTGTTAATGGATGTCTGCACACTTTTCAATGTTTCCATTATTTTAATATCAAACTTCTATCAACAGTTAGTATGCACTAAACAAACTATAAAACAGTAATGAGTCTGCTTTCCGTAAACGCCGTTTCAGAAACTACATCAGGCCATACTAAGGCGTTTATGTTCGTCTGATTAATAGCTAGAACTATTAATATAGACTTAAATTGAAAACATTAAAGTGTACATAATCGTGAAATTGAAACTCTGTTCATGTTTATCGTCATTCACCAGTGAATCAACGTCTTAAAATACTAAACCAATCCTTGGGTTATTTTAGGAACTAGTTACAATACTTCAAAGGCAAACAATTGCGACCTTTCGGTGTTACTTCAGCCATTACCGTAACAAATAATACAAACATAATATGTGAGAAGTGAGTCCACACGTCAGTTAGCGGCGGTGTTCGTGTGTCGAGCAAACATTTGATCAACCACTCCCTGTGTGCATTACACGCTCTATTTGTTCCCGACTTCTCTGTCACCAACTAACTACTACACTTTTATGTTCTCACCACTGAAATCCAGACGAATTTCCTAATAACTGTGCTAATAACGTTCAGATAAATACGTCGCCAATTAAATTGAATATTTATTTCCACTAAACATCTGTAAGATCCTGTTTACAGCAAATTGAAACATTAACGCAAGTAATGATTTAAAGATAATGTATCTGATATTCAGCGACTTATACGAGTGAAATCGTTTTAGCTAGACACGGGCTATTTCACTAATTTTATAGTTGTTGTCAGTTTGCCAAGCACAAGGTACAAAGCTTAGTTTGTTGGAGACCATTCGATAATACAGATCTATAGGTAACATGACGATACGATGGTGGAGAAACTTTCCTTCCATCTTTATATTTACTGTGTGATCTTTAAATGTCTTCATATTTGTCATTTTACTTGCTAATGAAAATAATTCAATACTTCAAACTTTGTAATACAAAACACAAATATGTAACAAAATTGCGTAATCCATCTACAACAATCTATAAATAAATGTGTATTTATTATTGAAATAAAGTGTATCCAACTAGTCTGTTTACTGAACAACTTATAGAGGAAGCTGTTCAAGAATTACTGGCTGAAGTACGCTCGGTGGAGGGCATTACGCTGGAAAAGTTTCGTATAACAATATGTAATGTTGCCATTTCTATGCGAAAATCTCCCGACGGAAGTGGCGTAGCCGCCGACTTCGCGGCGGTAGTTGAACTTTCCCATTGTGGCGCCATCTGCAACTGTCCAAGCCACTGACGTACATCCGGCTTCTCTTCAACCAGTCTCGAGCTGTCACCCGGTGAGGGGCCTTGGAGTTTCCTTGAGGGTTCTTTTTATTCATTCTATTCGATGAGAGATTTATTTGCGTTTGAAAACAACTCTAATTTCGGTCTGTGGTTCACTGGAGCCTTTTCAATCATTCGCTTTTTCCGGATCACATTAACTAAAAATATAAAATGTTCTGTTTATGCTCTCCATGATACTTCTGTAGCTAGTTCAAAAGACGATGAGTCTGATCGCGGAAATCTGCCCAAATTCAAGTAATGTTACTATGAAATAAAATTAAAAACATATCTTTTCACATTAATGTATTAATAAAAGGAATCACATTAATTTAGGTTAACAATCTTTATCCAGCAGATAATATCGGCGGCTACACACTCGACGGCACGAGGCCAGGGTCGCTCTATGTAAACGCGACCTAATTCAATCTCTGCTATGTATTTACATGCAATATCTACATTTTAGTATTAATTACATAATTTAATTCAAAATTGTATATTATTTTCGCTTTATATGGAAGATTTGTTTATTTATTTTATGAAATATGTCTACTTGTACTCGTAATACACTTGTGTTACTTCCCTTACATTGAAAACTGTATACTTACATATGTAGGTAAATTTTTCATTAATTTAAATTATTGAGTTAAGAAATTAGTTAAGTTTTGTCTGTTTAGTTTTTTAAATAAGTTTGACCAAGCCAATGAACACTAACACTAACAGTGCTAACATCATTAACAATATTAAATGAATTTCATTAGATAATCAATTTCGATGTGTTGTGTTTGAAGTTATAAAACAAAATAATTATTAAAATTAGATCAGTTTTTAAATCTAGTTCACTAGCAAGGTACATTATTCCGAAGATTTATGTGAATGATGCAAAATAATTACAAATGAATTGTGTCAAGGTTGTCACCAATTGGCAACACAAAAATATGTGCGTTTGTTGTTACTTATAAACTTTTAGTTTCTAGTTGATCTAAATACTAAACATTTTTATAGAATTTTCATTGAGGGATTATTGAATCTTGTATACTTAAATAAAAAAATAAGTGATTGTGAGAGAAGACATACCTACTCATATTTTTTTTATTTAATCGAAATATTTTTATTCTTATTCACGTTAAATGTTGTATGCTACTAGTTTATAATAACTGCTGTACTAGCTTATAATAGCGAAACCTATATAAATTACGAATGTATTGGTTTCATCCATCTGTCTATACTGACTTTGTTACATAGGAACATTGAAAATGCTTCTACGGAGAGTATTAAAGAAAAATCGTACACCCTAATATACCAAATTCTATTCACAATTCAAATTTAGATAAACCCACACCATTGCTATTTTAAGCAAGTATTCCGTGATTCATGGAGACGAGATCAAAAGTGTAAATGTGATGCCCTTGACTGAGACATCACTGACACACCAACGAACTTGTATTTACCTTGCACGTCGGGCTAATTCCACGCCCTGAATCATAATGATTATAATTTGTCTCCGTAACGTTCTGTAATGACTCATTTTAACGTTTAATTAGAATTAAAAGCCAACGGTTCTGTTTCTGTTGAATGAAATACGTTCTAAATTATGTGTCTATTAGTAACGAACGACTCACTACTCTAGTCTTTGAGAAAAAATATTTTCTTTCTTTATATTTTCTGCAATAATTGTTGGTATATGTACGGCTCAACAAAGAGAAATAATCCCAAAAAAATAGCTAATTATACTACGAAATGCATCTTCGTAGTATGTCTACGGACTACGAAAAGCCTACGCATAGAGCCTACGATTCAAAGACTTGATTATTTTAATTATAATTTAGAAAAAAATGTATTACTCGTAAAATAAAATGTTATAAATGACGACACAAAACGCCTATAAAAACATCTTGGCATTCAAGTTTACGACAGCACAACTGCGGAAGTGTTTCATTCTGAAATTATCACCAAAAGCTTCCGTAAAATTAAGAGAAGAAAAATACAGAACTGAAATACCTATCATTGAAGCTTAGAGCTGTGCAGACTCGTCTTTGGTCCATCCGTGGGCGGGTACTATTCGTAGCAAGGTCAACTGATATTATATTACAACGTGGAACTACCAGCATACCTTGAGCTCTAGTTTTGTGTTGGAATACTTCTAAATTCTCAGGTGTTGGGAACGGATAGGGAAGGGTGGTAGGTCTATCAATGTTGGTCGCGTGCAATGATCGCCATGGCTGTGTATGTCGTCCCACGCGTATCGACATGCGCGTCATTTCTCCTACAGAGGATACCTAAACACATATTTTTTGTTATTTTAACGTAATTTTATTGGACACATCAATCAATGACGTTACATAACGTTAATAGGACGTGCTGTTAGTATTAATTTTGTTTACAACGTTTTCAGTTCCTGTTTTCAATTTGTTCGTCACTGTCATGATTATTTATAACATTAAAATGTTATATTTTTTTGTTGTATTAGTTTTTTAGTAATCTTAGAAATAAAGAAAGTGATTCGCCAACATATATTCAGAAAAGGATTTTGAGATAGTTTTACACTTTCTAAAACATTTAATATTTCTCCTTAGCTAGGATTTAAACCGTGTTGAAACCACCTGAGCTGAAAATTTTGAAAGTTAAATATTCTCAAAATTCCTAAAGTAAAAACACTACAAAGTTTTCTCAATTTACTTACACAATTAATATAACCGAGAGTAAAATAAGTAGTTGTTTATTACGATAACATTGAATAATATATCAACATTGCAAATTGTATCTATCAACGGTAGAAACACAGATGTTAGTAAACAACTTCTGGAATCGCTAAATATAATTTTGGAATCTCGCGGCGTCGGCGTCGTGAACTTGAAAACATTTTTATAATGTTAATTTAGGTTTGTTATATATTCTTTTCTTTAAGTAATTAAAATGGTTTGAAGTGGTATTGTTAAAATAGTTTTCATTATGTGGCAACGACAAGCTTCAGACAAATACGTCTTTGGGAACATTAAACAAAATTCTTGTTCATTTAGATCGCATTGGTCAAATGAAAGAACTTGCTTAAAATACAAATGCGAGTAAAAATAGATGGTGATTATATTCATAATTTTCAACACACTTGCACATAAAGTGGGTCTTCTTTCACCGCAATTAGGCATATAAACACACCTGTTACGAAACTGACACTTTTTCATTACTATATTCACAAATGAGTTATAGAGATTTTTATTTTATTTTAGTTTCTACGTTTTAAAAAAGTTACATAACTCGTAGCATCGGTCACGGGACTCGTAGCATCAGTTACGAGACTTGTTGCATCAGTCATGGGACTCGTAGCATCAGTCACGAGACTCGTAGCATCAGTCACGGGACTTGTAGCATCAGTCTCGAGACTCGTAGCATCAGTTTTAAGACTCGTAGCATCAGTCACGGGACTCGTAGCATCATTCACGGGTCTCGTAGCATCAGTCTCGGGACTCGTAGCATCAGTCATGGGATTCGTATTATCAGACATGGGAATCCTAGCATCTGTCACGGTACTCGTATTATCAGACACGGGACTCGTAGCATCAGTCAAGAGACTCGTAGCATCAGTCACGGATCCAATAGCAGTCGGAGATACATATATTTTATAGCTATAGAGCTATATCTCCATAAGGTATATCTCCGACATAACTTATGGATATCGACATAACTTATGGACTATCATACGAGCACATAGGTACTCGTATGATAGTCCATAAGTTATGTCGATTGAAATATACTTAACCCTTAGCCGTGAAAATTATCTCGTATTGCTAGCTCATCCGTTTGGCTTGGTTGTTAAGATCATCTGACTGAGACTATTTTATTTAGTATGATAAGGTCAACCGGGGCTATTGCGTACCATTTTTCGATCACTCTAAGTTAACATCATATTATGAGCTAAATTATGTCATTACGGTCTTTTTGAAACTGCAGTCCAATATTATGGCTTTTTCTGTATAAAATACCAGGGGTGTTTTTTTGCCGGAGTTTTAAAAATATGTAAAATTCACTGTTTCTTTTTAACTGTCTTTTTTGACGCATTTACCCCGTTTTGGGGCAAATGCATCTTTCTTGAATAAATTCTTTTTTACTAAACTTTTCGGGAGGAAAACGAAGTAGTTTTATTCCAGTCAAGTATATGTATCGAGGATTGACGGTTAAGCTTGACAAAAAGAATATTTGACGAATTTAGAACAAATTTGGGAAAAATGGGGTAAATGCGTCTAATTTAGACAGACGCATTAGCCCCGTAGCAGATCCAGATGTTGTCAACCTTTTTCTTGGGTAGCTCGAGCTTACTATCTCTGTAAATGTATGCAGCTGCGGTTGTCAAAAATGGTTGCGCCCTATTCTATAATGAAGCGATTTTTCATATAAAGCTTTTGATAAACTATATGTAATTTTACATTATCATGTGAAAAAGAGTGCAAAACATTATAAAATTTAATCGTCGTCAAGGAAATAAGAGAATGATCACTTTCTCTTCTACTTTAGTGTCGTCACTTTTGCTACCTTGTTCGTCTTCAGCCAATTGCCATGGCCTTGAATGGTCTTTATAGTACATATAAAGTTTTGAAAATCATATTTAGTTACTTAAGTGTTTATTAATATCAATCCCATATCAAGTAATTTATAGTTTATTTATTTAACTGAAATAATATATCATTTTCATTTTAAAATTTGCAGTTAGTCAAAAGGTTGACAGTATCTGTTTTGGGGCAAATGCGTGGCATTAGACGCTATTGCCCCATATGTGCAGTCGCATTTACCCCAAAAGATTACTCCTAAACTTGAAAATATAAATGTAATTATTTCTCCAAATAATGCCATTTCTTTAAAAATAACCGTATTTTTAAGCAACACATTGACCATTCTTTACAGTCAGTATTGACAAAAATCAACCAATTTATTAAAACCTAAGATAAATATGGATTTGGTGATTCGCCTCTCACAATGTCAACTTCGCCAAAAATGCTCCATTTACAAAATGGCTAAATACTTGAAAAGTGAAGTAGAGAGCTATTTGCTCGGACTTTATGTAGCTGTATTTCGTATTTACAAATGCGAGATGGCAGTAATTAATAAAGAATGAATAGTTTTAACCTTACTAAAAACTAGTTTATTTTCGTACCTAAAATAATTTCAACATGAAATCACATGTTTCTAAATTTATCGACCAACTGAGTGACATTTATTGATAGTAAACTGAACATTTGTGCTATCCATTAGTAATATTTTCTTTATAATTATTACTATGTAAGTAGTATGTAACGAATGACAGAGTTAATATATTTAGATGATAACAAACTTGTTATTTATGATTGTGAATCATCTAATACGAGTAGTAAATCTTCGGTCTAAGCAGGATGTTGTGTATCTAATAAGGTTAAATCAATGGTGATGGAAACTGCGCACACACTCATTCACTCATTCAAAAACCCAGGCCAAAAAAATTAATAAGATATTTACAAGAGAATCGAACCGGCAATCCTTTAGCAATTCGGTATCAATATGCCAGTCGAATTTTCACAGTCATTTTACCATAAGAGTACGTACAGCTACAAAACAGTTAATCATAATAATATTAAGGAGTAAGGCAGAATACTCAAATAACAACTTTATAGGTTGTTAGTTAATAAATCAGGTGTCTAGTTAAAATGGTGCTCCTAAATTCTAATAAGTACTCGCTAATAATAGTGGTGATGTTGGACTAAAAGGAACATTTATCTTTTGCTTCCAATATACGCAGACGCTGTTCGACGTTGGTCTATGTCCAATATTACATTTCGGATGTCCACACATTATAATTTGTAAACAACGTGTAATTTGTCATATGTAATTGACTTAAACTGTTTATTGATAAGTACTTCGGTATAATTACATTTTCATAATAATGATTTTTGGAATAGTAGTTGAGTAGCTTCCCTTTTTGCGAATCGGACAATTAGTAAAACACAAGTATAAAATAAAAGTTTTCTCCCTTCATAATAAGTACCTATTAGTAGACAATTAAAGTAATTACATACTATATAACTTCTGTAAAGATATCTCACATGGGAATGTTACATAGAAAAAGTTTTGTATTAGTATTATAAGTGAAGATATTGTTGAAGTGTCTAACTAAATAAATAAATAACAGCGTCAATACATCCAAATCCTTCACATTTAACAAATAGTTATTTGTTTTGTGTATATTTTTAAACCCAACCAACTATAATGAGTATCTTTATTGGTGTAAATGAGGCGTATAGCAAATGTAATTTAAATTTATTGAGCGATCAAACTCATGTGCCGAGCGATAAATAATATGAGAGCAATAATGACGGACACTAAGCTCTTTTTGGCTACAACACACTAATTAATAACAACATGTAATAAATTAGATATTGAACAACAAACTGTAGCCAAGATAACGAATATAAAAATTAATTAATATAGTAATGGCGAAGATGATACCTTGTCAGTCTAGTGACTTTTGTCAAGGTCCAGGGATTGTGCGGGAAGGCCCTTGCTTTACTATAGGATATTAAGGAAAATATATAATTTGATAGACACCACACTTTTCCGACAGTTCAATGATAGAATTCTTACAATACACGTCCTAAATTGTGTCATTTCAATTTCAGTTTTTCAAATAATTTATATCTTTAAATGTTGTTACAAATTATTTGACGTGATCATCGAGACATTACTCCCCGTGGTACTTACAAATAAACTGTGGAAATGAATAAAAACATTCTAATTTTACTTTGTTCAATTAATCACTGTAGTCTATAACATAGTGTTGTTCAAACCAACTGAGATACCAAGGCCTCACCCGTGGAAAATCTTTAATACTAAATACTTGTATACCTATTTTAGGCTTAATGCGTATTAGCATATAAATTTTCCATCACACATCGCTACAGCTTGATAAATAATAGG
Source organism: Timandra comae (assembly GCA_958496195.1). Classification (NCBI taxonomy): domain Eukaryota; kingdom Metazoa; phylum Arthropoda; class Insecta; order Lepidoptera; family Geometridae; genus Timandra; species Timandra comae. The sequence goes on from OY292367.1 coordinate 5,419,840, forward strand.
TATATAGATATACATAATATGTTGTTGATGTTCCTTAAATAAATAAATGATGAAGGTTCGTAATATGCCAAAGTAAATGAGTCCGATCTCACTAAATGTTGGCGTACTGGAGCACTTGAAAACATTCCCGCTGTCAGATAAACAATTGCGAATATGCATTCAGTCTGCTTTAGAATCAATTTGTTGATCGATCGACCAAAACGTTCATTCAAAATTCTGCAAATATACAAAGTACTGTTCCACTAAGAATGTTCAATTTAATAAGTCTTATGTAATAAGATTTTTATGCCATTCCATTTTGATAGTGCATGGATAAAATTCTGTTTTTGAATCAACTAAAACAAAACAAGTTTTATTTACGTCGGTAATCGTTAAATTTGTTTAATCAAGAGAGACGTATGAGAGCAACATTGTTGTAAATTTCCTAATAATTTTAGGTAAACAACAAATTTTCCGAACATATAGACTAGTAATAACTTCTAATAATGCAGTAGCAACAAAGGAAACGAGGGTCACAATAATCGGAAGTTGCTTCCAACTACGATCGTCTGTTTATAGTTGGTCTATTTATATGTCTTGTTGAATGTGCGCCAAATTGTGATAAAACGTGATTTTTCAGGGTGAAACACGTGGGAAGTATGACGGCATCCACCAGACACACCAGATACCTATTTAAGAGAGGAATACTCAACGTAAACAATAAATATACGAAAGGTCATTTGTTCAAGTGCACACGTCTCTTAATGCAACACAATACTTATTAATAGTTTCATTTCATCGAACATTCACATTTTCCATTCACAGATAGAGTTATTTAGACAAACAAACCAATTAAGTACATACATTTATAACAAGGAAAACATAACAAAACCCAATCGCATTCGGCTCATTCGTTTGGGAACTACGATACAACAAACCAGGACATTTTAAATTTATAACAACCCTTCTTTTATTGGGGGAGAAAATGATACTCTTTTAAGAAATAACAATAAATGTTTTAGACCGAATTTCTGGCAGATTCTTTTAGACTGATGAAATTTCCAAATCACTGGTAGATCGTTAGTGTTTATGGATAAACCTAAACCTCCCTAAGGCATTTCTTTTCATAGTATAAGTACTTACATAATACGTATAATTTTTGTTGTTTTATTTCAGGAGATCTTTTGGAGGGAGGAAATAGGTTCTTATTATACCTTTGACAATCTAATTTGAAACGTAATAATAATTTACAAAACCAACAATTCTTTACCCTTTTAAAAATCAAAATACATCTTATAAGTGCGTAAATAAAAATTCTTAAATAAATCAGATAATTTGGCGTCGTATTCGACCTTATTATCATTTACGAAAATAAAAAAAACAAATGCATCAAACAAATATTATATATCAATGTCAACATTACATTACAAACATCCTGTCTGAATAAGAAATGGTGGACACGCCAAAATTACTGTCATTTTAAATAATTATAACCTTTAAATAGTTTTTTCTGATGTTTATTAGATATTAGATATAATAAATTACAATCAATTTGTTTACACTTATTTACTTTTTACTTATAATACGTTACAAAGGTGTACAAAAAGTATTTTCGAAAGTATCGAAGTTGTTTAATTTCATCATATATGTAAAAAATAAAAATAAAGTCTAATAAGATATAAGAATTTGACTGTCTCGAAATTGAAATGATTTTGCATGATAGCATTTTAACTTTGTTCTGTTTAATTTATCACGTCTTCTTCTTCTTCTCTGCGTATCGACTCAATTTTTTTTTCACGTCTTATTGTAATCGATTACAAATTTAAAAATTACATTAGTTGTAACATTGTTTATAATAGGTATACTGTTGGTTAGAATAAAAACATCCAATATATTCTTGTTTTTTCTAGAAATCATTACGTTTTTAAGACTAGTTTCAGTTCTGTTTAAAAGTAGGCAGATTTTGTACGTACTAATTCAAAATGCTCTTGACATTAAAATTTATTAAAATATAAACAAAAATTAATCATAACATTAAAATTTCTTCTGAGTCATCGACGAACTTGAAATTCTCAGGTAGAGTGAACGGAACGCTTAAAGCTATTTCAGTAGGTGTGTTAAATATCGTAGAAATAACACGAATATTTTAGACACCATCTGATACTATTTCAGTGAAGTGTTTTAGTTCATTTATTTATATAAAAATATATTTTGGTTTGCTTATAACAACCTACAAGGGATATTACAACGTAAGTAGTTAACATTATAACTATTAATAAAATTATATAACAGCTGTATTATACGATGATTTTTTCATGGTTTCAATCCTGTGAAAACTTTGCGATAAAGAGTGTTGACTAATACTTATCCTATGTAATATCTGAACTAAATCTAAGCTTATATTTGGTTCAGTACAATTTGCATTCTTCTTCTTCTCAATCTGTTTTCAGAAGCTTTTTAATTGGAATACATTGTGTATGATTTTTTATCGGTAACCTATTTAGTCTTTTGAATTTTAATATTAACGATAAATAACCCGAGGACAACTCTACTAAGAATAGTTTGTAGGTGCAGATACTATATTTTTTAAAGTTATTTGACGTACTTAATTGTAAACCATATAAACTTAACTTTAGTTATCTTAACTTAAGAATTAGAAAAATATTTCGTCTCTAGTTCAATTAAGGTCCTTTACAAAATATTTTAATTAATATCCGCATATATAACAAAAGTACGTAAACGAGTGAAACATGTACAAAATATAAATGTTTATTGAATGCTTTGGGCGGGCGGAGGCGCGGGGCGGGCGGGCGCGAGAGAAGGCGCGCGGCCGCCCGCCTTCAGTGCGCGCCCGTCCCGGTCCGACACTCGACGTCGGCTCGTCAACGAAACCACACTACCATTATATACGACCATTATTTAATCGGTAAGATATCGGCTAGTGTTCTCATGTTCTAAGCTAACCGCTAGGGCTGTGCCAAGTGACCGAATGGTGAGCCGACCGCGTGGTGACCCCCCCAAGTGTAGCTTTGTCCCTCTCTAAAGTTGCGCAATTGTATCGCCGTCTCGTTCGGTCGTCTCGAGTTTTGTCTAGGTTGCACTCTCGCGAGCAATTAGTTCAGATAAGCAGGGATCATAATCGGGTAACATTGGTTCTGCAGCACGTAAGTTACCTACCATCATTATTACCTCCAAGTTACATTTCAACTCTTTGTAGAAAACAAACAAATAAAACTATTTTGAAAAAAAAACGATCACAATGATTAATGTTTGTCTCACAATGATTAATATTCAATTAATAAATATTTTACTTAATTTTACGAAAAAATATGTAAACAATGATTAAAGAATTGACATGAACTTTCGTGACAAGAATATTCAAAAATTTAAAATGGTAGAGTCTTGTTTTACTTCATACCACAACATTGCTACAAATTCAGAGTAATTACTCTTTCTTTCCTTTCACATATTCAAAGATCTTAAAACTCAAACATGAACTGTTAGTTGTACGAACATCCATCCATCATTCTCATCCTACTATTTTAAGTGTTGTATAATAGTTGTGTTGTGTTAGTGTCTCGTAATCGTAACGCGCATACAATTCGTACCGCACAGGTACTCGCCGCTTGTGCAATTCGAAATGCTCCCAAGATCCGGGAATGCTGTGAATCCGATCCGCTCGCCGCGTGCCTATTTTTAGCCGCACTCATCCCGCGCCAAATTTGCAATCCCGCCAAATCGACGCGCCTTCAAGTATTTTTGTAACCGTTTCACAATCAAAAGACTTTTTTCTGTGCCAACGTCTGATACCACTTTCGCGGATAGCCTAACCTTCGATTTTTAAAATAGCATCAGAGGAATGCCTTTCTCAACCATTTTCTTTTTTCCAAAACAATAATAAACTTAATTTGACATTGGCCTTTAAAAATTGTCACGATCACACACTATAAAATTTGAATAAAATTAATTATAAATATTAATTGCCTACTCATAAATCTTTGACACATTTAATATTAGAGTTCTTTTATGTGCAATAAACGGAAACTTTCCAGGGTTTTCCAATTGGAAAAAACACTTTAAAAGTAAATTGGATTTAATAGGGTATTGTGACTTGTGACTCATAAGTATAATTCTTTCTCTCATAAGCGTGATAAACTTCAAATAGAACTAACATTTTAAATTAGGGGGACAAATTGTTGGTTAATATAGTAAAGCATACAATAAAATTTATACATTCATGAGATATAAAATGTTGTTAATTTCATAAACAACATTTTTTAAAACAAATTAGTATGTGATGATTTGCCGCTAAAATATTTAATTCAACACATTATTTGTTTAATAAATATTTATTGATACTTACGTGTAAATCACGGATATAATTTTTTTTGAAGGGACGTAATAAACAGAACAATATTATTTGACAAACAAACAATTAAGAATGACAACATCAACAGTGATTGACATGAAAATAATTAGTCCTAATTCTTATTTACTAAATCTTTGTCGTATATACTAAAATCTTTAAACCTGCTTTATATTAAAGCTATATGGTAAAGCTCTCATCAATTTACGTTCACATATCTGAGCAGTCTTACATAATTAGAAATTGTGGCAGGCCTCTGACTTACGACGTTCACAAGGTCGGCTGAAACTCTAAAATAACTGAGCAATGAACAGAGATTCGTAAAAACTTCGTTTTCAAGTTTTCCCGATACCGCGAGTTTAGTTGGCGCCGATCCAGATTCACCGGCCATTCGACACTACAGCCACCGAATCATCTATTTGCAGACGTGCCGCTAACTCTTCATACGTCATTGCTCTATTTACGATGAACGAGCACACTATTGTACTCAATTATGTCACCTGGATGTATGTTTCGACACATGTTTACCCCAAGGTTAATGTTAGGCTTATTGACAGTTAGCGTAGGTGTAGCCGATCACAGATTACACTTGGACTCGGAGAGTTATAGAAAACAATTTGTTTCAGACACGAGCACGACATAATCCGCCAAAATGTTTAAAAATCATTTAGAAATGATTGGCAGAAACGAGACGCCGTCGAAGAAAGCCAGATTTTGGCAATCCTACGTGCGATCTCTCAAAGGTAAATAATGAAAACAATGAAGCATAAACATGCATTGTTATTCCGATGATTAGGTTGTTATTGAAATGCTGGCGTGTCTTCCAGGATCGGAAGACATTAGGGCCGAGGAGAGGTACAGGCCCAGCCGCCGCAGCGTGTTCCCCGAGCTGCTCTCCACATACCCGTACAGCAAGTCGATCTACGACGACCCGATCGCGGCCGCCGAGAGGATCACCGTTCCCGGCTACCGCTACCTGCCGGTGCACCGCGAGGTCTACGGCTACTCCCCACGCCCCATCTACGCCCACAACTACCCCAGCTCCTTCGACCGGTACAGGCCAGGTGAGAACACTACTCGACACCACATGCAGTAAACGACCACAAAAGGAGAGCACTTTGTTTCTACTTCAAATGGTTTTGGTATGAGTCAGCCTCCTATTAACTGCCTTATTGTTTATATCCTCTATCTGCCACATGCTACACTAACACACCTTGCCAACCAACAATTGACAATCTTCAAACATTAATCAAACAAAAATAAACATATGCGTTAACACATTGAAGAGCAATTCGGTTTTTGATTGGCAAGTGCATCTAGCAAAGCAACACATAAATTTGGCAATCAACACAGTAACCTTTGACTATATGTTATGATAATAACAGTATCAAAATGAACACGGAAATCACTTGTTGAAAATCATTTGAATTCTTGTAAATATCAAATCAAGTTATTGAATGGTTTTAATCACCTACTGCAACATACAGATGTATAAAAGTTCATTATTTTTATGTGAGTTTAACAAAATTTCAGGAATATCAATAATCCTTCATTATTCAGGAAAATCACAAAACAATTTCAATTGTTTCAGCGCAAAAGGGTTCCAGTGGCGTGTAAATAAACATTCACAACATCTTTTGTAACGGCAATTTGTATATTTTATAAAAGCTTCATAATAAACATCTGTCGATAAACCATGTTAAGAATCTCTAAAATCATTAACATTTCGAGGCAAATGTAATAATTCACATGTTAGGAATATTTGCGGGTAACACTGCGCTATTTGTATTATATGATTTTGTAAAATAAACTTTGAAAAATATTTATATCGATGTAGAGCCTGTCGGTGTTCGGAGATTGATTTTAGGTGTCGATATAACATTACATGGAGTCAAACTTTAATTTATATTTGTTCATTACATGATGGCGACATGTCGAACGGAATGTAAAATTCAATTCATTAAATTATTTAAAAGATATTCTACTTATATGTTTATGTCGTACAAGTGAATGTACATAATGTATACTATTGTATTAATTTATATTACGTATAAATAATAACATTAGTAAACGCTTATAGAATCAATAGTAATCATGCTATTTTGGCATTAAATGTTGGTGTTTGTGCAAGTCGAATCTTATACTAATACTCGCATGTAGTATCTACCATTCTATACTGAAAGCGTCATGTAGAAATCACCTCTTACTTATACATAACATATCACATCAATTGTAAATCCATGAATGTTACATCGGTTTCATAATTTCTATCGATCTTCTAGCATTTGTCAGGTGATACAGTTTATTTATTCCCCAGTTTGTTGTATTTTATCTCATTATTCATGCCCTAATATAAAATGTAAAGAATTTCGTTGTCTTACCAAGCTCCCCTGGAATGTTTTAAAGAGGTGAGTTCTATTTTGTTCTTAATAGGAACCTATTATAAGTTATATAATATGGATTTATTTCGATCACAAATACTAAGCTTTGGCTCTGCGCACTAACAGCCTGAATGAAACCAGCTACTAACATTATCACTGAAAAATCTTAACGATTAGTTTTCCATAAATAGTTTCCTTAAATGTTTGTTACAGATTTCGACTACTTTCTAAATACTTAATTAAGTTAAATCCTACTGAATAGGATCTTTCCTCCTTGTCTATCTTATTACGATTAAATGGATTATTAAGACAAATCCCGTGTGCTCTTTGAAAACCATTTGAAATTGATATGAAAAAGGGTGTGATGGTGGGATGTTAATGTGTACGTTTGTTTGTTGACTAACAGTGTATCACGTACCGAGGCGCATCCGACGAGGCGTGGACCCGTTCGACGCCCACAAGGCGTGGCAGGACCACCTGGACAGGCTGGCCGCCATCGACCGCCTGTACCCCTCTCGCTACGGCCTCTACCTGAAGGACCGCGCTTACCCCATCACCGACCTCAGCACCCCCATTACACCTCTCGCCCCCATCCAGCCCAAGAGCCTCAAGGGCATTGAGTACGAACCCGACAACAAGCCTCACTGGGGATCAGGTAAATACTAACTTTCTACTAGAATAAGTTAGGTTAAGTTACACCGTTCTTCCTCTGAACGCCTTTTACTAGTTTCCAAGTCTTCTTTAGTGTCTCGGGTAGACTGATTAACGCGTGCAGAGGGAAAATGGTGTCTGTATCCATGTAGAAAGTGCTTGCGGATTAATTGAATATTGCTATGAAGAACGTAACGTGGCTACTGCATGGATTCAGTATGTTGTACAAACGTAGGACATCGCTCACCTATTAGATTCAACTCCATTTTGAATCTAGTTTGTGTGATATGACACAGTCCAATTTAGGTTTAACGTTACCGTGAAAACTATAAATATTATACAACAAAATAAATGTAATATGCCTTTTTTATTGGCTTAACCACGTTTAAGTAAATAACATTAATTAATAACAAAATTATCAGTTTATTTTATTGTCAAAATTCAAAATTTTGTAAATAATTTTAGCTATTCGTTTAAGTTCTTATTACTTAATTGGCATATTTGTGTATTAAGTCGATCCAATACTTAATAAGCATCTCTTAAGTATTTTAATGTCGAATAAGAACCTATAAATCAGTTTTTGTGTTATTTTTATAATGTAGATTGTACCTACCTATTTGAATTTTAAATTTTGTTGAACAGTACAAAGTTTAGTTTAACTAACAAAAATCGTTTTTTTATTAAAATATAAAAGACCAATTCGTGTTTTGATTTAGTAGTTTAGTACCTGTCTTTTAATTTTAACTATATTGTATAGGATCCTATTTTATACGATAAGGTATTCGTTGCTGTAATTAGCGCGAATTAACCTACAAGTACTTATAGCTTATTGCACAATGTTTGACATCAATCAACACGGTCATGTGCATGATCTGCATTGTAAATAAATATATTGTTTGAGCAGACAACATTCTCATCAGAATGTCACGAGCGCTCACTGCTTGCGATACAACCATCGCCAAAATAAGAACACTACACACTCAAATATGAACCAAAAGGTTTAAAGATTTGTTTAAGAGTATATTCCTGAATTTGTCTCGGCTCTTTGAAAGATCGGCTCTTGTAAGAATCCTATTTTGTTGTTCATGGTATTGATTGTAAGAATTGCAATGAAGGATTGCCGGCGAGGATATCGGACGTGTTCAAAAATGACCCATTTTTCGCTGAGGCCGATAAATGGGCTGGTTTTGATCGTTCGCTCCGAGGGAGGTCCCCGACACCGGTCAAGCCCAGGATAAGCCAACCGCGTGATTGCGAGGTCGCATTCGATGCTGACGGTAAGGGATGCAGAACCCTCACACCCTGTATCTTCGTCACGACCCCCACTCTCTTAGAACTCTACCACACTCTACTGAACAGATTTATGATACGGACTTTTTATTCAAATAAATTCGCCATTTCTTGCCACCTTCCACTGTCAATTTAATTTACCTTTTCGTAGTGAATGGGACATTGAGACATCTTTATTCACGACAACTTCCTCTGTAGTTAGTTTTCTGCGTTCCTTTTATAGTAATTGCAATAATGTCCGAGTGTATGTGTTCTTCTACATCCCAACATGCAAAACCAGGCATGCATGCAAGAAACTTTATAACGATAATGCCTTCCATTTCATAAAAATACCTAAGTTTTCATATTAACTTTTATTTATAAATACGCTTTCGTTTTAATATACGAACCTAAATGATTAAGATTAACAGTTTGTTCTTAATTGCTTTGATAAATATCTTTGACGCATGACATTATATTGAAGCCAAATGATGCATCGCATTCCGTCCGTTAATTGCTTGTGTGTTGTGGCCGATGACGAAGTACAGTGAGAGAGTGTCTGTTGTCCCGAAACTAAATGGTTGTGGCGTGTAGGTGCGCCGTTGTACAGCGCTGGTGGACTCCGACGCAGGCCGTGGGCTGACATTTTCAACCCGAGCCCCTCTCTCCCGATCTCGGCGATCACTCGGGACCCGTTCTGGTACGACTGGCCGGAGCTGAAGCCGTTGGCGCGGTGGGACCGCAGCCCCTCCTACATCCGCGACTCCTACCTGTCGCCCGTCAAACGAACCTTCCTCTGGGACAAACACCCGATCAGGCCTTTAGGTTAGTGGCCCGCTGTATATAATGCTCCCCGAGCTGCTGCGGCTCCGCTGTATAAAAAGGCCTTTCATCAACACAATTCTTCTTCTTATAACTTTTAATTTTGACACGTCCGATTAAGGAGATTTTTAATATCATCTCTGGTTACAACAGATTTAATGATGGCAGACCTGAACGTGGACGAAATAAGCAAGACTTTACCGTACATTCGTAGTCTATAAAATGAGAGACGCAGGTATCTGGATATTGAATTACCAATGTGACGTTCTTAGATCCTTCTTCTGTGAGAGTCCTATATAGAATGTTATCAGAAAACGAATCTCATTGAATTTGTATCTAACCATTACAGTCATTTTAACGCCACTCATTTCAGCTTAACAGGATTGTTCCTCGTTCATCATTCTTCAGTGACTTCAAACACCTCATGAAAGTATGCATTACACTATATAAATAGGTACTCCTGTTTGTTTTGTCAGCATCTATTTTACATTTTGTTCCATTATTCCATGTCATATCATAGCACAGCCGACTTCATTGTTCATTTGTTTTATCATCGTTGTTTTAATAGGAATAAGTAGGTTAGTAGGAGATAAGAGTAAGCTACTTTAGTTTTTATGTCTACATTACATTAAATTTATTCATCTAGAAACCTACGTTGAACGTAGGCTAGGTACTATAGAGTATTTTATTCTATAAATACCTTCACTGATACGTTCCAGATTCTTCTATAGGAACTACTTACGATAAGAAATATCAAGTTATTTACATAAACCATTGTAGTTTTAAATTTATAGGAATTATCAGGCATGGTGTTTAATTTTGTGTACCTGGTTTGGTACCTATTATAAATATACAACAGTTATAAGTTCTATTGTATATAATAGTTCTATATTATAAATATGATGATCAGTTTTAATCGCCCATTAGTGTATAAGTAACTGTATTATCATTTTATTTTTAATTTCAGCTGCTGCTTTCTAGAGGGAGATACGCCGAACCAACGTTAATTTTAAGTTGAACAATTTATTGAATTTATATTTTAATGACTTTCCTGTTCATTATTTACCTTGACTATGTTAATTAAATTAATTGAAAAATAATTTTTAACCATTTAACTAAATTCAAAGAAGATTAAAAAAATCAGAATAAATTAAAGAATTAATATTTCACAAGATCTCAAAGACTGCAATAACATAGTCACTGCCGCAAATGTAAAATTGTTATTTTTTTGTTTAATTATTATACCTAAACATTTTTTATTTAAAATGGAAAAAAATAAATAAACTTTAAAAAAACTAACCATTTCTTTTACTTTCTATGGAAACTAAATAAATACTTACTTAGGTAGGTACCTACCTATATTGTATCTCTACGGCCACACTGTCGTGCGAAACTGGCCAAACTGATTCGCGATAGGACAAATTCTTTGGCCAGACGTGTCGCGACAACGCAAATGTTCGCGTTATCGCGATAGTGTGGCCGTAGCATAACAGTTTGTAAGATTGACTTATTTTACCGCTACGCTAGTCGTAGCGTTACGTAAGTAATAGTCGTAGCCTACTCTGAGAATAAGCTTTCCAATAATAAAATAATTATGCAAATAGACCCCATATTTGATGCATATGGGTATGGGTTATTCTAGGAGGATTTTACATTTTCAAGTTTTCTTTAGGTATAAAACCCTGAGTCTTCTAATAAAATATTAGTACTTAACTAGAAATACTTACTTTGGGATTTAGGATATCAGTAGTACCTACAAGCCGGAGAAAGTCTCGCCCAAATACCTAGGTACTTTTAGCTTTTTCATTAAAGCTTACCTCTAGAGAATAAACTATAATACTAAATTAAATATTTACCTAATCTATAAGAATATAAAGAAGATACAGGAGTATAACATTCCGTAAAAGTAAGTTGCTTCGAGAAAGGGATTAAGTACTTATAATGAATGATTGGACTTCAAATACCTAGTTATTTTCAAATTAGAAATTACATGTAGGTACACACACACCTTTCAATTTACGTACTTAGTCAATTCACTTAGACCTCAAGTAGAAATATTCTATTTAGGGTACTTATAATAATTTAAAATCGGATGCATGAAGTTAAAGATACATTTCTATTAAACCTAGTCCTGCTGAGTCAAAGTTAGATTTAATTTGTCTGATAATGAACTCAGCATCATGCTATCAGGCGTTGCCGAACTCGCTAGTCAAAGCGTAAAGGATAAAGGGAAAGTACAAAGTAACCTATAAACCTGATCTAGTCTTGCGTCATCAAAACGAACTATACCTAAGTATGCTCATAAGGCTAGCTCAGCTTACAAAATATTAAAAAAGACTCCGAATAAATTCCTGCCTATAAGTAAACCCGCGAAAATATGTTTCCAACAAATAATTTGTTCAATGTAACATTTCCGGTTTATGTTATCTATGGTCTGCTCATCAAGCCATCAAGCTGTCAAACTAGGCATCTCTTTCTCATGTATTGCCATTATATTTTAACTTGCTTTAAAATAGGCAAAAAATAATCGTTTAATTTGACTAACACAATCTATGAAATAATATTCAATGTTTTATTATATCGTTAGAAACCTAATTATATTGTTTCAAAACATTTAAAGATAGACTATAGTGCACTCAGTACCATACTTATGTAAAAAAATAAAAACACAAAAAAGGTATTTTATAAATCTATTATTAAATACTTATAGTGAAATAAATAAGTCATAGATTTGGATAGTGCACACGCAGTATTATTTCGGTCCAGACTGTACACCCTTTGCTAACCCGTCTCACTACACCGTCTAACTTGTATTTCATTTAAATCTGCTTGCTCCTCTGTCAATTAAAAGTAATCTGAAAAAAAAAGAAGTTATGTTTACTTACTTATGTAAAGTTTGACAAGCTGTAGGTTTTTCCCCCCCAAAAATCCTTTTATGTTAATCAAATATAAGTAAATGTTTATCTTGGGCGGGAATTGAACTCGTAACCTTGGGCATAACAGGCAGGTTCACCACCAAATACTGTATAGTCTTTGACTCGGTCGTCAATCAAGAATTGTTATTTGGTATTTCACGAACTTCGATAAGTTATGTAAATCATTACAAACGGTATTATTTTTTTTTTATCATTAACTTACCTATTTACTATAATGAAAAAATATGTCGAGTATTTAACTAAGAACTGACAACACAAACCTGTAACAGTCAAAATCCATATGTGTATTTAATTTTAAGGAAATAAAGTGGCCTGCTGCTTACTTTTTTCTATAATCCATTAGTCATTCTTTAGAATAGTATGTGGGGCATCACTTTTACATGCTTTTAGATTATTTAATATTTTCAATTTATAAATAAAGATTTAAAACACGGAGCACTTGATACTAAAGACACTGACAATAAATAAATGCCATTATGACATTGTCACCGAGTTTCCAATTTCTGCCGTTTCACGGGACAAGCGGTCGGGGAGGAAGTTTAGCTTAAACTGTCTTGTTCCATTAGTAAAAAGAAAAATTGACAAATGTCAGGAGTGTCAATTGTCAATGTCAACAAGCAACAACAAAATAGCGGTTAGAAATTTAAATTTTGTTTTGTTTGATTTTTATGTTATCGGAGAAGCACAATATTTTGTTTACTTTTAATTAAATTTCATTGAAAATCGATTTATTTCTCGTATATAAATGTCTGAAAAGATGGATGAACCTATAGACGTTGAATTGAATGACCCAGAAGTAACATTCGTTATTTTAGTAATTTTGAAAGAGTTTGGAAATATCGTCAATTTAGTCAGGTAAGTTGAGCGTGAGTTTTTATAACTTCTACAACATATCGAGCTTAGTTTTGTGTCAGGTCAGTTACTATTATGAGATGATATAGTGAATGCGTATGTTATGTTATATTTAGTCTTCAGTTTGAAGCGTATTTTCCAATGGAAATAAAACAGTCTAGTGGCTGTCATACAAAACAAAGTATTGATAATAGATTACTTAATATTTTACACCTAGAATGTTTTGCGTATTATTGTGAAAATTAATCCTCAACGTATTAAAGTTTACTTATCTTCAAGTACTAGTTATATTAAATATAATTTTATAAAGTTATTACCTGGTATGTGTCCTAAACATTACAACTTGGGTTTAAACTTGTAATAATGACATAAACATTTATTTTTATTAAAATACTAGCTGCGCCCCGCGGTTTCACACGCGTAGTTCCCGTTCCCGTGGGAATTTCGGGATGAAAAATAGATGTTGGCCGATTCTCAGACCTACTGAATATGCTCACAAAATTTCATGAGAATCGGTCAAGCCGTTTCGGAGGAGTATGGCAATGAAAACTGTGACACGAGAATTTTATATATAAGATATAGTCCCATTGTTTATATTACTATATAGGATCACTAAGTAAATATTATTATTTTATAGGAATGAAGACTTTCTTGAGACTGTCCCCAAAGCTAAACTAAGAAGAGTGAAATGGGTACCGATGTTCAACTGCCTGAAGAAAGGAATATTTGACGAGATGGTCCAAGAGCTTACATCTATGTGGGAGTATGAAAATATTCCTGAAAAATTACAACAATTGGAAAAACAGAAGGAGAAATTTTCTGATGTAAATGAAGATCAAACCTTATGGTGAGTCATGTATAATTCTTTATTGTTATTACTTATTAGAACCACTCTGGCCTCGATCGGGTACCCTATTACCACCAGGTAGACCAGTGGTCACTTACCAGGTCCAATGGTTGTGCTTTTAATCTAAACACAACAATTTGTTCCAAATTAGTTCAGCCATTTTCCTGTACACATTTGCAGGATACATAGTAATTTATTTGTTTATAGAATTAACATAACTGATATATTTAATTAATAATAAATTTTTCAGTGGTTAAAATAAACATGTTTTTTTTTATTTTCAGGCGTCCACAACTAGGTGATGTAAAAGCACAACTAAGAGCCAGTGATGTGGTTAATCTAAAGAAACAAAAGGTGCTGCTTGAATCACTTGCCAAAGAATATGAATCAAGGGTGAACAGACTTAAAAAGATTTTATCAGCCAAAAGAGGATACCTAAAAGCATTGCAAATGGACATTCAGAAATATGAAAAGAAAAATAATGATCACATTTTAAAATTGGAACTGGATTTCGATAATCACTCAAATTTAGTAAGATCTATACTACAAACAGACAAAGTGGACATAGAAGAGAGTTGGACTAACAACATGGAATAAATAACTAATCACAATAAATTATTTGAATAAAATTTATATTTCAGAAAATTGTACACACTTGAGAAAAGTACAACAAAATTTCATAATAATGTAATAATTTCAAACTAAATAACTTCAGTAACTTATCATTCACTAGGTGTAGATGAAAATAGAGAAAATTTTAATTGTGTTAAGTTTAAAAGTGTTAATAGTAAATAATGTTATTCTAATATTGCTGCTATCCAATACCAGCTAGTTTATGATACAGTAAATATTACAAAATAACTTGACATTGTAGCCACATTACATTGTTTGTATCTGATAACATTGAATTATTAAGCAAGCACAAGAAATACAAAATATAGTATTAATAAGTAATGTCAAATTTAATAATTAGCAAAGTATAAACTACGTAAAATGTTAAAAAGTACAATAATTTCGTAAATGCAAACTAAAAAATGAAACAAAATAAACCTCTTAGTTTTAATAGTAATATTTTTATTAATGAAATATAATATTTGACATGTTAACATAGCTATAAAATAAAATTGTACAATGCAAACCTGCATATAATTTTATTATTTATATCATAATATTTAGCAATTGCACTATTGTTGCGAGGACTACACTGCTCCTACCACACTCCAATCAATATTGAGTAATTATAAGCCTCAGATGGGAGATCACGACAACTTTAACAATTTTGAAATGTCTACTTAATTTATAAGAATAATACTGTGTGCAAAATAAAACTAATTTCACTGGATGTGACGGGTCGCTCCCTAAGCACAATGTGTTTGTTTGCAATGAGTCCTAGAACAGAAATAACACTTACACTATGACAGGTGAAGAGGCGAGTGGTCATTGAGGTGGCGACTGGCGGCCTCGAGTTCGCGTGGCCGACAAGCACCACAGTGGGCCGCGTCGCCACTTTGGAACCAAACCAAAACATACATGACAATAACATACCCATCTAAGCCAGTTGACAACTGAAATTTTAAAATCAACCAACCATCGTCATCTATACAAGACCTATCCAATAATTTACATTTATAGGCACATTAGTTACTGAATAATCAAGCAATGTGCTTTCGATCCTACAAATTAATGTTTAATAAACATGTTATTATTGTAACAACTCGTGTCCAATGCCCGCATCTTTAAGATAACTTGCCACAATCAAACTCTTTAAAATCAACAAAACAATTTACTATATAACACAACAGGGACATTATGGTTAGGCTGCCTTGGAACAGGGATCGAAAAAGCAAATGTCAGAGGGGCATCGCCGAATATATCTGTCCTTTGACTCGCAAGTCTGTAGAACTAATTCATAAATTAATATCACTCACATTAATAATAAAAATTAAAAATAAGAAGGCACAAGCAAATCGATAAATAATTTAAAAGTTATACAAGGGTGACATATTATTCGGCTCTGTCCAATGACCACATTAAACATAATAATTATAATACATGATATAATTAATTATTTGTAGCATTCCTCTCACTGTGCAGCATACTAGATCCCGGATGTCAGTTATTTTTTCTTAGGTGGTGATCGCTGAGGCGTGGCCGGCCTGCCGCTGTTGATGCCATTGTACTGGTATTTCGCTTTTTTCTCAGAAGGTTTCAAAATCTGCAAAGATTTTGCAATTCATCAAATTAATTCACTATACTAGTAACACTACATGCTATATTATATAAACTTTTGATTATATTATGATTATATTATACCTGGAAAGAGCACATTAGCGTTTCGTCAACGGACATCATGCCACCAGCGTTGTCAAACTCCCCGCAGTAGTTTGGTGCGGAGAATAGCGTAACCAGTTGTCGTTTAGCAAAGAATTCGTATCCATCTTCAACCACCTGTACAAACAGTCATAAATAACGGGATATATTAATTATTCATAGTTTACACATTCAAATAAAACATTTTGTCATTTGAAGTAATTGTTTGTGTGTAAATAAGTGTTACTTTACCTGATGGGCTCTACAAATGAGGTCCAAATCGTGTCTGTTGAGGAATTTGCTGACGACGTCGGGCCCGAAGGTGAATGACACACCGCGGTCGTTCTCGCCCCATCCTTGCACGTCTTTATCCGGATCGGACCACAGGAGATCACAGAGCAATCCTGGAATATAAACAAAAAATGTGAATTATAATAAGGGGTCTTGACAATCTCGTCACCTTCGTGCAAGGAAAGGGGAGGGGTAGATCTTCAACTAGCAGTGGGACTATATTGGTTGACAAAACAATATTACATTCATAAGCTATGCCTACATTATCGCTCGAAGTGCATCTGTATTAGCGGTATGACGAATTTGTTTAGCCAGACGTGTCGAGACAACGCCTTCTCTTTATCGCGATAGTGTAGCCATAGTATTAGCTAAAATGGTTGGATGATCTCATGTCGTGCCAGCCCAACGCTATCGAGTTGGCTTCTCACTAGTGCAATCATATTTGAATCAAGTCTTGGCTATCGATATGAAGAAGATTAGCTAAACATATCTATAGTGTTTAATGTTTAGCATACCTGTATCAGGAACGTCAGTAGGTCTCATTATTCGCCTGATCTGTTCCATGCCCTGCAAATCTGGCGAGAGCCCGCCGTGGCAGCAGAATATCTTCTCATCGATGATGGCGGCGATCGGCAAGCAGTTAAAGCAATCCGTGAACGTCTTCCATAATTTGATATTGTATCGGCGTTTGCACTCGTCGTAGAAACCTGGAATTTAAGAATTTTGTGTTTAAATGGTTTGTTTGATGTTAAAATGACTGGCAGAAGTGTTCAAGTGTTTCTATACATAGAAATTAGGTATCAGGCGCGCTATAAGTACATATCTTTACAAAAATAAAACTATAAAGATATGTATACTTGAGAACATAACACTAATATATTTGAACGAGGTACATAATTTAATAAGGAATTTCTAATTAGAATGTAAATAACAACGAACGTACATATTTACGTTGTACAAGTATGAGTATATACTCGTAACGTAATTGTATGTACTCATTTTCATTATACTACTCGTATATGCATGCGAGGTAAATGTAATAGAATGTTTATAATCTAAGAGGAAATATTTTTCTATTGTAGATAAAACCATGACGAGATTAAAATACAATAATGTACCTATGTAATGATATTGTATTGTTTATTACCGTATTGTACCTACCTATAATGTTTCCTATTCTTTACTAAAAATTACAAAAATGGAAGAGGTTGGTACTCTTTTTAGCTGATAATATTATTCATATCATAACAATAAGTATCAGTTTGTAGACATAGTGAATCACGTAGACAAGACAAGGGCGATGTTTAATTAAAAAGGTCATGAACGTAATAAAGCTATTCGCCAATTTTCCTTAATACAATTAAAACTAAATATTGTCATAGTACACCACAAGAAGTAGTCCCAGTATTATTTGTTTCTACTGTTGCTAATATATTAACTAATTGGCAAATATCCAAATGTAAGTACGTAAATGTTTAATCAACAACTGAGAGCGATTAATATCAAGAATGTTTGTTGGTTTCGTGTAAGTATTAACTAAAATACAAGTGTCTCAATACTATATTTGAAAAGTATATTTTGATAATGGAATGGTTTGTTTAACGTGAAAATTAACGATTCGTCAAGGTCTTCGAAGATTATACTTTTACATTGGTAAAACAGTCATCAATTCTATATATCTATCTATATTGACAAATTGTAAGATTTGTCAACATAACTAATTACAATTAGACAAAGACATGCATTAAAAATAATTCAGGTGTGTGTTTTACTTAAAATTAGCATATTACTCATTTTACAACATAGATAAATATAGAAATATAATTAGACACTTATTTTTTAGTGTTAAATACCAACTTACTTTCATATCCAGTGCAGCGAATAAGTATAATAAAAAATAATTAAGTACAAAAATAATTACCATAAATACGGTTTATGCTGGCGCATTCGTGATTGCCTCTGAGTAGGAAGAAGTTTTCAGGATACTTGATTTTGTATGCGAGCAGAAGGCATATTGTTTCGAGTGACTGCTTGCCGCGGTCCACATAGTCGCCCAGAAACAGATAGTTGGCTTCTGGCGGGAATCCACCATATTCGAAGAGACGCAATAGATCGGTGTACTGGCCGTGTATATCACCTGCAAACAATATATTATCTCACTTATTTAGTCAGAAAACTAAGACTAGGCGTATGCTGAGACACAGGCGACGCAGGCCGCAGGCACGTGCGACGCAGACTCAGCATACGCCTAGCTTAAGTGCTAAGTACGCAGATAAGTGTACACTTGAGTTTTGGAGATATTTATCTTTAAGAACAATAATCTATACTATTATTAAAAAGCTGAAGTGTTTGTTTATTTGAACGCGCTAATCTTAGGAGCTACTGGTCCGATTTTAAAAATTCTTTCTGTGTTAAATAGATAATAGATATACTATTTATCGGAGACGGCTATATCATCACATCATGCTAAGACCAATAGGATCACAACACTACCAAGTTCAAGTATAAAAGTACGTAGGTAGGTGTGTGGACCACATCTACAATGAATGAATTTATTTATTGACCTAGTTCTAATAAGAAGTGTAAGACACAGTTTTAACAAACACCGCTCACATACGGGATATGGATCATAACAAAAATGTGGTAAATTCTAAATATAGAATAGAACATGTAAATATGTTTATAGATACTAAAATTATAATGAGTGTTCTGTTTCTATTAAACTTCTAAGTTTTCAAGGTAATTTTCCAATACACTGTAAACACATTCAACCAGTTATTTAAATCCGAATTATTATTTTTAAAATATATTTTCTTGTAAACACAATATTTAACATTCAAATACTAATTCTTCTTAACTAAAAAGGATGATTTTTCCAATTGGGGTCAGTTTTTAGTTTAACCAGATTTGGTAGAATGTCAGTATTTTACGTGAAGCGAGTGAGTAGAAATAATAGGTATAAAATGCGAAAAAGAGTTAGCGCTTTCACATCTAGTTTGCATAAACATTGTCAGGGGAATAGAATAGGATAAGGTCTCTTTATTATGTATCTTATTCCCACGGAATTCGAACTACGCGGGAATTGCTACCTACGTTACAAAAAATAATGCCAATTATTCACACTAGAGTGAAGGACACAACACCTATGTCTAGAGAAGAAACTTTTTATAAATCATGCTTAGGTTGAGGATCAGAATCAGACCTCATACATCTGATACATCATATTCAGTGTGGTAACCACTAAGCTACATAGGTATGTCGACTTATTTCTGCTATGCTTAGGAAAAACAAATTCGTCACAACAATAATGACTAATAAAGAATGCTAGATAACTAGTGTGGGTCACCAAGGTCACAGCACAGTTAGGGTTTCATTTATTATAAGTAACAGAATTCGGTATTATTTTATACTTTAACATAATATTACAATAATCTTACTTAAAATATTTATATTTTTGTATGTTACTTAAAAATTATAAATTAATATTATTAGTCACCATAAGAGGTGTTACTTAAATCACCACACTGCTTCAATTATCTGCTACTGATGATGATGTTACTGATATTTAGGCCCCATAAAAGATTAAGGGCCGATTTTTCCAATTCCTACATATAGGATTCAAACTGGAAAGATCTTAGTATTAAAAAATGTTTTCATACAAGTGTAGTAATACAGTCTTTTACATTATAGTAAACATGTCTTACTTAGTCATATTTATTTATAAAGATATGTTTGTTTATTTAATATTTGACTGTTTGTTATACCTATCAGGTAGAGGAATTTTGGTACACAGATAATTTATTACCTGGATTAACACATAGGATACTTTTGTCCAGAAAATATTCAGAGTTCATAAAAAAACAACAATCAAGTAGGCTACTAGAAAAAAATACTATGAAATGGTATGAGATTTTTTCAACTGCCATTATTTTTGATTCATGAATTTTATTCTCAACTTTTATTTAACTTATTAATTTGCCATGAGGAATATAAATTTTCCAGTAAAGTAGTCAAAACAAATTTAAAAATAGACTTTTCTATACCTACATTAATCATATAAACATCAGTTACAAATCACATTTAGTAGATACACTATAAACTACACAACTGTAGGTAGCTTTGGTATAGGGCTATGCAGGTTCTACTCCAGCTCAAGGCAAATATTTATGACTAATATGGACATATCTCTCATTTACTTAATTGAAGTATTTAAATTTAAAATAACACATATTTTATGACTAAATATTGGTGTGTATTAAATGCATGAATATTTATTGGACTAGACCTACTTAGTTTTGGTTACCTTGAACAGTTTATTATTACTAAATGAGTACTAATACTTTACCACAAATTTTGAGTGGCGCCTCCAATTCCAGTAGTATTGGCTGTTGCAGAAATATCTCCCGGGATTTGGTACAAAGGCCCCGGACCTCTGACTCTGACATCTGCACTGTTTTGCCGGGCCTGCATCCTCGAACTGTCACAAATACACAAATCACAATTATATTTTATATTGTACAATATTTTATTACAATGTCTTTATAGTAGAAAAAACTTAAGGCATTGTTCTTGCTATGTTCATATTGCAATTAGAATGGCTTCAGTAACTACAAGCGAGTCAATTAACAATAAGAAGCTTCTCATTATGAACTGTAACAATTGTTTACAAGCAAAAACAAATTGAATGCCATAGTTGTTCATAAAGTACTAACACAAACACAGAATACCTTACTGACACAACTATTTCTGATATTGATATTACTACCATGCTTACTTTATAACTCATTTCAATATAAAAATACTTAATAAACAATACAATTGGGTCAAACTGACATCACAGTAGAATCATTGCCGTAATAAAACATTTGACAACATGCTACATTAGGTCAATTCAATACACAAATTTATATGGGTTAAGTTTCAAATCAAAACATTGTTTGCATTGACCTTTCATTGCATTAAAGTTAATTTGATTTTCAACCTTGTGGGTGGTAAAGAGACATCACAATAGGTTTATGGGTCTTATAAGATATGAGATAGTAAGGTACTGGATGCCAATATCTGTCCTCATAACATCAGTGGTTATTTTTAGGTTGATGGAAAACCAAATAAATTCAACTGAAGAACATAAATCATACAGTATCTGATAGGAGCTTTGATTGCACCAATCACTAAAGAATGAAGAAAATAAACAATCTAGCTGAATACTTTGGCAAGAATTTTAGGTATAACCATACATTCTCCTGAAAAGATGTCTTTGAATTTCCCTTTTCTCCTTGCTGTTTCCTGTTGCAGCCTGTATACTGTGGTAACCCATCAAAAAGCAGCATAATAAAGTGAAATAAACATGTTAAATCAAGTAAAGTAACATAACAATGCGATTCAAGCGTAATAATAGGCCCATGGAAGTGTTCCATGCTATTAGAATCTTGACATTCTGCTAGTTATTAGAACATCTATTTTTACAACTATATTGTACTTTTTTAAACGGTGATTTATTTCTACAGCTTAGGTAAATGTTTGCGGTTCGTCTAAATATCTAACATTATAGAAGAATTAGATAAGAATTGAGGATAATCGATTTATTTATGAGTTTGACGTTTCTAAACCTACATAGTACGTGATAATTACGCAATAAGAGCATACTGAGCGAGGTTCCAATATGTTTGTACTAAAGTTTATGAGTTAAAAAGATAAGATAGATGTGTGTATCTAATGAGAAAATATAATTACCTTCTAAAAGTCTGTGAATTAGACTGTCAACATTGAGTTCGTCAGCCATATTTACTACACGAATAATGAAATATGTCAAAAAGTCAAATCTTGTCTCATTTCTCGGGAGTCGGGTACACAACCAAAACCAACGCCAATTCTGTTGTCTTTGCTTAACTACTGTCTATGCTTGCGCATCAAATCGTGATGGTAACTGTGGTAACTAAACGATCAATCACGAAATTCACAATATTCTGGGGGAAAGGAAAATAAATTATCTCATTAAAGAAATAAAACAGAAGTGAGTAGTCATCAAACGCAGCTACACTAATCATTTAGTGTGTTATCTATTAAACAATTAAGTACTTAAGTTGTACATAAATAAGTCTATTCGTTGGTTGGAGAGACAAGACCTTATGTAGGCCCTATTCATTCATTTCTGAATTCATTTATAAATTAATGATCTTGCTAACTTATCTTTTAAACATTCTAAAGGGGTACAATACAAAGTAAATTAATAATACAAACAACATCGAGATTTCATCGAAATATAAAACGATTATTTATGTTATCTGTTCCGAAAGCAGAGTGAATGAGTGGAACAAGATGTCCAAAATGTCCATAGACATTTTTAGACGGTGGAAGTAGACAATCATGACTTTATTTTTAAATCTCATTTTGCGGGCAAAATGTCGCTGTTCTTGATTGTCAAGTTATTTTCTCATCGTACTAATGTGCCGTTCAGGTTCGGGCGCATAGTATGTATGAAACGCCTTAGTTTGGCGTGTACGTTCTATTTTATTTTAGACAAGACTTGACGGCTGCCTTGTAAAACTTAATGGTATTCTGTTCGAGTTCGATCTTACTTTGGTTGGGTTTTTGTAAACAACACCAACGAAACTGCAAATTTCCAATGTAGATGTTTGGAAATCATAGATATCACTTGTGAGAAAGGTATTCATCGAAGCAGGACAACCCAAACGTTTAATCTCAGATTGTAACCGATGGAGGACAAAATGGATAGTGATCGCAGCTATAGTGGGGACAGTAGCAGCACTTCCGAAAGCTCCAGCGGAAGTTCTGATGGTGATGAGGATTCCATGGAGCCGGTTCGTATTCTCGGCCAAACACTGGAGCTACCCCAGGAACTGTGCGAAGATTACTCCATATTCAAAGAGTTCTTCTCAATGAAGACTTGGGAATCCTTAGATGATAAACACAAACAAGAACTCAGGCAATATTTACCAAAGTTCACCGAAAACGCTGAAGAAGAAACAGAGAAAACTATACAAATGTTGTTCAACTATGAAACTTTTCATTTTACTTCACCTCTTAGTGATTTTTATAATAATTTGAAGCAAGGTAACTACAGACCAGATATTGCTAAGATGAGAAAGTTTTTGAAGAAAGCTAAATCGAAACAGCAAAAACATAAGGTAAATGCATCTTCCAGTATCATTTTAAGTCATAAACCTTATTAGTAGTACACAAAAGACTTTATGTATAGACGTTACTCAATAAGTAACTATAATATTTAAATTTCAGGTCAAATCTTACTATGCAAAGCTATTACCGGAAGTATTAATATCAAGGGAGCGTTTGCTGGCTGCTGCTAAATCGGCTCCTCCAGGGCCGGCACCGAGCGTCCCATTATTACCACCTAAACCTTCATCTAAGAATAACTATAAGCCGGTTTACTTGAGGGCTAAACAGCGGTATTTTGAGGAGTTAGCGGCTATAAGGAGTGAAGTTGGAGGAGATGAGACTGAGGATGACAACTATCCTGAAGGCCCACCGGAACCTCCAAGTAGAAAGAGAAAAAATGCAATGGGACCTGTGAGTATACATAATCAATTAAATAGCTTTGATAATAATCAGTAGAATAATAATAATAAGTACTTGAAATATCGGAAACAAATAATATACATGGCAAATATCCCGTTAATTATAATAATTTGAGTGCTAATAACCATGATAACTATAAAAACTATGTTCTTTAATAATAAGTTATGTTCCAAGTAAAATCCTATTTCATCTAAATCCATTCAGAGGGTTTTGTATGATTGAATGAAAACACATCAAAATGCAAAGTCTCACATAATAATATGATACATCTTATCCATTTTAATGTCACCATTGATTATTCTCATCTAGACACCCAAAAAGAAGTTAAATATATTTGTAGAGTAAATTAATTTATGAAATAACTAACAATTCTTAAAAGAAATGCATATGATTTACTACAATATCCATGATAAACATTATAATCTCATTAGTTTTGGAGTAAAGTAAATGTATACCTTTCTATATACTCTCCAGTTTTTTATAACTCAACCAAGTATAAAAGATTTTATTTGTTTAAATTACTACAGTCTGGTGATAGCGGTATATCAGGGACATTGGGTGGCTCCGATCAAACCACTCTCACATCATTGCAATGTTTAAAGAATGTTCTGCAAGCTCATAGGTTTAGAAGGCAATATAGAGAGGTAAGAATATCTTTATTTGTATAATATACAGGCTCTGCCACGAGATTTTACCCATGTATATCCCATTCCCATGAGAATTATGGGACTGGGATATAGTTATAAGGAACATCTGAACCAAATTTCATCTAAAACGGTTTAGTAGTTTTTGTGATAAAGAGTAACAAACATCCTTACCTCCAAACTATTAGCTGGATAGAGAGAGTTTGAATCAAAGAATAAGTTTTACTATTTCTATTTATTGAATTTCAGAACCACCCAGAGCTAAACACAACTGGGATAACTCTAGAAGACATAAAACAAAGGGTGGCTATTGTGAATGGTGCTAAAAAACTTATGTTTGGTGGTCCCAAGGCATCAGCTCAAAAGATAAAAAGAGGGCCAAAGAAAGAATCAATGTCAAAATCTGTGAAACTGGGTGAAGGAAAAGCTTCCAAAAAAATTAAAGAAGAGGTTGAAAGTGTTGAAACCAAGCCAGTACTGCCAAATATAAAAATAAAGCAAGAAATAGAGGAGTCTGATTCAGAAAGTTCATCATTTGTTGATCCTGTAGCTAGTCCCAAACCAATAAAGAGACTCTCAGAACATATTGAAATCAAACAAGAGATTGACAAATATCCCAACATATCAAAGTACTGTTTAATTTTATGTAATAGATATCTTTATAGTTTGTTATCGGTTTTCTATAAATTAACACTTAATTTTCAGCACAAGCTATGATTCTAAACTAGAGAGTATGATAAAACAAGAACCTCCAGATCCATATATGAAAAATCACCAACCAGTGCCTATCAAACTAGAAGACTTGGATGGAATCGGTAAAGTCATCGTTTTAGAACCTTTTCTGTTTTATTTATTTTCCCCAAATCAGTAATCATCCACTAAATAATGTCAATCGAGTATATTTATCTTGTCATAATAACTTACAGATATGATGGCCCTTCCCATAGAGATAGCCGACGACGCGTGCGAAGTGATCCACGTGGAGACGTCGTCGGACATGCTGGACGACGCGACCGTGGAGATCGACGAGTCGCTGACGGAGACGACGCACGCCAGCTTCCTGTCGCTGGTGCGCGCGCTGTTTCCCGCGCGCGACGCGCACCGCGCCTCCAAGCAGCAGCTGCACGCGCGCTGCGCCGCCGTCATGACCTCGCCCATCGCGCCGCTCAACACCTGGTACAACCTGTCCGACCACTGGTGCGCCGAGCTCGACTCCGCGCTCGACTTCCTCGCCGGCGAGCGCGGCACGCACCCCGACGACTTCGTGCCCTACCTGCAGTACATCCCCGAGACGCAGATGTACCAGTGGATCGGCGCCGGCCGCGACTGCGACGCCATCCTCGGGCGGCTGTGCGAGCGCTGGCTGCGCTCCGCCTCACCCACCTTCCCGTTCCGGGAGCCGCCGCCGCCCAAGTACCCCACCACGTGGACGGTGCGGCCGCCCACCGCCGCCGACATCTGCGAGTTCCGCGCGCAGGAGCGGCGCCGCTTCCAGATCGCCGCCCGGCCCTTCACCTACACGCAGCACGGGTACCGCGCCGTGGTGGGCCCGTGCGGGCGCGCCTGGGCCACGGCGGGCGGCGGCGCGGCCGGCGGCGCGCTGCTGCGCTCCGACCGCCCGCGCCACGCCACCTTCGCGGCGCTGCTGCGCGACGCGCTCGCGCGCCTGCCCAACGGCGAGGGCACGCGCCACGACGTGCTCACGCTGCTCAAGATGTCGCAGTACGTGGCGCCGTGCTCCGACCAGGCGCTGCTGGGCGCCGTGTCCGCCACGCTCGAGCGCTTCCACTCGGCCAAGCGCGACCCCGTGGTGCGCTACGAGCAGCGCACGGCCGTGTGGACTTACCTGCACCGCAACCGCACCGAGGAGGACTGGGTCAAGCACGTGAGCGGGCGCGGGCGCGCGGCCAAGGCGGCGGCGGCGGCGGCTGCGGCGGCGGCGGCGGCCTTCGCCCCGCCCGCGCTGCCGCCGCCCGCCGCGCCGTCGCCGGACGCGCTGCCCGGCCTGCCGCCGCCCGCGCCAGTCTCCGCGCCCTCCCCGCTGCCCCTAGAGCCCGAGGTGTGCGTGGAGGAGGCGGTGGAGGCGTCGGACAGCGACGTGGACGTGGACGACAGCGGCGCGCCGCCGTCGGTGCCGCAGCTGTCGTCGGCACAGTTGCTGATGCAGGCCACGCAGACCCAGCCCAAGCCGGTCCCGCCTCCGTCGAAGCCCAAACCGAAGCTGGTCCCGACGCCGCCGCAGAAGAAGTCGTATACCCCGAAACAGAACAACCAGAAACTGACCAAGCAGGCGGTGCTCATGACGCAGTCGGTGAAGCAGGCGAACCTCCTCGCTCAATCCGTGAAGCAGGCCAGTTTGGCGGCTCAGCAGAAGGCCAACATGGTGCAGGCGGTGAAAAATAGCGTCTCCAAGCAGGCGATCCTCGTCCAACCGCCGAAAGCCGTTCCGACTACGTCGCAAATTAAACAGTCGGTACCCCCGAAAACCCCCAAGACCGTCCCTCCCAAACAAGTCATTGTGAAGCCGCCGCTGCAATCCCCCAAGTTGCTGGCGGCGCCGAGGCCGGCCGTGTCCCCGCAGGCGCCGCTGCCGCCGTCGCCCCAGCCGCAGCCCGCGCAGTCCCCGAAGCAGCCCGCGCAGTCCCCCAAACCGCCGCCGCCGTCTCCCAAACAGCCGCAGCCCGTCAAACAGCCGGCTCCTTCGCCCAAACAAACGACACCAATTATAAAACCAGTTGCTGCGACGAGTATCTCGAAAGTTGACGTTAAAAGTACCCCTGTGCCTATTATTACTCAGACTAATATTTCCATAGTGAAATCGATGCCTTCCATAGTAGCGACCCCAAATAAGTCCCCATTAATCAAACAACGGACTACATTGAAAACTGAAACTATTGTAACTCCTGTAAGTACTCATAAACTATAAATTGACTGTGTTATTGTAGAGATCGAAAAGTGTATAATAAGATGTTTTGTAGGTGGTTACAACAACTGCAGTAATGCCACAAGTATCTACTCACACTATTATTCAGCCGGTACCGGTAGTGAATCCACCTTTACTACAAACACAACCTAAGGTAATAAATAATAATCCAAATAAACTAAAACTATGACATTGTATAAATATCTCTTAACTAATTTTATAATAATTATATAATTATTGTAGGTGATTCCTGGCACAAGATCATTATTGATTAGACCACCAAATATTCAAACTACAGTGACACCTTCATTTGCAGCTGCAGTTGCTCAGGTTTTGAACCACTATACTTATGTTTTTTTTTATTTTACATTTTTGTAATGTGATAAAATTAATATTTTGTAATAAAATCTTGCAGACACCTACAAATTCTAGAAGGGGAGTAGTCAGAGTTCTAAGTCCAGCCAATCCATCCTCTGGTAAATCGCTTATATCGCCACGAGCTCTCTTACAAGGTATATAACAGGGACTTATATGTATAGGTTGGTTTTCTAAAGTTGGCACTATCACAAAACAATAATCAATAATGAGATTTCAATATGCACAAGCGAAACTTGTCTCCTTCATACTTAAAAGATTGGTCGCGCGCGAAATATTGATTTATGAGATTAATGATTTATGAAAGAGTCGCACGTAAGTGTAACACGCACATCTGTTGTCGTGCCAGCTTTAGTTAATCGATCTGTAAATGTTTCATTCTAAAAAATATCTTATGTAATACTTCAATACAAAATATAAATATTTTTTCAGATAATCCAAATATAAAGAAACGGAATTGTATCACTACATCGGTAACTACGATAGCACAAGTATGTAATATGTTTTGAAAAAAAAAAACTAATTTCTTAGTACTTTATTTATATTTGTTTATGATAAAATCGAAATGTTTACTTCCAGGGAGCCCCTAATATGACTACGGTTGTGAGCAGCGCGCCTACAATAGTAACGACCGCCGCGTCCACTCCTACGAGAACTGTGCAGCTCGCCGGCGGTAGGACCGTCCAGCTGGCCGCCAATCAAACGGTGCAGTTACCGGGAGGACAAGCTGTTCAACTGAGTAGTGGACATACATTACAACTATCCGGTCTCCAACTTTCTACCCACAGCGTCCGGTTACCCAGTGGTCAAACGGTACAACTTGCTACGCCGATGCAAGCCCTAAAAGCTTCTACGGCTGTGAAAAATTCTAATCCTCGTATAGTTCAAACGTCGGCAGGCAAAGCGCAATCGGTCCAGATACCGGTTTCCACAGTTCAGCTGACGGGGCAAACTGTTCAAATCGCCGGTCAGACGGTTCAACTGGCCGGCCAAAGTGTCCAGTTGACCGGTCATACTGTGAAGTTACCGAGCGGTCAGAGTGTTCAAGTGGCCAGCCAGAGCGTGCAGTTACCGGGCGGACAGACTGTGCAGTTGGCGGGAGGGAACGTGCAGACTGTTCAAATAGCGGGTTCAAACGTACAACTGACCGGGCAGAGTGTGCAGCTACCGGCTGGATCTCAAACTGTGCAGTTGACGGGCCAGACTGTGCAGTTGGCTAGCGGACAAACTGTCCAACTTCCGAGCGGTCAAACGGTACAGCTTCCGAGTGGGCAAACGTTACAATTGCCGGGGGGACAGACGGTGCAGCTCTCTAGCGGGCAAACGTTACAGTTGGCAAGCGGACAGACTGTTCAGTTAGCTAATCAAACTACCAAAGTTATGCCTCAAGTAGTTAGAAGTCAGACTCAAGGGGATAAGTCTGCGGGAGGTCAGCCGATTGTTGCCAAACTACTTACTAACGCACAGGTACGATCCGTATACACTTTTTTATTATTTTGAAATTAGTAGGACAAATATTGTATTTATGGCATGTTTTGATAATTTCAGGGTCAAATGGTATCACTAGAGGGTATGGTTGGCGCGGGGCGGACCATAGTGTCGGGTATAAGGCCGCGGCCGGCCGTGCGTGTTCTCTCTCCGGCCACGAGACTCACCAGACCGTTGTTGCTCACGTCTGCTAAACCTTTGCATAATATTATTTTACAGGTTAGTATTTAAACATAAAACTTATTAAGAAAATTTTAATTTACATATCTATTTATTTACAATATATGGTAGGTCTATACTTTAATAAACTGATTGTAATTTTCTTATAGCAAAGTGATGGCAGTACGGTTCGGGTGACGTCGAGTGGAGGAGCAAGCACATCACAGACTATAGTTATAAGTAATATAGGTAAGGTCTTTCTTCCATATGTTACATAACCATATACATGTGTTAACCGTATAGCTCACTAATAAAGATCTATTTCTACAACTATCAACCTGAAAATGTTGTATGGCTTTCGCATTCCAGTATCTGCATCTTTGTAACTACTTATTAGCTTTAAATTCTAATAAAAACTTATTAATTTGTAGGTGGTCAAACCGTAACTACACCTACAACAGCGACTCCGGTGCTCAAACTACAACAGGTAATTAGTTTATCACCCTAAGGGCCTATTTCACGACCTTCAAGTAAAATACTGAGTAACTACTCCCAAGTTTTGTCTTTGTCACTTGATATACAGTATGAAAGAGACAAAACTCACTATACTTGGTGAGTAATTTTACTTGAAGATCGTGAAATAGGCCCTAACAATATTATTATAAAAACATTGTTAATATTTACACTCTATATATTATTAATTTCTAGGTGAATCCAATACAGCAAGTTAAACTTGCACAGGGAATCAAAATACAGCAGGTGATACAATCTGCATGTTCTAAAAGCTTATGGTTTATGATTGGGTGTTAGGAGTTTTAATACATTATATTTGAATCAGTTCATCAAGGGGGTGTGGTAGACTAAATCTGGCTAGTAACATTGGATTTGAAAAGTCCTTATTCTAATATGTAACTTCAATATTCGAGGCAAAGATAAGTAGAGATGAAACGGATATCCGGCCAATCCGGCCGCCATGATACTTTCCGGCCGAATACCGGATAGCGGATACTATTCGGCCGAATAGTAGCTAAGAATATACCAAGAGCAAGGGTCGCAATTGCGATTAATTCGCACTGATTTGAGATAAAAGTCCAGCTCACAGGTTATCACATTTCTTTGTTCAGGGTGAAACTGGTCAGTATTGTTTTTATTTACTACATCTTCAAAGCAATACAGGTATCCGGCCAAACTGCTATCCGTTTCATCTCTAGTTATAAACATATAGCTATTCCTTATAGTTTTGGATTTGGTCTGCCACGCCTACTTGGACAATTCACCCTATAATAGGGATGTCGGCTGGGTAAACAAAATGAAATTCTAATTAGTCCGTCAGATAGATTTCGAAAAAATATTAGACCCTTATTTTTTTGTTTTATCAA
This sequence comes from Timandra comae, assembly GCA_958496195.1. NCBI lineage: Eukaryota > Metazoa > Arthropoda > Insecta > Lepidoptera > Geometridae > Timandra > Timandra comae. The sequence continues at coordinate 5,451,069 of OY292367.1, forward strand.
ATTAATAAAATTGACTTAGTTATAACCCATGAAAGTTCAAGAGTGGGGGCTTGTGACGATTACTCTTGGTAAAAATGTAGTATGCAGCTGTGACGTCACAACGTCACACGAGTTTTCTATGCACTATATCGTCTTAATTATTTGTTTGTATCAAAAAAGAGAAAATACGTGTCCAATATATTTACGAAATCTATGTGACGGACTAATTAGATTTTTTTTAGTCGACATCCCTATTGTATATTATTCTAAGTACATAATATTTAAGTTACCTGCATGATCATGATTGGGTATTTCGAAGGCATGAATTTATCAAGTAAGTGGGGTATGGATAGTTCCTTTGATATAAAATAGTTTATAGGTTCAAATGCTTTTTATAGAAGTGTGTGTGTGTGCCAAAGTGAGTGTGTTGTGTTTGTAGTCAAAACATACAAACTTGTAAAATTTCATAGTTCTTAAGCAATCCTAAAATTACTCTCGCAAACAAGATATTTAATACAGTAACAAACCTATAGGATTATAGAATAATTTTATTAAACTGATTATATTATTGAAGGTGATAGAATGAATAAGTTGTTATATTATTCCGCAGACATCATCAGCCGGTAGTGCTGTGACACCTAGCGGGGTCCGAAGTGTAGTCATGGACGGACAACAACTGAAGCTAGTTGGAGGAAGGCACGTGTTAGCAAGAATACTCAGGCCGGCGCTACCACCGTCTCAATGATATTACGACACTCGTAAAGTAAAAGCAATATTTTTACACTCTGTGCCTCTTATTAGAGGCTAGATTTTAATATTAATAGCTCAAGTTAAAGATGTACGAGTTATTTTAATGTAATTATACAGTGCTGTAATTTTAATATGGAGGCATGATTGTCAGAAAATATTTTGTGAGGTTTAGGTTTGAAAGGTACTTGAATTTAAAGATGGTTATATTTGATTGAATTTGGAAAATCGTTTAAATCGAACTATCTTTTCTTAAACTTCAAAGTTCGTGTGAAAGATATGTTACCTTCGCATTTACAAATGCAATTGTGTCGGTAAATGTTTACAGCAATAAATACTGCGCTGCAAAGCAATTTGCACAAAAATAAAGGTTGACGTTTAAATACCAAAACATCGGCTGAAAATCAGCTGCTTAACGCGTGATCAAGGCACTAAAATATCTTGAAACTTAGATAATTTTTATATTAAGAATTATTAAACTGTATTATTAGAACATAAATAATTATTTTGAACTAAGTGTCGCTGATACAGTGCAATATTATTTTTTGTATATTTAATAGTTATATAAATAAATGTTTATGTTCAAATTGTAACTGCCATAAGGTCGATTTTAGAGTGACAAATATAAAGTAAAGGTTTTGGGGGATATACTTTGTGTTAATATTTAAATTAATGTAACTTTAATTGTAAAAAATACTTATTTTTAATAAATTATTAACAATTCGATGCTAACTTTGTAAAAATCCAGTATTTGGCGTTGTTAATTAATTTTATCTTAGTAAAGCGATGCGGAGCTAATAGTGTGTTGATAATATCTCCAACGAGGTGTTACGTTTTGTATTATTTGTAATTATGACGTTAATGAATGAAATTGGAAGCGATAACATATATTTTTACTTAGAAAGGAGTAATAACATTTTATTTATGTATATGCGTTGTTGCAAGCTGTTTTATTTTGTACACTTAATTAACCTAAGTTATATATCATTGCTATATTATAATGTAGATAGTTTTGTTGTGTATCATATCATTCTAGGTCTGATTTCTTTTATTGGTTTCAGAGAATATAAGTCAATTTTATTGCTTTTGTACTAGTTTTGGTTTTTATTTGTTGCTTATTAGCTGTACCCCGCGAGTTTCCCCGTATATACCTAACCCATAGCTTTCCTCAATAAACGGGCTAATGCAAAATACTTTTTAAGGCGAAAAAGTAGTTCTTGAGATTAGCGTGTTCTAACAAACATATTGGCTCTTTATAATATTAGAATAGTTTACAAATAGAGGAAGTTTCTACGTTCACTTTTGGAACATTCTAGCTTTTCGAACATTTAAAATAGCCTGTCTGCCGAGCCAAACCAAGTTTTAAGTTGTGTTAACGATAGTCTATGAGAAAATGAGAGAAACGAGGGTCTAGGTTTTTAGGAGAGTACTTACTTTGACAATAATCAGTCAGTCCTCTAAGGAAAAAATACATTGACGGTGCGGGTAAATAAATTACACTGACCAGTTGTAGGGTGGGAAAACATAATTTATTTTATTATTTATGTACATGTCAATGTGTTAGCGAACATAATATAATAAACCACACTGCATTATGCATATCCACATGGAGACTATTCTAACACAAAGCTTAACATAACTATTTGATATATTTATGTGCTGTGTACTCTTGCATGGTAATACAATGCTTAAATGATACATTATAATGATATCTTACGATTATAATATTAAAAACGTTTAAACACACATTTGTTTGCACAAAACTTGATATGAGTTGTGCTCATCTCTCACCACTATCTACCGGGGTACATACAGTTTACACAGATACTACGTAGGTATCACATTTTTATTTCTAATGAATCCTTCCCGACATCCACAATCACAATAAACAGACATTTTTAATAATGTATCTAATATTCAATATCAAATTAGCACAAGATATGATAATCAGAAAGCAAATAGTGCCGTTTCACTCAAAGCATGTTATGTATTCAATAAAAACTTTAAAACCTTTTCACGCTAACTCTAAAACTCAATCCTACGTCAGTCTTATAACTATGTTTTAAAATAGATATTAAAATTGAAACGTCAAGTTAATTGAATTATACATAAAAAGCTTACATAAACAGATATAATGTTACATCCAAAATGATATTTTTATCTTATACTAAACGACTACACAAAAATACATATGTACGCATAGGACTTATGAATAGAATAATACCACAGGGTTTCTATAATACTGACGAGCCGCGCTAACTTTCAGAGATATGATATACAATACGATTAGGTATTGAATCAATGTGTACAGATATACATATTTGTCAACAATGTATTATACCCGTTACTATTTAAAATTGAGTTTAAACTGCATAGCATGTATGAATACAGCGTCGCATTCGGATGAGATCGTTATGTCTCGATACGATGTGCATCGATTTAAACATGACGAGTCAAACATGACGCGTTATTTGCAATTTTAATGAACGCACACACTACTCACTAGCAAGCTCATACTGAACATTTAATTACTTCCCATTATGGCGTAGGACTCCAATATTAATAAATACCTTGTAGATTATTAGTTGTAACAAAAATATTTTTAGCAATTTTGGCATTCGAATATACCCTAATTCTATAAAATATATTTTAAGTACTAAATATTATATCGTATCTCTGAATATGGAATCCATTTTAAATGGTGGCGTAAAGCCAACCAAACGTATATTATATACAAACAATAGGCACTGAATGTTTGAAATATGATCGGTTTTGACTAGATATCCTCTACTGAGAAGACTATGGCGGCTAAATCATTACAATGTGCGTGGAATATCCAATGTACAATCCAGGTAACGAGGCACGTTACAATGTAGGCTCTGTTGGAACTAGCTCTAGGTACCTATGACAACTAACGGTAGTCTCTTACTAAAGGTAAAATATATGATATTTCAGTATGAGTACATAAAAATAGTATTCCATTTAGTTGCTACAGTAATATGCAATATTGGTCCTGATGATTATGATAAGGTAGAGGGAGGTAAATCGCAATTTATTGTTAAAGTTTGCTACAAACCTGTGCAAGATCTTTTCCAACCGCTTTTGACTACAAAGATCCCGGTATATTACCCGATAGGTACGCTTGAAATCACGATTCGATAGTATTAATAGAAGGTATAATTTTGATTCTAATATAATGGCTATAACAGAGCCTACATCTGGATTGTATACTAGACGTCTTATGTATAAGAAGCTAGAAGCAGGCCTGTCGCGGCTCACTCCTCAGCGTCGTCGCCGTTCTCGGCTGTCAGAAGGTTTGTATTGTCGTCTGTTTGCAGTTCAGAACCCTGGAGAATTGAAACAAGGGTTAGTTTCTTGGATACAAAAAGGACGTTTGTTTCTAAAATGTTATGTTTATCTTGACTTGTAAACTCTTTGATATTTGTAAGTGCTTCTCTTAGAAACGGAATAACTTCATGATTTGGAATAAGAGTTTGGCTTAACAAAAGAGAAAAAAGCAAACAAGTAATCGATTCTTTGTAATTTTACTACGTTATCGTTGTTCAATTTGGTCCAGAAACTACGTCATTTCTCTCTAGATCCTTAGATATGCTTGATAGATTTCATCAGATTTTTATCAAAAAAACTAGATTGCTTACCCCAGCTTGTGCAGCTGCGAAGTATGTGCGTTTACGTCGCCTCACAGCCAGAGCTAGAAGTAGGACTAGAGATATGGACGAGAGCGCAGCCACTAGCAGAGGCAGCAGAAGATTGTCTCCGGGAGAGTAGCCCTGAGAAACACACCAGATAAGTCAGTTTTGAATTATTTTTTTTGATAAGATTAACTAATAAGTACTTGTAGTACCTAAGTACTTACGTTAGGTAAGTTACACTACGTTAGGTAGTCTTATTCAGTGTTAAATTAATATTTGGTTTAACAAAAAAAAACATACTTCTTCGCTAAAGTACCTACTGACATTTTCCGCCAAATCTGATCAAACTTTAAAGTTTTAAACGACTCCAATTAGAAATGAGATAAAGGTTAAGAAGAAGTAAATGTTTACCTAAGTAAATAAAGCATTTTCCACTTAATTAGGTTAGTATTTCATTCATTTAATTTCGATTAGTTTGATTAGAAACTTCTATCATTATTGTTCCTCCTGATATTGTCGGTAATTGGGGATTTAAATCGGCAATGGAAAATTGTGGAGAACACTTCATTCATTCATTAATAAAGTTATAAGTAGATGTGAATGGCTGATAATAATACAATCCTACTAATATTCTACATGTGAAAGTTTCTATGTTAGGGTTCTTTAATAATTCACGCAAAAATAGCCGAATTGATATGAATTAATCTTAGTACAAAGGTTATTTTTGATCACGAATTTTTTTATAGAAACTTTAACGGGATCTAAATTGTTGCTACTAAGACCGCGGGACATGATTTTTCAAGCATGAACTTAGTAGTACTATTTATGTAGCCTGGGCTTAAATACTTATTGCAAACAAACAAACTGTCATTGACAGTCGGGTACAGTATTGATTTTCCGTAAATATTATTGGAAATAATGTGAAATAAACAATTTTTTGTGCATTTAGCTAGGAAGATACTAATTAGCACGACCATGGTAACTGTCTACCAAAAAAAGAATAAAGTGGCTACCAATTTACTAAGTAAATACATAAGTTGCATACGCAGCTTAAAATCTTCAAAATAACATTGGATTTAAAGAAAAACATTTAGTTTTAGAGCCCAATTTCATTATGACATAGCAAGCTGCTATGTTTTAGATAGAGAATAGAAGATATCAATCTCGTTGATGAGTCTTCGATAGATTTAGCTTTATTATTAACTTCACGGGTTGTACATATAATTATTCCTACTGAAGAACTCTATATTTTGATCGAAACTGCATTAAAAAATCTTAGTGTTCAGTTCAGTTCTCGGTATAATCGGTAGTTTTCCATACGGCACGTAGTAGTTCCAAGAATAATAGTCTAATTAGTTCGTTACGCAATAAAATTGGGCTATATCTACAAAAATTTATCTATATTAAGTATAAGTACATAAATATTAATATTTTCATTGTAAAACATTGTGTAAGAAACAAAACAGTAGGTGTGCGTATCACTTTAATTACGTCTATTACGAAACTACCTAATACGGTTTGATATAAAATTATATAAACTAGATTCATAATTCATTTCATAACCCGATCGGTTAGCTACTGGTTGTTACAGAAGAAATCGTATCGAATAATGTGTACCTACTACCTAAGTATTACGCAGGCAGTTCTTTAGGTAGGGGTAAATACACACTGCAGGCATACATTACGTAAACTATTAATACACGGTGACAAAGGTATACTTACAGTCCATTGGAAGTATGAGGAAGTGTCTACGAACGGCCATCGAGCTCCGTACCAACCGCTGGCTGTTTTAGAAACTGTCACTTCATCCGAGTCACTGATAGGAAATTCCGGCTTCAATGGCGGCAGTGAGAAAACTTCATCTACTTCCAAAGATTCTTTGAAATCATCGTCGTCGTCCACCGACAACATAGCGTCCTTCAAATCTTTCATCTTTGATTGTTCAGTTGCTTCTGTCGTCACAGGAGTCACTGTAGCGGGTGCTTTAGTCGTTATAAGAACATCGTCGAATACCTTAGTGCTAGCAGCTACTGGTTTTTCCGAAACAATAAAAGACTGTGAATTATATTTGATGACACTACCTAAATTGTTGGGTTTAATTATTGTTTCCGGAGTAACTGTTGGTCGAATTATGATATCTTTCTCCCAAGGTTTTATCGACATATTGTCGACGTCAGTCAGTTCTTTTTTGTTCGATTTTACTAAGGGCGGTAACTCATTGCCCTCCGTGGGAATAGTTTGAATTGTGCTGGAGCTCTTCCACGATCTCAGTGCGGGCATTATCCACGGAGGAGTAGTTGACTTTTCTCCAGTTGCAGTGGAAACCGTCGGAATAGTCACGGTTGATGTTGCGTAAGTAGTGGTTGATGTACTGGCATCAGGTTTGGATTCTACAAACGTGATCGATTCCGGGGTTATGATTAGTTCCTTTTTCCTAGATTTGGCCATTCCAGCCAATGCTTGATCGGGTGCTGTGGTCGGCGCTGCAGAAGACGATTCGAAAGGAGCTTTGATCCATATGTCTATCAACTTTTTATTTAATACGTAAAAAGGAACACAAGCTAGCGCAGTGGCGAAAATCAAACCGATAGCGAGCACCAATATGTATTTCAAGTTGGACCGCCTGCGAGCCCGACGCACATGTATGGAGGGGCTGTAGTCCCGGCCCTTGCCTTTCAATCCGCTGTTACTTAACACCTCTTCTGTTTGCGGAAGGATAGTGTATTGGAGACTATTTTCACCGTGCCTCACCGTTTTGTACATGTTTACTGTCGTTTTGTTGCAACGAAATGTATATTTGTTTAGACGTGCCTTTACGGGTTACAACTATATCACATGCTCGCACTAAGTACAACAGATATATCCCGGATGGTGTTATTTAGCGATTCATCAATGTAGAGGTTTGTGAGTGCGAGACATGACGGCCACTCGCGCTTTGTGCTGCGATTAGTGGTCGGTGTCGGTTGGCAGGGCGCAGGGCGCATGCGTGACAACATTGAGCGGGTGCGTCCTCCCCTTGCCCACGACTCGCGTCGCCGCTGACACCTCACTGCCTCGAGCTTTTGAGGTTATAAGACTTAAAGCCGGCATCCATTCTATAACACGATGCGCTCCGCCACAACAATAACACTACACGCTCATCACTCTGAGTAATGTTACCTCGTTACCGCTATGATTGTTACTCTCACTCCTTATACAAGGATCATCAATTTCTAAACGAAACTATATTTGATGTTACATACCCAGTTGCTATGTACCTATCTAGATTAGATATACTTCGCTGGTTATACAACTACTTTATTGGATATTTCGATATACTCGTATGATACACGAATATTTTTATTTGCTTAGATAAAGCAGCCAAGTCACATACTTATGTAAAAGTTACCAAAAATATCATAAAAGTCGAACGTTTTGTATCATCTTTTTATTCAAATATTTTTCAAAATGAGTGTCCATGTTGTCGACATTATATTTTTTGCAAATTTACAAACACCAAACCTCAACAAACAAGTCACATTCCTTATTGATATTAAATTGAAAGTAATTTATAGCTCATTTTTAAATGCCAATAAACTAAAAGTTTTTACACTAAATATACCTAAGTATATAAAATACAAAAACAAAGTTTAATCATAAAAATACAAAAAGGTGTAACAACATAGATGTTTTAAAAGAATAAGCTTATATTAATACAATATACAATTCAATAAATATTGATATTTCACAAGCATTTACATAATTTATCAAACGTTGGCGAAAAACGTGGGGCGAACGAAACCAAAGAAGCCGAAGCCATTTCTGTTATTAAGGGTATACATAACATCAAAGTGTATGTATTTTATTTATTTCTGAATTGTAACAGCGAGTTGGGGCGTAGGCAGTTCTAATCAAGCTTAGAAAATACGACTAAAGGCAACAGAAACATGTTTTTGAGGGCGGTCAAACAGCGAACACTATACAAGAATACTAATTCACTTGACCTTGGGCGGACTCACGTTTCCTTTCGAAATTGGTTTGTGAATGCGATATTTTTAGAATAAAAGTAAAAAGAGAACGGCCAGCAAAATAAAAGGGTTGGTCGGGTTCGAGATTCGTTTTGGACTTTTTATGAGACGCTCTCATCCTTTCTACTCCAATTTAGTAAGCGTCGAGATAAACAATGGGTTTAGTGTGGGATGGGTTCTACCGTAGTTCCGTGTCTGTGTTTATGGTACATTTAATCATATTTACGAATAAAAAATATTAAATTACGGTTTTTACATGCTACTAAAAGTTATTAGCTCTTCATAAATATCAAATTTTGTAGGTAGTGGCCACTGGCCAATAAACATCGCTGCAGCACAATTAATAAAATATAGACACTACGTTGTAATAAATTAAAGGATTTATAGATAAAGATAAGATTTATAATGGACCTATTAACATTATTGCCATCTAATTGCATAAATAAAATAAAAGACAAATCAATTTAGCTAATGTTAATTCTTATTTTTTTCTAATAAAAAATACAGCGACGGCAGGAAAATACGTAATAATTTATATTAAGACATAACATACAAAGGATATAAAATCGAACAGTTAAGGATCACTTGTAGTTGGTACACAATTAAATATGGTGACCACGTATTCACAATTTATTGCTTACTCATTAGGTTTGTGTTCAAAAGTTGGACCTTCCAGGGCCGCGGTGTAGTACAATGACATCGACTGCTATTTTCGTTTAGCTGGAATAGGGCCAGAGGACGGTGCCGAGTAAATAATCGTACATGTTATGCACATTGCTCTCTTTGGTGCGATTTCGACAAATTTAGTAGTACCGCAGTACTCTGTTGGAAATGATGTGAATCAATAATACTAATTATATTTTAATATTTATAACAAATCACATTTTAAAGGAAATTTTAAACATGACCTCATACTCATGTTAAACCTATGCTCTTTATAGAAAGTAGTTAAGTTTATAGAGTAGATGAACTTTATATAAAACTCCTAACAGGTTTTAAGTTAATTGAAACCCGATGGCGCCATATTGCCAATTTTAGGAACTGATCTTAATATTAAAAAGATTTAGGGTCTTCTCGCCAAAAATACTTTCAATTATGGTATAATTTTGTTATACAACAAGTTTATTTTTAAATAAATCGTTATTTTGAACAACCTAAACAACCTTGAGCGTACAAAGCACATCCTGTCAGCGAGTTTACGAGGATTGCCTAAATAAACATTTTCAAAACACGTGTTTGGTCACTAATGTTGGCAATCTGTCGACCAACAGTGCGCTGAACCAACTTCATCCACACAAAAACTATATTTATTACCACAAGAATATTGTTCCTTCATCCACTTACAGAAACAATTTAACCGAGAGAAACTATAAGTCACTTTACTACCTGCTGCGTTGTAAAAGGCACCATGTTTTTATAATAGTTTTTTTAGACAGTGCTTTCTAAATATTTTTTCACCCCTCGATCCTAAAGGACTTAAGATAACTCCTCTCGCTTATCTTATCTGCATTCTCTGGGCTTCAGATAATATTTGAATTTCGAGTTTTATAAAACTTAATAAAACGTGGAAGTTTATGGTTTTCGAACGCGAGATCGTTTTATAGGTCCGGTATGTTTTTGCATCGTTTCTGTTCGTTCAGTAAGAGGAATGCCAATCACTATCAGTTGTTGATTGGATGCGTGACGGTGGCGAGAGCATCGGCCGCTCCTGACCCTGGCTGGCCCAATGCCACGATATATCTGCTCAGCGTTCAACTACGGGCATCAAGCCAACCTCCAGACCCTTCCGCATCGTTGGCAAATCATCCTTCTGCGAAAACTTTCGGGACGATTATTTTCAGACTTCAAAAGAAAATTACAATTTCCTTATGTTTGATCACCTGTTAATAATACGAACAATGATAAACTAATCCCGGTAACATATATTTTGTTTACACTAGTTTAAAACCCTTTCATCCGTATTAGGGTTCCGGCAAGTTCGGGTATTGACATAAAAATTAAAATATACTAAGTATAGGAAACTACTCTTTGGGTAGGTACTTTAGTCTCTTTAAAACTACTTGTTTTTGTTAAAAAATAAGTAAGTAAGTAATTAGTATAAACGATTACGATGTTTTGTCTATGATGTCAAAAGTTAGATACTAAATTGCATAATAGAATGAAATAAAGTGACGAGATACAATTTGTGTAATAAAATTTGATTGTCTTCCATAGAACGTAGATAATCACTGATAAATTAAAAACTTTCACAACATTTTCAATAGTGTTTACTATTCGTATTACATAACTTATTTGTCTGTTTACAATTTATACCAATATTTTAATTAAGTACTATTTCATTTTGAATAAAGGATATTCCTTTTGTATTTGATACATTAAACTTTCATTAAAGTAAGCATAAACATAGACTTTAAAATTAACAACCAGTGATGATACACATAACAAGTAGGCTACGCTTGAGAAATAACATAGTACATATTTTAAATGATATTTTGTCGTTGACGTTACAATAGATGCAAAATATAAGGGCTTTTATAATAATAAGTATGTTGTGTAAAGTTAAGTGGTCGTTATTGGCAGAAGTTGGCATTGGCATAGGTTCGGGACGTTGACCCACGCACGTGTGAGTTAGAAGTGCACACGAGACCGAAAGTGCAAGTGCATCGTCCGATCTTGCAATTAATATTATTTTTGTCACAATGCAATAAGCTTTAACGACTTTTAAATTAATTTGGCGTACAACCCATTAAAGAACGTTGCTGGGTGTTAATGATGAAGTGTTACTGAAGGGATTTAGTGTAGGGCGTAGTTCAATGTTCAAAACATCAAAAAATCAGGTCACTAAAGAACTCCCAAAAATAATTTTGTATTTATGTAATGAATTTTGTCCCATATATCATTTTTTTGCTTAGCAAGATTTGGCGGAGAGTCGCATTTTTTTCTAATTTCAATCAAAATATTCCAGTCATTATATGTTTTCCTATGATTGGTTGATATAATAGTAAAATTCCAAGAACATTTTGGACGTTGTCCAGTTGTTTTAGGTGATCAATCAAAATAAATCGCCTTGGACTTGACTTTGTACAATGACGCGTTTGGTTCGAAACAATCCCTCTGCCAGGTACATCTCAACCTGTCACTTTAAGTCCACATGTAACATACGAACTGACACACAATCTAAGGTAATTGACGTGAACAAATACCTCGCCACCTAATTATATATTTGAAAGACACATTTTTAAAGGCAAATGTAGGTGAATTGGCGGTTACACGATTCATCCCGATTATCGCTATACAAAGAACTTATTTCTGTTGAACTGTAACCTATAATTTCGAGATCATTAACTGTAATAGGAGCGTTCAAGGCGAGAGAGACCATCATATCGTCGGTTTACAAACACGATGGCAACGACTATTTATAACTTAATCTAAATGTGCAACCGCGTTCATTACGGTGTCGGTGTAGATTGTATTAACTAAACATTTTATTTAATATCCACATCGCGTATATTGTGCGTGTTAGAGATAAAGCTGCGGTCCACATGTGCGACTGTGTTCCCACGAACGCCTCGCCCTCTGCCCCCTCGGTGCTGCGGTGCGATACACCATGTGGCATCAGCCAATCTTACGTGACCTATCTTGCACTCACAATGCCGACGATTTATTTAGGATAACGAGTCTCAGGTTTTGCTGGAGATTTTTTACCTCCCGGGTTTTCGTGTCGCATGTTCACGCCTATGGTTTCAGGAGCGACGGTACGACGATAAATTGATCGACGGGTAATCGACTAATGAAATTACGAGCTTGTTCGGTTAATGCGCTTTACCGGTTTAATGTTGATGTCTATCGTACACACTAGTAACTGGTGTTTACAAAATGTTCAAGTTTTATGTTGAAATATTCTAATGCCTGTTGGTGAGAGATCCTCATCACTCACGGGTTCCATTTTTTCTGTTTATCTAATAAAGTGGGAAAGTGTGGAATATATTACTACTTATTATTGTTATTTATACGACCTTTTCAAAAATAAACAACATTTAACTACAAGATACCCCATGGCCAAATGTTGCTAAGTATTTTACTTTTTTATTTAATGACTGGGTTTCTTTAAAACAAAAATAAAATTGTAGGAAGTTATGAAATGCATCTTGCCATATGTGAACATGGTTAAACAGGATACGACAATTACTTGCCTTTTTAAATTCCAGTGCCTATGCAAAAAAATTGCAACATGAGATAACCGGCCAATTGAAGCATGCATCCCTCGCCTCTAATAGATTTGCAGATGACATACTCACTTAAAATCACCACTTATTTTTATGGCTTCCTCGTTCAGATTGATATTACACCTGCTCGGTGTAATTCAATACCAGGGATTTGCTTGTAAATCGTGTTTTTTTAATTACTTTAATGATGTTTTAGAAACAAATTGGAGCAATTTGAGTAATTAATACCTATTAGTGGTAAGAAGTATTCTTTCGTGGTATGTTCTGAACAATTTAAAATTTTTGTTCAGTTCTTAATTTAAAATTTGGAATCATGTTTATGAACCCTTTATTTTTAATAACAATTTATTAATTAACCTCTCTTTCTTTATATAAAATTCTTGTTTAAATGAGCACAAACCTCACAAACAGCGTAGTTTTGTGTGGGTGTTACATTACACTACATATACAGCTGAGTGTGGTTGTGATGCCACCTGACCTAACCCAACCCTGCACTTGTCTCCCGGAGCGACGATAGGGATGGCCAGGAAGTGCTGAGATTATAACAACTTATCGATAACTTGTTTAAAAGAAGTAAAGCTTACCTACTTACTTGAAGTAGCGAGTTGATGTTAGTGAATATTGTTTTGATAACATAGCACGCAAATATAGTTTTAGCAGTAGGTAAATCTATTTCTTCTTTTTTCTATTTTTTTCTTTAGAATAGACTTGTAGAAAAGTTGATGTTTTAAGTACTTTAATCGGGTCATTTTATTAATGTATCATGCAAAGCACAGGAACAAACATCAGTTTTATAACATTTTGTCAATGATGCGTTTTTCGTTAAGACCACTTTTATATCTAGTAGTTTCATCGTAACATCTTAAACTTATCGACAAATATTTCTATCGATAGTATTTTCTTAGAAGCTTACTGTCGTAACTGTTTATTTTTTACGTAAAGTGGGGTTGACGGGTGCTACAAAAAATACGTGGTTGCTGCAGTGACAGCGGAATAATTTCTACGTCCCATTTTAAAAAACAACTTTTGAAGAATTTTGTATTGAATTTCTCACTGTTATGGATGACTTGAGTCCTTATGCCTCATAAATATGTTGTGGCTTAATAATAAATAACCGCTTGACATTCTCTGAAATTGTTTTTGCCATACCTACTTAACGCACACCTCAAGTCCTTGAGAGTTAAATATTATTTACAATACATTTTAGGATTTCATTTCGTTACAATACAAACACATAAAATAAACATAGTTAACTGGGACTTGATCTTTTAGTAAATCAGTAACATTTATTATGTCTCATACAGTAAAAAGATTTTCAGCTACTATAGAGGAATATAAACTTGTAAGGTAAGTTTCGAAATTCGAAAATATTACTTCAAATTCAAATAAAAACAAATGTCCCTTTTGTTTTAAATAAAAGACATTTTGCTAGCGCGGAGTTCCCTGGAAACCTAGAAACGTTATTGTTCATGGTTTAATTTATGGATCGACCCTTTTCAACGCGAACGGTATCCTTAGGTAAACATTTATTTTCAATTTGACTTAACCAAATGTGATTTTGGAAAGGTGGTTATGTAAACAAACAGATTTCTTTGATTGTAATCGTACGTGGTTTGGTTTACAGTCAAAATGAAATGGACCATGTAAATTGTTGGAAAAGTATTTGGCAAGCGTTGTTTAATAATGTGGAAACATTGCCGTTTAAAAAAAGAGAACAGTTTTCAATGACATTTATTTCTCAACTGATGTATTTATTGTTTGCCGTTTGTCTTTTTTAAATAATTATAAAAATTAAGTGTTTTTACAGAATATTCCGGAGGATGACATATAAATGTTAACCTAATTTAATGTTATACTTTTTGTAGTAGCTTGGATATTGGTTAGAATTACATAAAAGTCAGTAATTTCTCATATCGAGCACTTATCTTCAGTGTTTTTGGTATCAACCGGGATTTGATCCCAAATCTACAGGTCGTGATTGAATACCACACCTCAATTTTCAAAAATCTTGGATGCCAGATTTACTTTTGCTGGCCAATGGATCAGTGAGAATGTCTTTCAAATCTTACCCTCGGGAAAGATTTGAAAGACATTCTCACATTCTCGAAATAATCATTGAATATTAGCTTATTTAAATATAAGATTTTTAATATTTTATTGCTAGCATTATTGGTTTTATTTTGCATTGTTTAAGATCATTAATTCATCAAGTATCTTTATTGTATGTATTTGCAAAAGATCTTAAATATGTATAATGTACATTTTTATGTGTCTTAAAAGCATATGTGTGTTAGAATACAACACGCCTATAAAATGTATGTAAATATTGTGTTGCAATGGTCACGAGTACGAAGGTAACTTCAAAGTTCAAAGTTATGTCCATTATGAAGCCATTTAAACCTACTTTGTCCAACTAAGTTATGATTTTATCTAATGAGTGTTGTAATATCGTGACCAAATGACAACTGGTTTGTGTTATTGTTGTTACTTCACTAAAATATGATAAATTATGTTATTTATTTTATATTTTAATTTTGTTTGGTAGCAATTATAATTAGCTGCCTTCTGATTGGTGATGCATTGATTTGACATGTTTTGTAATTAACTTAAAACTTTATTCGTTTAAAATTTAAATTAGTTCATTATTATATTTTCAATATGTATATAAATAGCGCCGCTATTATTTTATGTCAAATAAATAATAAGGTATTTGATAATATTAATGAAATTTATAGGTAAGTAATCGTTTTGTAAAAGCTCAAATGAGATGAAAAATGGAGTAAGTTTTACCTCCTATCGGGAACAGGGAATTATTTATCAAAAACTAATTTATGAGTAAGTAATTCCTTAAAATCAATGTAATCAATTATTTATACTTACAGACCGTAGTCTAAGCAAAATGATGTCCAAATTATATACACACACACACACACACACAGCGCGGACAGACAATAAAAATAAATTATAAACAAATAATAATCTAACCTAACACATTGTTTTATTTATAACCAATAAATTTATAAATCGTTAAGTAAATAACTAGACAAGTCAATAGAATATTATATTTCGGAATGTTTGTGTAATGTTGTAATATCCTTTGTTCGATTTCGGAGAAGCTAACTCGGAGCGTCGAGGTCTGCATTTGTAATAAGTATTCTCGTGTTTATGATGTGCCTTTGGAGAAACTAAGTTTATATTATTTACTAGCTGTGCCCCGCGGTTTTACCAGCGTAGTTCCCGATCCCGTGGGAATGTGGGGATAAAATTGCTAAAAACCTTCCTCTTGAATTACTCTATTTATTACTGAAAACCGCATTAAAATCCGTTGCGTAGTTTTAAAGATTTAAGCATACATAGGGGCATAGGGACGTGGGGACATAGGGACAGAGAAAGCGACTTTGTTTTATACTATACTAGTGAATGTGTATATAACTACTATTGTTACGAAACGTTACTTAGAAAATATTACTGTATCTATTACTTCAATACAGTTAACGCAAACGTAAGGTTTTGGCGTTTGAAGTACAATTAATAATAATCAAATAATTAATAATAAATCATCATTCAGTCAGACCCCCAGACTTCTTTTAAACTTGGCACTCTGAGTGCCTACGACATGGGCCCCATTCCCCTCATCACAAATATAAATGATGCTTATAAACAACCCATATTTAATTAAAAGAATCAAGTCACCATCGAGCACACATGCGACGAGCTGAATAACCAAACCCGAATTGATATTGCAGAAACCAATAAACAGTGGCTGAGGCCGAAATCGGCTAAGAAGAAGAAGGACGGCTATTATTGTGATCGTCAAGTTTTTGTGAGATGTTCTTTATTTGAAAGTTGTGAAAAGTCAAAGTTATTTTTGTTGCTTATCTGCCTACAAAATGAACAAAGAATAACAAAATAAATGACCGGCATGTCTGAAATATTATACTAACTATATTTTCTAAGCATTTTCGGGATAGACCTTTGGGAATAAGCCAAATAATCAAACATCATTCTTAATACATGATCTGATAAATGGGTTTGATTAATACTAGTGATATCCCAATTTTCTCTATATATACGAGTATACTTAGTAAATATACTTAAAAATAATGTTTTAGTATATTAAATACTTACTTAATTATTCTCGTACATTTTGTTAACAGAATCGACGTAACTTCTATTTGGAATTATATGCTCGTGTTCTAATGTGGTTTTTACATTAAAACTACTATCTAAATTTAAAATAAATGCAATTCTAAGTATTTGCATTAAATCATCAACAGTTTCCTCACTTTAAAATGTTATTTTTCCTCAACTAAAAAGAACTTATACTACATATGTATATCCGATTTTTAATAAAAACCATCTTTATGTTTGTTTTTATAACAATGTAGGTAAATATATTATTCAAAATACCTCTGAATTTTAGAAGATATAAGTTGATATAAAAATGTTTTTATTGTCCGTGTGAAATATGTTCATTAACAGATTAAGTTTTTAGGAGGCATATGGTAACACTTCATAATTAGTTTTATTCGTACATAAGTACATATATTTTTTTAATTATCTTTTTGTTAGTAGGTATTTGGATATATAACGTGATTACTTTATACTTAAAATCTTAAAATATAAGGTTTGGTTTGCATTATACACGAATTTTCTTTTCAATACTCACTATGCAAATAATTTAAAGTAACGTAAAACTCTTTGTGCTCCTGTAATTATATATTTCACAAACACTGTAAAATAAAGTACATGCGACATATTGTACATGTAAATGTTCTGATGACGTAGAACCTCCGTGAACAATGCACTTTTATAGTATGTCAGAGTACCGTGAAAGTAAAGCATATAGGGTGGAATGAAACATCGATATCGATAAATATAAAATTTGTCTTATTTTATTAAAAAATACTCGTCATTGTGCGTACGAATTTACACAAAAATATACACATATTAAACATAAATAATCTTTATCTTTTAAACTAAGTATATTTCGTTACAATGTAAAAGTTGAAGAAATACTAATAAAGCTCTATCAGTTGTCAGCCCATTAAATTAACCAATCTTAATTTATGAATGCCGTTCAAAACAAAAACTAAAACTTCACAACCGCTATTTCCGACGAATGGCGTCTGTTCGTGGAACTCTAAATAGGAATGCTTTAACAGAAAAGAAAACAACTTAAATTTAATTCTATCATTTTATACTATAATTTATTACATCTAGATATAAACAATGAAAGGTATTCTTAGTAAACTCAATAACTAAATAACCATCAAAACTAATTTGCTTTACATTTCACCTACATTTGTTAAAAGAACAATATACTTTACGTAATACAAAACTAGGATTAATAGATAACACCGTACACGCATAATAAGTAAGTAAATTAGGTAATTTATTTTCGAATAGACGAACGTTGTGTGTATAATTAAATTTTATCGATAATAATGTGTTTTAATGTAACATTTGAAGCACATCCTTGGTTGCGATGAATTGAGAGGCGGATCACGCACTTCCCTAAAGGCGTCCCGGCATTGTCCTCAGAGCCAGACGTTACGGAATATCGACTAACACGACGTATTTTATTTTAAAGCCTTATTTTAAAACTTTTTAAATATTAATGTTTTGTAAGATGTAATTAAGATTCAACGAATACTTCGGCTACCTAAGTAGAGTCTTTGAAAGTTGATGAAGCACTAAAATGTATTTAAATTATTATATTTAGAGGATTTTGTGGGTAGAGGTTTATTCTTGTTCGCTGTTTTCTTAGCGGATGGCTAAGTAGCTGTACTTTTAATTGCAAAAAGCGAAGTAAATACAAATAAACTATTTGTTTACATAAATACGCGTTTTCGCCTTTGAAGTGACACTTTAGAATACAGAAATTAAATTCGAATTAATGCTATTTTCGTACTTCCAATCAGATCTGACTTAGCAATTAATATGACTATGATCAAAATTAACTTATATCATGACTATATAATAAGAACAACATATTTTTGCTGCTTTTCCGAGAGCAGTAACCATTTAAATTCTGCTGTATAATATTGTAAAATAATAATAAAATACAAACTATAAATAAATATTTTAAATGTTTGGAGGTTTGTTACTCAATCACTCAAATCGACTGAACAAATTTAAATTAAATTTGTCACATAATTTGTTATATACGTAACTTTCGCCTCTATAATATTAGTGCGAATGCTATTAGTATATCTATGTAATTGATTATTACAAATACTTCGATACTGAAATGTAATTGTAAATTATATGTTTCGATATCAACTTGCACTACTCGTAAATTCAGAGTAATTTGTACTTCTATAAAAGTACCTTGGAATGCCTACTTCAGTAGTTACATTAGCAGTCGAGACAAAGCTAAATGGAAGCTATATTTTACCTGATACCAATAAAACTAGGTCTATATTTTAACTGTTTAGAATTTTAGCACAAATATAAACAGTTATTGCAACTCAATAATATTAGAATGATAATAATAGTTATTTTCAACACACTTGCTCATAAAGGGGCTCTTATTTGTGCAAAAACAGTTGAATAATGACACGACTGATTCACTAGTGAGTTATAGTTTTTTTTTTATTTGTTTAGTTTTAAAAAAGTTTCGATACCAAAAAAAATCGTGTCCATACATTTTAAAAACAAACTTCAACTATGTTGCCTTACTTTTGGTAGGTCTATGGTCGATTCGATTCATTCATTCATTCGATTCGAAATAAAATTGAAAATATCAAATTTCTACTTAAAGAAAACGATACCAACCAAGTTTTATATACACACAATCATATAAAATGGATATTTATAATATTAGTCTCCAAATATATTCAAGTTCTAACCACTTTCGACTACATATATTGTCGTTCTATGTAAGGATAACAATGAGCATCAAGTAAGGAGTATCTAGTATTGTGACGTCACACTATAAGGAACTCATGATTGTTGAGATACATTATAATATTCAGGAAGATTAGAGCCGACCTCGTTGCAGTCCGGACGAGGAAGACGTTTGAGTTTTAGTTCCTACATCACAACATTGCTACATTCTCTACGTTAGCTAAAGATACTTGTAATACAGTTATTTGTGTATATTCAAGGTGAAAATAGAGTGTTACAATTTTCACTCCCTGCAAAGGGTGAAACCAAAAGTGGGTAAAACTGAAGGATACTAGTCTAATCTAAACTAATATTACGAATATAAGGAAAGGGAAACTATTCGATTTCTTGCTTGTTTGTAAAGCATAAACTATGTAACTGGTTTTAAAAATCTACCTTTAGAAAACTACATCATTAATTTGCTATAAAAATAAATTGAATTTGTAAATAAGTATTATTTAAGAAGTTACAATTTGATAATAACAGGCTTGTGTAGATGTTCACGGCTTCAACGAATTGTTTAAAAAATGTAGCTCTAAAATAAAACAAATTAAAAATCTAGGATGTTCTATGTAGGTATTTTAGTGAAGTTTGCAGCCCGAGGCAATGTTATTCAAAGGTGGAGATCTAAATAAAAAGTGGTCGTTCCACCGGCGGCTGCCTTTGATGCCTCCTCTGGTTTGCCCATGTACGCTTAAAAAGCGCGACTTCCATTTGCTTAATCAGTTCTCTCGCTTTTTTATTATAGTCGTTGAAGACAACACACTATATAAGAATAAACATAACTATATTTAACTCATTAGTGGCACTAGTATGTGCATTTGTGCGTACTCTACTTCAATTTATTTGTTTATTAATGATAAGACTCATACTTAGTTCGATATTTTTATTGGTAATTTTTGTTACAATTTATTCTAAGTAAAGCTTTTTATATTCAATTCAATTCTATATATTCTATACGCCAGACGTTCTCATTCACGTTTTCCTAACCTCTGCAAGGTTAAAATTGATTTTCGTATTATTTCACTTCGTGATCATAATGAACCATGACTTTATCCTTTTTCGGTCCTAAATTGTAGGTTAGTACTAAACTTGTGTTTCTTTTTTATGGTTTACAGTAAAGCTGCTCCATTATCAGATCGACACAAATAGTCGAAACGTGCCAAATTTTCGCGAGAAACAAAGACTTGCCTGTTTCGAGATCCCTCCAAGTTAATTGGTGCCATGACCGAGATATATCGAGAACGACGCAATATTCAAACAAAGCTTTTGAAGATGTTTATTCGAAAATATTTATCACTTTTCTAAATTTATAACGATGATTCTTGAATTCAGGCGTTTTATTCAATTACAAACAGCTATAAGTTAAGGTTAATGAATTATTACTTTGTCAGGCCTCAAAGGTCAGAGTCGTCACATAATAACACTAAAATGTCAGATATTCTTATTTCCAAGAATAAATTGTTCGGTTAGAAGTAATTAGTGTGCGTTGTGATTCATTCTCGGTCTCTATCTCAATGTTATACCGATCGATCTGTCAGACCCTCATCCGCCTTCACCGACGTCCACTAGGATTGGTCCGACGTCGTTTTAAATGTATAATTCACAGATACCCAATAATTATTTCATATAAATGGGGGTTTATGGTACAACTTTGTTATCGTATTTTTTGTCGTAGTTATATATTTTATAGTTATCTTAACAAATAATATTGTAGAACGAGCACTCAAGTCGTGTCGGCAAGGCGCAGGCGGTGTCTCATACCGTGCAGTTGACACAAAGGGGCCTTGTTCGTGAACCACTGAAGGCCAACAAGCAAGACAAGTTTCCTACATATAAGTTACCTACCGATGTACTCGCACTCACATTTTGAAGTTCATGGCTACTTTAAATATTTTCAAATGAGATAAAGTCCACCCGGGAAGGTCAAGGACTTTATTTTTGGCGGATGCTGCGCTCCGTTGTTGCCAACGATCCGCTTTCGACCGTCCGTGTTTATCTTTCTCCGACTGATCTTCTCAGAGGTGGTATTAATGGATTTAGAACGTAGTAAACATAGTATCTGTGTTTACATTAACGTCATTCATAAACTGAACATAGAAAAGAGTTTAAATAAAAAGTGAGATTTCATTTTAATCGTTTCGTCTTGCGTTCAATAAGTAGACGGTTAGTTATTTCTTACGTTACCATATTCAGATATTTTGTTGTTTAAAGCCAGTGTTGTGAGTGGCAAGTGACAATATCCATACATGTCCAAATAAATAACGTCAATCGACATCATTGTCCGTACAAAAGACGTCGTGTGCTATATTTATCTTTGACTTTTTTCCTATAGTAGTATCGTTCGAGTCGGTACTTACATACATATAGCATTTTTTAGTTCGCATATGGTATTCAGTGTAGCGTACGAATTAGCATTTCGTTCGCGATTCACCGCCGGCAACTTTGTCCTTGGCATAAGGATGTGGCGAATGGGTGTCTTATCTGACCGTTTGAACTGTCAGTAGGCTCACACATGAATAGACGTTTCAGCGAACGCATCAACCGGTACCTGGTTTGCATGAAATAACTACTTTTTTCGATTGAGATAGGCCTATTGTTATCAAACGATATTCTGTCCATGATTATGCATTGTTTACATAAATATGTGACAGGCATATTAAGTTATAATAACAATTGATGTATGCATTTGCTTGGAATAGAAATAAACTTCTCAAACTTGATTTCAATAGAACTACTACCAAAAAAAGAACAGCGAGCTATAAATTGCGATAACGTGTGTTTTTATAAGGAAATTGATTTTTTATCTTCTGTGTTAAACCACGGGTTAAACTAAAAGCAATGTGCGCTGATGTCAGTGTAGTTACAAAACTACACATTCATAATCATGATGTTTTGTTTTTTAATAGGTGTGCTGTCTCCTTTATCTAATATTTTGGCTCGGGTGATTCTAATTCTATTTTTCCTATGTACGGTATGTATGTTTCCTATAATAATAATAATGTACTTATAGATGAGAAACACACCGAGTGAACATGTGTAACGATCGACTCAGTTGAAAACATTTAACGTATTTGCGGAGCGACGTAATTTCTCAAGTGTACACACGTAGTATTGCACTAGTTGCGATAATTGCCGTAATTCTATTACTACGAAGCAAATCATTGATATTATTGGTTTCCTGTTTAATACACCAGTAATTTAATATGCAATTTACTACTGAGAGTTTCTTGTAAAGTTGTTAGCACGAGGTCTGCTAGTACTTATGAAATTGATAAAACAACAGATTGGGTTACTTCACGTGGACTTGTTTCTTAAACTGTTTATGAAAACATACCACTTACCACATATTTTGCGTGTTAGTTCTGACTTCTCAAAGGTCACTTATAATACCAACAATATTTAACAAAAAGTACACCGAAGTAAATGATAAATATTTACAACTAAACAGAAAAATATTGTAAGTTTTCCTCAGATCTAATTCTCAGTAGAGCGCCCCAAAACACCCAAAAGTTATGAATTTGCTTGTGTACTTAGGTAAATAGGGGTCCTTACTTCCAACTTTAACGTGACATAAGTTGAACTTTCTGCGACTTCGTGAACTTACTTACGTCTACAGGGAATACAATATTTACCACCCTTTACCTTATTCTTGACAAAAATACATTTTATATATTTATAAACTAGCTTTGCCCCGCGGTTTTAGTCACATAGTTCCCGATTCCGTGGGAATTCCTGGATTAAACAGCCTATATCCTTCCCCGGATCATAAGCTACCCCTGTACCAAATCAAGTCAATCGATTCAGTGGTTCACGCGTGATGCTGTGACCAAGGGAAATAGGGATTGATTTTTTATAGAGATTTTTCCATAGTGAATGATGCGCTCATGGCCCGCGGATCACTTGTGATCCGTGCAGTTAAGCAACGTCTGGCACCGTCATGACTGTGGGTCATTACTAAAAATGACTTTTAATTTCATGAGCGTTTCCGTGCTTCGGAGGGCACGTAAAGCCGTCGGTCCCGGTTGTCGTACTAACATCTTCGACAGTGGTTACGGTTAGTAAGAGCCCTCAAAAGTCTAACATTCAGTTTAACCAAAATGTCGTATAGCCCTCTGGGTTGTGAAGGTCTGATGGCAGTCGCTTCACGTAATATACTGACATTCCGCCAAATCTGGTTAAACTGAAAACCGACCCCAAATAGACATGGGATAAAGGTTCGGAAAAGAAAGAAGATTTTTCCATAGTGAATGATGTTTAATTTTCAAATCTGTCAATGTGACTGTCAATGTACCTCACAATAAATGTACTCGTAAGTGGGCAGTTTTCCGCAATTAGATCTCACTAATTTGGGTCCTTTATGCGTGCTACGGTTTTTGGTTAGTCTTTTAAAGGTTTAACTACCCGTAACGACCGATGATGTTGTAGGTTAATTTTAATCTATCAAATATATTGTAGTTGCTAAAATAATGTAACAAATAACTATGTTGTAGTTTCTAAAAGAGTATGATGAAGTTATTTGGACTTGCTAGTCATCAATCGAGTCATAAGGATCAACTGCGTAGATGAAATCATAATTTGGTGATGTATTCAGCATTGAATTCATTCATAAATCAGGGTTTTGCGCGGTAACCAATGTCACGTAATGTTGCGGGCGCATGTGCAACACTCATAAGGATATTGGCTCAATGTAAAAAGTATACAAGTTCAATGAACCGTTTTAAATTGCGCCATTATTGCGTCTCAACCATTACCAGAATAACATAAAAATATTTGTAAGTCGCAGATGCTATTTCGTCAAACGTTCGGTGTGACGCATGAGGTATTTGTCCATTTCTTAATGAGAATTTTATGAATATATTTCATTACATATTTATGTAAATTGTTATACGTTTTATTAACTAAATAATAACAAAGTAACACATTTCCAAGTGTACATATTTTGTATGTTAGTAGGTAGTCAGTTTACTTACTTCATATAGCTGGCTCCATGATGTAAGTACTAGAAATTTACATGGGTCTATGTAATAGGGTAATAGTAATATTGTTCCGATTTTTTTGGCAAATTCTATTCTATTGTTGATAGTAGATAGGTATAAGCTAAGACTACTCATAATTTTATAAGTTAAAGCCAATAGGACAACTAGGTCAACCAGAATGGTACTCATTTTGTTGATTCAGTTGACTAGATAGAAATCGCGTTCTGCGAATAAAAGTCCAAAAATAATGGTTTTATTCAAAGCCTTCTATTCCCAAAAAACATAATATAATTACAAATTAGTAACGTTATGTTCAAATTCTTCTTTAATTCAAACCCTTTAAATCTGTACTAATAAAATGTTCTGTAAACAAATTAGATTAAGATTTTTATCCAAATTCATTTAAAAGTCGTAAAAACCTTATATAAAATCCCATTACATACTTAATTAGAATAACCCTAAGTTATAAAATATTCAGGTAGGTGCAAAGTATAGGAATAAAACTCAAGTTACATGCTTACATTGTACGATACACTTATCGTTAAACCATTTATCATCAAAATATTATATTTCGATGACGTTGCACAACTTGTTTTGAACATAGACAAAACAAAGGAAATAGTTACGTCAAAACATGAACAACAACGAAAATAATTTAATACAATTAAAACTTTACATAAAGGACGATTTTAACCTTTTAGGGATGATTCAACGACATATAATTTTCAAAGAAAATCGTTTCATAGGAATCCATCTAGGTATAAGTTTTAAAAAGATTTGACTTCAGATTTCATTAATAAGCCCATGTAAATTTTCACAAACAATACTACATATTGATATTTTGACACTAAATTCCGAATAGGTTTATTTCCTGGTTAATTCCTGGTTTTTAGAAACAATGTCTGCCTAGTGCCTAAGCAGTCCCGTAGTTTTTGTATGAAAGAGTAACACTTTCACGTCTATATTACTGGTAGGATATCGATAATTATTCATTGCATAAGCCTTGTACTTAGTAGTCTAGTTAACCTAACAATGAGGTGTCGTAATTCATTCACAAAACTACTTTTTGCTATGACTTAACACCACAAATGGAAACTGATTAAGTTTCGGTTAAGTAATTGGTTACTTCCGAAGTAAGAAACAATTTTTTGGGTTCTTTTAATTGGTCACGGGGTCAGTTTTGTTCGTAACGTTTACGTAACGCAAAAATCTAGTTTGTTCAAAACAACATTTGCATAACTCGAACGTTTAAATAAATTAACTTACACATTTTCTTTTATATTGCTTTTTATATCGGGCCTTCGAATTATGAAATACTGTTATTATTACGTTCTATTTTTATTTTTGATATTTTGAAATAACTTTTTATTAAATTATAAAGTAAAAATAAAAATGTACTTATTACAGAAAGTCTGGCCAAAGATCAAAAACTTTGAAGAAGATTTTTTTCTTTTCCAGCCGATATGAGATGACGAGAACCGAGACCACAATTTGCGCATAGTGTACTATATCAAATGATTAATCAATTAATTCTTATATTAACGATATATAAAGAACATTGAAGAAGCCAAATAGTACTCGTATCAGAAGATGTCCAAATAAAACAAATGTCATTACAAAAACCGGAACGTCACTTGGCCATGGAAACAGTGAGGAAACTGAGTGCTTCCGAGCGGAAGTGTGCGCAGACGCAAACCATACGTCACTTCCTACCTCGGCAGGTCGTACTTCTTAACATTATAAGTATCATGACTAAATATAAATCGAACAATCATATAGGAGCTCATATCTTCCGGGTAAATAAATTAAATAACGATGTTTTATTGTAATTGATTAAATATTAACTGCCATCTTGTTTTATCTTCCGTTTTTGAATTTTGTAAGGTTTTGTTTTAAAACGAATGAGGTTCTTGAACAAAAATGAAATGAAATTAATTAAGTAAACAAGATACCTATTACAGATTGAGATTGAATTAGTAATTATGTTTGTTTCTGTAAACATGTTTAATTCCTACTAATCTTGTTTGCTCCGCATCCATTTATAAAATGGCCGTTTGGATTAACAACATAGCGATTTCAACATTAATTTATATTCAAGTCCTTAGTAACCGTTAACTTTTCTAGTAAAACAAGTGAAATATAAGGCAGGTCTAGGCGTTTCAAGGAAAAATACCGTCCGATGCAAATAGTTTGGTTACTAACTTGCGGTTATTAGGTGTACACTCAGAACCTGAGCTTTTATAATATACGTTGTTCAACAAGGAACTAACTCTGTGTTATCGAGCATTTTAAAATAGATTGACGGCTTTTAAGTTACTGTACTCGTTGTACATTGAGAAGAACCATCAATGTATATCAAATTAAGCGAACTAATCGTTTTGAATTATAGTTGTAGAGGTAAGAAGTTGCGTGGGTCTGAAGAACGAGTGAGACCGGTCCACAGATGTTGACTCCGTATTTAGCAGAGATGTATTCTACAGTAAAAAACCAACAGAATTTTTTTATTGCACATGTTTATTTTAATGAACACTAAATTGATATCTCGAAATTGTTGTTCATATTTTCTTAACTTGAAGTGTTATTTAATTAATGATTTGTGATAAATTTAAACCGTACTTAGTATGTATTTAAGTAAAGGTATGTAAAAATGTAATAAGTAAGTGGGCAGTTTTCCACAATTAGACCTCACTAACTTGGGTCCTTTGTGCGTGCTAAATTTAGTATTTTAACATCTTTAATTAGAAACTCAGAAACCTTTTTGTATTTTATTTTCCTGTTCATTCATTCATCATGTAGAGGTAGGTATAGGTATTCAAATTTAATGCATTGTACCTAAATATCAGATACATATATATCAGTATGTAGATTTACAAACAAATATCTATAGATACTACAATGGAATGGAATTGAATAAAATAGTATTATTTTTAATAGCCTTCTTTGATGAATGAGTCTTTCGTCTTCGATTAATATTTGAGTATTATAAGAATACCACACTGAAAAAATTATATTAATTCATACCAGTAATGTCCTACGTCATACGTCCTGAGATTAGCGCGTTCAACCAAACTAACTTTAAAACTCTTCAGCTTCATAATTTAGATGTTATGTTCGCGTAAATCAAAGGTACGTATTTCGCCCTTATTATAGAATTCAACCCTGTATACCGAACAAAGTCGAAGTACATGATCTGCCGAGTCAATACGGTTGTTTGCGTAAATATCGCTCCGTCAACTGAGACTGAAAAACCTTAATGCATTGTAATGTATACCTCTTCGAAATATTAAACAAAAGTCTGCTTTTAAATGCTTATATGCATTTACTTAATTTAGTCATCTATGTACTTACAATTGTACATACATAATGGGTTACTGTAACGATAATACACCAATATCTGTGGGCATTCTGACAAACGATGTCCTGTGAAACATGCATTCGCGATTTCTGAATTTTCAGGCCACTTTCCGTAAGAACCACATTGTTTCTATTACAAACATAAGCGAACAAAATAAACAGCCATATCGGTTTATCCAATCTCACTTAGTAACACATTTTATTTATATAGATTACATTATTTAACCAGGTTCAAACGTTTGGATAAGTTGGTGTTATGCAACAATTTATCATTGCTCCATATATTATTTAATTGCTTCATGTTCATACATGTGATTATCCTATCTGGCTCATAATCTTTTCCGGTCTCGATAAACTTACGTGTATATTATATTTTAATGTTCTAGTTTTACTACATGTGTTCAATGCCTCCCCGCTCCCCGGGAGGCAACAAATGTGCAAACAATTTAAATATTATACACTATATTTTATATTCGTGCGTTTGAATAAATTAGCTGACAAAATGCTACCTACATTTTTTTATATTTGCGTCAGTAATGGCATCAAGTATCAAACTAAATAGAGTTAGTTTTTATTTCTTATCTACAATAGAAACGAAACATAATGTTCACTTTTAACAAAAACCTTAGTATTTTAAACATGTCTAACGTTTTTTATTGAATTACTAATTCTGGTGTTTCTATGTTTAACTTGATAGGTGTGTTAACGAGTTTCCTTAACATATTTTTATTATTTTATTAAGTTTTATTGCATGAATAATAAACGACTCGTAACAGACATTAACTTTAAAAATATTAGAGTATTTAGTTTATACCACTTAAACAGTTTGTTGTGTTCGTACAATTATAAAATGTTAAAATGGAAGGCGACTTAGACGGCTCTAGTGCATTATCCAAATTAGTATGCAAGACGCTTAGATTACACGGTTAGCTCATCTTAATATTCTTACTATTGGTTACAATTACACCCTAACGAATGCTTGTTTAGTGAAGGTGAAACGTTTTAGTTTTCTAACAAATAATGCAATGTGTGCGGAGGAGAGCGAAGGTTTCGAGAGTGTTAGATCTAAAAGTTTAGCGTTCGAAGCACGTTCGGTAGCTGGCGTATCGTTACAAGTACAGCCACAGTTTTGTAAGGCGATAGGACGTGTTTTACACGATGTTACCGAGTGATGTAACGTCTAACAACCTGTGGAAATAAGGACAATGTCAAGGTGTAATTTCTCTTGGCGACAAAAGTACCTGCACAACGTTTGTTTCATAATACGTTCATTATTGTAAAATAACACGTCGGTTAGGTAACTACAAACTGCAAAAGTTATAAAAATTATATATCAAAGTAATTATTTTTACTAGGCAAATATTTTTTTTTAATTTACTTAACTTTCGCTCATGTCATCGCCCACTGCCAAATTCTATTAGGTCACGACGACTAAAGAACTCTTAACATTTTGGATTATGGTAAATTACTAATACATCAAGATAGAGTCGTGAAAATGGTTTGAACAGACATAATAGTATTCTATATTATTATATCACAACGAGAATTTTGTGCAAATATTTGAACTGCTAACATAATTACTTATAAACCAATTTCGTAACCACGTGGACATGACTAGCAGTTTGATTTTCCTTAAGGCCTTAATTAAAAACTTTTTAACTTTATTATCTATCCTGTTCGTGTCTTTATTCGTCTGAGTTAAGTAAAGTTTCCAATTACATTCTCCTTCCTTACCCCATAATTAATATTGAGGTGAGCTTCTATTAATTTTAAGAACTTCAGGCTCATATTGCATTTCCTCAATTATAAGGAATAACAAATTAACCATTGTACACATTGTTTGACCATAATATAACTTTTTAAAAACATTTTTTTTATCAACCTGTATTTTCCCACTGCTGGGCAAAGGTCTCCCCCTAAATCCCTCAAAACATAACTCTTACAAATAACAAAGATATAAGTAGTAAATACCAACATACTTATACAAAACTAGCGGCGCCCGCGGTTTCACCCGCGTAGTTCCCGTTCCTGTAGGAATATGGGGATAAAATTATGCTAAAAACCTTCCCACTGAATCACTCTATCTATTAAAACAAACCGCATAAAAATCCGTAGCGTAGTTTTAACGATCTAAGCATACGTAGGGACAGAAAAAGCGACTTTGTTTTAGTGAAGATAGCCTTTATTGACAATCAAATACTTTCTTATAATTTTAATAACTAAGGTACTAAGTATAAAACTAAAACTATTACTAATTTTATTACATACCTACATGCTGTGCCTCGCGTAAATCCAAATCCCGTAGGAATTTTGGAATAAAAAGCATTATGTGTCTAAGAATGTTGAGTTAGTTCAGCATCACACTCATAGATGGCACCACAGGAAAAATTAAAACACGCAAGCGTTTTACGCCGATCTTGATATAAGCAACGGTTGTGTTCAAAGCCAGTACACAGTTAAATAGTGAGTGCGCGAAAACTCATTGTTTCCTATTTTCTGCCGTTTCATATATTTTTGACGGGTGACGCCTTTTAGTGTCACTTTATTTATCCATGTTAATACAATGTATATTATTATCCATGATATATTTTAGATTCCGTATCCCGTGGGAATTTTGGAATAAAAAGTACATACGTATCCTATCAATTTATTTTTCTCAATTCGATCTAGCAAATATTGGAAATTCTGGATTTTTTTTAACTTATACGAGTATACTTAATAAGTACTTAGTAATAAATTAATAATATGTGGGGATGTAGAAATAAATATTTTAATATATAGAAATAAATATTGTAGTTAAGTACACATGTTTAATCACATTTAATTATTATAACTATACATTAACGTGCCTACTGTTCAGGTATTTTCTACGTTTCTTGCAATTCCATTTACAGTTGTTTGTTTACGTTATGGGTTGTTTACGGAAAACCGCAGGTATTAATGTTTGTCTAGTTTATGGTTAAATAAGACTTCAAAGGTTAGACAACTTTGATGTCAATGAATTTTTAATGATTAGTGTCTCTGTTTGTTAATGGGTTAAATTGAATCTATGTTGAGAAAAGTAATTAGTTAATGGTAGATTCTGAAGTATTGGTCGGTGGTACTTAATTGTTATGAAATTTTCATCGGTTTTCCTATTTTTGTATCGATATTTTTTTTGTTTAACATTAGATTTGATATACTAGTTTTACCTACGTTGATATAATTAAGTATATGACTTTCTCAATAAAGTGTTTTAATGCAAAAAAAATATAAATAGTATTAGTAGTTCTTGAGATTAACTACAAACAAACATTATATGTATTAAGAGTATGACTCTTCGAACAATCTTGTTAAGATTGTTCGAAGAAAGAAAATAAAATACAGCTGTCAAACTACGAGTAGTTGTTAGGATAATCAGGATTTAAAAACGAATTAGTTTTTAATATTTCTCTTTTAAGTTAAACGTCAATATAATTAATCTAAAATAAATCAAGTTATTAAAGAAACTTGAACAAAATTAATGGCGGGTATATTTCCATGCAAAAACTATAACATGTTATATTGATGAGGCTATTATTCAAATGATATAATTCATGTTTTATATTTAGTTAAGTAGGTAACTAGTAGTCATTGATTGGGCTGTTTTTATTAAAGCTTTTATATTTTTTGTTGCAACAATGTGTGGTTGAAGCAGACTGGCGGGCGTTGCGGACGAACAACCAGTTTCTCATACCGTATTATAAATGCACAGACGCATTTGTTATATGTTTTACTGTGTATGAAAGGAACAGTACTTGTACACTGTTTCTTATTGTAATTTTCCGTACTTGATTTTACTTTTGTTCATTTAAATGCTAATATGTAAACATATCGGTAATAAATAATATTCGATGACTTTATCATCTTTATTATAATCCCTATAAACTGGTATTAACCAGAAGCTGTAGATTAAGAAATCTATAGAAAAATTTGCATTACATGCCTCTAAACCTAACACAACACAATTTTTAGCAGATGTTTTATTAGTAGTAAAAAAGTCCTAACTTTATTCACGCATATTAATACGCAAACAACATTTATATTTTAATAAAATATTGACTATAGATGGGAACAACTTAAACAAACTTTGCTCTTTAAAGTGTTAACAACAATCACTTTTAATTAAGTTGAACAAACCTATTGTCAGTATACTCGGAAATATCGCGAACAATATACAATATAAAGTTACATGATATAAAACGTGCTTGACATTAAAAAATATATTTTCACATGCGATGTAAGCGAAATGCAATAAAGTCATAAAACCCTACGGGTGTACGATGCGCTTATGATAAGCATCATACGAGTAAGTAAAAAAAAACCAACTTGTTCTCATAAGAATTATAAAACCAATATAAGCTGGCGATAACATGTTTACTTGATGGTAGGATTAACCCTTCTGCTCTAGCCTGAGTGGCTACCAATGTATTGTTGGGTAGGTAGAGTTATTTTTTACTTTTCTTACCGTCTCACAGCTCACTGCTGGACAAAGATCTCCCCCAATTCCATTTCATTTGCCCTCGTATTTGAATTATATTTCTTTTTTGTTGACGAAACATACCTTTATAACTTCTCCTCTAAATGTATAGCTTTATAGTTTCGAAGTATAAATATCGCAGTTTTCATCTGTCTTTTTCATCGCTAACTTCATCTAAACTACGCAATGGATTTTGATGTGGTTTTCACCATGTAAAGAGCGATATACAGAGTGGGTTGGTTTGTATAATAAATATAAATAAGCCCGCACAGCATAGCTATTTCATAAATAAAATGTTCATTTTATACCAAGAATATGACTTATTTCTGCACGTTATGATCACCGTTTCAGATGAACTATTAATAAAATAAATGCACGTTCAAAGGTATATAAGTTGGTTTTAAGTCGTTAAACCTACGCCTTATGATGTATGATCGCAGTGTCGTGTTGCATGACCGATTTATAGTCGCAGTTCATAGGTGATTGATCTACTTGCTCTAGGAATCGCATGTATTTTATATAAGGTCTATAAAATTGCATAAATGGATAGATAAATAAACTTTGTTGACGTTGAACGACAATGCATAAAAATTGCAGTACTAAAACTTTGTGCCAATGGTGACTTCATAACTTGGAATCTTCTAGATTTTTTAGGATAGTCAAAAATAATTTTAAGAATTTTCTGTGAATATTACTGTAACGTTTATAATATATACAGGGTGTCCGGGCATCGATGTCGGATACTTTAAGGGAGTAAAATATGGTATTTTTTATCGACAAATCACGATTCCAATTTTCTCTAGCTACCTTAATTACAAAATGGCAGCCATTTTGTTTTTTTCATCTCGACGCGCGGGTGCTTGTACTGATTAAGTCATTGCTATCCATGTAAACGTCTTAGGAAGATGAAAGATGTCTCATTTGAAAGTAAATAATGTAGGGTATTATTGAATGTAAGATTTTATTCCATATCTTAATTATAAAATAACAAAAAATCATTACAAAAATAAAAATCAATATTTTTTTACAGATTTTTTCTGCATTTTCTTAATTTTTGTTAAAATTTGACCCATTAACCTATGTTTTTCATCTTGTTTTTTGATAGTACAAAATATTTACTTAAAAAAATCATACATCTTATAGTCTTATGTATGATAGTTCTAAAGTTACGATGGTTTGAATATGATCCTTAGTCAAGAAAATCGACTCGTATTGCGAGGAGTGCTCGACGTGCTCGCCCATGGGACTGCGTTGTTGGGATTATCTGACTTGGACTATTATTTAGTCCGTCTAAGTGAAGGTAATTGATCAAAAAATGCTACATTTTATTCCAAATCTTTATCAAAAAATTACAAAAGAGGATGATAAAAACAAAAACAATTATGTGTTTTCGTATTTTTTTTAGATTGAGTGATTTGTCGATAAAAAATACCATATTTTACTCCCTTAAAGTATCCGACATCGATGCCCGGACACCCTGTATATATACAGAATGAAACATATTCTATTCCACTCTACTAGTCACAATTCTATAATTAAATTAAATTAGTTTCTTTGCGTCCTTCACACTAGCTAAAACAGGAAGGAGACGCAGTAATGTCAATTAAACTAAATAACGATTTACAAGACAAGTGTCGACTTGTTTTAGTACCCAATTTAGAATAAAACACTTAAAATACGTTAAATAATTTAAAACTCCTAACATTTCGTCTCTATATTTTGAAAATATGGTATAAAGTTATAGTTTCATTTAAATTGCCATAAAATACGATGAATTGTACATATTGTAATAAAAATGTGTACAAAGTTGTATTTATTTACTTTGTGTATGAAATAGTGATCGCCCAATAGTCAACATATTCCATATTTTAGATTCATATATTTATGACAATCGAATAAATTCCATTAACCTTTTAGAGATTATCTCTCGGACAATACTTTAATAATTTACTTAATACCAATATGACGTTTCCGTATATAACAAAAACATAAAAGTGAAGTTTTTCTTACAGTCGTAATGATATTATCTACTTACACGACCCGGATCTTCGATTAACAATAAGAATAGAATCTTTGAAGCCTTACACGTAAAAAATACTCAAAATTTGTGCAAAAAATCAGGAAGAGAATAAAGTAGCAAAAATTCTTCAAATATTGACCTTCAAGGATTTTTATAATTGAGCTCCTCATAACGCGTAAAAATGTAGAGTAAAAACTATTATTTCTTGCTATATGCATTTTTATTACTTTATTATACAAATTCTTGTTACTCATAAAATAACAATAAATTAAAATTAGGCCTCTGAGGTAAACTTAAAAGATTGAGGAGTGGAACACTTGAACGAAATAAAGTCGTATTCACTAGGTGATGATTCTTAAATTATACACTTGACTTCCTACCTCTATTTATTTAGTATATTTGTCAATACTTAGATTATAAGCAAATTCTTTAATGACAGCGGTTCTACATCGTGTTCTTACATCGTAACTTAATAATAATAGTGGCAATACTTAAATTATTAGTCTTGGAAATGATTTAAGCATAATTGCAAGGGAACACGCGATTTTCAAGAGCATGCGTGGCTACATGACCCCCTATTACCGCGCTATCCCCGGGCTAAGTCAGCTGTTCGCATCACGCCGTGAAACGCGAACACTTTCAAATATAAAATTTGTGTTGCAAACCTAAGTTCATTATCTATATCTGTATAACAAAGTTGCTAAGTATAAGCATTCATCATTCGTAGCCCATGATCAACCTGTCAGGATGTAATCACGCTATTGTCTGTAATAATTGTGGCGGAATCATGTGCGAACGGTAACATGCCGCGATGAGATTAACAGATTACACCGACATGACCAACCTTGAATACTTAAAATGCTTTGTTCTTTAAATGATAAAATTGAACTATTTTACTACGCCATACGCGTTGCGTAGCAATTGTGTTTACTAACACATACTGAATGCGAATCAATGATTTTTTACATACATACTTATCAATCGTATGCCATTGAAGGCGTAAACACGTTTACAGATTATAAGTCACCTGTCACTATAAAGATAACTAGTTGTGTGGAATGTTTCTCGACTCGAATGAGTCCGACAAAGGGCACTAGCTCTATAAACACAAAGCGCGTACGCTACTTCCTGTAAACTTTAAAAGAAAAAATAAATCGAATTTAAATAGTTAACGTTTTTATCAATAGGTGTATGCCAAGATTAATTGCGTAGTTGTGTAGTGCGACACTGTTGAAGTAGACCGTTGATTCGGTAGTAAGTAGTGCCGGTTAACTAAGTG
Organism: Timandra comae; assembly: GCA_958496195.1. Taxonomy (NCBI): domain Eukaryota; kingdom Metazoa; phylum Arthropoda; class Insecta; order Lepidoptera; family Geometridae; genus Timandra; species Timandra comae. The sequence continues at coordinate 5,486,702 of OY292367.1, forward strand.
GGTTACAGAGATAACAACGTGATATCGTATTGCCGCATCGCACAAAAGCTTGTTAATTAACTGAAACACCCGCATTCTGAAACAAAGAACACATATTCGAAGCAAATTCATAGCTATTTCTGTTAGTTTGTTTTGAGCAAACATCCGCCACCCTACGCTTTGTTTTATTAAGTTCACATTGTGTTCAAAATACCACCGGTGTAGACGGATTTTTATTTAAAACTTTAGCTTAAAATTCCAACACAACAATACAACTTCAAAGTAATTGTTAAAACAATTTCAACAAAATTATTAGGTTTAACTTTGAAACTTGTATTGGTACTACATTTTAATACTTTATCTAGGCTACAACTGTCAAATACTCGTATAAAATTACAATATAAACAATGTTATTAATAAATACGTTGAGGTGGGCAGTATCGTAATCGCAATCGCTCTTTGTTCCATTAAAATGCTTATTTAATTTCAGTACATGCTTACGGGCGATAAATACGAAACTGCAAACTGTTATTGTGATATTATGTTCGCAGCTTATCAACCACAACATGACACCCGGCAACGTATTTCAACCTGATAAATGCAAACTAATGTTTCAATGCTGAGTTTATGTAAATTTATTTTATTACGGGATTAACATATTCAATCGCATGGTGTTTTTTCTTTGTCCAATGTCAGATTTAGTGGTTACAGAAGTCACTTGACATTTTTGCACCTGACTTGGATAATTTTACGTCGATGTTTATTCTATCGGATGTGTGTAATACAATTTGCATTTGAATGGATTTCGTATTAATATTTAAAGCTTCATTTTATTTTTAGTGTTTAAAATATTTATGCTTTTCGGAGGAAAACAATTAGGTACTTATATTGTTATTCTCATATTGGTATAAGTAAATATAGAGCAACCCATATTTTTTATTTAACTTTTACATGAAAAACAAGCTCTTAGTATATTTTTATAGAACAATATTTTACAACGTAGCTATTTGCTGATCATATAATTTTCTAGGTGTTAACTCTCTAAGGACAGTCGTTAACTTGTAGACTCGCTGAGAATGTTACAAAGAGTGATTAGTAGGACTGGCTGATGGGGAACAAACAAGTAACTTGTTCACGAAGACAAATAGCACTTCACGTAATTCATCTTCTATACTATGATTTTTATGTTTGTCCATAGAGTAGAGAACCTATCTGCGGGGATGGAAAGTTACATTATCATACAAGATATTTTTTACACAGAGAATGAGATAAAACCCCAAACAGATAATTTAATATAAATAAAAATAATACACGCAGAACCTGTATTAGTTCGACTATTGCCTGTTTTCTTTACCACGTTATTACATACAATAACGGCGATGTTTTATTACAATTATGGTGCAATAAGGAAATATGTGTATCATCTAAAACATACATAAATATGTGTTACTTTAATTAACCGTGCGAATAAGGAAAAAACTATATTTTTTAATTAACATATAATCTATCTCACAGGCATACTTGAATATTTTATCGTAATTTATTTCTATTAATGTAACTTGAAATTCAATTTATGAATAAAATTATGCAACTAAATTGCTTTATAAAAATTATTTAATAGAAAAGCAGAATATTCTTTAAATATATTATAAATATCCTCCTTTCAGACAAACTACCAAATCAGACATCGGTATTACTACAAATCGATATTCAATTCTGACACCACCAACAAACATAAAGTAATATTTACTCAATTTCATCAATGAACCAGTGCGAGTGGCGATTCGTCATCGTAGATTATCACAACATCGATGGCTGGTGCAAGCGAAGCAAGCTGTGTCGAAACCGGGAGCCTAATTCCAGTGAGAGGCATTGCCTAAGCAGCGCAGCGTTGCGAACTAGGAAGTTGATGGCTGTGGCAACTGACCTTGGGCCAGCACCGCCAGCTTACTAATGTTCACCACTGCCGATTAAATTATACACCCGCATCATGTTTTGTTGGACAGGACAGGATTGTCTGAGTCTGGACTAAGCCTTAACGGATTACATTGTTGCGAAAATGTGCTAGTTTATTTATTGTTAGTGCTTTCAGGTTAGTATTTAGTTACAGAATAATAATTAGGTTTGTGCCTAATATAAATTTGTGTGGTCTAAACTATTTAATGCACAATTAATATTGTGCCTAATATAAATTTGTGTGGTGTAATCTATTTTATGTACAATAAAATTTATATTATGGATATAAAATCAAGTAGATCAGAGAGCTATCAAGAGACTAACTAAAGTACCCATAATGGAAAGTTGAAGAAAACTGGCCACTTAGAATTACAATACAGTTATAATTTATTTATTACTTTTATACTTACTTATCTTTTAAAAGGAAAATTTCAAAAAACGATATAAATATTCAATAATACTTAAATACTAAACCCTAAAGTAGGTACATAAAATCATATCAAAATGCTAATTCTCATAACATCTGCTTCAAATAATATGCATTATGATTTTATATTATGATGATTATATTATTTTTGTGACATTTGCCACATTTATGACCTGCACATGTTGGCGTCTATAAAATAAATTGCTAATAAGAACATATGAAAATGAATAATAAAATCGCTGCTTTGAAATTCTGCCTATAAATAAAACTTATTGTGCCACAAGAGATTGCTCGTTTTTTATCGAGAGATCTCATTAGGGTAGGTCGCGGGTGTAACCCTAGTCTTTTATTAAACTGAGAACAGTTTAATAAAAGACTAGGGTTACACCCGCGACCTCAGACTTATTTATATGTGTCATGTCATATAACATTAATGTAGAATATCAGTATATTTCTATCAATACTTCTATAAAGCTCTCTAGGAAACTACGTATTCAACATTTCGAGATGTAGTAACTTTATCCTTCAAATGTTTCCATCCAAAAAGAAGAAATTAAATAAAACATTTGGCAATCAACACTGAATTACCTCGTAATATTGTTGAACATAAATGAAATTTAAATATGAAACACCGACAATGTTTTACAAATTCTACCTTTCTTTGTCTGTGCGGAGTTCTCTTAAACACTGTTATGAATCGTGTTATTATCGGTAGATATATCAAGGAATGACACACCAAGAACACTAAAACAAAAAAAATGCGACGAATTAAGAACCTCCTTCTTTTCTTTGAAGTTTGTTAATAATCAAAGCCTCGCCCTTTGAAATAACTTTAAATATTTTGCGCAATATATTTGAACACAAGCCACTATCACAATGAAAATTAATGTAACATGGCCGTTACTAATTTAAAATTTAGAACAGAGATACAATTGCGTTACCACTGAATAATACTCAACAGTCATTTGTTAACGTCCACGTTCATTTTCATATTCAGATTTTGTCCGGGTTTCATGTTTTATCATGAAAACCATATTACGCTTCCCTTCTAAAGACATTTTTTATAATATAAAAGCTACTATACATCATACTTTATTTATAAAATTAAATTTGTATGTGTCATAAGTACGATTCATAAGATTAGTAAAAATATAAGTACAATTTATAATTTATGTAGCATTCCTTTTTCTACTGTGGAGTGAGGACTTACAAAGCTCTTCTTAGAACTTAAAGTATTAAACATTGACCTTTACCGTTGGTACTGGGTCAGCTAACAAAGATGGCTTGTCTAGAAACATCTGATCTACATCAGACAGACTTAGTTTAATGACATCAGTCAATGTTATAATATAAATACACCAAACACACTTTGAAAATATTATGACTACAGTTCAAACACATTTAGGTTATTCGTACTAATTGAATTTGTTAATATTTTTTGTTTTCTACATGAAAAAGTAAACAAAATGACGCGTAAAATTACGATTTCATAACATTGTAAATATATTGCGGTATTAATGTCGTATACAAGTACCAAGCGTTACAAAAATAACAATTTAATTACTAAAATATTGTCAAAAATGAGCTGATAAAGGTTTATTAATCATTCATTCTGTACAATAATCAAAACAACTTCGGTTTAAGTGATAATTTTATGTTTTATGTTGATAGTTATTGTATATCTTCTGTTTATAATATAACTACTGGGTCACAGATAATAAGATTTATGTATTTTTTATCTAACCCGTGATCTCGGACCCAAATATATTGACACACAGCACTAATCAAGGGTTTCCATAACGTGTGACGAAATAAAAACATGCTTAATGACTTAATGTATATTTTATGGTACAGTTTGGTTGCATCACCCGTCATCTTATTAATGACCTCTTATCATATTAATAGTTAATAATATAATATAAATTGATGTTGCACCAGACGCATATACATTTTTATTTTTCCATTCATTAACATTTTAGTGATTGACCGAGGACAGAGTTGGGTGCTATTGCAAAAGGCCCTTAATTTCTAACAGTTGTAACTCATGGTTTATGTAATTTTAGTCAAGGCGAGAACCATATTGCAACAGAATATTCTATTAGCTTGATTTGTTAGGTTCGGTATACATAATGTCTATCGATTACGTATGAATAGAATAAAATGTTGAGCGATAATGTAATAATGACATTTGAAATCACTATCTCTGACCCGAGATGACTAAGCGCGAACAAAACTGGTATCAACGGAGATGGTATCTAAGGGAGGTGGGAGAAGGATGAAGATACGGAAGAAATAGTAAGTGCAAGAGAGATGCCAAGTAAGTAATCCCTCCTCTTATTAAGAGGGAAGTGAGGACCGTGCGGTTGCAACGAAAGTAAAAGTGAACGCTACTCTGTCTTAGTGTTGTTACGTTATGAAACTATTATGTCGTGGATTGTAGGTGTCCATAATCTAGTATGATGTATGGAGAATTTGTAATAACTACGGTTTATTAGTCACATTTATAATTTTATTGTTTTAGAATACTTCCTGTCTATATATTGTACAATACGCAAACTTAAAATCTAAGAGCACAAATCTTAAATGTAACAGAAAATGTACCTTATGTAGTGCACAGTAAAGTATGTTTTGTAAGTGTGTGCTGTTAGTTGTGTAAACTGGAGCAAAGAAAAACGAAAAGTTTTCAGTTAACAACTATACACATAATGTAACAATTTGGAACAAAGAAGGTTGTATAAAAATTGTGTTTGCGCAACGTAATTAGGTAATACATGATTATGTAGAGTATGTTGGTGCATTAGTTTGCCGGCTCATGGTGGCAACATCTGATGTTCAGATAACCCTCCCTCCGAGTAACTTGATACTGCGTTCAGAATAAGTAATGAGCAAACACAAGTTCGTGTTGGAATTAATTAAAATGCCCAAATTACAAGCGGTTCAGTAATGGAACTCAAATTTATTTGATCCTCTTCTTTCCGGCTCCGGCTGTATAAAAATACCCTTTAAATTCTTATTTTGGGTTGTAACATTTTATTAGTTATACGATAAATTTGAAGAAAATGCTATTGGTATGTTGTTTTCTTCAATAAACCTAAATGTAAAGACTAGTTTAACCATAGTCTTTGTGCAAAGATAAATGTTTGTACTAATTATGTTTGCGACATGTGCGTGTTATTGTGCGTCCAGAAATGTTCGGAGTATGTATAAAGAATATTTTTGTGTCTTCAATTATGAGTACAAAAGTGTATGACATCATATATTTATGTATGTAGAACTCGTTATAATTCGGTTGACGTAAAACATGGGCTTAGTTAGACTGAACCATCGACAGTTCAGCGTTTATCAGCAGATAGCCTCGACCTCTTCCCCTGTTCTCACAATATCAACCAAAATTAGCTCAACAAACAAATATGACCCTTATTGCTTGCAGTATAAGAGTGCAGTGCCACTGTGAGTAATGCTGTGAACCCCTATTCAGTGTTGGCACACACTGATATCGACTGTACATATGCAATGTTTTATGATGAGTTGGAAAAAACGGATGTGGTATATTTTAAATAGTTGTAACGGACTCTATATTACTTTAACAATATAATAATTAAGTTTCTCTTGTATACTTTGTTGTAATTTATACCAAATCTAAGAGTTATGTGAGAGTCATATGTGGAGGAGTAAATGACTAGTCAATAGTGTTTAGCAGTTAACCCTCTGATAATAAGCAAAATAAGTAAGTATAAATAAATAATGATTGGTTTATTTTCCTACCTCAGGTCTTCTTCGCTTCGGTGGATTAATTCAGCTTCAGGATTAATTCATACGAAGCTCTCTCAAGTAAAGTAAAAATAGATCAAATATATATTAAATTTAAATACGTTTCAATACACAATTTTCTTCATACATGAACGTAATAACATCGATGAAGTTATCATATCATTGGCCTGCCTACACAAATAAACGACAGGGCTTATTCAGAAAGTAAACAAAACTTTGTGAAGGTTACATGTTTCTCGTTCTAAAATCATTTCTAGAAAATCTAATACTTTTATTAATACAATTTGTTGAACAAACTTGAATTATAGCCTCGAAACTTACGTTTTTAATTGAAAATTATATCAAAAATGTTTTATTTGCCTTGCCAATCTGAATCTTGGATGACTACGTGACCCACCTATCAATTATTATGTACATATTAAGTACATAAAGTAAGTAAATGTATGGTCAAAAGTGATGTGAATTCAGTTGAAATGCGTTCCAAGAAAGCGCTGCGGTGGTCGAGCTTCGCTCTCCTTTGTTTTTAAACGTGACTTGCGTTTTAGATGCACGCAAATTAGCTAAAAATAGACCATTTCCACTCTCGCACCTAAAGATATTTTCAGCTAATAACAACAAGCTCAACAAACTCTGAGATCTCCGCTCCGGACATTTAATAACAACAAAAAGTATAAAACTGTTTACGTGAAATTAAATATAGATAAATGTGCGCAAATAAACTTGTTATTGGTGCAACGTTGCTGTACTTCTATTTGTACACAATGACAATACATTGCTTGGTTTTGTTATTCACATATTTTAGCCGTACTTCTTATTTAAAGTAGTATCCAATTTCACTACGTAAAGTCCTTAGCAGTCGATCTGTCTGTACCAGATTTGAGATGTTTTTTGGTATTTGATAATCATTTTATTGAGGTATCATGAAGTTACCCAAGGGAGTGGATCAGGAATCATATTAACACGAATGAAAGCAGGATAATGGTTATAATCCACTTAGGAATAGCAGCACAGCTACAATAAAATCCTAACACCTAGATTGCCAATTATATCAGGGCAGGGTTCAAGCTATCACATCGGATATTACGGTTGCCAAGATACAAGATAGGACCCTTCTAACAATGTATTATTGTTATCCAACGGCCAAGTATTATATTTTACTTAATATAAGTTCGTGAAATACTTAATAAATATACCTATGTTGTTACATTTCGTTGTATTTTAAATAATGTTATGGTTTAATTTAATTTTGTACGAAGACAGACTTTATTTTTATTGCCAAACGGGCCAACGGACTAATATTTACATCATGAGATCATCACAGTTTTGTTATTGCAATTTTAATATTAAATTAAAATTATTATTTAAAACACATAAGTAATTTTTAACTGCCAAACAAAATGATGAAAATATTTGCCTAAACAATGTTTAATTTATTATTCTAACTTGTTTTCATTTAACTCATTCAGCACTTCACTTACGTAAGTATAATTTTCGGATTAAGTCTTATTAAATTAGGTACTTATTCTAAAATTATAATTTGTAAACAAACGCTCTCTCTGTTGCCACTTAAATAACATGCACTTAATGAGTACGTACGATCCAAAGTTTAACTAGTAATAACGGTTTATTAAAAAGTTCCATTATTTAAAACTACGCTTAATAGTTAAATAAACATCGGAGTTGATATTTTAGTGTGACACCCTATCGTTTTAAATAGCCCTGTGAAGGGGAGGCGAGGCTAAATTGGCGCACCGCTAATAACGATGCGGGCGCTTCGATTCACCCGCAACTCCCCTCGTTTAGTGCCGCGTTTTTACACAATCCATCGACCGTTGGTATAACAATTAACATATTGATATCCCTGATAAGGGCCTCTTTCATGTAAAGTTCAAGTAAAGTTCCGAGTGGGATACTCACCAAGTAAAATGAGTTTTGTCTCTTTCTTACTTTATGCCAAGTGAAAGAGACAAAATTTGTGAGTTGCTATCCGATGAAACAAGCCCTTAAAGCTTTAAAATCCACGTGTAAATAAGTACATTATAAAATCACATTAATTGTTCCACTTTGAGCGGTTTTTACGGGATCTTGTGCATGAAGTGTAAAATTATTAGTTTGAGTTATACGGAGCAAGATTTAATTTGAAAGAGCTTGTTAATTAGTCTTGATGGTAAAGTTGGATGATGATAATAAATTATTTATATTAGATTAAGTTATTGTTGGTCTTGAGCCTTCATTTTCAATTAGTGTTGAGATGAATACGATAATATTTGCATACATTTTTGTCAAGGAGGCAAATTTTGTGAAACAAACAAATAAAAATAATGTTATGTATACTGGGTGGCAACGTCATTAAATGAAATCAGCTGGAGGTGCTATTTCATAGGTTTTATAATACATAGTAGCTCCCCGCGGTTTCACTCGCATAGTTCCCGTTCCCGTGGGATTACGGGGATAAAATATAGCCTATGTCACGCACTGATAAATTAGCTTTCCATTAGTGAAAGAATTTTTGAAATCGGTCCAGTAGTTTCGGAGCCTATTCATTACAAACAAACAAACAAACAAACAAACAAACAAATCTTTCCTCTTTATAATATTAGTATAGATATAGGTAAGACCAGATATTCACATCGTTGTAACAATACTAGTATACATACATTACATGCCACGCATATTTTTTGTCGTTTACAAAAACAAGCGTCGAGCGAGCGTGAATCGTAAAAAAATCTAGATTAATTAAACAAACAAAATAAAACTGATAAATTAAAACTGATCTGTCTTTCCTGCCTTCTTTTAAGCATTCATTGTTCTGTAACTTTTATTATTATGACTATTAAACAAAATTATAATAAAAATAATCCCACATAAATTAAGTGAGACTCTCATTAAATGTCATATGTTTTTACCAGTACCACTTCACGAATGATTATTTAGGGTTTGCCACCCCAAACACGAGGAATATAATCTGAACATGGGGAAAAACATGCGGGTGAGGCGTCCGATGCACATTAATATATTTTTTTTAATAAAATTTCTTAGCATAGGCTATTTTCAACTGTATGTTGTAGGATACAAGGTTGATGTTCTTACGAAGATATCAAAATTAAATTTTAGCAATCACCTCCTAATGGAGAAATCAAAACAGGGAAGATTGATGTCATGGGAACAAAACGTGGGATTCTGATAATAGTATTGTTATTGAGTGTTAGTTAATAAAACCTCTTCTGAGGAAATGAGGTTTTATACGTATTTATGTATGATATACGCAACAGTTGTTAATAATTCATTTTTGTATAAAAAAACGTGGTTAAAAAACATTTCATACGTAATTAAATACCGGATTAATTTCAATAAAACGTGTACCTAATTTATAATTTAAGGTAACACTTGAATCTACAATAAAATTAAACAAGCAAAAACTAACTGACGTATGTCGATAACAACATTAAACTGTTATTAACTGATGATAATAAAAATTCTATTAAATAACTATTTACTACTCAAAAAATATTTTCCATTACAATCATTCAATTGCAAACAGTGAATTAATTGAGTATTTTCATCACGTATTTCCACGTTGTTCGTACATACGAGAGCCGAACACACAATAACACTATTACACCGGAATCCACTCGCAATTAAAGATCCCATGATCAGTTCTGAGTGTTTTAAAGTGTTTTTATGAGAATAAATTAAAACACAATGTGGTCAAAGTAATCTCGGCATACGGAAGTACAACAAAACTTATTACGTGAACCATTTAATGCCAACGAGCTACGTGTTCACGTGTGCAATCGAGCTTACGTCACTTCATGATATCCAATAATTACGTTTTGTTTCATACACGATTATGACGTAAATATTGATGCAATCATTTTGATAACAACATTTAATATTATGTGCTTTATCAATGCTTTAAATACTGTTTTATAACAATACCTTTACATTCGTACGTCAAGAGAGGTGCTCGGAAATCAATGATGTAGTTTGTATTCTTCTGACTAACATGTTTTAATTAAGTACTTGTTTTATTTAACTATATATAAAAATAACTAAAGTTATTGTCCTTCGAATGAAGTGCCGTAAATGTTAACAAACGAATACTTTCATAGAATAAATAATGGATAAATATTCGTTACGAATTGCTAAGGGTTGTTGTCTAACGGACTCGCCCCCCGTGTTGGGGGACAAAGGTTAACGTATTCACTTATCAACTAGCATTGTGCGATTAACTGTAAACGAACGTTACATATCGAGGGAAAGTTTTTGAACCGTTCACTTCAAATAAAAATTCACAATTTTATCCCTTCATCAATAAATGTATGCACAATTTTAAATTTCCATTTTCTGTCCTGCATTGATTTCCACTTTAAAACGGCCATGCAAATATATTCTTTACATTCATATAAATATACAATCAAATTAGGAATTATAAATGGTTTATTAACCTTTTGAAACTTAAGAACACGTCAATATTCATAATGATTCCCGATATTCGATACGAGTACTATTGCCAGCACAATATTTAGTACATTTTATATTGGCTCGTGCATTCATTTATTACGAATGTTGGTCTATATTATGGACATTCTTTTAATCAAACCATTAATGGTATTGCCATTAATCCGGTTTGAAATATCAACCAGTGTACTCTTAACAAAACACCTAATTATGCAAATCAGTCTATTTGTGATCACGAACGGGCCTTGATCTTTCGCACCTTCCCTCGGTCGCAACCCCTTCTCACTGTTATTCAAATGTGTCATCGTGGAGTTCCATCGTGTTTCGAGTGTCGAATTAAGCGCCTTTATGATCTAAATTTGCGTAGTATGAGGGACACGCGTGAGGCACGCGACCCGCATGCCCCAATCAAAAGGGTGGGTTTTTTTAACAGCAATAATTCGCAAATAACTTTCGTCGAGTTCGTAAAGTTTTGTGGGACCGTAAAAGTGGGTGATGGACGATTGTAAACTATATTCGTTGGTGGTTTGTGTTATATGAGAATCCTTTATCGCCGGTCGATAATGCGACTCTGTACTGTACAGAGTACTCGCATTTCTCGAGGCTTGTCGACTCGCCTGACGGCAATAAACAGTTTTATTGTTTTTGTATGCCAACATGAATCAATCAAGATTTTGTTAAGAGGAAAACTCGTAATTGAGTATGATTGGAAATAACAGTTTTGTTAATAAAATAATGATAAAATTGTTTGAGTTTTTATTAGTGCACATATTAATGATACAATATTAACACCTATTTATTAAAGATTTCAGATGTCCTCATATAAATTGCAGGTCAATGAACAGATAACAAGAGTTTGTTTTTGTTGTAATTAGGTAGTAGCCGATTACATTGTCTTAACTTGTTAACAGATACGAGTAGATTGATAAATGTTCAATAGCATTATCGTTCGTCGACCTCTTTCTTTGGTTGTCGAGAAAACGTATTCAGGAGTGGGTACATATGATCAGAATCACTGTTAACTGAGCTACTTCGAATCAGACAATATATACATGAATTCATGTGATCAAGTCATCTACTTAAAGAACACTTTATATTCATAATCTTAAACACCTCGATACCTTGATTCGCTGTTATTGTTGTACCGGAGATCTGATAAATATTAATTCGGTATCTCGTTTACACAACCTCGGGACAACGGCAGGAACGATTTAATCTGTTTCGTGGTGAATGACGGAAAATTTTTGAATAACTGAATCGTATACGAAATAAATCGATTTCGAAATCAGAATATCAAATTCGCTGTTAATAAATTCTTTTTCGGGATACCGTTCTTTAAATAAGTGTATTATTGGGCTTAAAACTATTGTTATTTTAAAAAATAAAGTAATGTAATTTAAAAATAATTCGTATCTAGACGCAGAATGTGTTCCTATTAAAACCTAAGTTTACTCGTAAACTAGTTAAGTACTTACCTAACAATTTCTTACCTAGATTCGTCGCAATTAATAGTAAGTAACATTAAGTTTAAGCCGAGGAAGTTCCGCAAAATTCAGAATCGACCTCGCTTAGATTCAATAGTAAATAATCAAATATTATTAATTTTGTATAAATAAAAATATATGTTATAGTTTAATAATCCAGCTTTTTGATAAAACGGCTGGAAACACGAATTAAACAACTTCGCTCGATCATAAAATATTTTGAAATAGTCCAATTTTTCAAATTTTGCGATCGTAATTTCCATTTCATCTGGATAATATTAAACTTATATTCGTAAAAATTGCGTCAAATTATAGACAATGACATTTAGAATATAAAAAAACCGAAAAAATATCTAAAATTAATAATATAATCTAACAATAACACAATATTTCAATTTATATAACCACGCGGCGAGTGAGTTCCTCCGCAGTCCGCCGTTTGGCGTCAAGAAGGTAGGACCTGTGTGATTTTTGCCGGCTCGCTGCGTAAAAATACGCGTGTTTCGTGTTTATTAGTTAGGTTTGTACTTTCAGTGTAAATATTTTTGTTACGATTGGATTTAATTAGTGGATTGTGTTGTAAAATAATTATTGGACATGGCAAATAAAACAAATAGAGTGAAAAGGAAATCAAAATTAAAAATTCGACGTAACACAAAAAGAATAAGGTAAGTTTATTTATTTCTTGTTATATTAGCAACAATGTAAGATAAAGTTGGTCCCGCCATTATGATTTTTCATTATGAATTCAATATTACAAACTGACACTCCAATTTTATTTATATATATAGATAATATATATAATGGACTAGGTCGAGACGACTATTGACAAAGAGCCACAGTATAACGTGTACGAGGTATGAGTGTAGTAGGTAAAAAACGACCTAATATCATCCAGTAGCGTAAAGGTCGCTATGCCGGACTGCACGTGAGAGGGTCCCGGGTTCAATTCCCGGTACAGTCAACATTTGTGAGATGAGCATATTGGTTGGCTGTAGTCGTTGTATTACAACATGTAAGTATATAAATAAAATATGTTATGTATGTCAATGTCTATATATATTGATATATATAATTATGTCAATATTTCAATATCTGTATGTGTTAGTACCCATAAGCTTTTTGGGGATAACTAATGGTGGTTAAATATGTCCTGATATTTATTTTTTATTATCACTAACTATGCTAGAAAGGTATACAAAGATACGATACCTAATAAATATTTTTTTATAGTTCTTCAATACCAAGATCTGAAAATGGTCGTTATAAGAAAACATACGCAAATGGAAGGTATGTATGTGATTTCTATTATACAACAGTGCCTTGTGGTTTCACACAAATAGTTCCCGTAGGAATTCCGGGATAATATGTAGCCTATGTCAAGTTAAGTCTATAATGGAAAACGAAATTGTTCCATTAGTTTCGAAGCTTATTTATTACCATCAAACAAAAAATCCTTCCTCTTTGACAAAAAAGTTGCACCAGTTAGATCATCTGTGTATATATTTTTTTATTTGATCGAGCGGTGTAGTTGGTAGTGGCCCTGTCTGCTATGCCGAAGGTTACGGGTTCGATTCCCGCTCAAGACAAACAGATGTGCCCCAATATTATTTATTTAATTTAATTGTGTAAAATAGTGCAAATCTCCGTTGCTGAGTGCAGTTGTATGTCGTAGATAACGGACCTACCTGGAAGCCATAACGAAAGTAAAAAAAGACGAAACTGTACAAATAAACACAAAATTAATTCAATTGACAATCACCTAACTAAAACTATCTCTTTTTACAGCGAAGCTGTACAAACTGTCGAGGAACCACAGGCTAAAATAAACACAAGTGAAGACCGTATTGTAACTCCTGCGAATTTAAATAATACTAAGTAAGTAATAATAACTTTGAGGGTATTTCATTTAAAATCCCGTAAAAATCAGTCACGCTATTTCAGAAATTAGCCGAAACAAACAAACAGACAGACAGACAAAAAATATTTTGGTGTGTCTACCGTATCCTACTATCCTACTAATATTATAAAGCCGAATGTTTGTATGTGTGGATGTATGGATGTTTGTTCCTCTTTCACGCTAAAACTACTGAATGGATTTTAATCAAATTTGGTACAGATGTTCCTCATACATAGGAATAACACATAGGATACTTTTTATCCCAAAATTCCCACGGGATAAGGTTCCACGCGGGTAAAACCGCGGGGCACAGCTAGTAATATTATAAATGTGAAAGTTTGTGAGTTTGGATGTTTGTTACTCTTTCATGCAAAAACTACTGTATCGATTTTGATCAAATTTGGTACAAATATTCCTTACAACTAGAAATAACACATGGGATACTTTGTATCCCAAAATTCCCATGGGATTGTGTATATGTAATCGTATGTTTTATTGTAACTTTTTGTACTCGCAAATTGTACCAATAGATGGCGCTGTTACTTAATTTTTAACACACGATGGTGAATTGTGCCGAGATTGTATGATATTGATACTACGAGCTACGCATCCTCGCGGGAGCGGGTACTACGCGGGTAAAACCGCGGGGCGCTGCTACCTGCTAGTATACTATATTCCTAAGCATGTAGTAAGCAGCGGTTATTTCAATATTACAAACTGACACTCCAATTTTATTTATATATATAGTTTTTTTTTGTAATATTAAGAAAACAAACAGACTTTTATTTGAACCACATTTTGCCTGAAATTGTGGATTCAAGGCAAATTCGTGGTATGTATGCCTCTAAGGGACATTACATTATCGCAAAATAAATAAATAGCTAATTGGCATTATTGGTTTTATTTTATTCCTTTATTAAATATTTTCAGAATGTTATTGTTGTATGTTATTATCGTATATGGGAATGGGAACTACGTGAGTGAGGCGCAGGTAATAATATTTATTATTTAGATTTAAAGATTTACTTATAAGAATAAGATTTTAATATATTGAATTTCCGACTGAATTGGCCCAGCCTTAGCAGTAACTAAAGTAGGTAGGAGTTACATATTGATGTCTTTGATTTACACGAACACTACACATTGAAATAAAACACTTAAACGGATTTTTGTCGTGGTTATATTTTGTTTTACATTTTCTGAAGTTTCGGATTCTTTACAGAACCCGTGATCACAGAAGACTTCTGTGATCACGGGTTCTGTAAAGAATGATCACAGAAGACTTCTGTGATCACGGGTTCTGTAAAGAATCCGAAACGTCAGAAAATGTAAAACAAAATATAACCACGACAAAAATCCGTTTAAGTGTTTTATTTCAATAGGTAGGAGTTTCACTATATAACATAAACAGAGTAATAAATAACAACATTATTATTCTCTCCATCATCTCATAACATTAACTGACCCCTAACTAAGTTTGTGACTTGTATCTAGGGTATCAGAAACTACCCATACACTCATTCACACACACAGCCACACGTTCACACAAATATTCACCCCGCGCGGGAATCGAACCCGCAACCTTACGGATGGCAGTCCGGCACGGTGACCATTCTGCCATCGAGGTCGTCAATAGAAGTAGCGAAAAATAAATTAAATAAATAAATTAAATATAGTACCTACTAATAATATAGGTAGATAATATATTTGAACATATTTTATGTTTTTACTATATAAGTAGGTAGATACTAATGTGCACGAAAGGTTTTAATAAGGTAGTAGTGTTTTTTTATTTAGGTCACGAAAAAGTCGATTCTAATACATATTGATATCTTTCAATATTAATAGTCCTACTGCGTGATCGGCTCTACTGTGGCTTTACTGAGTCGCGAGGTCGTCGACCGGACCGCGCGAGTTACGTTTTTGCGCGCGCTATCTGTGTCGTAAATGAATACGCTACACGCAGCTAGCGCGGGGTCTGAGGTAGCTTAAAATACCTAAAGTTGTGGAAGCTCGTCGCCTTAAAGGCAAACCACTTTCGCTTGAGTTATTTGCGGATACCAGTTACTTATAAATGGGTTTTGAGACAGTAAACATTTTATTGCAACTATTACGCAAAGGTTCAATACCTATCTGTAATAGGAAAAAACAAATTGCGATTAGAACGTAGGCTTTACTATAGCCAAGATTAACAATAAAGATTGTTTTTTATGAAACATGTACTCGTAGATATCCAGGAAGGTGTCGGTAATAAATGAGAATCATAGTTATACAATTCATAAGTGTACTATTAAGTATTTAACAACACCACATAGATTCGACACAATATAATTAAATGACTAACGAAATATCAAGGTTGTTCATAGTTATAAGTTTTTGTATACATTCGTGACCGAAGCTTGAGCATGAGAAAAAATTGCGTGTAATTTTAAATAACTAGGTCTGAGAAAACGAAATACTGACTCGTTATGTAAATAACATTAACAAATTGAAAACAGAAACAGTTTAATTATGAAATTGTTTTTATTGCTCCGTCATATAACAGCCTTCTCGCGGCGCGGGTGCCACCACCACCGCTACAAAAACACTATCAGATGAGCATTCCTCAGCTTTATGATTTATAACCAAATGAATACTAATGAATTAATTTACCTACATTTCCTGTTGTAATAATAGCGTTTATTGTAATAAATATAAGGGTCAGTATACGATCCGTGGATATCATAAATTCAGATCATTCCAAATCCCCATTAAGGCAGCAAGGCACGCCTGGGCTGTTTTTCGTAGACATCATGATACGGAACACTAACTATAGAATAAAATTACTTAACGAACCAAGGCCATTCTCAACATGCGGATACACCGAATATTAATTTAGCGTGTTACTAGCCCACGAGCGTGGTGTGGTCGGCGGCGCAACTTGTAAAGTTCACTTCGGATTAGCTCTAGGTGGTCGCAGACGATACGAGACGACCGGTTATCGCTCTAACCGGGAACCAACATTATATAACTCTAGTTTTTTAACACTTATATGCTCGAGGGTTTGAACTTTTTGCTATATAGTATATCATATAACTTATTGCTTATTATATAACCTTGTCATAAGTGATATCGTGACCGAAAACCAGTGTCCAAAGTAACACCGTTGAAAATAACATTAACAAAGATTGAGCAAATATTTCTTGCCAATAAAAGTTTCATAAAATGTTATGGAATTATATTTGGTGGCATTTAAATATTATTTATAAATAAATTAAAAAAAAATGTACTTATTTTTTATTTTACTAAATAAATAATATTTTCAACACACTTGCTCATAAAGGGGCTCTTATTTGTGCAAAATCAGTTGAATAATGACACGCTTGATTCACTAGTGAGTTATAGATTTTTTTTAAATTGTTTAGTTTTAAAAAAGTTTCGGTACCAAAAAAAATCGTGTCATTTTAAAAACAAACTTCAACTATGTTGCCTTACTTTTGGTAGGTCTATGGTCGATTCCATTCATTCATTCATTCGATTTTTTTTTAAATGAGTATATTCTTTTAATCTATGGCCGATCACCATTGTTGTGTTGGATGCGCGCGAATAGAAAAACTGTTTATTTATTAGCGAAAAATGATAATTTCTTCGCAAATGTGTTGAAAAACGTTGTATGGTACACGCGTGTATTGATGATTACTATCCTCGGCTATCTTCAGATCCTCGGATATCCTCAATAGCGCCTCGGAAGTAATCACCAACTTACCTCGCCTGTACCATAACTATTAATAATGACAAATACTATACAACTCTTTGTTATTATATTAGTTAGATGAATGTTAAGCTTATGCTAAGTAACTAACATAATTTAATTCATTTAACACTTATTTTATTAAGTATATTTTTTCTTCAGATATAAATCTCTGAATTGGTTTTAATTATTTCATTTTATTTTTTATTTCTGCGAAAATTGTAAAAGGCCTTTGTAAAATTTTATAATAGTTTTTTTGTTTAAAATTTAATATAATTTATTGTTTTGTTAGTGTTAATAAACTATTTTGGGCAGTGGTTAATATTTATAAACACAGTATATACATTAAGTATAATATGTATGATGTATTTTAGGGGAATATAATTAATTACACTGATAAGAAAAAAGACAACTATTCTGAAGCTCCATAGACAGCAAGATAGTTTTAGGAGAGGAAAATAGCCAATTGCATCCAGTGACGGACAGACTTCAAGATGCCCTAAGCAATCCAAGTCTTTATGCCCCTAGGGATGCAATTTGACGACGAAAAAAAAAGTCATCTAACACTGGACCTAGCTATGTTCAAAGTAGGGCATACATAGCTACGGCCGTGGGGCCCCCATTCTTATGTCAACTAAGAAGTTTTCTGGTGTGCCCTTTCTGCTGTTTTCTGGTGCCCAACAGACGTGGTGCCCTAGGCAATTGCTTAATTTGATTAAGGGTTAATCCGTGACTGATTGCATCTCTATATTTCCCTTCATCATTTGTGTATGAAAATAGTCTATGTACGAAAATTGCACTGTTACTACATAATGTTATTATCATGCTCAAATTAGGAATAAAGTTTGTATACAACATTTTATTACATAGTTCTCGAGTCATGAATCTAAAAGTTGTCTAGGAAATTCAATTGTAAACCTAACAAATAGTAAGGAACTAATATCAGATAATAATTTATATCGATTACAGAGTCAGTTGACGGATATAAGTTGTACATAATGTAACGTAATGCAACTACGTCCGTATTACACGGGATTGTACAACAAGTTACGAAGTTTCCGGTAACCATTACATAGTATAAAACAAAACTGCTTCACGCGGTCTGCCCCTATGTATGCTTATATCTTTAAAATTACGCAACGGATTTTAATGGGGTTTGTTTTAATAGATAGAGTGATTCAAGAGGATGGTTTTAGTACAATTTTAACCCCGTATTCTTACGGGAACGGGAACTACGCGGATAAAACCGTGGGGAACTTCTAGTAAATATCTAAAGGAAAACCCGCTATTACAACACTCCCAGATTTCTTAGATAATAAAACGCTACATAATATTGTTATTATCATGCTTACAACGTTTCTTGGAAAATCCTTCGAGCTATTATTCAATCATAAGTTTGTCATTTGAATAGAATAAAGATTAAAATGATTTAATTGTCAGTGCCATATAATTGTATCTTAGTTGGAATTGGTATTATTTTGTTCTGGGTTAGCCCATATACGCAGTGCCTTTAAAATTTGTTTGCGTAAGGAACTGCCCTTTTTAATTTTTGCCTTACTCCGTCTACAAAAAGTTTCAAGGTTTGTAGAGTGGATTATATACTAGTTATATCTTATTATCTGCTATATAAAGTCATAAAGCTTAGAAACCATTCTAAAAATTAACGTATATTATAAAACAAGTTTTCAAATGATGAATGAATATTTAATTCTTATTTATGTAGACAGCTAAAATGTCTGTTCTTTCAGGACATTTGAGAATCAAGTTACAGCGTCTGCAACATCTACGTCATCAGATTTCTATTTGAGTAATAGAATAGCACATTGTTCTCGCCAACGTTTGTCGTGACCAAAATCTTTGCATAACTTCCTTCAAACGCGTACAAAATCGACTTTTAAGTACTGTTAGATACATAACTATATCATATCTCAGATACATAACAATAACAATATCTGGTCCGGACATTAAAAATCTTAAATCGTAGTTAAATTCAAAATGGTCTACATCTTCATTATCCGAACAAGGCATTAGAACGGCTTCCTATTGTGAGTAAGTGTGTAAGTAAGGCAGCAGAGTTGTGTTGAGGTATTATCTAACATTGAGTGAACAGTGAAAGTGTGAGTGTGTGCGGGTGTGACGTAATAACAGGCACGGAGCGAGCGCAGTGCGCGGGCGCCCGACCGCCCGTGTCTCATTCCACTCTCACTGCCGCGCTACGATACTGATGTTTAACTCAACTAGGAAGTTTTACTTGAACTGGATATTTATTAATTCCGTATTAAACTCAAACATTAAGGAAACACTACACCATCAATAACATCTAACTATATTCACTTAATTTTACTCCCGAAGACGTTTACAGCGCGTTGAAGTCTTTTGAATGACAACGCGAACTTGCGTAATATTTTACAAAGTTTTATTTGCATATAATATTGTGATTATACGAACTATTCGACACGTATACTATTAACCTATAAATCTAACTTACTAACACAGTATGCTAATCAGTATACATTATAAATTAACATTTAAAAATGTGTGGTTTTTGTTCGTTTGCTATTAATATGTATGACTATGACTGTGCCGATACAGGTTTCATTAGTAATTAAATTAGGTGATGTACTTTTAAAGTTTGAGCACTAATACATATGTATCCGTAGAATTGCGGATATATAGATTGCATTGTTGAATGTAATTTCAACCTAATTTGTATACAAATTGGTTCAATTCGTTGGTACTCAATAGATTAGGGCCTCCATTTAAGGTTACTTGAATATTAAATGCTCATTTGTTTATATCTTACTAGTTGTGCAACGTAGTTTCGTCTTCTATAACCCCCTATCTTTTCGGGTTTTCTTAATTTTCTATTTTATACAACTTTCTTGAAGTGAATAAAAGAAAATCGTAGTTCACTCTTTTAGGCCATTTTTGCGACTATGCAGGACTTACAAACTTCAATAGACATGTGATCCACAGCTTTATGTCACGAAGAAAATACATTAAATATATTAGATATGTAATTGAATGATTAAGGCAGACAATTGGCTTAATAAAGGCAGACAAGTAAAATATCGCACCACGCACTAAGCACCCAAAATGGAGAGGTCTAGTTGCGGAAAACCACCCACTTACAAACACTACTACTGCTGCTACATACATTATTATATTTCTTAAACATTACCTCTTAGGTGCATTACATTAAAATGGGAGATAAATCTGTTTAGAATGCTCGTGGCGGTCTGAGGGTAGGCGGTGACTGGTCAAACTCCTGCGCATTCGAGTGGAGCGGTGACACGCACTGTCCAATTCGAATCGCTACGCTCCAACGATCAACTATTTTCAGATTAGTTTTTGCCTAAGAACAACACCGACTTAGTTTAGAGCTACTTAGTATACATAATATTTTGATTTTTAAACCAAACTAGTTTGACACCGCGGTTTTTATTGCGGCATTCCGATTTTTCGACCTGTAAGATCTTGGGGATAAATGTACCTGTAGGCTATTCCTGATTATAAGAATCAAAATATTATGTTTACCCCGCGGTTTTTCTTACGAGATTTTCTTTTTAGGCTCTGTAGGAATTGTGGGATAAAAGTATCCTGTATCTCTACCAAATGTAACTTAATTCGGTCCACCTGATCTTGAGCTATAAAAGAAGTATGGTGGTGTAATCCGTAGTTTTATGTACAGAGATTACAATTCACAATAATTTTCCAACGATTTACTAATAGTACAGTAGTATCAGTTTATACCATCTCATTGCAGAAGGCCTACCTCTCACTGATATTACCGTAGTGAGGATCTCGCTAATGATATTAGTACATTGAGGAGGAATAGGCGTAATCACTGCGCTTGCCTAATGCGTGTGCTAACACATCTTTGATCCCAGCCATGTTTTGAAATTAGTAAACGTGTATCACTTATAATTGATCAATTATTATAATAACTTATTATGTATTGGTAATTTTATTACTTACTAAATCTTAATGTAACTATTTAAAATACAAATATACCAAATATTACGATTATGGGAGAGTAAACTGTGATTACCACAGTCCGACATACGTATCTCACAGAATATTCACTTCAAATAGAAGCTCAAGCATCTGTGTTTGGCATGATGAGTGAGAGGTCCAGAGTTCATGTGACTTGTGTTCTTCTTTATCCCATAAGTAATAAAATGTCTTGAAATGTTCGTGGAGGTTAAAAGGTTTAAAAGGTGAGAAAAAATCGAATAATTGCCAGGAACACGGGTACGGGTACTACGCGGGTGAAACCGCGGGGCACAGCTAGTTAACAATACTCGGGTGGATTTCAATAAAATATAACAAGATAACCTCTATAATTTAAAATGCATTTTAAAAGTAAACAATGTAGTAGTTTGCCAAACTTAGATACGGATGTGAACTTACTTAAATTGTCGTTACAAAAACAATGTGAAACCTACACTTAAATAAATACATATTATCAAAGTGTGTTTGTCGCAGTAAACTAGTCAAATCAGACATTTTATTGCTCAACAAGGACTTTCAAGATGCAGCTACATTCAATCACACGTCAAGTTTTAATTTTGCATTATGGCAAACTAGCTGTGCCCCGCGGTTTTATCCGCGTGGAACCTTATCCCGTGGGATAAAAAGTATCCTTTGTGTTATTCCTAGGTATGAGAACCATCTGTACCAAATTTTATTAAAATCCATTCATTCGTTTGTGCGTGAAAGAGGAACAAACATCCACAGTCACAAACATTCGGCTTTATAATCCTTTATAAGACCACCGCCGCCAAACCTTAACATAATTTTCAATAATATAGATGGCACAAATCTAGACAAAACATAAAACAACTCTCCTGAATATTATCATTCGATACAAACTAATTTGTAGCTATTTGTTTAAAATTTTAAATGAATTATGTATATCATTCACTCACCTGGTTGTTAACTAAAAGACTAATTTAACCAGTTGACTACGACATAATATACCTCTCATTGCACATATAAGGCATGTGAATAGTAGCATATATTCCAAATGTCATGTTCGGTCACACGATGACTTCACATCCTGACATTTAAGCATTTTTTATTTACGTTTATTTAATTCTTAATTCAAATGTGTTTTTTCCTTTAGGCCAGTTTCCTCCTAATGTTATGAAAGAAAAAGTTGTAGGTGTTAGGAAAATAATAGTGACGAACCTTCGTATATTTGGCGTCACAACACATGTAGGCCCAAAAAATGTTTTTGGGTCAGTAGGTCAAAGGAGTACGGGACGGTTTCTGTGTCTGCAGAGGCGGCACATGTTGTCTATAGAACAATAACTTATTTATTATAGAAAGTATTATAGAAGTTCCTTATAACTCGGGATTACACATAAGTACAGTTGGTACACTATCTAAAATCATATTACCGGGCAAAGCTCTCTCTCTCTCTCATACTGATGCGAGAAGAATCCAGATTTTTTTTAATTTAAAAACCTTAGAGCTTTACTTGAACCAATACTTTAATGAACTCATTAAGTGATATAAAGTGGGCTTTGACTTCAAATTATTAAGAAATACGAGAAACCACTCGATATTAATATTATTTACGATCTTTCAGTTCTCAGTATGTATAAGTATTTACTTAATTTTATTAACATTACGACACAACATTATAAAGCAACCACTGGATTGTTTCCATAATAATGTTACGAAACATGATAAACCTATAATTTTGGTCAGGAAAGTTTTCCAAGTATCTTGCGATGTAACATTAATCAAATGGACAGTGACACCGTAGAATTGCCGCTCTGTTGGTTTTGTTAGTCACCATCAACAATTGAATTTTCAACAAAGGTTTAATGAAACTTGGTAATATTTACCTCTCAAAAGGTACGGTTAACTCGATACACAATCCAAGTCAAGGATACGTTATTTGAAATTCAATTGTTTGTGTTACAAATTCACTGCTCAGACGTTCACGTAAAATGTATTTTGCGTATCAATTAAGAAGTTGTCACCTACATGTTACAGGTACTAAAATTTAACAAAATGTACTTGCTTATTTACAAGAGTTTCCATCAGAGTTAAATACATAAAATATTGCTTAATAAAAGGATCGATTTATAAGGTCCAAATTATAATGATTTCGATAAATCACATGATATTATATGGGGATTCCCAAACCTCAATAAAGTATAAAGAGTGTACCAAATTGGTGTTATTATGTAATGTGTTGTCATGAGTTGACGCAACGCTTGTTTTCGTTGGTGTGTAAGTGTGCCGCGACCATTACGGTCAGCCGATGTCCCAGTGAGCCTCGCTCGGCACCGCTGTGACATAACAGAGCTTCCGCTACGAGTAAGTGAAAGGTACACTTTGTCGCTAGTCGGATCGAGCTTGCTTCAGTATCCGTACAACGATACCCAGTAATTTCAACAGTATACAACCAAGGCTTAAATTTATAATTAGAAGCACGTATATCTGGGATCAATAATTTGTTACATTTGTACTGAAAGTAAGGAAAAATATCCCTTCCCAAGATGTCACTTCCCAGAATTTCCTATTCCCGAAATGTCTTTTTACCAAATTGTACCTCATGAAAGTATCCTTTAGTCAAAAGTCCTCCTTTATCCAAAACTCCTTCCAAAATATGCCTTATCCATAATGCGCCTTCCCCAAAAAGTGTCTTCAGCAAAATGTGTATTCTGCAAAAGGCTTCTGTCAATAGCTGTTATTTAATGGAGATAAATTAATGTAAAGTTATTAAAAAATACAATATTTCAACAAGCACTTACATAAAATATGTAAAAATGATACACATACATACTTACCCATATCTTGAGTTACTCAATTGACCTCCTTTTATGTTTTTGTTTTGGAAAAATACTGAAATATGCATTGTTTCTCTGGTTTAAAAATGACACCTGAAATAGATCATATTTGTTTACCAAATATATTTAGCAGATATTTTGGCGCTTGACCTGTAAACCTACATCAGTTTGGGGTCACTTATTTTATTTTGTTGTCTTCTATTTGGGAGTTTATTTATTTCCATTGGTAGTATCTTATATGTTAGGATATATGTTCGAGCATCACTCCAGAACGGCTACAACTAATTAGAAAAAAAGGCTTTCCCTGTAAAGCCGGATAGAAAAGCAATTTTCGGAAAACTCGCAGCAAAATTGTACACATACAAATCCGAAGCGATTCGCTAGTTTACAATAAAAGTTTAGAAAACAAGATTAGAACTAATGTACTCGTACTACTACTAAGTAACATTGTTTCGTAATTCGTGCCGTATTCGGTAGCAAGTCTTGTTTGTTTTCAGAGCAGACTGGTAAATAGCAACTTTAATCGCCCTAATTCTAAAACCGGAACTATAAATCTATTACACTCCAATTATACTTGATACTGTCAGCTCGAGTCAATTAATTCTCTAATCCCTTTGTTGTTTGCGTAACGGTTGCAATTTGAATTTAAACTTCGGTGACATTACATTTAAGAGAAACTGAAAAGTAGCTGCAGTGTTTTGTAGAAGTATTTTCTTTTCAACTATTTCCGTATAGTATTGGATTTCCTTACATAGAACCAACGTTATTTATGATGGATCTCTCTCTGCGATTCTACTCGAGTTAATGAACTAAATTCACATTTGCATTAGTCTACAAATTATAAAAACATGTTACAAATTCATAAAAACAAAATAATATCATCATCAGCTCATATAATGCCCCCATCGAGGGGCTCGAGCCTACCCTGAATTAGGGTGATTTGGACTTAGTCAACCACGCTGGCCAAGTGCGGCAAAAACAAAATAAAATTAACAAAAATGCAGAAACTGTTCCATTGATAGAAATTGATAGCGCCGCTTTATTTGGACATTGATCGTTTCAATGAGATCGAATTGAGAACAATCAAGAATAGTCCCCAAATGTGATTCAAACGTTTACTAGATGACCGTTTTAGTCACTTTGTGTTCTTTCATTATAAATTATGCATTATATTTTGGAGAATCAAATGGTAGTGGTTGCCAAATATAGAACTGAAGGTTTGATTTTCGTGCAAAATAAATAGATTTGTGATCCATAAATGTTTATCTCGACAACTAGGCCGACAACCAATAACCAATATATCCTTATCTTTACGTAATAATATAATTTATTTAGGATATTTCTTACTGAATTACGTGTTATAAGAGTAGGTGCTGTAATAATTATTAAGCCTTAGTAAAAGTTTTTAAACACACCTAATTTTAAACATGATTTCACAACATTTAACGTCCAAATGTTGGGTTTTTGTCTCAAATTTTAAAACAGGTCTCAAGAAAACTTTTTTACGACAATGACTACCGGTTTCATAAAAATGTGATGAGATGAGATTCGACAACAGATCGCTTTAAAGATATAATGGCCAGCTATATGAGTTTGTGCATCCATTAAGATTAAAGTCTGAAGAACAATTTATGAATATTCTTGGGCTACATTCACCAACATCAACTTCTCAGCTGGAAGTAAATGAGCCTCTCCCATTTAACCTCACAAGGATGGATTCTGCTCAACGCATAAGTACGACATTTTCCTAATACATTTACTATATAAATGAATTAAGCCTCAATAATATGTCGTTTGCAATGACTATTTCCAACGTAGCTCTGGATTAAGACCTCCGAAGCATCGTACATACGTGGTGCTATAAATTGCAGATAGTGGATTACGTCTATTTCTTCTTACTATACTAATATTGAAGTATACTAATATCGAGAGTGATCTTATAGTCTTATAGTATGTTATGATTAACGAATGCAATTATACATTTATGAACATGTTCTCATATCACATAATTCTCCGAACTGCAGATGGTCTATCCTAAAAATATACCAATAAAGCAATTCAATTGAGACGGTCAATACTAAGTGATCACGATATTCCATGATGAAAAGTACCAAGGCCGAATGAATCACGTGATTAATGAATGTTCTTCCCCTATACGATGTGTGTTTGCATGACTTCCAATACAAAAAACTATGGAACCAATTATGAAGAAAAAATAACAGAGAACTTAACCTTTTCCGTACGATACATGAGTCAATTTTTGAATATATAATTATTAGTATTTAGGTAGGAAATTGAAGAAATCTTTTGTGTGATAGATGTTACGGTAGAGTCCTTATGTAGAATGGCGTCTTGAATCCAAACGGGGTCAATTGATGGTTAATTGCAGCCGGCTGGACGTTGTGTCGATGCCCTAACAATTAGTATTTTACTACTACATTCTCATTTGGACGGTTTTTGATTGTTATGGCAGTTTAAAAAGGTTTTATTAATAATCCGTACTGAATATGTTTGTATATAATATTTTGTGCAGGTCTGACGAGAGCCACGTGAAATAGGAACAGGTTTCCCGCCAAATTTGGTTTTACTAATAGCTGACCCCAATTAGGCACAGATTCAAAAGAAGAACGCTGATATTTAGTGTGCAGTGGGGGTTAAATACATATATGTGTGATCCACAAATGTTTATCTTGACATCGGTGTATGTATGAATGAGTGCGTAGTTTTTGATACCCTACATACAGGTAATAAACCTAATTGGGTGTCATGATTAGATTGATAAGATTTATGTAAGTTTAGTACATAATCTATTGATTATATAATCTACAGATTGTTAAGAAATATTAAGTTTACAAAAACTTATTTGGATGTAAGTAGTGTAATTAATCTAAAAAAAGAATATACTTTAATAAATAAATTATAATTTAAATAATGAACTAGAAACATACTTTATAATTTTAAATAATATTAAATTAAAATATTCAATGTTAATTTAAGTAAAACTAAAATATTTAAATAAATTCAGACAATATTTTTTTAGTTACACATTCATATAATTTATCTTGACACGGTCTTTAATTATAATTAATTACGTATTACTTCAATATTTCGTAATTTTTGTATAAAACTGTTCAAAATAAAGTTTATGTGGGTGGGTGGGTGGATGTTTGTTAATCTTATAAGAAAATCAACTAAAACGATATCGATGAAATTCGATAGTTACTAAATCCACAGTTGCAGTGTGGCTAAAGCTTTGTATTTTATGATCAAAGCAACACATTATTGTAAAATTTTGTGTAATTTTTATTATCTTTTATTTATTAAGTTTTTGTAATTTAAAAAAGACGCAGATCATATGGGTAAAAGTGTAAAAATGTGTATAAATTAACTGTGTTTCTTATACCCTAGATACAGGTAATGTACCTAGGTAGAGATCACTTGACTTGCTTCTAATCAAGATGGTAGAGTAGATGATAGAGCATTGATACATTTGTTGATTATTATTTTATATTATGTAAAAAACCGCGGGGCACTATAATTATTTTATGTATGAACTAATGTACATAAAAAGAAGACTGTCGATAGATTCTTTATTGTTTCATAAGAGGTAATATTATGTTTATACACACATCAAAAGTGTCTAGGGATCAAGCATTTTTATGCGGATTTCTTGAGATTGAGATGTGGCTTTGTAATAAATTTATGATTTTATAAATTTATATGGATCCTTTTTGGTGCATTTCATAATTTGAATCAGGAACTGTGAATCAAATTCGAGTAAAAGATGAAAATCAGCTGTCAATATTTTCCCTATAAAAACATACAACGCATTGAAGACATTATTAGTGCTACTGTTTCCCTACTACTGATTAAAACCAACGTTATTATGGAGCGGCGACGTCATTTAAGCAGGGAAGAAATGCTCAGAGCCGTGGGAATGATAGAAGCTGGTTCCCGGCAACGTACTGTGGCTTTAGCTCTGAATACAAGTCAGAGTGTTATCAGTCGACTTTGGACACGTTACCGAAGCACTGGTACCGTGGCTGAGCGCCATGGAGGACGGTATCGCTGCACCACACGGAGACAAGACCGATACATTCAAATCTTAACTCGAAGAGCTCCAACAATAACCGCCATGATGTTAGCCGTGCGGCTTCATCACTCTTCAGGGAACTTAATTAGCGACCAAACAGTCAGAAACCGCTTGCATGAAGTGAACCTTCATTCCCGAAGACCGCTACGGGTACCACCTATAGCAATGCACAATCGTAGGATTCGATATCAATGGGCTCTTGAACACAGAAATTGGGCAGAAGAACAATGGCGTTTCGTGTGCTTTTCTGATGAGTCTCGTTTTGGTATGAGACCGGATACAAGACGTATACGACACTGGAGAACCCCTGGACGCCAACAGCGATTAAAATCCTGCCAGGAAGTCCATCCTTATAGTGGTGGAACCATCATGGTATGGGCGGGTATTTGGATCGGCGGAAGAACTGAGTTGATTTGGATCAGAGGCAACCTCAACGCTCAAATTTATGCTGAGACGATTGTATCAGACGTCATCGTTCCTCTACAAGTGCAAATCGGTCCCTTATTTCAGTTAATGCATGATAATGCACGACCGCACACCGCAAGAGTTGTAAGACAGACTCTCGCCGCAGCTAACATCAATGTCCTGCCCTGGCCTGCTCAGTCGCCAGACTTGAACCCGATTGAGCATGCATGGGATATGCTACAGAGAAGAGCTCTGCCGAATATGGAGGGTATCCAGTCGCAAGAAGACCTTTTTTTGTTGTTGCAACGAACATGGGCGGCCATTCCACAGCGTGATTTGGATGAACTCATTTTGAGTATGCCAAACCGATGTTCTTGTGTTGTTAGTGTTCGCGGTAGAAACACGGATTATTAATTGTTTAAGTTACCCAATAAAATTTTAAAGAAAACTGTTATTTCAGTCTTTTTTCGAACTTTAATGTTAGTGGTTCAAATGTCAAAAATCCCTTTATTAGGAAAATGGCAAATTTCTTTATTAATGCAAAGGTGACTTGGTTTATCGTTACTGTGACAAACGAAAACACTTTATTTGATGAATCCTTAAAGAAAATTTTAATTAATATCAATCAGGAGAAAAGTTATTGCAAAAATATATGTTGATCCCTAGACACTTTTGATGTGTGTATTTTAATCATTTTACCAATAAGTTACCAAGTGCGGGAGTACGGGAGAGGCAAGATGCTGCAGTCACGAGCATATCTCACACATTCTCCTGATAAAAGTACCCACTTGTGGATAAAAATAGTCGACTGATATGATTAAAATGCAGTACATAAGCATAACCCGTACAAAATAATTAAAACATTATCAAAATTTGGTTGACCCGGAAATCTCGACATTTGGTTGTTACCAAGTAAGGTGCTCTATATAATATTTATAATCGTATATCGTATGGCAATGGACGATATGAAACACAGATTAATAATGACTTCATATCGAGAATGCTAGTGGGGTCGACGAGCTCGCTGATAAAGGGGCTATCGGAGTGGCCCCGACTGCCGAAGTCACAACTTAAGCATTACATTTTATCAATGAAAATATTATTTCCGTCTTTTTTTAGGGTTCCTGTTGCAGCGAAGAATATCCAAGTAATACGCCCAAAAAAGAAATAATGAAGAATTAAGAATGGGTCCATATTGGCTCACCTAAAGTTCTTTACCCGAAAATGTTTTTCCTAACTATTTGTAGTCCGAATGATCATTCTTCCTAAAAATTTTCATTCTAAAGTTTTAATTCATACTATTTGTAGTGCTACCGACGATGCTCATAACACTGATGTGTCCGAAAATTTTAATTACTAACATCGTTAATGTAAACATATTTAAACTCCTACTGTTTTTTATCATAACGCTTTTATCCCTAAACATACTTACCATAATATTTTCACTCATGCTCAGAAAGAAACATTTACCAAGTGTAATAAAAAATATATGTGGGTAGAAGATGATATTTAGAGTTTTAATGATTATTATACGACTCGTTTACGGTTATGCTTATGGCCTGGGAGTTTACCATAACCATAACTAAAGGACCAATTCGGTTCTGGCACTTCGCCGGCCGCTGCCGCGGCACGCTCGCTACGCTCGCTCGGCTCGTGCGTTGGGGTCACAGTTCTAACATAACCTAAACCAATAATTAGGAATAGGACCGATTCGTTACTGGAACTTGACTGAATGATTGGAGCTGGACTCTGGTTTTGCTCGCTTGGCTCGTGCGTTATATGTTATACCTACATGTTATGTAAAAACAAAGTTACAAAAATTTATGTATATAATATTGATTATAATAAATAAAAAGAAATCTAAACAAAAAAGATATGACTTTGAATAATAGTATGAACGATGGTTATGTTGAGAAAATATAGGAAAACAAATAAAAGTGTAAAAGATATTTATTGCTACTGACTTTATGCAGTTGAATGTTTCGGAATTAAAACATTAGTGACAAAGATTTTAGGAGTTGCGATTGTTAGGATAGAAAATTTTCGGATTTCCAATTATCGGAGTTGAAATTTTAGGTGAACTTTGGCGCACCCATTAAGAATAGTTTCATCATGACCATGGGTCGGTATGTCAGTAAGCCATTTGGGAGCGATTCATCTTTTAAGTACATTGTTTTCTTGGAGCAACCTTCCTTAAAAACTAAACTTTTGATTTGAAACTTTAGGAAAAGTCTTTATAAGACACCTATAAAATGAATTTCCTTTATAAAACATGGGATTTCATAAATCATACAAAATGCATAAAGAAAAGCTTCTGAGTGAATTTCAACAAGTGCCCAAAAATCTTCATTTCCGTGGACTTTTTTGTTTTTAAGTTTTTTTCAAAAATAATTAGCGTTTATTATACTTCTTGATAATGTATGTATTCTGGCTTATTATCAAGCTGATTACTTAAAAAACTAACGAATAACACAAGTTTAAAAATTTCATGCCACGGCGATGAAACATGCGTGCACGGCAATGAAACAAGCGTCCACGGCAATGAAAGAACTGTCCCACGGCAATGAAAGAATCACCACGGAAATGAAAATCCATACATAAAACATTTTTTTTATATACTGACATGAGTATTATATTATCCTAACATACAATATATACACGCCTGTCTCCGAGAAGGAGAGGCATACTCCCCCAGACGGGTTATCTACGCCAAATCGACTGATAATAATTGATCGAATTTCTTTATAAGATTAACATAAAACCCCTATGATATATGGCCGAAAGATTGGAAAGAATCGCTTTTGATCCCCCTGCTCAAGAAGGGGTCCACAAAATTACGTGCCTTATAAGCATGCTTTCATCATACGGTCTGCCTGTTAGTTTGTGTGGGTGGATATCGGACTTCTTGCGGGATCGATCGATACGGGTCGTTCTTGATGGATGCTCGTCCGATCAAATGGCGATTAATGCCGGTGTTCCCCAAGGGTTAGTACTCATTGCAACACTTTTCCTGTTGCATATCAATGATCTGCCAAAGCCCGGAACCTATGAGTATGCAAATGATTGCACAGTTGTAGAGAGTTACATATCCACCCCGTGTGCTAGTGCGGCCGAGACACAGTATTTAAGAGAGGCCATGGTCGATCACACGAACTTTTCCCTTCGGGCAGCCTCCGATTGGAGCGAAGCCAATCTGATCAAGTTCAATGCCTTGAAGACCCAGGCGTGTCTTTTCTCCGCAAGGAAGACGCTGTTCGAACTGGCTCCTATTTTCCAGAGTGTATCCTTAACTATAGTGGACCACCCTGAACTTCTTGGAATAACGCTGACCTCAACCTTCAATTTTGGTTCATACATTGAGTCAAAGGCTCAACTGGCTGCAAAAAAGCTAGGCGTCCTCTCGAGGGTGCGACGGTACTTCACGCCAGAACAGCTGCTCCATCTCTATTAAGTTCGGTCGTGCATGAAGTACTGTTCGCAGCCTTTTTTTTTTTTTTTTTTTTTTTTTTTTTTTTTTTTTTTCCCGCTGTGAAAATGCATAGAGTTGCATACCACCGTGAGCCGATAACGGGAGGACTCCCGGTGGTTATGTGGGGCTCTCCTAGCCAGAAGGGCTGGGCCTACCCACTAAAAACACAGCGACTTCCGTCCGCGTTCCATTGGGGTACCGTAGGATCCCGAGGGGGATTACTACCACGGCACCCCAACGCCGGGCCCGCACTAAATGCGGCGCCCCCCTCCCTGAAAGGACGTCTCCGGAAGTGAAGACGTCCCCACGACCGGTACCGAGGGCGAGCGTCCTCCCCGACGCTCGCCCTTCGTACTAGGGTTCGGGAGATTTGGGTCGATAATGGCGCCTGTAGCGCCTCTTCCCGCATCTCCCAGCCCCCCTCACTGACCCCCTCTTTGACCCCCGCACATTAACGGGCACAGCCAACTGCGCCCGAAATGTGGGGGGCCGCGCGCGCCAACGGGACGATCCAGAGTCCCGGGACCCCGGGTCGTCCGGCGGACGCGCGCAGTCAGGGGCAGCGACCCCCCTCGGCTGATTCGCCAATGGGGGCCGCCGCCTCCCTTCAGGTCCCCACCGGCGGGTTAGGGACGGTTATCACCGCCCTATACCGGCCGGCGGCGGGAGACCTCGGACCGGGGTATGCCCAATTGAACTCCCCCGACCCGCAACCGGGGCATTCCTAATTAGGATTCCCCGGTTACGAAGGCCCGAGTGGGAGGAGGTGCGCGTAGCGCCTCCTCCTCCCCCCCGGCCTCCTGCGGCGGATCGGGTCAGTGGACAGTGCCTCACGGACCCGCTCATTCGCCTCCTTCTGCGAGATCACAGTCTCGCAGAAGGTGACGGCCGCTCTCCACATCTCCTCGCCGTCGAGCATGGCCTCGACCAAGCTCGACAGCGACAACATTCCTCCTCCCATCTGCGCCACCAGGGTCTGTCTTTCCAGACCCCAGGCGGCGCATTCCGTCAGAGTGTGACGCGCCGTATCTGTCGGCGCGCCACACTCGTGGCAGACCGGGGTGATCTCCCGGCGCGCCACCCGGTGCAGGTACTCTCCAAAACACCCATGTCCGGAGAGCACCTGCACCAGCCTAAAAGTCATCGCCCCGTGCCGCCGGGCAACCCACCGAGAGAGGTGGGGGCGAATGGCCTCCACCGTCTCCCGGCCGGCAACCGGCGACCGGAGCGCTTCCCCCCACCGTTGGATCAGGACCTCATCAGCTGCGGTCCTGACCCGACTTATTTCCGCCCAGCAGGGCCGGTGACCCCGGGCCCTAGCATCCCCCCTGTAACGGTGGACCGCCGCAAGGACTTCAGCCTGAAGCTCCCACGGCGGATCCGCCGCCAGGAGGGTCGCCGCTGTCCAGCTCACCGTCCTGTATGCCCTCACAGACCGCACCGCGATGACTCGCTGCGGGGCCCGTAGGAGTCGCACGTTGCGGGCGTTGAGGGCATCCACCCAAATTGGAGCGCCGTACAGGGCCATACTCCGGATGACTCCGGAGTACAGTCGACGGCACCCCGATCCCGGCCCACCCACGTTGGGCAGTAGCCTCCCCAGCGAGGCGGCGGCGGCTATCAACTTCGGGGCCAGCTGTGTAAAGTGGGCCCCGAAATTCCACCGTCCGTCCAGTACAAGGCCCAGATACCGCATCTGGGCCTTGACCGCCACCCTCTCGCCGAAGAGGGTAATGCCCGCCCCCCTCGGTGCCCCTCTGCGCGGCCCATGGAAGTAGAGGGCCTCCGTCTTGTCGACGGAGACTCTCAACCCGAGGCTCGAGATCCGGCCGACCACCACAGAAACTGCGATGGCCGCCCGGAACTCGACCTCCGCCCACGAGCTGCCCCTAGCGGTGACAAGGGTGTCGTCGGCGTAACATGACACCCCTATCCCCGGGAAGATTGGGCCCCTGAGGACCCAATCATACCCGACGTTCCACAAGGTCGGTCCGAGAACCGAGCCCTGTGGAACCCCACATGCCACCCGATGACGGTGCCGGGCACCATCCGCGCCCTCCCAAGCTACCGTGCGGCCCCTCAGGTACGCCCCCAACAGCTCCCTCAGATAAATAGGCACCCCGTGATAGCGGAGTGCCTCTTCAATCACCCAATGGGGGAGGCTGTTGAAGGCGTTCCGGACGTCTAGCGAGACCGCAAGGACTCCATCCCCCTCCTGAACCGCCCCCCTCGTGAGGTCCTTCAACGACTTCAGGGCGTCGATCGTGGATCGACCCGCCCTGAAGCCATACTGGGCCTCCGACAGGGGCGGCCCAACTCCCTCAAGGTGCTGGACGAGACGGGCAGCGAGAATCCTCTCAAAGAGCTTGCCCGTCTCATCCAGCAAGACTATTGGCCTGTATGCCGAAGCCGAACCGGCCGGCCGGCCCGCCTTCGGCAACAGGCAAAGCCTACCTTCTTTCCACAGCTGCGGGAACTCTCCGGTGCGTATGCACGCATCAAAGAGCTCCCGCAGCTGCACTCCCAAATACTCCGAGGCGAGGTGAAGCACTCGCCTCGGGACACCATCCGGACCGGGGGCCTTCCGACCTCCCCGGATCCGGTCCAGAGCGTCCTCCATCTCCCCGTCTGTAACGAGGGGTGGAGGAGGCTCCGTCACTCCTCCCCCGCCCGTCGGGGGGGCCATCAAAAACGGGGTATAAGTCCCCGCCTCAGTGGGCGCCCCGACGCGAGGGGGATCAGGGAACAATTCCCCTACCACCTGGCGGAGGAGATCTGGCGGAAGGGTCTCCGTTGCGGGGCGGCCCTGGGCGCAGAGTTTATTCCGCGCCACTCTGTAGGGCCGCCCCCATGGATCCCTGTTGAGATCCGCCAACATCTCCTCCCTCGCCTCGGCCTTAGCCCGGACTATAGCCAGCTGCAGAGTCTTTCTCGCATCGCGGTAAAGACTCCGCAACCGACTCTCCAAGTCCGGGTTGAGGCCGTTGCGACGCCGACACCTTACGTACGCCCTCCTAGCTCTATTGGCGGCCGCCCGGAGATCCGCAATCTCCGGCGTCCACCAATAGACCGCTCGCCGCCGTCGCCACCGTCGCGCCCTCGGCATCGCCGCATCGCAGACCCTGGTGAGGGCCTCGCGCATGCGACCGGCCAGGACTTCGGGGCTCGCTCCGTCGCTGGAGTCGGCGATCCACCCCTCGAAGATCGCCGCCTCCCTCGCCAGCTCCACATCCAGCTTCGCTAGCGCCCATCTGCGAAAACAACTTTCTCCCCTCGGGGCACCCTCCTGATGGAGGAGGGGAGACACCTCGAACCGTATATATTTATGGTCCGAGAGTGTCTCCACATCCTCCTCCACTCTCCATCCCTGCACACTGCGCGCGATCGCGGGGGTAGCGAACGTAAGGTCCACCACGGACCCCCCCCGCGACCGAACGCAGGTGTGGGCAGTGCCCCTATTTAGGAGGGACAGTCCAGAATGGATTGACCAAATCTGGACCGCCCTCCCCCTCGCGTTCGTGGCCGGGTTACCCCAGGCCACGGATTTGGCGTTGAAGTCACCGAGGACGATAACCGCCCCCGGCGACTGCCGCGCCACTGCGGCCCTAACGGAGTCGAGCCAGGACTCGAACTCCGCCAGTGGACGGTTTGGGGAGAAGTATACACCTATGAGTGTGTATTCTCCCCACGACGCCGCCACGTAACCCGAGCCCCTCTCTTTAACCGAGAGGGGCGGGCCATCTCCGCCCGGGGCCACCACCGCCACCATGCCGTCCAAGTCCCCCGCCCAATGAGGGAGTGGGGGCACGTAGTACGGCTCAGCGGCTACACCCACCGAGACCTCCCACTCCGCCAAGGACTGCAGGAACAAGTCCTGTGCCCTGGCGCAGTGGTTGAGGTTCGTCTGGAGGACTTTCAGATGTCGGGACCTAATCATTCCGACATCTGAAGTGAGTCCTCCCGCGCCCTCGACGGGCGTCCGGCATTGGTGGCGGTTCGGGCGGTCCGTGCCCACACCGTGCTCTTACCCCGGGTGGTGGGTGGGACACAGTCCCGTCCACCCATGATGTGACCCGCAGGCCTTCCCGCATCCGCACAGATTGCACAGCGTGGCTTCGCTGTGCAACTGGCGGAGTCGTGTCCCTCCTCGCCACACCGGTAGCACAGAGCACCCCGGTCGGCTTTGGAGGGACACCTGGACCGCGTGTGACCGACGCCCATGCACTTAAAGCAGCGCAATGGGCGTCGATCCAAGGCCGTGACCTTGGCGGAACTCCATCCGACCAAGATCCGGCCTGCAGCCAACACGGCCTTGGCCGCCAGGACCGGGCACACCACCACGGTAGCGCCCAGTCTCCCAGGGCCCTCGGCGATGCCCATGACCCTGACCTGCTCCACGGAGCAGGCCCCGGTCCGGGCCACCGCCGCGGCCACCAACTCCCTGGTGACCGAGTCGTCCAGCCCCACCACGCGGAGATCCGCACATTTGGTGGGGCGGGTGACGTCAGCCACGCCGTCCAACACGGTGCGGAGCCGTGTTGTAAGGGCGTCGACTTTGTCGGCGCCCTGAGAGTTAGCGACCTCCACCATTCTCGCCCCCGCCATCGTATTACACAGCCTGATGGAGCTGGGGTCGATACCCAGCTCCCCCAGGCTGACCTCCTCCCTCGCCTTGCGGAGGACCTCCGCATAAGTGATGCCCTTCGCCGCAGCCTCCGGCTGAAGGGTCATCACCACGGCGGCAGAAGTCGGCGCGGTACTGTTCGCACCCTTGGGATGGATCAGCTAAATATCAACTTGAGGGGTTGGAGTCCCTAGAGAAGCGTACCAAGAGGCTCATTTCGTTCAGTCCTCTGACTCGAGACTCGAGACTCCAGAGTTTTGAGCACCGGCGAAAAGTTGCTAGCCTATAGGTTTTTTATCGTATACATTTTGGAGAGTGCGCATCGGAACTACACCGCTTCCTTCTCAATTCCCCCATCTCCGTTCTGCCACCGAATGAGCAGGGAAACCGATAAACGTCACCCATACATGGTAGATGTTCCATAAGCTCGCACGAAGCGTTTCGCGTCCACCTTTATAATGCGAATAGCTAGAGTGTGGCACAGCTTCTCTGTTCCGAAACTGGAACATACAAATTAAACATACAATCTGGGTCTTTTTAAGTCGCGAGTCAATAGGTACCTTCTAGGTGAGGACGTTCCATCTTAGGCTGTTTCATCGCTTTCCATCAGCTTATTCTGGGTAAAAAAAAATGTGCACACTACCGGACTGTGGCACTTATATCCCATGCCAGTAAGATTATGTTGCATATCATCCCGGATGAGCAGGCTGAAAAAGAGTTCCTTTTTCTATTTAACATCTATGGCGAATACTATAGGATATACGAAATATAAGTAGGAGAGTTCATCCGTGATCATGGCGCTTGCAACAGCGTTGAAATATCGGAAACTCGAAATATTTCAACGCTGTATAATCATAATAATTTGAGTGCTAATAACCATGATAACTATAGAAACTATATATGTAGGAGAGCCTTAAAAGGGTGGGAGGGAGTCATAATGAGTCATTACTGTTGGCAGGAACAAGATCAGCAACCTTAGATATGCAGATGACACTACTTTGGTTGCATCCTCTGAGCACGAACTTGCACGAAATGTTCAGCAGAGTAGAACGCAAAACCGAGACAGTAGGACTCAACAAGTCGAAGACAAAGGTTATGGTCACTGACCGAGCTGAACAGATCACACGCACAGGAGAATTTTCAGACCTGGAATTCATGAGCAAGTTTGTATACCTAGGCTGCGAGAAAGAGATTCGAATTTGTGTGCAGATGGGCAAGCAATAAGCAAAATGTTGATAATCTGGAATGTCCAAAACATCTCCAAACGTAACAAAGATGAAACTAATTAGATCTCAGGTATTCTCGATATTTCTATACGGCTGTGAGTCCTGGTCTATCCACGCGCTATAGATCGAAAAAAGATTAAGGCTTTCGAGATGTGGTGCTGGAAAAGGATGCCACACATACCGTTAACAGCGAGACGTACGAATAAGTCTATTCTAGAACAACTTGACGTAAAAACAAGACTGTCTACAATATGTTACCTACGAGTCCTGAGCTACTTTGGTCACATTTGGAGCTACAACGGTCATACAGCCTGGACAAGCTGGTTGTGGCGGGAAAGGTAGACCTACCCGACCTGCCCGTTGGTCAAACCAGATCAAGGCAATAATAGGGCTCTCAATCACCAGCTCTGAGAAGAGTTGAAGACAGAGCGGAGTGGAACGGCTGGTACACGACTCCATTACAGTGCATCAGAACGGTCACGATCTTAAGGAATCAAGAAAACGAGCTAGAAGGAGTACAGTAACAACGAATGAGTTATTTACTGTACTTATGAGTCTTTACTTAAGTCTTTTGTCGTATTGCAGAGATATTACTTGACGAGTACTGTACTGTCAGTATTCGGTACACTGTATCACAGGTAAATACGTTTTCCTTGCCTAATCATACCATGGCGATGAAAATATAAGTCACGGAAATGAAAGACCTGACCACGGCGATGAAAGTAATTTGTTTTAAAAGACACGGCAATGAAATTTTTTTCATTGCCGTGTCTTTTTTTTCATTGCCATAGCAAATATTTGCTATGGAAACCACGGAAATGAAACCATGGCGATGAGAAACGAGTCGAAAATTTAAAATTACATAAAATCTATTAGGTATCCTAAGAACTAAACAATTCACAAATAAACAGAAGAGTATGGGGATTCTATCGAATGCTCAATCAAGAGTATAAACTTGTTCAAATAGAAGTTATAACTATGCACGGCGATGAAAGAAAAACTGTCCCGTAACAAAAATGGGATACACTTACATTTATTGCTTGAAAACGCAGGCACGTGGACACGTCCTTCCACGTCGAGCACTAAGGCGGTACTATTGGGCAACGTTTAGCACACAGAGAAGGAGACGCAAGTCTTTAGGTGGAACAATATGTTTAAAAATGTTTTTGACATGGCGATGAAAGGAAGTTCTGGGACAAATGTTTTTCTAGTAACCATTCGTTGTATTGTTTAAATATTTGATTAAGTGTATTCCGTAACAATACCTTAACTATCCAAGTATCATATAAAACTAGGTTTCAATGTATTCAATCAATAGGTTTTCATCAAGGAGGTATAATACACATCAAGGTGAGTTGTGGACAGACACGGCGATGAAAGATTTCGAGGTTTAACATTTTTTTCTGGAGTACCTATTAATCCCAGTAATTAAATATTTAGTGCCTCACATAGGTGACTATTTCATCTAACCAAAAAAAAAGTTTTAAACATTATAACTATATTTTTTAGTACCGATTTCATAGTTGCCACGCTAATTTAGGCGCCGGGATATTCACTCTTCTAAGAAGAAGTTGTTACAGAACTCTACACTGCATAATCTGCAACGCACTTGGCTTCTTTACTATCGCTTTTAAACAAAACCGATAAGCAATTACAAGTAATTTCTTTCAATTTTTCCACTAATAAATATTTCGTCGAACAAGCTGGTCGTTAATTATGTTCTGAATTCGAATTTGGTCAATTAGCATTATTATGTTCACTATGTAGAACAAGACCTACAAACTGTCGTAAGCTGTGTAATATAATAAACCGGTTTTATTAAATTATTATTTCGGTTATAATTTAATATGAAATAATAATTAAACGGATACACTTCCATTGCTAATCGCCAGGAAGTTAAAAAAATAACTCTCTGGACTGTAATCGCAACCTACTTTATATTGATAAGCGTTATAATTAATGGTGGCATGATAAGTTGGATAATAATAATATTTATCATTCGTATGAAAGTGAAAACAATCTGTAGGTAAAAGTTAAGAAGATAACTTGTTTGTTTGTTATTGAGATTTATCAGAACTATCTACTCGTAAATAAAACGCCATTGTCGAATGTCTCTACATTATAGATTTTACAGAAAAACTATGAGGGTTCTTTATTAAAAAAAAAACTAAATTACTAGATGTTTGTCTGTCTCTATGTTTGTGCATGTATCATACAAATCGCATCGATTTGTTCTTTG
Source organism: Timandra comae (assembly GCA_958496195.1). Classification (NCBI taxonomy): domain Eukaryota; kingdom Metazoa; phylum Arthropoda; class Insecta; order Lepidoptera; family Geometridae; genus Timandra; species Timandra comae. The sequence continues at coordinate 5,527,275 of OY292367.1, forward strand.
TAACTAGGAATTATGATATTGTTATCTGAAAGTTCCCATGGGAATGAAGGATATAAAACCGCAGGATTTAACTAGTAAAAATTAAATATTAAATACGGACGTGACACCCAACATGGTGTAGGTACGATTTATAAAACAAGATTATGAGTAGAATATTATAGAATTAGCATTTAAAAGGTCATTTAGATTTATTTTAAAGTACTAAATTATAGAAACCTACTATTATTAACGAGTTTATAATTCAGTACTTAATGTTTTAATAACGTTCTATTATAATATAAACCTTAATAATTTGATTACGTTCTACTTTTTATATCCCTTGTAAATAATAATACATGTTGAACCTGTGGTAGAACCGAATGCAAAACCAAAATGATTTCTCCATAATTTACAGTAAACCTCACAGAGAGTCAAACAAAGTCAGTCGGTCGCCACGAAATGTTATCGAAATGTCGAACGAACTTATATAATATTCCGCTAGAACAACAATATTGTCGACAAAAAATGCCAAACATAATGGCTGGTCTCATTGTTTCCATTCGCTAGTGGCGCGATTTATGTGGCAGTTTAAATGGTCAGGCCTACATTAGACTGGACCTAAAAACATAACTTGGCGAATGCTCGCTTTGTTCTCGACCCAACTCAGCAGGCGTTGCTTTTTTTGCAGACCCTTTTGTTTCAAAATTACGTAACCTTGTAGAACTAAGAAATTCTTAAGAATGATAAATTGTATACCAATTTTATTAAGTCGTGATGTCAAAGCTCGTTATCTAGAATTCGAGATGGGACGAACGTAATGTTTGAATGTGTCATTCGATATTTTATTGAGCGATACCGAGGTACTTGGTATTACTTTATGGCGAATGCGTTGGCGTCCAGTTCGAGAGATTGGCAAAAAGTTTTAGTGGCCAACATCCCTCGCTCGGCGATCGTAAAGCTGCGTTTGCGCGGAGTCGGCTCGGCGCAGTCGCGTGATCGAACCGGTTGTCGGGGTAACATTGTTCATTATTCAAATTAGTGCGTGCTGTAATAATTCGAGGCGTGCCTCTGCGGACTGCGATTAGGTGCTCCAGGCTCTACAGAAATGGTTAAAATGCAACTCCGCATCGATGGTACAATTTATGATGCCAAAATTACACCACGACCCGCCATACATACGAATCTGGTAATACATTTATTTGTTGGTTGAACAATTTAGACCGCTTGGGTTAACTTTATTGCTATTTAAACTAAAACCATAACACTTTATCAACTTGTTATCTAGTTTTATTTAATAAAACGCTATTCAATATAATCACACGACTATACTTACCTGTTTCTTCAAAATCTAAATCAAGTTATTTTCCATTAAGAACAGGTTCACACCTACATATAATAAGCGTTGCAATGATAACGTCATAGAAGCAAACACTTCCTAGTTGTAGTGTCAGTGTAAGGCATGTGTAAGGGGATATTTATAATAAATGGCATGAGTGTATGGTTGGCGACATGGCGTCGGTCGTGAGTGGAACCGGTCCTCGACTTCCTCGTGAACGTGAGGCGATATTGGAACTATTAGCGCTTGCCTCTATGGGCTTCATCACTGACAAAACGCTTTAGATTATTGCGAACAGTTACACAATTGTGAAGTTCTAGTTTTTGTTTTGTGGTACAAATAATGTAGGTCTCAAAATTAGATTTGTATGTGTTTTGTCTCGCTATTTCGCAGAACAAAATTAATTAAATTAGTATTTGTAATTTACTTTCAAGAAGTATAGATGGTTCAAAATCTATAAGTTATTTAGACAAAATATAACTGTTACAGAGTAACATGCCATTTTAATAACTACTTTTAGTAATTTTAGTCAAAAGAACTTGTAATATCTCACCAAATATAAGTACCATAATCCAAAATAGTCTTTCCCATTAGTTACAACATAAATCAAATTCATCTCGACTTGTTTTTGTATGTCACACATGTTAGACACATGGTTTTAATGTAAGTGGTTACTCTGGACCAAATATCATTAGTTACCCATTCACCTAATCATAATTATGTGAGAACAAGTGGTAATTATTAAACCATCAATTAAAATATAGGTTAGATTAACAGTCGAGCCTTAATCACTTGTTTACAATGTGCAGGAAAACTGCCTCGGTTAAGTCAAGGTGACTCCACAACGCAGTCACTTTTGGGAGCAACTTTTCTAAATGTCAATAATACTCGTACTCGTAAATGGGCAGTTTTCCGCAATTAGACCTATCATATTCCATAAATAACATTTTTATGACAGTTATTGGTAGTTACTTATCTCTGAAAATTTTCATTTTTATTTCGATTATGATTTGTAACCCAAAGTTTATTATATTTTGTTAATTATTTGTATAATGTAGACTCGATGAGATGAATAGTAATCAACAAATCACAACAGCAGTCGAAAGATAGCTCGAGTCATTACAGAATTATTCACATTCGTACTCTAGAAAAACTGCGATGTGAATACACCTTTAAGGACTCGCGCACACATTGATAACCATAATAATGAAATTACTTTACAACTAATTACATTATGTTGTTATAGAGCAGATATAAAACATGTTTTTATTTCAACTCACTAGTTGAACAGTTAGCGATTATATTTTTAATAAAACTCACGATAAAGTTCTTGGTAATATAAACAAACAAAATAATTTCTGTTGAAGTCAATGTGAATATTATTTCCTTGAGCTCTGACACAATAGCGTATCGTACATTAAAACAACAAAATTATAATAAATTTACTTATCAGATAGCTGATTTCTGAATGGTATACGAGTATAAAGGTACAAAATAATTATTTAATTATTCAAGAACCTTTATAAACAATGACGTATTATAATATAGACGCGTCATTAGCAGCTATAGCAGTTTACAAAAACAGCGTAAATACATGGAAAGAAAAATAAATTCTACCATACGGGATAACTGTTGTCAAACACAGAGTTGCTACTTACCTATGTATGTCTGTACACACACGAATTTATTTTTACAGAACGTAGCGTTTGCTACATTCTGGAGCATTAGTGATATATACTCAAGCAGAATACTGGTGGTAATTACCTCCTTTTTAATATGCTATTTATGTGTACGAGTAACATATCTATATTTTATTAAATACCTATCATTGTTTATAAACCGTTTCTCATTATAAAATAAGTAAATCCTATAATTACAGTGTAGAGCTAATTCCTATAGCTGTTGTTACGTTTATAATAGATAAATAATATATGTACATATCTGAGCGATTAATCTGGTCTCAGTCAATGCAAACCAACTAGTTACCGATCAAGTTGGTTTTAATATAAATAGGTAAGTACACTTGTATTGACAATCTAATTTTAATAGTTATTAATTTGTAGTATGTGTGCCAGTTTGTTCGTAATTCTTTTGAATGTATAGTTTTTGTTTTAGCTTCTATTGCTCTACTGAAGACAGACAATATCTATGTCTGTCTAGAGATGTGCCGCAGTTTAAACCACGTTGGTTTCGTCCCTATATTGGCTGAAGCCCTCCTCGATAGATAGCCAATCCAACACTAGCATAAATTTTAAATTTCGTACAAGTATTTCCTGAGATTACCGCGTTCAACCAAACAAACAACTCTGCTGTTCTATAATACTAGCAGACATCGTACCTCCTAGTAGACATCAGTTTATTACAGTATATCTACATAATGTACACTTTAACCTGTTCGCAAAAAAGACAAGAATATTATACATAACGTGTATGAATAACCAGATTCAGTTATTTAACTTCACAAGTATCGATTAAGTTAAAACTATGAAATGTAAACTACCTACCTGTCAACCCGCTTTGTAAATTAAAGCGGGTTTAGGTTTATGGAGAACTAGTAATTGGAAATAACTGGGCATTGTTTTATTGGAATATTCAATAGGAATCATATGCCAGGTGTACAGGGGCAAGAATTGCAAGACTGCGGCGACCGGTCCCGATTCGATACGATAATTATTACAAAATATAATCATTCATAATTTGATAAATTCCAAGTATGTTCTCTGTCATTTTGTACACTTTGTATGATATTAAAAACTTGAGAAATTTGGGGAAAATTGTTGTTTGACTAATATTATTTATACAAGTTTTAAAGATACAAATCGTTTATGCGACACATCAGAACATATGTAAAGTATAGTAAAAATACTATAGGTAGTAAATTTAATTAATATTCCCCAAAGGCCAAGGATGATATTAGCACAGGAGTACTTACTAAAACTACTGCGTTTTAGTTTATACTATTCACTTACTAGAATAAATAGAAAGGTATGTAATTAAAATAGGTTAAAATAGGTGCGTAATATAGCCCAAACGCGTTACGCCAAAATAATATTAAAATAGATTTCCGGTACATTGATTAAAGCGTTTACCACTACCACCAATAAATTAATATATTAAAACCAGTTTATCTAGTTATTTCTTTATATAGACGTTGGAATATTAAGTACTACTTGTGCTAATATTTAGATGTAAACCAATAAAAATATTGATTAAAAACCTTTGACTGTGAGAATTCGGAATTTTGTTCCTGTATTTTAATCAATACGGAACAACAGATGACGCCTTCGTAAATACTTTTTGGATCAGTTATTCATTGTGATTATAAACCAAACTAGCTGTGCCCCGCGGTTTTACCTGTGGAAATTCTGATCCCAGGGGAGCATCGAAATAAAACCTTTTTTTGTTTTCTTACCTACCTCAATCAATTTTACCTATATCATGATGATTTTCAATCTAGACATCTAATTTTATCATCGTCGCTCACAACTAATAGCTACTATTAAAATAAATAACTAGATATGTTGTCATAAAAATGGAAAATAACCAACAAGTAAGGTTCCCACAAACGTAAACCGTAGTTGTGTTGACGTTGCTGAAACCTTATCCAATAGTATAATGTATAATGTTGACTCGCCACTCTATGACGAAACGATTACGATTGCACGCTCGACTCTAATTGCGAAGTAACACGAAAACTCACTTGTGTTTTTATGCACATATTGGATGTGTTCACGCTGAACGCAGTCTGCCAGTCTAAGTTAGATGGACAAACTAACTGAGTATGCTTGGGCACTCTACCTAACTCAAGCTGTTTTAAATGTATTGTTTATCTGTGAGAATTGACAGAAAGTAAAATGGCGGCAAAAAGTTAGACCATATAACTTAGACTTGGAAAACTTTGGAAGTCTTGGTCGGCCTGAACACACCCATTGTTGGGCACACACATGGTCTAATCACGAATTCGTTTACTAATATACTACAAAATGGTACAGTTTATGTGTTATGTAATCGGCCAATGCTTTTAAGTTCTTTTTTATCTAGGAAAGTTGATTTTCATGAGAGCACTTGATGAAATGATGAGACTTTAAAACAAAACAATTTACTAATTGTTATGATGGATATTTTAAAGTAAGTTTTGGTTAGTAATCACCAACAATGCCGAATGTTGGTGATTTCAAACACCAGTCATGTTTGGCGATTGGAAAATAGTAAATCGATATTTAAACTAACTAGATATAAAACTAATACTAGTCCTTTCTAAGTATACTTTACTATACTTATATTCAATTAAACATAACTAAATATTAGTACTTAGATCTAGCCGAAGTGCATTTTATTACACTAGAGTAATTTTAACCAGGAAGGTTTGGCTACATTACAATTACTTACATTTAATTTGCATAATAATTATTACATAAATAATAACAACCTATTATTAAAGTTTGTATTTTAATTATAAGTATAATAATTAGGTTATAAATACGGAAAATATACGTCGATTAGTGGCAACACTTTAATTAAAAACTATTAATTTCGTTTATGTTTGTGTGTGGTTATCAATGTAGTTCAAATTGTAATTTGGAATGAGTACATACTCGACTGTTACTTGATTAATTTGGTTGTGAAGCAACTTTGTAAGCATGTGGCACAGGCCGCGCGACTTATTGAGATAAGTGCTAAGATAACTTGGGCTCTTATCAACGAGAGAAACATTAAATAACCCACTTCTACTCTCTGCGCTTGGATACACCTACCTTACGTGACGAAATGTGCACCAACCTAGGTCAATATTTCTACACCGTACACTACAATACACATAGGTAATTGACACAATACTTACGCTTGCTATTATTGTTTCATTGTCTATAAATTGTAGTTTGTCTTAGACAACAATATGAAGTAAATAATAGTGTTTCAGAACGTACACACTGCGTTTTCTTTGATGTTACAACCGGACCGTATAATTCAACCACGTTTCACGTAAAATACTGTCATTCCGAAAAATGTAGATAAAATAAAATCCCGCCCCATTAAGACCTAGGATAAAGGTTTGGGAGAATAAGTAAAACCATTTACTCTCCTTCATACATGAGTAATTAAATTATTCTTAGGAATTAAATCGAGAAAAGTTGTATTTACAATACCATTGTTAATCCTTGGGAAAGAGTTCAGTATCTACTTTTAGGGATCTTTCGTAAGACTATTAGTCCAATACAAATACAATCCTAATTAAATCTGGTATCCCATCCCATCATAGATCTATTCAGCGCTACGAATAATTGTTAGATAAAATAGTTTCATAAGGACTAAGGTAGTCGGTAGTCTTGCAAGTGCACGAGGCCTAGATCAAGGAAGTCAGTAGTTCATTTATGGCCATTTTCGTTTACACATTCAGCCCATCGAAGTATAGAAGCCTCTTGGATAGTAAAATATCATTGCATTGAATTTTGACACATATTATGTATCGCCAACTTCCCTAATAGTTTAATATGCTAAACCAGCAATATTTAATGAATGTTATTGTCAAAATACGTTTCAAAAGCTACAATTATATCACTAAAGTCACGAGCTTTGTATAAATAAACATGTTGATCAATAAAACTTCGTTAAGTACATTGTCATTCAGGAAACTTATTACTTCCTGGACAAACAAATACGTAGTTATTGAAAGTAACACTACTTGCTGCACTTGGCCTTTCATCTTTTAAATATTAACTCATTATAAACAAAGTCGATGGCGTAGTATTGGAATATTATATCAAATTTGAACTCTATTGCGTTCGTTTTAAAGCGAGTTGGTACCCGGCAGTGAACAGGAGGTCACAAGCATCGTCTCGAGGTAATCCGTGAGCTGCCCTTTACAACCACTCGATACACCATAAAGGGAAGGTACATTAGGGTTGCTAATGATAATTTTATTATATGCTTATGATATCTTTTAATAATAATTACGAGCAATGCAAGACTACTGTTTTAAGAAGTATTATTTAATCAAACCATTTCAGAAACACATTTCTAAACAGTTCTTTATCTTGTAGATAATGAAACATGTTACAAAATTAAATAAAATTTTGACTTGCAATATATGAGTGGCAACCCTATTGCAACTAGTTGTGAAATTAACAATTGGCGTTTCTTTGTGTGTGTGTAATTAAATGTTATCATAGATTTGGTCGTGTCAGTGTATTCACGTTCACTGTAACCGCGCCGCACTGTTTGTAACGAGTCTAAAGTACTTTGCTCCAATTTTCCAATCATAAGTTTTCATTAATGTTGACAATTAGATAATATCTATCTATCATAAAAGCCATTCCTAGTTAACTAAGTATTATATGTTGACTAATTATAAAGCCGTATTTGCCTCTAAAATAAAGGCTTTTTAATCAACGTGTTTAATCTCACATTCGGGCAAATATCTCTCTCTCCCAAGGCTCTAGTAAAGATGTACAATTCATAAATCCACTGGCTAAAACAATTTACGTTTGTGGGTTTCGACATAATATTATTTCAGATCACTGAGGAAAGCCAACCTCAACCTCTTCATATTCTATTTGCGTTGCGGCTTCGGATTTAATTCTTACTATAACAACTAATACAGTTCGTTACCTATGCATCGAGCCTTAATAGAGAAAGTTAAAACAGGTGTTATATGCAGCGCGGGCTCATTGCATAAGCATTCAGTGCAGTTAACTGTTATCTGATATCTATACCCAATGCATACTTACAATACTTTCCTACATTGCTGCTCAGACCCGCATATAGTTTCACAAACGACTAGATAACCAAAGTACATAGATAAAAACCTACCAAAGATCGAACGTAATGTAAAGTTTTATAAATAAGGCATTTTTTAAAGTAACATTACATATTTAAAAATATTCATGTCCTTGTGTTATGTGGTTACAAACTGAGTATTGATATATTCATATACCAGACTAAGTATTCTAAATTATTCCAGAAAAATCTTTATACTCTACAAAAAATCCATGGAGATTAATTCGAGTATTGAAACGTAAATCGAAAACAACGTTCATGGAATCTGGGGGCACGGCAGTGCCCCCCGCCAAGTCGAGCGCGAAGCAAACACTGCCGTACCATCCTTTACAGGAACCCTTTCGCCGCATTTTCAGGCCACTATTTGAGAACCTCTGGATAAGCCCAGAGCACTGAAATTTTCGTCATCCAGTAAGCTATACAATCACATACTTAAAATAAAATTTCAAGTCTGTAGGTCATTTAGTTCCGAAGTTAAGCGAAAGCAAAGTTTCGTATTTATGACAGACACTCACTCACTCACTCACTCACTCACTCACTCACTCACTCACTCACTCATGATCATCAAAATAGAACTAGTACTTCCCATAAACCTAGAGAGCTGAAATTTGGTACAGAGTTAGGGTTTAATGGCCACATAAAGGGAAAACTATAAAAACTAGGATAATCGAACGGGAACGGGAATTATACGGGAATGGGAACGGGAATTGTAACTCAAGAACGGCTGAACTGATTTAGCTGAAAATTGGTGGGGAGGTAGCTTAGAACCAGGAAAAGGACAAAAAATAACTTTAATCCCGAAATTCCCACGGGATTGGGAACGGGAATTTAAAAATCAAGAACGGCTGAATTGATTTGGCTGAAAATTTGTGGGGAGGTAGCTTAGAACCAGGACAAGAACATAGAATACTTTCATCCCGAAAATCCCACTGGAATGGGAACGGGAATTTATTACTCAAGAACGGCTGAACTGATTTGGCTGAAAATTGGTGGGGAGGTAGCTTAAAACCAGGACAAGAACATAAAATACTTTTAATCCCGAAATTCTCACGGGATAGGGAACGGGAATTTATTACTCAAGAACGGCTGAATTGATTTAGCTGAAAATTGGTGGGGAGGTAGCTTAGAACCAGGAGAAGCACATAGAATACTTTTAATCCCGAAATTTCCACGGGAATGGGAACGGGAATTATAATTCTAGAACAGCTGAACTGATTTGGCTGACAATTTGTGGGGAGGTAGCTTAAAACCAGGAGAAGCACATAGGATACTTTTTATCCCGAAATTCCCACGGAAACGCGAACGGGAACTACGCGGGTGAAACCGCAGGGCGCTTAATAATAAAATACTACTCCTAAAAAGAAAAAAATGTGTCAAATCAGAAAATCTAATAAAATAAATCAATATTAACACGTTTCAACAAAAATAAATGAAATCCCACCAAAAACATTCTGTAAAAAACTAGCCAAGTCTCGATGGAGCTGCTTGTTTATCTCTAAAAAGTAATGAAATCTAGACAAACTCGTACCAAGTCTAAGGTTCCTTACTGCGATTTCTTTATTATTATAGTTAATGTTGTGTGACTTGGCCGTTGAACATTGTTTAAAACGTTAATAGTAGTGGGTACAAGTCAATTTTGTTTACACGTAATGTTATAACATTATTAAAATACGCAGCTTTATCAAGCCTACAATTGACTGGATATTGAATCAACGTTTTTCAAGTGGCAATTTTCTATCGTTAATGGGTAGCGGTTCTGGCGACATATTGGTGCAATAGTGTCATGGAGCACCTAGTTTTGTACCCTTGTGTACATGTGTACCCTTCAACGGCCAAATCACACAACAGTAACTATAATAATAAAGAAATCGCAGTAAGGAACCTTAGACTTGGTACGAGTTTGTCTAGATTTCATTACTTTTTAGAGATAAACAAGCAGCTCCATCGAGACTTGGCTAGTTTTTTACAGAATGTTTTTGGTGGGATTGATACTTACTATAAGTATATTGAAATTATTTTCAATAACATTTTTATAAGTCCTAAAATTAAATACTATAACGAAAGCTATTATATACTGCAATATAATAATTACGGTGGAGTCAAAAAAATTGAGTGTTACTTAATAAATAGGACGCAGCTGATGTTACCACCTGTCCAGGCACCTTGGCCCAAGGACATGTTGCAACATTTTGGCTTGTTGGACCTAATTATATTCTATACCTATAATGTCATATGGAGGGGAGTGGAATCTATTTCGAATATTGTAGCTAACCTATGTTGTAGTCAATATTGGTACAATATGCTCGCTGTTTGAAAGTTGTAGTGAAATTATTGAAGTCATATTATTTATGTTAAGTTAACCCAGATCAATGGGAGAACGGATCAATCGACGTCGATCTTTCGTTCGTTTTATCCATTTTTACAAAGAATTGACCGTGGGTTCGATCGCCCTAATGTCTACGATGAGATGAGGTACATAGATACTTGAAAACAGTCTAGCTATTCGTATGTTTAAAATGTATTCAAATATTATGTTAATTCTTCATTAATTATTTCAAGGTTCATTACAATATCGAATGCGATTGTTGACTGATAATGATTCACTGCTAATTGTTATGTAAACTGAATGACAAAGTCGAAGCTTTGTTTGCCAGTGAAGGGCTTCTACACATTGTTTACGATTACTGTCTAGTGTTTTATTGGATCAATTTAAATTTAATTCTATTAGATAAAATAAAAATAATGACGTCGATTCTTAAATCGTAAACTTCTTTTCGCATTTTTAGAGGAAAACAGATTTTTCGTATGGTAACAGTATCAATGAGAGTGAATCTTATGGAGATATTTTTATTTTATTTTTAGGGAGGTATTGTAGAGCAGTTTTTTGCATATTATTTGACTAAACTATACGGATTAGCGTAGTCCGATAAAATTTGTCGTTGGAATCAATTTTATACATTGTATACCTTAATACCTTCCAAGTATGTTGCGTACAGCCATCGTATCTTTGTTTGCATATTTTGTACAGAATGTATTGTATTTCCATACGCCATAAGTTTGTAGTAAGCATTACGTGACCGACACATGACACTGACCTACTCATAATATAATAATACTACCACGTTTATATGTAACTAGAAGAATTTGATATTATGTTCTTGGGTTCCGTCTTGGGAAAACATAATAACAATAACTAAAATACCATGGTATGGTAACAGATGTTTGTTTGGTGTCATTTGTGTATGGTGTGTTAGAATATTAATATGTGTATCAATGAGTGAATAGTGAAAACCTAGTTAATATTTGTACCTGGTTGATAATATGACACACTCTGAGTGAAACCGATGAAACACGAAATCTCACATATGACAATAATTAAAAACGAATAGAATAAAAACTAAATCAATCTTTATAGGCTATGCCTAAATATATTAGGTCTTATAAAATTATACTTAGTTGTAGCATTAAGTTTAAAATAAATTATTATCTACATTGTATTTTAATACTTATTAAAATAAATTCGTCAACTGAACCCTAAGTTTAGCAGACACATACAAATCGCATACCTTCGTTTTTCAACTCATATTTCAAAAAGTTTCCCATGAGACATTTATTTATGTAACCTACGTCATATATTATTTTCATAAAAACAGATATTTGCATTACTTTTTATTTTAATGTGCATTCTAAAAGTTTTCTTTGTAGATTTAATTTATCAAATATGTATGATCGCGGTTTCATTTGTGTTAATTGTTGCTCTTCTTCTGGTCCCTTGGGTGAACTTAATGATAAGGCCTTCCTCAATCAACTATGGGCTATCTCATTCAAAAATAATTTTCAAATCTTATGAGTAATACCTGAAATAAGCGCGTTTGAACCAACGAACAACCAAGTAATTGGTAGGTTAACAATAACAACTAACTATGCGTACTTATTTGGATTAAAAATATTTTTTCTGAGTATTAATTATCTACTCATGAATCATTTAATTAAACAAATAAACATTATGCCTACTAGCACTTTGGTCCGTACGTATATTATGTAGAATGTATACCCAATTATTACAAAGCTTCGTTGGTCTATATTCTTGATTCTTAATTGGGTGCTAATTAAAAATGTCGGTTACCATGACACCACCCACTACAGACCGCCATTAATTATTTGTAAATTAGATATTTTCAGTGTTATTTTAATTAATGATTCAACGTTTTCATTACTAAGTTAATCTCATTTTCTTAATTTGACTGCAATTGTAATTTGTAATGTAGGTACGTTGAAATAAAAGTAAGTACCAACCTACTTAACTAAGAATTGTTGCTTTACATTTCGTATTTTTTAACATAATCGTGGTCGCTGAAGACCAAGATTAAATGTTGGTACAAAAGTAAGTTTTGGATGCAGTCATACACATGTAAAGGTACTTACATACAATTAATTGGTACATTAAAATTGTTATTCCCGATAAACATAGTAGAAGCACCAGGTCGGGTCCTGATATCGATTCCCGTAAGCCCGCTGTGTGTAGGATAGCGCATAACACTAAAACCGTCAAACGGGTTTGCAACGAACGAATACCTTTATAAAAAGTTGTTCAAGGGACGCGAACGCTGTAATCGGAAGTTATCGATTAGTATAAGATTAGCGAGTAATAGTATTTATTAATACATACTAAGATATTCAAATAGGAATTCAGTTTTTTTTACACTTTAACTTTACCAATGCCAATAATTTTAACAAACTAAGTTTTTATTTTTACGAATTTTTTGAATCGGAGTTTCCCTGTTCTGTTGCATGTTGGTATAAAATCTATCTTAAAATTTTTGATAAGTAATAAGTAAGTTTGTATTAGTTTTTTTTATCTGGATTCCAGAAAGGATATTATACGGTAGGAAAGGATATACTTAGGTACTTACCAATGGAAAATTTAACCCCGAACTTTTATATTTTTACTACAAAATCGTTAAAGCTTATACCAATATGTCCGCACCCGTATTACGAGAGGCAGGGCGTTGTGGCAGCCATCTCGATTGGTGGAACCAGATCTAAAATTGCAAGTTTTTGCTTAACTGTCCCAAGTCCCGACTGACTACTCATTTTTATCGATACCTAGGTACCTACCTATATTGTGTAGGTACACATGTTTACAGTTGACTTGTGGCTAACTAAGACATAATCTACTTCCTTATACTCCTAGTTATAGAGAGTACTTACGTTAAAAAAATATTGAGTGGGTACCTAAGTACCTAGGTATTAATATTACCTGAGCTTTTGCGAAACTACGGAAGAACTGATTTGTAATACCTACCTACTTTGCTTATTGTGAAACTGTTAAGGGCATACACTGATACACCTTTAACAGTACAGTCACTGAAAAATACAATGCGAATAAGTACCTACCTAAATAAAATGAGATAGGTAGGTAATTTACCCTAATTCAGGGTAGGCTCGAGCCCCTCGGTGGGGACATTATATGAGCTGATGATGATGAGGTAGGTAAATTGATATATTTTCGAATGAGTAACACAATGATAATCCATAAATAGTAAAATATGAAAAATTACCTAGGTACCTAACAGTAGTGTATTTCCTTTGTTACCTTCCTAAGCAACTACCTAGGTATAATATTTATAACTGACTCAAACCTACCTAAAACTTGATAGGTAAGTGGGTAGGTAAGTGCATTATTTGGAACAAAACTTTTTTACGTAGGTAGGTATAGATATCAACAAAACCTTCCTCTAAATATAGGATAGCTGTAGGTACGTAGGTAGGTACCTATACTTTGGTATGATGAGCTTTTTTGAGCCTCTTGGCCCAATTTCAAGATTGCAAGCTAGAATACAGGCATCAAAACAAAAACTCAACCAATGACTTAACCGAGATGGTTGACGAACACGCCCGATTGTGCACGAACGTAATTTTTGTTGGACCAAAACGTGAACGAGGAACGCTGTGGAAGTGTTTGGTTTAAAAAAAAACACTGGCTCGGTCCGAATCGAGCTCGAGCGCTGAGGGTCCCGCATCTTAAAATAAGTAGGTACATTTTGTGTGTTCATATTATTATTCAATAAAGTTCAGTCAGCCTTATTTATCTTATTATATTTTTTTGTTGTTTAGCAGAAAGAAGTTAATCACTTAATAATTTTATATTATGATTTCGATCATACTTAAGTAGGTACTTAAATACTAATGGGTATTTTTATTTTACTTATTTTAAGTTTAGTTGATTTCTATAAGTACAATCTAAAGGTACCTTTTTAAAATAAGATTTATGTATGTACTTACTTATATTAAAATCAGATAATGAAATATTAAGTGACTTTAAAGCATAGAATCTTGAATAACGAACCGTGGAACCTCAATAATAACGACGACCCGCGGTCGCTTGTCGCTCCGCTCATCGTACGCCGGGCGTCAACAAAACGGTTTGCTTGCTTGCTTTGCTTCGTTCAAAAACAAAAATCCGCCCGGTTGCTCGGCTCGACCCGTCGTTGTCGGCCGGCAGTGCGCGAGCTAGCGTGATACGGAATGAACGTGTGGTGCATTTTGCGCGGACATTGACTCTGCGATTTGTTTTGTCTTGCGATTTATACAACCAGAATAAAAACTTTTTGGGGTATATAGTCGATTTAATGAAAAAGTTTTTAAATTTAAAAGTTGACATAGAGACAGTTCGCGCAGAAATTTGACCATTATTTGTGATTTTCCGTATAGACGCAAAATTTAAGTGAGATTGACATTTCGAAACAAAGGACTGTTTTGTACATTTTCGCAACTTTTGCGAAATTGTGTTCAAAAAAAATTTGGCGGTAACTTGAGGACGTTACATAAAAATCGCTAAACGCGGCCATCTAGTTGGGGGACTGTCTGTGGTCACCGAACGAAAAAACAAAAAAGCAACGAAATCTAAATAGACCTACAAGAACTTGCCTGCAATAGTTCGAACGTTAAAATTCTCGTTACATTTGTCCAGACTTTTATTTTCCTCAAAATTAAGTGAGTTTATCGACCCCAAAATACTGTCGTGCTTCAGTGCATCAGTTTGCTAAAATACATAATCAACTGACAAAAGCACAAAATCTGGATTGAGTGTTGTAATTACATGATGTCTACTGCCATCATGCATCAGTCTGCGCTGTACGACTTTGGTGATCTGTTCTTGAAGGTACGTGAACATCTATTTCTAATTACTTCTTTACATAAGTCTATGTACACAACATTAGTTAATGATCAATTTTAAAATTATATTTGCATTGTAAATAATCCACATAATGGCTGTCGATTTTACTGACCTTTACACCTTTTATTTTGGACGTTATTTTTGTTTTTTTAACACACATTATTTTGTTATTTTACAAAACTATTTAAAACCAGATTAACCAATATTATAATTTATCCATTTAGTGGCAGATAAGTATGTAGGTACCTACACATAAAGTTATCTTTTACGTTAAGTATAAGTACCTACCTTCTTACATTGTAGGTAGGTATAATAATACAATTTTGAACGTATTGTCACAGTCATACCTAATATCATTACATGACCTAATTATATTAGGTACCTACTTATCTATATTCGGTTATTTTACCTAGACTCCTGTAGGTATAGAGTAGTTATTAAAATTGTCAACCTAGAACTTGAACTTGCCATAAAATTACTAGCAAAAAGAGAATAAACGTAACTAGCTAGGTACTACCTACCTAACCTAGGTAACTTACATTATTTAACGTACCAATAATAATATTCCATCACTCCATCATCTCATTATGAACAGACCCGTAGGCATAGATACCTACTACCTACCTAGGTATATACCCGTAGGTCTACCTAACGAACTAAGAACCTTCGATAGAACATAAAATAGGTAAGTAGGTACCTAGGTACCCTAAGTTAAGGTTTTTAAGAAGATAGGTAATGTCTTATCATTTCGTTAAAAAATATTAAATAAATAGGTAGGTAGGTGTCTAGGTTTCCTTCTACTTATGCCTTCTACATGAAGGTACCTAGGTATAATTTATAATAGCTAACTGCTAGATTACAAATAGGTAGGTAGGCTCAGCTTAGAACGACGCGACTGGTGATGTCACAGGCCGTGGGAATTCTGCTTAGTTAAATGTCTATCTGTCTGTGTCTAGACCTTAGGTTGGTACCTAGCTATATGTTAGGTACCAACCTAATATATTTTTTTAAATAATATCGATTCTGTCTTTACTTTATCTAGAGAGGTTACTTTAGGTAGCATGAGTTTTCATAATACTTATATCTACCTAATTAGGTTTTATTTAGGTACTTAAAAGTATTTTCTTTTCAATTCAATTCATTCTGAAAATGGAAATCATATTCGTAAATACCTACCTACCTATTTATCGAAATAAAGATCAAAATAATATAAAACGTGTTTTGAAAACCTTTTTCAAAATATCAAGGAAACATCAATTTTAATTGCTGAACTTTAAGAACCATTTTAGCTTGCTTGCATGAAGCTACCTGCTTCCAAGTTTTTGTATTATCCTTGCGTAGCGTAGACACTTGTTGCTTGGGGTAGCTCGTTCGTTTTCTATTTGGATTATGATAAATTTTATGGCTGACAAGTTGAAAGACCACATCAGGGGGAGAGGATGACGTTGTAATAATAATAATATTAGTATGTAATCTAAATAGGGTTTTTAAAAGTAAAGTGCTTATTAAAAAACACCTAGTCGCAATTTACATCAGAATTTCTGGCCATCTTCCTAAGTTAACGGAGTTTTTAGTTCGGCCGAAAAACCTACCTACGCCCAAACAATTTATTTTGTTACCTAAGTTACCTAGATGTGTGTAAATATTTTAGAATAACAACCTGTTTCGAACCTAGGTAGGGGAACATAAACAGCTTTTATTATTTTTAACAACAAGCCACTAATTTCATAATGCTTACAAGCGCAGTGGGAATTTCGAAAGGTGCATCTTTTTTTTTCTTATTTTGATATATTTTCTTTTGAATATCCCCTAAAAACCTTCGCATTTAAACCGTTCTATGAATACACCTACATACAACCGTCTACCTGCAACCTATTTACAAATACAACCGTTCGCCATATTTTTTTTTAATTCTCAACTTGAACAGTGCTTACATAAAAGGACTTTTGTGTTCTGTCTCGTCTTTGTCATCTCCCACTGATAATATTCAAAGATTAACTGCCAGATTGTCAGTAGACTGGAAATTTTAGGAGGAATAAAATAGCCTGTACTTTATTTTATTGATTTAGTTTTTATTATAGACTTCGTTACATGAAAGACCTTAAATTTTACCACGTGCAACCCAGTCAATATTAATTTAAAGAAAAAAATGTTTGATGGTACATAATCCTACTTGCTTGCTTAACGAGTAGTTCAATATAAACTTGCATAATAATTTGGGTCATGTCATGAAACGATTGAACGCCTATTTCGTTTTAATAGTTAGTGTGTGTGCAGTGGCAATAAATAAGTCTGCAATAAGTAGATCAACAGACCATCCATGCATTAATTAAATTGCACGCAAATCACGCAATAGACAAAGTAAGATGTTTATTTCAGACGATTTAGAACTTCAATACTGCGTAGCATTCGAGCCTTGTGTTAAGTAAATGTTTGTAAACGAAAGATTTTTGGGAAACCTCACGTTTTAATTTATTCTCCTTTGTTACATTAAACTTTTCTTTCTGGATTAGCAGTTTGTGTTGGGAGAATACTAATTCGAACACAATGACCTTGATATTACTGTATTTATGGATGGACCTGTCAGAAAGACTGCTTTGAAGTTTAGTGAATCTGTTAATAAATCAAGTTGCAAGCCAAAACAACGTATTCGTCAACCAGTGGAGGGCATCACGCTACGCGATTAGCACTCCACGTGTGTCGATAAAGACTTGGTAGTTAAACCAGTCACTAAAATCCAAAGCATTATTTAGGTAAACTACAAAACGCCGTTTCATAACTTCCAGTTGGTATCGTTATCCAGAAACATGTGACTTTTATGGTAGGTACATGCGGTGTACTATTATTATACCGGATAATAAATTGACTTTATCGTGATTATAATTCGTTAGAAGTCACAAATGTTTAAAAAGAGTTTTGCTATATCATTCCAATAATACTCGCATACATAGAACAACAGTGTTTAATAAATAATACTGTTGTATTTGTTAGTAATTAGTACCTCCATATATTTTATTTCGCAAATATCTTCTAATAAATTACGAACACAACACAGCCACAGCTTTTCACAATCCCGAAAGCTATTTCGCTAGCTTAGCATATTTCCCAACACCCCAATAGACATCATTGCAGAAACTACGAGTGCAGCGCAAACAATAACTGCTGGTCGTGGGAGCTTGCCAGCACCACCTAATTCACTTTTGTTGTACAATAAAATTACTCCGATATAAGATTATTTCCTCTTCTCATAAGGCTTTAATTTTATATTTTGCGTTTCACTGAGCAAGTATTCTGTGTGGACTATGATGTGTTGTCATGTCATGAATAGTACAGATTTATGGGTCTGTTAAAAATCCCGTACATTCTTGAACTTTTCAGTTATCTATCGTAGGTTATTTGTTATATTCGCGTCACTGGACCGAGCAGGGAATGCTCAAGTGCGAGTTGCGTAGGTCTGTTCCAAACGGCCAGACTCGTAACCGCCGCTGTACTATTTATAGCTCAGCTCCTTTCTCCGGCTGGAGTCCGGACGTGAGTCAACCCTTTGTTTCTTCGAATCGCAACGGCCTCAACGACGCTTTACTCTGTGGTCATCAGAAGTATCCACACACCGAACCACCTCGTTCGCTTTCCAAACGTTTCAATATTTTTAAGTTGGATCTTTAATATGTGGTTCGCCTTGAACGCGCCGTTGCTCAATGTGGAGATGCCATTATGCTCGGTTGCTCAAATGATCATATTAAACACTAGACACTAATTCGAGGTAAAGATTGGAGGTTTCGCTTCTCAGGTTGTCATACAGACGTTGTTGCTATTGCAACAATCGCCTGGCGACTAACGCCTACACGTGAATAAATAATATTAAAATTATAAGGTAGTTGATACTTACGATCTTTGTGGAAAATTCTGATGTTTTGCTCATTATTTGTTCTTGAAGATATGTACTTACAGTTAGGAAACAGCTCAAAGTCCTGTATCTTGTATCTAGAAGATTCAGATTTAGATTTGTTCAAGGACAATTAAATTTCATTAAATTGTATACTTATTACTAATGTCAAAATCAACATCATTGTTTGAGCACGCGGTAAGATCGTTAAACTACGAGTAGTAGGATGTGTTCGATGTATAGTGATCGAAATTGTAGTGATGGTAGCTGTGTAAATAGCCTCGTTAGATTCGCGCCGCGTCGCTAATTGTTTGGGCAGAGTAAATGCGATGGTTCATTGCCGGACAAACGGCATTGTCGTCACCCACGGTCAAAGAAACACATTTCCAAACTGCTACATCAACATAATTATTGTAAGCCTGTAATAACATTGAAAACTTGCCACATTTCATATTCGCTCACGTGTTTCTAATCAACGAAATGCAACAACACGGTATTGCAATGAAAAATCTTAACTGCAATACTAACATAACATTTACTTACTAGCTATTACTGGTTGAATTTATACGCCACGGTTAAATTTGTTAAAAAAGAAACACAAATTTAATGTCACAACAAATAAATATTACTTAAAGATAATTTAACTCCTCACTATAAAACAAAGAATAATGCCCGATTACTTATCTGATTGATAAAGATACGTAGGTAGGTGACCGATTTTTTTCGTGATGAAGTCATTACTTGACTTTATAGTTCAAAAATATACTCTTGTGGTGATTTTGGTACCGTTACTAATAATTATATTTCAACATCTTGTTTTTTTTCAAACATCATCGCTAATTTATTACTTAATTGTTCAACCGATTACCTTGACGGTACATGCCCTTTTATATACAACTACCAAAATGACTATGACCCGTGTCAAATATATCATTGTTAATGTTGAAATGTGGTTATTTACTACATAGTAGTACTAGTAGTACATAGTTTTTGGTCTCCACAGACAAAGAATAGACCAAGTATGAGTAAGCAAATAACTAGTTACCGTACATATTTAGATAATACATTATCTAAGGTCTTATATGTTGGAGTGCACTGCATAAACAAAGGATACTGTATTCTATCTTATCAAGCCCACTGATAACAACTGGAAACATTATTAGTGTTGTTGTGAAAACAACGTGGTTATTTCATGTATTCATGCGTATAACCTCACAATTAATTTCCCTTTCACGACGAACTGTTGATTTCTCTTGAGTAATTATGTGTGTAATTATCTTCTATGTGCATAATCATAAATAACTATTTAAGTTATGTCACCTCGTTGAATTGAACCGGGAAATAAGATAGCGTATCGTGTCTCACACGCCTGACTGAGGTGATAAGGAATCAGATTTAGATTCTGTGTGAGAACTGGTAGAAGGTTTGAGTGCACTTTTGGCACACATTCGAACTCGCTAGGCGTGCCATTGCGTCACATCACAACAAGCTGGTGCAGAAACGAGCACACCGCGTAACACTTTTACCATTACCTGCTATTGCGCGGCCCGACTGCCTCTCGCTCGCCTACTTCGATCCAACGCTTTACATAATTGCCCGTAAAGAACACATCAACTTACGCAATATCAAAACATTTTTGTATTCCATTTGTATTTTAAGGAGGTCATCGTATCTGATTCGACCTATATCTGTAAAAACTGCATCTGCATTGGCCTATTTATACAAATTAGACCCCTAATTCAAAGGTAGAGATTCAGCTGTCCTTCTGAGAAACACTAGGATACTTGATGATGATGAATAATCCTATCAATATACATCTTCCATTTCATTTTTACTTTTTTCAGTAATTTTAGCGTGCATAATCTAACTTTGATGCAATAATATTATATGGACCGTTACAGACTACACGTTCCGCAGATAAGTTTTGCAAATATTTAAATAATTTGCGTACTAAAATAAAAATAACATCTAATCATACATCCTTATACTTAATGTTTGTTAGAAGTGCACAAAATAAAGCTAATATTGTGTGTGGTATTAATAAACACAGAGGTTAAACTGTATAATTTAAAACTTAATAAATAAACAGGGTGTGTGTGGACGGTTGCAGTTTGCATAAGAGTTAGTTGTTGCACAAACTCGGTAGGATGGGTATTACAGCGACTATAATCTGCGCGTGCCGTGATATCTTATGAGCCTGCGATTCAGGAAGTGTACACAAACTCTTCATTGTTTGGTTGGAAGTTCAATTATAATTATCCACCTAGCAACTCCATCGTTGCGTAAGTTTCCACGGAATAGGTATACGAATCACATTATTTTTATTAATGCTAACATTTAAAAATCAACTTCAATAGTCGTTAACCTTTATAAATAGACAATACTTATGAGAAATCACTAGCGATATAAATAATGTTATCGGTTGTTTTGTTTGTAAACATGTTCATTTCCAGTAGCTTCTACTATCAGTAGTGGCGTGTCACAGTCATTTGTTGTTTTTAAAGTAGTATAATATATTATTTGAGTTATTTATTTTATGTATGTTTGTTGGAAATAATTGTACGTTGAAAAGTTAAGTCGGCTGCGCAATTTGAGCACTATCTGGTTCGACCTCGTGTTTGTAATGTTGGATGCGTCAACCGACTCAATATATTTGTATTGTATTGTTTTGGATGTTACTAATGAATGTGTCCGGGTTCTACTATCTTTAACTACGTATTTGTTAAATCATTGCAATGTCGATGTCTAATTTAAAAAAACACTTCTGCCGCCTACACTTCATTAGATCCCCTTATAAGATAAGTAATTGTGGAAACATTTAAGATTTTGATATGTTATTTGTAATAAGCTGAGAACAGAAAAGGCAAACATTTGTTGTAACTATTGCAAAAGTTTAGGTCTAATGTTATCCTACAGGCAAGGTTCACAAAAATGACGGAATATAGAATGTCAATCGGCTAAACATCTATTACAACTATTTCTTAGGGTCATCAAAATTGATCGTTTCGCATTACCAGCCTATGTGTAACTCCTAAAGTAAAGTACACAAGCCTACTAGACTAGGTAATAGTATTGAATATCGTGGCTTATAATTACCGAGCAAGGTGTGTCGCAATGGTTGAAGAGTCGCCACCCACGGATCAAGATCGTTTTTGTTGCGAAAATGTGGTCGTTAAAATTTATGAAATACCAGTAGGTAGGTATGTCACTTTGTTAATATTACTTACGTAGATATCTATTTTTATGTACTACTAAATTATATTGACTATTTATTTTATTAAATTTAATGATTAAAGGTAAACCATAACTTATTATTCCATAAGGAGAAGAATAAGGTTTTTTTAGTTCAAATATGACATCATATTGAATTTTACTTGAAGTGCGCAGTCATATTCAATCACCACTTAGCGTTTTAACTGACGGTAGCTCGTCTAAAGATTGTGTGTCAATAAATGAAAGGAAAGTAGTGCGAGCGGTCGACGCCGGTAGGTCATTGTCGGTCCAAAACTTACATAACCCATGTCATACCATCCATCGTGCTCATTTTGGATGCAGTTGATTCTTAATTGTTTATTTTGGTGTACTACTTACAGATACTTGGTAATGATTGTACTACTTAATAAATTATTATGACGATGATTATTGATAACAATTTTATTACGTAGTGTAAATTAAGTGTATCAAACTCCTGACAAAACTTCAATTTAGGAAATAAAATAGTCGGAAACTTTTACTAGATTATTATTTTGATTTTGTAAAATAACCTACATAACTTAGTTTGATTATGTTCGTTTAGCCTGGAAGTTTCACACAGTTGTGTAACTGGCGGATTGCGTCTCAGGGGACTTGCATAATGGCCCGTGACATCTCAAATGGTTGCGATTGCAGCACGCAAAGTTCGGAGGTCAGTTTTCCCTTGTTGACGGAAGCGGCTGTAAAATGTCATGAGACGCGTGATTCTTGTTGTCATCCGTGAAGGCATTGAACTCTACTAGATCTTCACAGACAAGTACAATTTGAAACATTTATCTGTTTCATTTTCTTTCAAAGATAAATGCAATAAGCACGTTATCGTACTTCCTTATGGAAAAGTTATCGATTACGACGTTTATTGAACTACCATAAAGTTTAAATTAAACAAACTGTGTGCAAACCATTAGTAATCAATAATCATAGGTAGACACGCCTACTTATGTAGTTCAGTAATTTGAGCCTGAACGCATGACTTAATCTTCGTTTCGATTATCTACAAAAAATCTTATAAAATCTTATTACGTAATGTTGTTTCTAAGTGTTCCAAAGACTACGATTCAATAGTTACTTCGGAGGTGTTATTTTATACACGTTTTACACATACAAATGAATAACATTTTTACGAAGTAAATGTAGACACTTTATTCTTCAATGTATGTATATTGGTTAGAATTTCCAGTTATTGTATTTTAATAGTGTAGAAACACAAGATTAAAATGCAAGTCGTTATTGGAAAATAATATTGCGTAGGTATCAATTACATTGAAACGTATATATCCATACGAAAGAAAACCTATCCAAATTACTTAGAACCAGATCGGAATGGGGCTTGTTTTTATTTGTTGTCTGTAACTTGTCTGCATTGTTTCACTTTATAAATATTAAAGTGAACAGGTTGCAAACAAGTGTAGTTGGTCCTAGCGTGTTATGTGCAACAACAGTGCATTATCAAATTGGTGGTAGCTTGTATCGGTGGCCGCAACCGTGACGTACCGTGCCCAAGGGTCCGTGAAATGCGCACCACACCATCTATTGCACCGTGCTTCAAAATTAACTTGAATTACAACAGAGAAACTCAGTAGCCGTTAACTCACGATTAGCTTATTAAGGACCATTAACACAACGGGGATAATTTAGTATCTCCATACGCGGTAAACTTTACGACTTCCTTGAAAGATATTAAAATTAATTCCAACATAGTTCCAACAATATTATAAGACTTGTTTGACTAACATTGTTGCAAGGAACTTCGCATTCGAGGTGCAATGTGAAAGACAAAGACAAACGTTGTTTTCGTGACGATGCAATTTGTGATTGTAATGTAACGTAAACAGTAAGTATAGTAAATGTTTCGTAATGCGCGCGAATTACGTGTACAAGAGCAAAGACCCTCCTCTTTGTCTACGTGCAGGGGAAAAGTCATCACCGTGACAAGTGGGGTGGTTTATTCCATGACGTGGAAAGCCATGCTTCGATGACTGGCCACCGTGGAAAACGATAACAAACCCAAGTTTCACGTAATTACGGAAACTTGTATAATTTTAATAATTTAAATTTATTATTAAAAATAACAACTATTAGGATTTATTTGTGCTAGGCAATTAATATTTAAATAACTGTGTGACGCAAATTGATAGCTTATCCGAAAGTAGTTCACAGACGGTTCATATTGTTATCTGAAGCTGACCCGTTCGTATCGTGGGTCCTCCGATAGCGATGCCTCCAACATTTTACTAGTTTGTTCAACTTGCACAACCAACCAATTAACTCCTTGCTTTATTTACAATTTCGTGGTCGGCGACTCACTAAAAATAAAGTCTTTCTTCTTAACTGTCACATCCGCTTCTTAAAGATTGTGAATCGATGTGGTGAAGAGATTAAAGCGACGTACGTAACTGACGTATTATTCAATGTTAATAGTGTATTATTTTCTATTACATAATCTATAAAAGATTTATAATTATTTCTATTGAGTTACAATATAATTTGTAACCGGTTTATATGACATTTGGACAAATAGCTATTAGTATAAACCGGCTTTTCTAGTTAAAATCATACTGGAAAAAGTGATTTCATAACAAAATTATTATTAGCTTTCTAGTCTGGAAATACATGCATTATTATTTTGTCCAGATATTTCAAACATGGATTGGATTTACATGTATGTATACTTAATACCTACCATTTCAAAGAAAGTTAGCATTTACGTCATCTAACAAGTTCATTCTTTTTCCTACTTTTGAAAACTAATGCGGAACCTATTGAATTACATATTATGCAAATTAATAATTTTAAGCCTTTGAATACATGTACATTCCTAGAACAAATGATAAATATAATTTATGCGTAGCATGCCTCATGGATTAAAATCGTTTCTCAGATCGAGTTAAGTTCGCAATTATTAAATGTGACAAAAAACGTGCGAGAGAACGGATGTGGCACATCTGTTGTGTGGGACACATAATAACAAGCAATTAGCGAAGGAAGAGCTGACGTCCAGCGGAGACGGCCATGCCCTGTCTCGGGCCGGGTTCGCACAATGTGTCCCGCACGTTTCTCCACTTCCGTCGCGGCCAGCGGCTCCCTGCCGCACCGCAGTACACCCCCGACAATAACACTAAATTATTGTACACTCACTCACTACGCAATTGAACAATTGAACAACTTGGATGGACGAGGGACGAATCTTCTACAAGGAACAATAAAAATAAAGAACATAAAACGGCCAACACTACGTCTAAATGAGTTTCAATTTAATCAACGTTAATATTAATAGTGTTTTACGTACGTTTATAGAATTGAACATGCACGTTGTATTTTATAATTTTAAATGCGATATAGAAATAAATTAATTTAAGCGGCTTATTAAACGTGTTGAGCATTGATGAACCCATTCGCCTGCTCCTCCTACGAAGGTCATCCGCTCGCTCGCACACCTACTTACCTTACTTCATGACTTGCGAGTCTTGCGACCGTCAGATACTTAAATAGCGTACATAATTAACGTAGTTATAAATGTATGTATGTTGTATAGGTGATTAAGTATATTATTATCAACATAGGTAGCAAGTAATTCTAATATTTTGTAAGACTTTTTCATGTTATACTGCATTCTATCTAGCTATTAGGTAGATGAGACTTGATATTTTTCTATATTTCATACGGTCAACATGTAGGGAAACTCATGTAATAAATCTACACGTTTGATTTGTTTCATATCAAATTATAACACTACCTATATTCATTGTTAGAAGATCATTTCTGGTGTGGTTGCTAAGTTAATATGAGTGACAGAGTGACCCTGTATTTTGGTAGTTTAAATAATTGTGTAACTGTTACACAATATTCATCGCCAAACATTATCGAGTTACCTACTTGAAACTCGTTAACCACCATTGCATTGCATTGCTTTTCAAGACCTTCGATTTCTCCCATTATAACACAATGTAGCGTTTGTTTGTGAAAACCAAATTCTGTCACAACGCACCAATATCTTACCAAATTGTAATATTCACGATAATGACACTGCAGGCGCTAGTTTAACACCAGTGATGTAACCTTTATTCGATTGTTATGTACACATAAATTACTAACTAAGCAACAAACTAAAATAGAATAAATAGGCGATACCGTAATTTAAATTTTTGGTAAATGTGCCCAAACTGTTAGTAACTAAATAATATCTCAAATTATGTATAAAATAATGATCTGATGAAATTAAAGAAACAGAACATTATAATATAATTAACAAAAGAGAATGCTTGGTTAGCAGTACAAACTCAAGGCTTTGTTTTTACAACAAGCATTGGAATACACCGCTAATGTAATCTGAATTGTCCTCGAATGGTCCGTGTATGGAAACGTAGTAATTTCGGGTGATTATGTCAGCTGTTCCGCAGAGTGCGTCGGCGTAACCGAGCTTGTGGAACAAACCATTGTTTTACGAAACTTAACGCACGTGGGCTCTCGTGAGCACTAGTGGAGAAAGTAGCACAGCCAGCGGCAAGGTCGTCTTATGGATCTCGACCTTCACATCCATACTTCCGGCACCTATTCAACTTATACGTAGTCAATAAATCTCATTACAGAACTCTTTGTTGTATTCCGAGACCGGCAGACAGAAGACATTTTATTAAATGGGTTAGGGACTCATTCAATTAATAAACAGTGAATTGTAACCATCGACAAAGATAGTTATTATAATATTGATTATCACGGGTCGCGTGACAATTGCAATATATGATTGCAACATCGACCGGTTGTAAAGTTGCGTGCGTCACGAGGCGGCGACAACCATACCGAAGATCCGCACAGTTTGATGCCTGTCAACATGACATTTTACATGTCCTGTCTTCACAATTATAATGTTTGTGATTACGTGCCGAAACCGGGCAAATCAAGTTGTGAATCATTGTGAAGGTTCCAAGTTAGTTGTGTACGGTAGTGAAGTTGCACCCATGAGTCGTCGATTCCGCGAATATGATTGGTGTTTACCACGTAACATCATAATTCAGGTATTCATTTGCAAATTATATCTTGAAACCATAAACAATAGTAAAATGTAGTGATAATATTCTCTTTGAACTAAAATAATGAATTAATGTCATGTATCCAGCAAATAGTTCGTATATATGTATTCATGTTGAACGAAGAATCAACACGCGAGCCACGGACTCGCCAAACGAGTTATGTTATAAATATTTAATTAATATTTGGCCGGCGAACTCTTTGTGGCTCTATTCAAGGTCACTTCTGCCAATGTAAAGATTAGAGATAATAACCCACTACGCTCTTAAGGCCTATAAAGTTTTTACAATTGCGTTATCTTTTAATCCTTTAATTGTTCTTTAATACGCATTACAAATGCAGAAAATGTATTAGTAAAACTTTGTCTCAGTTTCTATGAAAAATTCTCCTATCTCATTATAATCTCCCTAAGTACACTTTGCAAAAATCATTCGTAATGTTTTCTTCAACTTCTTATTCACACTACTTAATATTTTAGTCTGTTTAATGTAGTTTTATTACAAATGTAGTAATATGAATCAGAAGCGATTGCAACAAACTACACAATTAGAATTTAAAGATCAGGCGTTATGGACGTCAGAGAATCAAGTTATGAATCAACATTTAACAGGCTTGGTATTTTTAAATGTAATAAAATATTAGGTGGCACGTTCATTTTTTATCAACATACCACGATTGTTAATTTTTATTAACAAATATATTTATATAATTAATAGTTTAGCTCATAAACAGGCAAATCGAGTAACGCAGCAGCTAAAATTATAAATAACATATTAACCCAAAACATAATACTTATTACAAAATAAAATTGAATCCGTATATGAATATGGAAAGATTACATTTCAATAAAAGCATTTGATTCAACAAGGCAAACAGGTTTGTTGACGGCATGCGTAAATTTAAATAAACTTATCTAAATAATACAAAAACCTACATTATTATCATATTTTAGTGTATTAAAAATTCATAAATTATCATTTTTTATTAACCTACCTAGTTTCTGACTTAATACTAATTAATTAGAGCATCACTTACAGTTTTAAACTGAAGTTTTCTTTATTTCAGTCACGTGTTTTGTATGTGTGTAGATTTTTTTTTAATTCAGTCTGTATTAATGTAAACAGTCGTTGAGTGCGATGTCATTGCTGAATTATTGTCCCCAATTCAATTGAAGTGTTTCATTAGCACAAGTGGCCCCGATTGCTTCGTTGATCGAGACTCCCCATCATTTTGTCGCGAAACCAAGGCATCTTATGTACCGACCAATCACTTCTCTTTCGTAGTTACGATGATATGTAGTTAACTGTGGAAATATTCTTTACTTTATGTTCCACTTTTGACTAAGGGATATTTATAATTATGTGTAACGATTTACCCGCGTTCATAGAAGAAATTATTTTAGTACAACATAATGATTTCCTTAATAAATGTCATCTTCATTAAGTGGTAGCATTTTCTATACAAAAACTTCTATATATATTTTGTTACACTTACAAGTTAATTTGTTTGTATGTTTTTGCAAACGTTAGACTTTAATATAGTTGTACCTAATCTAGCTACCTAAAGAGGAATCGTGTCGTGACACCGCACGTCTAAACATGGCGTAACATCGGTATTGTTGTCAGTAATTTCCACGTGCACTGCAACTTGGTAGTTAATTGTGTGGAATGACCGCAACGTTGTTACCTAGCAGCTAGGCTCTAACGCTTGCCTACGCGGGTAACTGCGGAAAATGTGGGTATTATCGCGCGAGTATCACAACGTGCGAAGGACATTTATGTATTGAGGCTAGACAAGTTAAACGTTATCGTTTAAGTATTCATTTTAGTCCTGTGCACATTGTAGCCCTATTTCCGCTGGAAACCATACCAGAAATGTGATTTTAGTGCTGAATAAAAACAAAAAGATCGTCCAGTCGAGCGTCTTGTATTTTTCTTGCAACTTTTTCTGCGGATAATGCGATAAGCAGCTTTCCTAATATACTCAATGTGTTTCCATACCAAACTAAATAGCAAGAATTTATAGTATAAGAGTGCGGAGTGGGAAAGAAACATAACATTTGATTTTCATTATGAGAAATGTTAGCTCTACACTCTACGCACAGCCAGTTACATACATCATTGGTTTCTTGCTTATATTTTTATTACCTTAACAGTTTTAATTTAAGAGTCATAAAGTAGATTCATAAAACAAAAACATTAAAAGTAATATTTAATAAACAGTTTACAACCCATGTTGTATAATTTCAATTTCCGTGGCATAAATTCAGTTTCGCAGTAACTTGGTGGTCCAAAACACTAATGAAATATTTATGTACTTACCCAAATGTTTTTGACATAATTACTGTTATTATAAGCCCGCATACATAGTAAACTCAACTTTTAATATAAATTGTAAACTCTACATTTATTATATAATACTAATTAATTTATATACCCATATTAAATATTTTATTTTATTGCGTTACTAATTTTGTAATTAGTTGAACATCTTACACCCAATAACCATGAGTAAGTTAGTTAGCAATGCTATAAAACTGTAAGGCTATAGATGTAATTATTTCGTGTTGTTTTATTGTAATATGTAATAAATTTTAATTCACATGCCTATATTATATTACCCAATAAAAACATAATTCCAAGTAAATAAGTGTAATCAGTGCAATCACTGTTGGTCTCTTCGAGTTTTCCGGAGAGCTACCCGAGTATAGTTTTACTTTCATGTAGGAAGTGCTGTCGCTTTCGACGGAGACCGGTTCAGGCAGCCTTCTCGATACGTACTGTATTAAACCATAATATAACCAAGTTACTATGATTGTAGCGGAAATTTTTAGATCGTATTAAAATTTCATTATATAACACACGCATTTTCTAATATAGGAGCAATGTGAAATAATTTGCCGGCCAAAAGAAGTTATTGCAACATATCCAACATAATTATTCATATTTTTGCCTCATTATGTTATATTGGATAACTTTTAATTTGGTTTATTATTTGTTTCCAGGTGAGTGAAGTGGATCGGCTCGATGATGGAGTAACACTACTCGTAAGTTTCTCATTGACCTGATGAACATAATGTTTATGACTTTGACATTGATTAATGACATCAACATTAAATTAATGTTAATTATACACTTCCAAACGTGTTTTAATAACAAGTTTCCAAATTGTTGGCATCAGAGGTGTCTTAATTGAATAACAATGAGTTTCGTATAGACGGGGGCATTAATACGAACGATCTCATGAGTAGATTGTAGAATATTATACGTTAATAGGTGCCTGCCTTTATGACAGACACAATTAGTGTCCGTTTCGAGTTGTATTTTGTCATAACTTTCTGAAATGACAATAAATACCAGTTACGTTAAGCGTGCTCGTCAAATCAAACCATAAAACTCTCTAAGTAATACACAATAACACCATGTGGAGCATTACTCATAGAAAACGTTTCCCACTTTATTATTATCTTTGTATGAGTCACACAAATCTACCATTTACGGCGAAAGTGGATTATAACTTTAACCCGGCAGCGTGACGCAACAATGAAAATTGCGCGGACAAAGGAATTGCTGCAACCAGAAAATGTAGTTGATGTAAGGGCTCAGATTGTGGCACTAATGTCCGCAGATAATACTAGTTTGACGTGACACTTGTTACTGGCTACAATACTTGTATACACTTTATGATGACGATAAATAAGGGAACGTGCAGGCAGTCTGGACTGAAATAAATTTAGAGTTATTTAAATAATATTGAAGCGCCCTTGCCAAGTTCTAATGAATGCCAACCAAAATATGCAAATGTTTTATTTATTGATGCTCTATTTATAGTAATGTTTTTCTGGAAATATTTATTAGATTACTTAGGTACTTACTTTATTTACAATAATTTTATTTTTTTCATATATCTTAAAAATCAAACAATAACCGTGCTTTACATTTCTTTCTAAAAAAGCTTGTTATTTTATGTAAATGAGAATATAGTATCGCGAGGTTTATGTTTACATAACATTGTGCAAATCAGCATCCATTTCTTTAAAATCTGTTGCATCTATAAATAAGGAGGTGCTAAAAGCGTTGCAGGCCGGGGGACGTGCTTCCTTCGCTTTGAGCGGCCGCGGCCGGGGGTAAACAACGAGCCCAAGTGAACGAGGGACTTTGTTGACGTTTGCTTTACGGCTTATGACCCACCACCTCGATCACTTTATGGCTCATGCAATAAACACGCTGTTCGAGACGAGTCAGACGAGACGAGACGCTACAACCATACTTCAATTAAGCTTACTGCCCCACCTAACCTACACGAACTTCTTCGGGGAATCTGTTAATTCGTTATCAAAAACATTTCTAGAGCGGGCTCTAACAATTTATAATTCTGATTGTTCAATTTTACACATTCAAGGTTTGCGTAATGTTTTATCATGTAACGCATGGAAAATTAGCGACCTTCTATAAACTAAGATGTCAATGAACCACGAGTAATTTATGGGTAGGTGAGGACATACATAACTATGTACGTAGTGACAGAAATAATAGACAAATACACAAGTTCTCGAAACTCATGTCTTTTACACTACGTGATTTCCTTTTTGCCAAGTCAATGATTTGCCCACTTATGTCGTTGAATATATTTCCATTGTTTCGTGTATTATAAACCCGAAGACAATCGGTAGGCGTTTGTAATATAAATAAAGGCTGGCGGTATACATTTGTGATGGCATTAATACCATACGAGGATCGTTCTCGCATGGCAATCACGCTATGGTTACCATCTGCATGCGAGTTGATACTCCAAACGTCCGGTCTTACTCGACTAACAGACGCTAACTATGTGAAATATTGATGTCTTACCATTTATATACCAGCCTCATGGTTCAATACCTTTGGAGTCATATTCTAACTGGGCTACTCATTTTAACTTCAAAACTAGTTTACCTTTCAACTATATTTTACTAAATTCAAACTGTAACATCCAAACTATATGACTGCATCACTTGTAACGGCTATTTCTTTGTGGGAGAACTATTTATTATATCTAAAATTACACTACGATGTAGTTAATGATACCGCTTATAGAACATAATTAATTTGAATGTCACTCTACTTAAACTGAAATGTTTTAAATGCGTCGCTTAATATCTAATTGTTAAGACACTAGTATTTTCACATGAGTCACATAGAGACTATTGTTCGCTATTTCGCTTAGAGACAAAGATATACATGTGTGAATAAATTAAGGGAAATATTTAGCGCTATATTTTATAACAGGAAGATGGTTGAGAAGTTTAAACACAATTATGAATGACTGTACCCTATGAAATTTTGAGTTACTAAGACGACCGCAGACGATGCAAAACACTGAAAGGTTAATGACAAGGCGGTCATTATATGTAAGTTGGAAGCAACTCAGAATGGGGGGACCGAAGCATACCCACTCTAGTCGATTTCGCGCAATCATTTAATAAAACGTGATGGGATCAATCACAAAGACCCTCGGTTGGCTCCTTGGAGAAATGAACCAATTCTTATAATAGGGTTCATCTCGACGTTCTCTTGTAACACTACACAATCACGTCACGTCTTTGTTTTTAAAGGTTCGAAAGGTTTTTCTCGGTTCTCAAAGCTTAAAAACTCACCACGGTTCGTGGTAACGTGTTGATATAAAATAATAAAAAACACAGTTTAATGGTTCCATACAAGTTTATATTTAGAACAACTTATAATTAGAATAAATTAACGGTCAATTAAGCGATTCTCTTGTTTTGTCGTTGTATCAATTATTGTTACGAGCAGTGTTTCTTAATGATTAACATTAGTCCAAGTCTGTGTGTGTGTAATTGTGTCTATAATTTTGTAGGACTACTGAGTATCATTGTTTCGTACCTATATGAGCTTTTTTATTTAGGCTACATAAAACTGGCCACAAAAACTACGTTTAAAATACTCTCATTGAATACTAACCAGTATTTTATACTCGTATCCGTCGCATTGTTTCTTATCCATTGTAATACTTTTCTACAATATACGTGTTTCTTAAGCTTTATACCATATTTATACCAACGAAATATACTTGAATACTTACTGCATCTGGTAGTGTAATTTTTTAAAAAGTAACAACGCAAATACTTACGTCGTTTTCATGGGAGTGTTACTCATAGTTCGTTAACCTGCACGAGTTTATGTTCAATATATTTTTTCGCAACACAGACAAGATATAAAACCAATATTTAAAACTAAAAATCTGTTTATGAATCGTTTATAAAAAAAATCACGTGTCATTTCGATCACTGACCGAATCAAGGATTATTGTTTTTAGTGTTTTCTTAGTGCATGTTATGTACGTGTATATTACCTATATGTATGTATGTATTCAGTATGTCCGCCGGTTTTAATAATGTGGGTGTGTGAGTACGAGACGTCAATGTTATTATTTATTGACGAAAAACACTTCAAAACTTACTTGATTGAATTGGACAAGAAACAACTTAACAAAACATTGTATTCTAAGTATAGTTGGAGGCTTTTTTAAGAGTCAAGTAGCCGAAATTTAATAAATCAATAGTTTAGACTTAGTTAGGTATTAAAAAATATAAATTTAAGCTCAATTAACGTAAACAATGGTATTTTAGAAAACGTCAGATAACTACCTTACCTAGTTGCTAATTTAATTATTTGGGCAATGTTAAATAGTACCTTCCTACGTTAAAGCACTTTTTGTAATATGCCTTGCTGTTTTTAAAATAAAATTTCGTATGATTGTTTCGTGCAAAATTTCAAATGATATTTTCTTTTCATAAACTTTCATTTTACGTTAGTGATTTATAATATCTATTCAATATTAAAGATTCTATCTAAACCTTATTATCAGTGCATTAACTTTATCTTACAAATCATAACGATTGTTTCTTATCTGATAATCGCAAAAGTATACTTGTGTCAAACTTTAACCAATACTATGTAGCCACTCGTGTAACATGAAGTACAAATACAATTAGCTAGAGCTGGTGGCGTGATTGTCGCGTTGACAAGTAATCTAAACGTAAACAGTCAACTTAAGGTGCTCGAGACCGATGCCTACCTCACTCAGGAAATTTTCATTGCACCATATTGACTTACCCTAAAATATATTTACCAAACAAACACCCGTTACAACGCCATGGATTAGTTTATTGCCCTGTACAGTGTAAATTGTTAACGTTTAGAAGCGCGCGGCTAAACATGTGTTATTGTTATTATGATTAACACAGGCAGTGCGAGGCGGCGAGGCGGCTCGCTGATTGCCCACGCCTAGGGCCTCGAACGCAACCGCCGATCCGCGCGGTCATTTGAAATCGACAGTGATTACAATTTTCCCTGGAGCTCGATTGCGCGAGCGCAACGTCCGATGGAAAGCAACATTTAACCAATGTTCTGCTCTGATAACTCTCTAATTACGAGCTGGCCGTTTTCCGTCGACACTTACCTGCCACCGAGTTAACCCCTGGCTTTTCACTGCAACATTTCACCCGCGATTGCGCGCTACGCTCATTTGTTTGCTACACTTTCGCCTCAATATTGCTCGATGTAAATACAATTGTGTAGTTTCAATAGTGCAAGTAATTAATGCATTCATGTACTTTATTGTATAGTCGTCCGCAATGTGAATAACATTACTCACAATGCATACATAATAATATGCAGAAAAATAAAACGTACGTTACATACATACAACTCATATTTTGGTCTTAGGTTATTGCCTTCCGTAAACTGAACAATAGATCCTCATGTCAGTGGCGACGCGACTAAAAGCATTTGCTTGTAAATGTTTACAAAATTATTGGTATTCTAACCGCAAAAGTTAACTTGAAGTCGTAATTGTAAAGCTAAGCAAAATATGTACAGCATCACAGATAAGATAAAATAGTAATTACTACACGCATAACTATGCGGATATACTTAATTGTTATTATATACATATTACCTACCTATATTGAAAATATTTTCTTTAATGAACTACACGATACATCATTGCAATGTACATTATCACCTGTATAGTGAGATATACCATAAACGTATGCTTGATGCGTAAATAATTGTTGAATGTTTTTATGCGTAAACCTACCCAAAGAGTTTGCGTGTTTACGATCTACGGACGAAGACTAAGCGAATAGAATTTCAATGACTAAACTTTATGTCGTTCACATCGCATGTAATAGCATACAAGATGTGATTATAGGTACATGAATAGTGTTCCGTATCAAACAATATATTAGTGACCTTCACGATCTTCCTCCGATTGAAATTACTACTAGTATCATTGTTATACTGGTGGTAATGGTAACGAGCACAGCAGGTGTGAAAATTGAACAGAGGACAATATATTCAAATAGAACTAATAAAGCAATAAATATAAGTCATAGTAGATAGAACCTTTATTGAATATTACATAATATGCAAGAGTATACGATAGAGATGTCAATAACTTTTAAACATAAACACTGCTGGACTGTACTAGAATGTTGAAGGTTGTCAATATGTTATCCCTAGCATTGGAATGGTCTGAAGACAATTATTATTCGTTAGTTAGTGAGCCAGCGACAAGTGTCACGTGAACAATAGTGCACAATCACCGCGATTGTGGTGGCGCGCGGCGCGCCCGTGTCAACCGCCTCTCGCGACTAGCGTGAACGACGCCATTGTTATGATGATGTGCCGGAGTGCCAGCCGAGACGCGCTCCGCTGAAACAAAGAATAGACAAACGTATTTGCATCACTAAGCGGCCACGACACCCGGACCAAGAATATTTATGGGAAAGAGGAATTTTACCGATATCCATAATTCATGATTACAGCTCGACCCAACTAACTATCTTTAGGGAGTTAATATTAAAATTTCGTCTCGTCTCGGCTTTAAAAGCACTACTTTAAGCTTCATTTAATTGGTAATATTAACCGTTCCAAAACGTGGCCCCATTAGTGAAAACAAGATGAGGCAAAGCAGGTAGACGAAATCTTAAGGGATCACGTTTTTGTTGAACACGCAGGTACCCGAGCCCCGCCCGACCCTTGGGGCTTCGGGATTGTATACATTTTTTTATCTATTATTTATTATTGAACCCATGTTGTTAAAATCCTTGCTAGGCAGGTACTCGAACACTATAAACGTATAAACATTTAAATACAGGTAGTAAGTACTACTTTGAAGCCCTAATACTGATTCTTCTCACAAAAAGAACTTAAAATAAAACA
The DNA here is from genome assembly GCA_958496195.1 of Timandra comae. Lineage (NCBI taxonomy): Eukaryota > Metazoa > Arthropoda > Insecta > Lepidoptera > Geometridae > Timandra > Timandra comae. The sequence goes on from OY292367.1 coordinate 5,563,937, forward strand.
AAGCGCTATATAGTTTTAAGGTTTAGTGGATAATTTCCTGTAAAAGTTTTTGTTATGGACCGTTCTGTTGTTGAGTTGAACCTTGTAATAATAATATCCTTTCATTAATTTCAGAACCAAACTCGGCCAGTGCAGACGATGAACGGCACGCTGGGCAACGTCGGGAACACAATATCTGGCGGTGTCAACTGGGAGCAGCACCCGGTGCTGGCGCGCGCCTCCTCGGTGCCGGCGCACCGCGCGCTCGCCGGCCTGCTCGACCGCCTCGGCCACCGCCGCCTCGAGCGCACCACCAGCGAACCCGCGCCACCGCCGCCCGCCACCAGCCGCTACAAGACAGAACTCTGTCGGCCTTTCGAAGAAGCTGGCGTTTGCAAATATGGTGACAAATGCCAATTCGCTCACGGCATCCGAGAACTTCGCAACCTTCAGCGTCACCCGAAATACAAGACAGAGCTGTGCCGCACTTTCCACTCTGTTGGATTCTGCCCTTACGGTCCGCGATGCCACTTCGTCCACAACGCGGAGGAAGCGCGACGCCGCGAGCCTCCATCCCCAGGAGGTTCCATCGCTTCGCTTTCCTCGGGTGGTTCTCTAGGATACGGCAGTGACGGTTCCCGGTCTCCGCGATCTCCACACTCGCCGCTCGCGCCGCACTCGCCCCCTGCGATGTCGCCGCCCGCTCAGGCCACGGCGTTCGCCTTCCGTCGCACGAACTCGCCCGACCCAGAAGAGGAACGACTGCCAGTGTTCAACCGGCTGTCGTCAGCATTCGGCGATCTCGTGATTGCCTAGATTCGTGCGCTCGCCTAGTCCTAAGTTAACTTATATACCGAGCATAGCGTAAGGATCTTCCGTCACCTAGTGCCTACATGACGTCTTCCAGCCTGCGCCCGAGCGACGTCCCGCTCGCGCGCTTCGCGCACGCGCACGCACACCCGCTCAACGAATGATCTCCAGTTTATCGATGCTCTTTTACTACTTCGCCCTGTAATTTATAAAGTTAACGAAGTGTACTGGCGTCTCGAAAGTTTGCGGTGTGAATATGTGATTAACTTTAATAGTCGGCACACATTTGTAAATGGCACCTTATATTGTTAGATACCTATTTATTATTGCATAGCTCGCGGAAGTCTTCCCGATGCGATCCTCCGCCGAGCGGTGGTCCTTGTAAAGTTAGCTTATAGAACATTTATTTATTTGTAAAACGCCCTATCCGCGCTCGGTACCGTACCGCGAGAAGGCGCTCGTGATCTATATTTTTAAGGATTTAAGATAATAATTTATTATTTATTTCGAGTCTCTTTAACTGTAATTATTTGTAGCCTAGCAGCTGCGATGCCGCACCGCATACGGACGGGGCACGCGTCGAACGGGACGTGGCTCGTCATATCAGTCCCTCGACTGAATCTGATCCTCACGTTTATAAAGCACATCCAAATCTCAGTAACATGTTTTATAGGATAAAACAAGTAGATCTGGTACTCTGGGAGCTCGGCGGGACATCATTCCCATCTATAAAATTTAATGTACATATAGTATTATTAGCCTCATGCTACCGTTAGTGCCTTACGAATGATGTACGGACAAAGTGTCCCTCAGTTTTCATTTGAAATGGAAAACAGCCGCAGATGTTTGGCTCAAATCATCACCGGTCCATTTAAGAAGTGACGGAGCGTTCGAAGCCCCTCTCACGACTCGTCCGCGAAGGACTTTTTCTTTTTGTTTTGCGCGAGGAGGACGAGCGAGCCGAAACCAGTTTATGTTTTGGAGATTGTTTTTTTCGTCCTCGCGGCGAACCGTGGATCTAAGTATAATGGCGCGATCGGCGCTCCGAGAGATGTGTCCCTCGGTACATTCGCAATTACTGCCCGAGCCATGAGAGCCCTGCACGAGCCGGGCCCGCCTAGCTCCCGGAGTCCCTCCCATATATTCTTGATATAAATTTATATAATATAACACATAAATAATATATGCCAGATAAAATGTTATAAAATGAAGAGCGGTGGCGAGTCGAGGCAACCTCCCCTCGCGCTTCCAGTCCCCGGCTCGCCCGCGCCAACAAAAAGTGCCTTTTACATATTACGAAACATGTATATCGATTTATATTTAATTTTTAGTTTATCGAGATAGATTGTTTGTTTATTTATTGTCTCCTTTTGAATATTATATTCAAATTGGCATGGTTATTAATTTTGTACTTTGACAGAACTAAGTGATTAGTTTTGACGTAGTATAGTTTTTTCTTTTGAATTTAAAGTGTGATATTTTATAATATTTATATTATAACAAAGTTGAAAGTTTTAATTAAGGGACCAATGTAAGTGATTAGGAGAAATTCTGATAGAACCCTGAATAGTATGTATTCAAACAAAGAGACTGTATCCTCGCCACTTGATTATTATGCTTCGTATTAATAAATAATGGTTAATTGATTTTTGTTACTCGTCCGAGCTACAATTTTGTACTATGAATAAAATAACAGTTTACAATTATATACCTGTTTTGTGTTTATTTATTGTAGACGGATGGAAACGAGATGGTATTTTTGTTTTATATTATTTTCTTTATGTTTAGTGTCAGATTTTCTCCGTTTCGTAGAGTCGTTGCATGGTGACCATTAAGATTTAATAATTTTGTACCTAATGTTAAGGAAATACTTAGTTTTAAGCGTTTTCATTAAGTTCACGAATATTATTTATTATCAGTTCATTAAGAAACATAAAACCATTAAAACTGATTTATTTAATTTTCTTTTATATTTAATTAAACAAACATTTACGATACAATGTAACTTAATATTTAGTTATTACTTACATACATCAGTCATTTATTATAACAAGGCATTAGTTTAGAACTCTAGTACCTATGTCATTTGTAATTAAGTATTTAATTTTTTTAATTTAATTCCAATTATAAGTTAATCTTCCAAATATTTGACTACCTACGTTTATTTCTATTTTCTTATCGACAAAAACAAATTAAGGTTAAAAAGCTTGTGACATTTTCTATAAGTTATCCTTATTTTCATCTGCATTTTATACTTGAATTATAGTCAAAATATGTTAATTTTTGTTTTTTATTTTTTATTTTTTACTTTATACCCAACATGACCTTTTCCTTCCCTAACATAAGCACATAAACATTAGTATTACATAAACATATAAATACAACAATAATGAATCACTGTATTTTTATATTCAGAACTATTTAAATTCTACAATGATATCTTTAGGAATTATTTTACTTTAGTAGATATTTTGAGTCAGTTAAGAAAATATTGTCCTTGTAGTAAAAACAAGAGGCTTACTGCTTTATCGGCAGTGATGTCTAGACGAGACATGATATTAGTGAATAGCATAAGTAGTAAGATTACTTATATATTCAGGTATTTATAACGAACGAATTTAACAACAACACACACCAAGAAACAACATTTTTTATTCATGATAAGACAAATGTACATAGTACATACAAAAATAAATTGAAAAGGCCCTGTTTCAGTTTTAGAACCAACGTCACAATACGTTAATCAACCGCTAAACTTCCGACTAATTAGACCTTACATAATTCAAAACAACGTAACAAGAACTAAGTATAACTATGGTATAATAATCTCACTGAAAAATAGCCAAGTTAGCGGCTGACCAAAGCAGAATGGTCAAGTAAACATTGATTTCGCAGTAGCGAGTAAAGTGATCTCTGTTTTAGCGAGGCATTCAGTTCGGCTGATTCGGCGCGCCTCTTGCAACTTAATACCGAGATAACGCGGCCTTCTATACGTTGATTGTACTAATCGCATTCATACACACTCCCCTCTCAAATAACATAGTTATTTAAGGCGTGTCTCAGTTTGTTTAGTACCTTATATATTTTATTATGTACATGCAAATAGAATAATACATTAGCAAAGTACCTAGTTAGAATTGGTTACGGACATAATCACGAAATAATAATACAGTTCATACGTATTTATTTATGTACTCTTTATATTAGATTAGGAAAACTTAAACTAGATGATATACAGTAAATTACCTACCTATCCTTTCGAGATCAGGGAGAGACATTCACCACAATCTCATAAAACACAATTTTGCCTTGGTAGAGCATCAATTTAATTTGGTAAAGATCAAACCATTATCTCCACGTCTGTCTATCACTATGTCTGTCCTGAAGGCGATCGAATAGCTAACAATTAAAGTATAATCAGAGGTTTTATAAACTTTATTTTAAGTCTGTATGTGTTTTTTTTAAGCCTGATACGAGTACTTATGTGTTTCAAGGCTCTGTATGTGTCATTGTCGATTCATCCCATTGTGCACCGGGACCAGTTTGTTTTAGGACGGGTTCAACACGTTGCCCGCTCAAACCTTGGCACATATTTTATGTTGTATGTTTAAAGTAAAAACTTAGGGATTTTTAGGTTTTTTTTTAACTTTGCATAACGCTAAGTCCCGTCCCGTCCGCCCTATTCAAATGATTATATTTTATCATTTCCTTTATCACGCACAAGTATTTCTTCATTCTATATCAACAAAATAAATATGTATATAAATATCTGAATCCTAATACATAAAATAACTGTTATCATTGCATTTATATCAGTTTCCACGAATAGGCAATCCCAAGTGTTCAAAATTCAATGTTTACCAACCGTCACCACATTATCGCGTCTAAGAAAGTAAATACTTAGTTCGTGTTAGTTCTGTGATAATAATAATTGCTGCTGGATGTATTCGATAAGGGGGTCCATTATCTAATATTTGTACAGCATTGATAAGATAACGAGTTGGATTTTACTGACAGTATTACCATACCAGTTCTGTAACTCGATTGTTGAAATGTTAAGTAATAACTAGGAATTATTCAGTTAAGTCTAAGTTAGCTTATTGAACAAAAATAGAACGGACTGATTATTAATCTGATAAACTTGATAATTTTAAATGCTTTTATATCGAGACCACCAACTACGGTTGTGTCATCTTAAAGATGTCTTTGTACGAAGTCTTAATAAGACCAGTTCATGAGGGTTCCTGTACAAAATGCTAATTTAGTAAATGATAAAATACCAAAAAGGCTTAACGTCAAACATGACAAATTATAAAATGATCACAGTGGATCTTATTCATCGATTTAAGGAAAAAGTAATAAGGATATTTTTAACATGTTTAGTATAACTTTTTTCTTTCTGTACGGCTTTGGTGGCCTCTTGTCAAAGCTTTGAAGCCACCCAAATACCGAAAATACTAAATTATTACAGAGTATTAATCTCACGAAGTGCACACAACTAACGATAATATTTTTAGGCAATAATAAGCATGACTAAGGTTTAAATAAATAAAAAATATTCCTACAAAAACTACATAATGACTAAGGTTTGAGCTTGAGCTAGTGTCTTACGTGGTTGTTTTCTTTCACAGAATTGAGTACACAATTATAGTTCTTACTACTAATGGTTGTTTACTCTCAAATTACAAGAGCAAAGTTTAAGATCTTTAGAAAAACCAAACCAAACCAAACTTAGAAAAGGTTCGTCGTGGTATTTTTTTGCCAGAAGGCAGGTATAAAAAAGTAGAAAAAAAGTTTATAAAATCTTTGTAGAATCAATACTATTTTCTTCCTCTTCCGTTTACAATAAATGCTAAAAAGTATTTGGAAAGTCACATTTTCAAGGATGGAATGTGAGGAAATCGCAATACCACATACCGGACTTATTCGTTCCGTGTTTTTGTTTATTTATGGGATCAAGCGAAGGACAACCGGATGTGATAAGAGGTTTATACAGTGCTATATAAATAAGTTAAATTTAGCTTTACTGTTAGTAGAATATGTACATTAAAATGTATGACGATAGGATTAGCTTGCAGTAACTAAATACACAACTATTATTAGGACACGATGTAACTATCTAATCAGTTAGTGGGTGATTATTATAACCTCATACACTTAGGTATCTAACCATATATATGCTAGGAGCATTTTACCTACGTAACAATTACGTAGAAATAGGTAAGTGAACTACTCAATGATAGATAGATATATTTTTTTATTGTGCTAAGCATAAAATCAATACAGACAGACATAAATCTTAAATACAATGAACAAAGTTGTAAGTAAAGTACATTGTACAAGTGCAACCTTATCACTAGCTACAATTTCTTCAAGGCAACCTTTGAGTGGCTCAATCATTTCGTTAGCGTACCTTGAAAATCTAGACAGTGTGTCACAGTGGAAAGGAAAGTTTCATATCTCTGATTAGATTATAACATTTATGACAATGTATCTTTTAATAGAAACTAACATCATAATTTCGGTTTATTTCAATCAATTTTTCAGTACTTACTTAGAAGTAAGAGATAGTTCTTATTAAACTTCTTTTTATGACTTACTTGTTGCTGTAGTTGTGACCCACGGTTTTACCCGCATAGTTCCCGATCCCGTGAGAATTTCGAGATCGGGAACTGTGTGGATAAAACATAGTCTGTGTCTTCCCCACAACCAAAAGATACCCCTGTACCAAGTTTTAATTCAATCGGTTCAGTAGTTAAGCCGTGAAAAGGTAACTGACAGGCAGTCAAGTTACTTTCTCATCCTACTAATATTATAAAGCCAAATGTTTGTGAGTGCGGATGTATGGATGATTGTTCCTCTTTAGCAAAAACTACTGAATGGATTTAAATAAAATTTAGTACAGATGTTCCTCATACCTAGGAATAACACATAGGATTTTATCCCAAAATTTCCACGGGATATGGTTCCATGCGGGTAAAACCGCGGGGCACGGCTAGTTTATAATATTAGTAAAGGAGTACACGGGTCATGCATATAAGAAGAGTCACAGGTACGTTGCAAGCCTTTAAAGGATAACAGAGGAAGAGATTAGGGGAGAGGTTTAGGCAGAAGCTTAGATGTTACCTACTACTTATGAGAGTATGGTAAGTACTTCCCCGGTCTAATCAGCAGAGGCTGAATAGACCGGGGAAGTACTTACCATATACCAATAGAGATTTGAACTGTGATAATCACATTTTTTGCCACCATATAACGATAAGACTTTTGAGACTAGATAGACTTAAATAGTAGGAAAAGAACATGCATTTAACTTTCAATCATTGCCTTTGAATACTTACATAAAGAAGATATTTCAATAAAGTATCTGTGTATTATGTAGTGAGAAAGTCATGTCAACATACATGCATGACCCAGGTGCCGGGTTAATGTATTAATATAACTTTTATTACCCGATATAAAGAACCCTAATGTACAGACAAGCACACAAGTCCATGTAAAATTACGTGATCGGATGTAGGTTTAAGTTCTGAGTCAAACTAAATTTAATATTAATAGTTTGTATCATAAAAAAGAGGGAAAATGTGCTTGCTTGTTTCTTGGAAATAATATCTAGAATTAATTTACTGTGTCTGCGTCAAAAATGTTAGGATTACATTAGTTTTTATACTTATGTACTTAGTATTCACAGAGCACGTGGTAGTACATACACACATCAAAAGTGTCTAGGGATCAACATATATTTTTGCAATAACTTTTCTCCTGATTGATATTAATTAAAATTTTCTTTAAGGATTCATCAAATAAAGTGTTTTCGTTTGTCACAGTAACGATAAACCAAGTCACCTTTGCATTAATAAAGAAATTTGCCATTTTCCTAATAAAGGGATTTTTGACATTTGAACCACTAACATTAAAGTTCGAAAAAAAGACTGAAATAACAGTTTTCTTTAAAATTTTATTGGGTAACTTAAACAATTAATAATCCGTGTTTCTACCGCGAACACTAACAACACAAGAACATCGGTTTGGCATACTCAAAATGAGTTCATCCAAATCACGCTGTGGAATGGCCGCCCATGTTCGTTGCAACAACAAAAAAAGGTCTTCTTGCGACTGGATACCCTCCATATTCGGCAGAGCTCTTCTCTGTAGCATATCCCATGCATGCTCAATCGGGTTCAAGTCTGGCAACTGAGCAGGCCAGGGCAGGACATTGATGTTAGCTGCGGCGAGAGTCTGTCTTACAACTCTTGCGGTGTGCGGTCGTGCATTATCATGCATTAACTGAAATAAGGGACCGATTTGCACTTGTAGAGGAACGATGACGTCTGATACAATCGTCTCAGCATAAATTTGAGCGTTGAGGTTGCCTCTGATCCAAATCAACTCAGTTCTTCCGCCGATCCAAATACCCGCCCATACCATGATGGTTCCACCACTATAAGGATGGACTTCCTGGCAGGATTTTAATCGCTGTTGGCGTCCAGGGGTTCTCCAGTGTCGTATACGTCTTGTATCCGGTCTCATACCAAAACGAGACTCATCAGAAAAGCACACGAAACGCCATTGTTCTTCTGCCCAATTTCTGTGTTCAAGAGCCCATTGATATCGAATCCTACGATTGTGCATTGCTATAGGTGGTACCCGTAGCGGTCTTCGGGAATGAAGGTTCACTTCATGCAAGCGGTTTCTGACTGTTTGGTCGCTAATTAAGTTCCCTGAAGAGTGATGAAGCCGCACGGCTAACATCATGGCGGTTATTGTTGGAGCTCTTCGAGTTAAGATTTGAATGTATCGGTCTTGTCTCCGTGTGGTGCAGCGATACCGTCCTCCATGGCGCTCAGCCACGGTACCAGTGCTTCGGTAACGTGTCCAAAGTCGACTGATAACACTCTGACTTGTATTCAGAGCTAAAGCCACAGTACGTTGCCGGGAACCAGCTTCTATCATTCCCACGGCTCTGAGCATTTCTTCCCTGCTTAAATGACGTCGCCGCTCCATAATAACGTTGGTTTTAATCAGTAGTAGGGAAACAGTAGCACTAATAATGTCTTCAATGCGTTGTATGTTTTTATAGGGAAAATATTGACAGCTGATTTTCATCTTTTACTCGAATTTGATTCACAGTTCCTGATTCAAATTATGAAATGCACCAAAAAGGATCCATATAAATTTATAAAATCATAAATTTATTACAAAGCCACATCTCAATCTCAAGAAATCCGCATAAAAATGCTTGATCCCTAGACACTTTTGATGTGTGTATTTAGTGTTTCTCTCTGAGTCATTCTAATGTTCATCATATGGTTTTTGTTAATGTGTGTACGTCTGATGACTATGATTTTATAATATTGTTGTATGTATAGTTAGTTAGGGTGGTTCTTACAGACTTTTCTAGTACCAGAAGTACCTAATAGTGTATCTAATTAGTATCAATAAAAATGACACATCACAGAATCACATTGTAAGAAAGCACGAAAATATTTACTTAAGATTATGTTAAGACAATCTTATCTCGCATGAAATCATATCCTTATAATCATGTTATTCATGTTCTTACATAACACCAGATGCATGAAAGATACTAAGTAATAATTATGGGCTTATTTTTTATTTCGTAAAACATTTTTGAACTTTCCTTAAAATAATTATATCATGAGCTATTTTGCCAACGTGGCTCGGGTTTTAAGATCAACAAACATTGGGCAAGTATGGCTACGGAATACGCCATAATACTATGAGGACTTCAGAAAGGCGAGAGAAGAGGAATAGACGTATTTGGCCTTTAGCACGAGGCCTCTCTCTCTCTGTCACTAATGTTTTATGAAAATCCTTTGCCTTATGGATTTACAGGTCAATAGTTTTCTTTAGGTTATACTTAATTATTTCTACAATATTTCATTACTAAAGCGTTGTGTTATATACTGTACCAGTGCAGTACAGTCGCCTACGATTGGCAGCCGAGACAAAGGACCATAAAGATACGCGCAAGTACATTAGTTACTGTCGTATAATACGCAAACGACGCACTCACTACGCATTTAACGCAATTTCTATGTATAATTAAGAAAAACATTTTAATAATAAATAACAATTTGTAATAATATTTGTGTTATCCACAAATGTTTATCTTGGTCTAGCTGTACGACGTATGTATGAATGAGTGTCTGTAGTACTTACCTGACAGTCTAGAATCTAGATACTGGTAATGTATATGTAGATATTAAAGATGAAAAATATTAATTAAGTACGTTATGTTATGTATGAATTTACGTCTTCTACTTCATTTTTTTTACTTTTATTTTATATCTAAATGTTGTCAAAATTACACATAAAATTCATAGATTCCTATGAAAAGTGACAATTACTTTTATCAATAAAGGAACGTTATCGTGTATTTCTAAATCAATAACATTACGGTCGAAAAATGTCAATAACCTTTAATTTTTTACAATCATTTTTCAACTAATGATAAAGTATATAAAAAAAACCGACAATGATGTACGTACAACAAGTAAGTACTTACTTTTGATCTCTTGGGCCGTGAAAATGATTGATAAGTATTAATTATTTAGGACCTTTAGAATTATACGTAAGTACTTATGTACATGGCAGTGATAAATAATCAAATAAAGTAACATGGATGGACTAACGTCACCAATATTCCACAAAACCTTTAAGTTATTTATAAATTTCCTTCCTTCAAGTCTTTTATTTATAAATTGGCCTGTGAAATCAATGTCACCATTCCATTTCCTTCATGTTATTATTGGTTTTAAAATACTTACTGTTTTTTTTTCAGAAATAACTTACTTGAGGGCTAAGTCTATGAAAACATATCGGTTCCTAATAACACTTCTTTTTATGTGCTAAAATAATAGAGGAGAGGCAGAAGTAAAGAAATATATTTAATATTTCGATAAACTAAGCTAAACTATCGTACGATATTGTGGATAGATAAAAACGGTCAAACTACGATACACAGTAAATAGATAAAAACCAATAAAGTTTATTTGACGATAAAAGTTAAACAGGCCGTTATCCGAAATCGAAATATTTACCGAAAAGATTGAATGCTGATAACACTTTAAATATCCCTTTCGTTGTATATTAAATTCAAAGATGTTATTGATAAGTTCAACCTTCATAGCATTTTCAAGTTACCCCTATTAATAGTGCTATTTTTTTAGACTCGTTCTTCGATACCCGTCAATTCATATTGTAACTTTATCTTACTTTACCAGCTAATGAAGCCGCATGAATGCATGAATTGTTCTAGAATAAAAAATATATCATTTTCATTCAAGATTTTATTTGAATAATTTAAGTTCGTGACCTAAAAAGAGATGAATGGACCATGTCCAGTCAACACTGATAGTATTCTTTCACATGTCCATCCCATCTCTTTTTAGTTACAAAGCTAATGTAGAGTCGACGGCTAATAGGAATGAGTGGAAAAAGAGAAAGTGCAGGGTAAAGGAAAGGACCTCTGGAATTTTACTAGATTTATGTTGATAAATAGTTTTTTTTTACTAGATCACTTAGGAATTTCGGTAAAAAAACCGAACGTTCAAATTAATTCAACCATTTTTGCGTGAACGAGTTACAAACGTCCAATCCCACAAACATGCAAACTTTCACATCATAATATTTCTTAATGGGATTTGCTGTAGGTAAAGCTTTTCAAAATGTAGGTACCATCTGTTGCCAGTTGCCAAACTAAATGTAACATTACAATGAACTTCGCAAGCTACCTCTTTACCAAAGTACTGCCTATAATTAAGTGCAGGACGCATGGAATTCTTTTCTTACATACCAACTTTCCGGTGGTGTAAAATTATTGGGAGCGTTGAACAAAAACCAACGTCTGATTGGCGAGGCCTTGTGAAGAATTATTAACTTCCACATTTATTAAGGCAATTACACATTTCGCTTAAATATAAAACCGCAGGATCTGAAGGTTAACAGATGTTTCGAAGGGAACTCAATATATTGTCGAGTAATTATTGTCATTTCATTCGTTAATGTATCCTTCTACTGACAAATTGTAAAAGGTATTAACTTAATAAAAAGTTTAAGTTATTAACTAAAGCGAGACCATTTTCTTAATTCATTTCGAAGGATGCAATTGCTTTTATTTCTTCGAAATGGCTTAATTTTTTTAAACTACAAACCAGTGCTCAATGAATACTAATTTGAAGAATTTCTGTTACAATGATATTTCCTCAGCCTTGATTTCCAACTCACACTAAACAATAAGAAAATCTTTCAGACGTGATTCAATTTTAACATAAATTTCAATAATGACTGCATGTAACAAAGACAGTTTTATACGTAACATTGTAACCGCAAAATAGCAATTTTACACACGAGATCACGGGTCTTTCTTTTGATTTACAATGCAGTACGAAAATATCTTCCACATAATTTGTTTTAGTCAAACAATATTAAAAATTAGCTCTACCAACTACAGCTGCAACTGAAGTTACCTTAAACATTAAAATCGCGTTAACATTACAAGTAATTTTCCTGTTTACGACCACATAATTGATAAATGTATTCAGAATTGACATTTTATAATACTTAAACCGACCTGATGATTTATTGGCTCTATTAAGATCAGTTTAATTTTATTGTTGTCTACTTATAGGTTGAAGGTATCATTATCAAACGTTAGCCTTAATTGTATTAAGTATTTACTACTCAGTCATATTTTTTTATAATCTGTTAATTAAGGTAAAGTAATATATACTCACCTACTATGTTCAAATCACATATGACTCGTCTTTTAGTTCTAATATGAGAGGAAGCAAGACTTTTGCTACAGCCCGAAATTTAGCTCTTATTTTCTTACAATACTTCGGTACATCAGAACTTGAATAAGGATTTTGACGATAAAATAATTTAAAATGCATCAAAAGGAGTGTTTTTCCGTTCACCCTCAACTGGCGTTGTAGTAACTATAAATAATTTAATGGGGCAAAGACCAGTTCTCGACCGCGAGACCGCAACCCAACCCGCAAAGCCAGTCAGTGTGGCGTTGCACGGCTCTTACTCTTAACACATTATATTTACTTATTTATTTGTATATAGTACAATAAGATACAATGTAACGTAAGTTCTTTATATTCCTATAGAAATTTCTTTTGTACCAAAGTGCCAGTGTTTTTTTTACTTACAGTTCAAAAACGAAACATCTAACCATGTCTAACTGTTAGTTGACGCGTTATGCATCTTATCTGTAAAAGGGGAAAAAGAGCATATTTTTCTTTATACGTGAACATGTAGCAGTTAACCTAAATTGCCTACTTAACAATAAAATAAAGTCATTAGAGGTTATTGTATCCCTCATGATGTGAGTCAACACACGCAATGCTTTTCTTGCTATGTACCTTAGTGATGAGTAACGTACGTCGGTACTGTCCCTTTATGTTGTTTATTTAAAGATATAAATAGCTGAGAAAGAGTTTACTCTTTATATTACAACCTCTTTATTCTGAAGGTACCACTGGCTATATTATATCCTTTACTTTACTATGCTGGTACTCGAGGGAAGCTTATGGTCCGGGAAAGAACATAGGCGTTTTATCCCGAAATTCCCACGGGATCAGGAACTACGCGGGTGAAACCGCGGGGCACAGCTAGTTTATTAAACTGTGACTGTACTGTGTAGCCTGTTCAATATTTAGATTTCTTAAACAGGGATTGATTTATCATAAGATTCCATTGTAGGGCCTTCGCCTATAAGATGTAAGGTTTACTGATATTGAACATTGGTAAGTTACTAGGACTATCTAATTGCTGCTGAATTCAATTAGGTCATTGCAAGAAATAGTAAGTAAGTAATTTGTTTCTGAAGATGATTCATTCATGACAATTCAGGGAGAAATTCCCTCTGTTTTGGTAAAAAACTCTACTTTTTCTTTTACTCTACTTTTCACAAAGAGGTCCTTTTTATAGAATATTAATTTTAGTTATTAACGAAATAAAAGGACATCCTCCACTTTTCATAAATTTTTGGTCCAAAATCAAAAGCACATAAGTACTTAACACTTTCTTCATTTGGCCGGCTCTTTTGATTTTGGGCCAAAATGGAGGATGTCCTTTCGCTATAATACTTCGAAATAGAGCAAGAAAACAATCCAACTACAAAGGAATAATAAAATCGTAACAAATAATGTGTTTATTACATAATTTATAGTACACTACACATAGTTCAATACAAAACGTTATTATCGGGTGTCTGGCGGTTTATCGCACCGGCAGTAAGTAACCCACATTATGGTCTTATCAACGGCTATTTTGCTGAAATTAATGAAAATTTATTTGCTACAACAAAGCTGTTTATGTTATGTTTTGTACACATGTATTTCAAGGAAAATGAATTATTAAGTAAAATATTTTAATGTGTTGAAATGTTGGAGCTATTATTCGACAACTTATAACCAAATTATTTACAAATAATGTACAGATGCCTTCCGTTGTCTAGTGGCATGTGCCTTCCCCTACAAATCCTGCTAATCCCTGTCTCAGGTTCGATTCCTATGTCAAGAAAGGGTTCAACCTGGAGCCCTGTTTGGTACAGGATCACCAACACCCATTTTAAAAAATGGTGCATGCAACATTAAGAATCAACGGTGAGAATAGCCCTTATCCTGCAATGATAATAGTTCATAAGTATTCTACTTACTTAGGTACATGCCATGTTTGAAGCGCTGGAACTAGCCAAATTTTTGATCTGTATATTTTTTATGATAGGATAAATAAAGTGTGTATATAATAAAATATATATTGGTAGGTATTCAATAACGGAAATAATATAATTAGTATTACCACATTGCATTATGACATCAAATATTATTCATGTTCTATTATTTTATATTTATCTGAGAGTAGGTAAGTTTACTCATTATTATTTTAATACTTATTTACCAACAATAAAACTAAGTCTATAGAAATAACTATATGTAAGTAAGTAGATATTTTAAATACATTCTTGGTTAGTAAAAATATGACTAAAATACTAACCAAAACGAGATTTTGATAAGTAATTGATTATAGTCTAATTTAGTCCATCCCATCTATTTACACGGAGATAAAAAAGCGGATTTATTATTATGTTATTCTTACATACAATTAGATTAACAAAACCCTATGTAATGTGCCAAGCAAGTCGGAGGTCCCAGGTTTTTTTTTTGGTTTTTTTTTAATCATTCACTACATCATCTCATTATAGTAACTGACCCCTAACTAAGCTCGAAGCTTGTATCTAGGGTATCAGAAAATACGCACAAACTCATTCACACACACGGTTTAATTACTTTGTCGGGAATTTAATTTTGATTTTCATCATTTACACGGGTAGGCTTGTAGATCATCGATACGAATTATCCAAGAGCTCTTGCATATGCTGTGATTACGCCTATGTGAGAGCCTTTGCCCAGTGATGCCTCAAGCTAAGCAATCCAAGCCTTTGGACCCCTAGGGATGGAAATTGACGACGACGAGATAAAAAAAAAAGTACGCTAACATCGACTATGCTCAAGGTAGGGGTCATTTGTCATTTCAAACACAGCTATGGCCGTGGAGGCCCCCATCCTTATCCCAACTAAGAAGTTTTCTGGTGTGCCCTTTCTGCTGTTTTCTGATGACTTTTCTGCTGTTTTCTGGTGCCTGGTCCCCTCCCCCCAACGTGGTGCCCTAGGCAATTTCTTAATTTGATTAAGGGTTAATCCGGGACTGTCTTTGCCTTACAGGACGATACTTTATTACCAAAGCAAACGTCGTATGAGTGAGTACGAACTTGTTTTAGCCTTCAAAGTGTTCTATTAGTCATGTATAACTAGAGAATATACACTAGGAAATGTATAATGCAACGATATAGTCTAGACGGCTACGCATTAGCGTGTTTACAACTTTACATGTTATTTTATTTATTGTAATAATATTTTCTAGAGACTGTTATCTAATTTGATAAGATATAAATAACTGTTATAATCAAGGAAGTTACCCTGCAGTTTTACTGTTATTTTGTTTTATCCAGTGCAAAAAATGATAACTATAGAACTGTGTTCTACAAATAACAATTTACATAATATTTTATATCTATTCCCAATTTTCTGATTTTAAACTATCCAATTTTTTCTTCATATCCCATTTAATATTTATTTTGAATACTTATATCTATGTTACTTAATCACGCAAAAATGACTGAACGGATTTTAATGCTTGGTACCTACCTCTACACTACACGGATGATTTTTTTATATGTAAAAGTTTTGAGAAAAGGCCCATGTGTTAGGAAAAGTCCTATAAAGTATGACTTTTTTACTAAGACTGGAATCTTTAGACTACTTACCGGTGTTATATAAATGCTATACGTACTAAAACATTTTAAAGGAACATACAAAATAAATGTAGTATCTACGTATAAAAAATAAGACAATATTAGAATTCCTGAATTACAAAAGAGTTTAAAGTAAACACGATGACATAAACGTGTTGTTTGTACGACACGAACTATTAGGAAATGGCATGCACTGACTAAACAGTGGTAGGCTGTAGGCTGGTGATATTGCACCTGTGTCACTTCATTTCACTGTTTGTTCATGTTTAGCGTTATTTCCACTATATTCTCAACTTTGAAAACATTAAAAAATGTTCTAAATACGTGACATTTTACCTTTAGACGTAATTATGTTTTAGTTTTTTTCTAAGATGCCTTTATTTAAGCTTCATTTGTTTAACTAATAAACTAATTATATACCTACTTTTCTAATAAAATCTTATAAGTACTTACTAAATTTTGACCTACTTCTAATTATTGTATGTACTTGGCGAAATAAAAACTTTGCATATGAACTTTCTTATATGTTAATCGGATGACAAAACTATGTAGGTACAAGCTGGTACTTTGAAGCTTATCTGATGTTGGAGAGAAGAGAGGAGAGGATAAAACAACTCATTATCATCTACTGTTTAGTACCTAAGCCAAGCCTCTCCATTTTTTGAGATATGAATAGAATATATTTTAAAAATTGGCCTTGGTAACGAGGGTCTAAAGATTTTTAAACATTTTATAGTTTTTTTAAAGTTCAATGTTTCTGTTTTTTATAGGTATCAATATTTTTAATTATCTTTGCGTAACTTTTAGTTTGCATATTTTCTGTGTCGGAAAAATCATTTAGACAATATAATTGTACATGAAAAGGTTTCCTATATTATAATGCTCATTTGAATATTATTTAGAAACAGAACTGATTATATTATAAGTACAAATACGCAGGTACGTCAGTCAATATTTTACTCAATGGAGACCTATTGAAGGTACTATTAAGTACGTCAAACCTTTATTAGTTATTTTCTCAGTTGCTACTGAAATGCATAACAAAATAAGTTCTACAACACACAGGTAAAGTAGTCAAGTTGAAATGAAACGAGGACAATACGGATGTTTGAACATGTGTTACATATTTATTTTACCACTTGTGTATTTACTTAGTAAATGAATTATGTGCCACCACTATATGAATTACAAAGCATTTCTAAAAGATCGACTTGTTTTCAATATGCATGTAATTTTTTTTCAATAAAGCAGGACCAGTGTTTGTATGTCAGGTAAATAAAATTGTATAGAAATTATAATTCTCAGTCATATTTGTTATTGTGTACTTAGTTGGTAGATTTTGCTATCAAAAAAAAAAAAAAACCCCTCCATAATTTTGAAGAATTTGTTCTATATAAAAATATATTCTAAGTTTATAATATGTATAAAGTAAATAATCATGTTGCACTCAAGTGTGTTAACGAAATAGTTAAAGCGTTACTTCCTACATGTAATGTACAGTGTATTTTTATTTCAAAGCTAGCGTAATTCATAGCAATAACAATAACATAGAGACGGCGATTGTGGTAGCAGCTAGGTGGTTTTAATGTCGTTCAAAGCCTATTGTTTCATATGGTGTGGTTGCGTTCGATAAACTTTGTTTATGGCTAAATGAGCGATACACGGTTCGTTGACCCGCCTCAGAAATAGAAAATGTTTCGCGTAAGATTTTATACTGATATGAGTAATGATAACTACAAACTGCCACTCATTGTTACAAGATCTAAAATCGCGGAAAGATGTTCATCAAGCGAAAGCTGAATCGTAATTCTTCCTGTAATCAAATAAATATAACTTTTATTTTCTTTTCATATTTGGTAGCCTTCGATTTCGGTTGTCGTAATAGCAAGCAACGTTACGAGCACTAAGCCCTTGAAAGTCTAAACGTTGATATCGTTGATTTAACCAAAAATATCACAACATACAGAAAGGATTCAAATTGACTTATTAGATTATCTGCCGGCTTATCACGTGTAGTTTTCAAACTCATAGTCTATCAGCTGGTAAAAAATTCTATTAACTACTTCGTAGGTAATTAAATTAATTAAGTAACTCTGCTACATATTAAATACAGACATGGCGGGTTATCTCAAGTTGACCTCCTAAGTCTACATCTTATTTGACACAATAGCAGTCTTGTAGAGATCTATAAATAAATTAGACGAGTACTTATATGTATAAAGGACAGTGCTTATAGTATCTGTTGTAAGAAGAGCCGTGAGATATACTGAGTCTTGTGCTTAATTAAGTATAATAATGTTGATACAACTTAAGTTACCATTATGATCAGATGGCAAATTATTACTGTAATTCAAGTTCTGACACGTTTAAGTTTTGTAGTCGCATACTTTGAATATCTTTTGGAGTTTCGTTTTGTTTTTTTCGAGTATTTGTAATCGAAATATCCAAAAACTTAGACTCCCATTCGCCTATTTTGTTACTAGTTTGTTACAAAATAAGACATTAGATATCATAATTATAATATTTATAACAAAAGAATTATAATTTCAACATGCTTATTATTAAATAGACGAATTCTTAATAAACTTACCTACTTTGCAAAAATTATAAACCTTGAACATCTTTTAAAAAGTTTACGCGAACGAAATTACACACTGAAAACCGATTTTGTAGAGATATAGATTTTCTGATTCCAGTTTTTCTTATTAATATTTCAACGGACAGTTTAAAAGTCAAACAAAACATACTTTATTAATCCATTGTTTATCGATCGTTAACTCTGGCAATTAACCTGGCAGACGAGAAAATTGAGGCAATTAAGTAGCGATAAACGCACGTTCATTTTCCTATGCAATTAATTATATATACTTAATACAAATTAATTTTCTATTGAGTTAAATACTCATTGATAGTAGTAGTAACAATACAGATGATAGATGCAAACATTGTTGTTATTCAACTACCTACGTTGCAGTTGTTACCACTCGACTTGTTTACTGCTATTATTTTACTTGCGCAATAATAACCGTGTAATGTGATTAATGCATTGATTCCCTTATCTAGAAACATAACAGACTTTGTTTACAATATTATACATATTCATATTTATTGTAAATCATTATTTATGGTGGCCTTGGTAACATAACATTTAAGTAAGAATACATAATGATTGATTTAGCAAAGTCAAATGTAAAGTTTTCAATTTACCGTTATCTTAGGTACTTAAGGGAAAGGCACGTAATGTCGTCAGTGTCCCAGTACTCGTCAGATTATAGAAAAATATTCATATTTTAATTCTACCAATATATTCATATAAAATTTTAATTACAGCATCTTTATGGTAATATTTGCTATCATTACAATAGCAGTATATGTTAAAAACTACAATTGTTTTGGAGAAATGAGCGATGGAAATTGACAATTCGAGATTTCGTGAATTTTGTGCGATTTAGCCACTGAATCTGTAGTCTAGCTCACTACATTCGATGTTACATTTTGCAAGATTGGGCCGCCCTTTGTATGTGTGATTATTTTTTTGTAATAGTATAATTAATTATCTTTCTATATTATCCATTTAATTGTGCTATTTATTCATATTTATATTTTATTTGGGGTGTGTCAGCTATTAGTACATTGTAAAACCCAAATGTACCAGTATCCGTCAGATTTGTCCCAGTCATCGTCAAAGTGTCCTAGAGCTCGTCAATTTTCGGTGCTAATTTGAACTCTATGACAATAGATTTAAAGTAGTAATTTTCAATGATATTTCTTCTCTAACAAAATTGGCAATGCCTGACAAATGAAAATAAATGTTCTGACAGAAAAACTAAATAGAAAGAAAAAAAAATTGCAGGTGCAGGATATCTCAAATGATTTTGTAAGAAATATAATTTTGGTAGGTACTTACATACAATTTCACATTAAGTTATTAAAAAATCTGTGTATAAGTCAAATACGTAGAAGCAGTAAAGTCGTAAAGTCGTTTTTGGCCCTTTCATCTCAAATATCATCATCAACATCATCAGCCTGTATTAGTCCACTGTTGGACATAGGCCTCTCCCAATTTGCGCCAATGTGCCCTGCCGGCGGCACGTCGTATCCACTCTCTCCCGGCTACCCTGCGCAGATCATCGCTCCACCTAGCCACAGGACGTCCTACTATGACGTTTGCCGAACCGCGGTCTCTACTCGAAAACTCGTCTGCTCCAACGGCCATCGGTTGTCCTACAGATGTGGCCAGCCCACTGCTACTTCAGAGAGCTAATTCTTTGAGCTATGTCGGTGACTTTGGTTCTCTGTCTGATCACTTCATCGCGACTGCGATCTTTCAGAGAAACTCTGAGCATAGCCCTCTCCATAGCTCTCTGAGCGACTTTAAGTTGGTGGACCAGCCTTACTGTGTATTACCAGCCTTTCATCTCAAGTTTATTACTCGTAAGTCTTACAGACATAACTATATCAGTAGACCTTACTTCCGTAATTCCGTACCTCTGAGGATTGGCGTTCGTTGTCTTTTCTCATAGTTTCTTCAGTATCGTCAGCTAACCCGTCTGCAAACACTGTAGGTATTTCAGAGACTTACTCTGTCTCTAGGATCTACGAGTAATAATATTTGAGATGAAAGGGCAATAAACGACTATATGGTGTTGAATGTTCTACGCAATGTATAAAATTCTTACATTACACAGATTTTTATAATAAATATAGATAGGTAGGTGTGTGACAAGTTTATGTCATCATCAACCTGCTCTCGTCCACTGCTGAACATAGGTTAGCCCAGGCTTGACCATTGAGCTCAGCTAATGTCATCCATCCGCTGCCAGCAACTTTGCGGATGACATCAACCCACCTCGCTGATGGGCGTCACAACGCTTGCTTAAACGCGATCTCCACTCAAGAACTCGTTTACCCCAACGGTTGTCGGTTCTTCTGCAGATGTGGCTAGCCCACTGTCACTTCAGCGAGCTAATTCTTGGAGCTATGTCGGTCACTTTGTTTATCTGTCCGATTACTTCATTCCGAATACGATCTTTCAGGTAAACTCCAAGCATAGCTCAATCCATAGCTTGCTGAGCGACTTTAAATTGGAGAACTAACCTCACTGTGAACCCAGTTTTGGCTCCGTGTGTAATTTTATGTACCAAAATAAAGTTTTAACAAAATCAGTCGAGATTTGCCTGCAGTTTTGAATTGTAATTTTCATTCAACAGGCATTTCCTTAGTTG
The DNA here is from genome assembly GCA_958496195.1 of Timandra comae. Lineage (NCBI taxonomy): Eukaryota > Metazoa > Arthropoda > Insecta > Lepidoptera > Geometridae > Timandra > Timandra comae. Next base: position 5,585,300 of record OY292367.1, read on the forward strand.
AGTTACTGCATCACAAGAAATATGATTGAAAACGACTACTTTAAATCCATTGGCGTAGAGTTCAAATTAGCACCGAAAATTGACGAGCTCTAGGACATTTTGACGATAGCTAGGACAAATCTGACGGATACTGGTACAAATGGGTGTTTTTAGATAATTTCTAAAATATCATTACTTAATTATTTTTAATCAGTGTTAAAAATATATTTACCGATAAAAGTGATAAATCAGTTATCTTGTCCCAAAATTTGATCGTTGTAACTTAATATACTACAACGTGGTATAGCTGCAAAGTTGGCCAAATGCAAAACCTGACGATAACTGGGACTTTTCCCTTACCTATATTATTATAATTATTATAATTAACGGTAATGCTATGTAACTTGTGAAAATTTAAGAAAGTACCTAAGTTTATACTTTGGTATCAGCTAAAAATTTAGCAGCCTTTTTTTTTGTCAACCTATAGTGGCCCACTGCTGGGCAAAGGTCTCCCCCAAACATTTCCAACCATCCCTATCCTTCGCAGTGTCCCACCAGCTGCTGTCGAAGCAGCCTTACTAATAAAAAATACCCCCTGTGTATATTCTTGATATAACGAGTGTGAAGCATAGGTACTTATTAATAATTCGTTATATCAAGAATATACACAGTGGGTATTTTTTATTGGTAAGGCTGATGTATAACATCTCTAATGACATGACTAATGTCTCTTGTCTTTATGCACTTGTAGGGCGTCACATCTATACTTAAATAGAGAGGCTTAGCTTGTTTGTTTGATCTTGCTAATTATAGGTATTACTTTAAGAATTTAAATATTATATAGGTAAGTACTTAAGTCGATTGCGTTTATTGATCTAAGTACCTATATAAGTAATTATGATCATCTTAATACCTACCTAGGTACCTATGCGGAGTAAATCATCACGCGTGGAATCGCGGGGCATAACTAATAAAATGATTGTGCCATCATCTAACTAAATGATTCTATTGATGATTAGTATTAGTAGGTGAAATGTCTGTTGTATATTTAAGTACTAATATGTAGTTAAGTCTGAAATCTACAAAAAGTGAACTCTGTATCACAGTAAAAGCCTTAGAATACTAGTTAAGTCTAAACCCTTTAAAAATAAACTCTAGTATTACAGTAAAATACTCAGAATGATAAAAATGACACGAATTAATATAATAATAAACCAAGAACGAAATGGAATTTTCATCAATTTTCAATCTCATTGTGTACGTAAAGCATTTGTCACGATGTTAGTGTGTATGACCGATAGGACAGGTTATTGACCCCCTTATCAGCGCTGTAGGTTCTCTATTACGTCTCCTTGCTTAGCTTTCCAACTATGATTTCATTTACACATACCTACAATTTATTTAGTTTAGGGACAATTTTTCCATCGCCAGATAACTTTTATTCGATGAATAAAATTGACGTTTGACAGATTTGTATGGAATAACTGTCAAAAATTCAAAGTTGTTCGTCGAATAAAGATATCTGGCGATGGAAAAATCGGCCCTTATAACACTTGCATGACTTTCTTAATAAATACTAGGCAGGTTCCGGGGATTCTAAATCTACCTTGATAAGTTATGTAATGTATACCTAATTGCACATCTTATATGTAGGTAACAACGTACTAACAGTTTACCTAATATATTGCATGCAAATTGCGTGATAATTTTCAATAGAAGTGGTTACAGTACGATTTTCCTTAGTAGCTAATGATAAGATAAGTTCTCTAGTAGGTGTTAAGTGTCCATTATTCTATTTTAGGCACGTCTGTCATATTTTATATCTCATTTATTTTTCCATAAGAGGTTATGCTATTGTTATCAAGACAACTCCATTACATTATTAACAAATGAAGTTCTGTACCGAACATTAAGCAATTTTAAACTTAATAATAGATGTTGTTAAAATTATCATACATATCTGTAACGGAAGAAGTTGAAATAAAATATTGTTACAAGTAAAATTGCAGGCTGCGTACACAAAAAAACAAACTAAAAGTAATGGAAAACTACCGCACTTCAAGCAATATTTATATACTTTATTACTCACCTATTTATGATAATACATACATATAGGATAGTGTGTGCCAGTCGTCTACAGTGAAGTTACTATGTGGATATTTGATCAAGTGTGTGGTTATCATACACAGCTCCGTTGTGTTCCAATGAACAAGCTCTTTGACAACCCTACCGGATGCAAAACTTGCGTGAAACAACTCCACTGACAAGGACTTGTGTCAACATTACTAACGTGCTATATAATAATAGTAATCTTAGCATGGAAAAGTACTTATTGGTACCTTTCGGTATAAGGGAAAGTTTGTTTATCGTAGGGGAATCGAGTTGAGTTGGTCTTGTTATAGGAGCCTACAGCCCAGATATAGGTATCAAACCAACATTCAAATCAAAATTTAAGAGGTTGGTTGGATGGAGATGAGATGTCTACGACTAAATTAGAGAACATACAGTTACAGTACTTACCTAAAATAAAGAGTATTAACTAGCGTATACCTAACAGAACAGTGGTACCAATGCCAATGCGCCTTAATCTATTCATTGATTTATAATATTTATTTAAATAGGTACTTACCTCGGACCTAAATTTAAGGCAGCTAGCTTATAAGTAAGCCATTAATAGTGTAGGAATAAAAAACAATTTAAAAACGCCTTGTGGATTTAACCGAGCAAAGGCTGAATGATATTAATCTAATTTTAATAGGCGTTGAATTTGAACCTCTGCTCTGTTTATTTAATTTTTAGTTTTGTAATGGAAAAGGTAAAGGGAATAAAATACATATAATATTCAAAGTTGGGTAACCCTGTAGTTAAGTAGGTATTATAATTGGTGGATTGTATTGATTTTTTATGATTATTTTAGCTATTTTTAACTGTAATTTAAACCTGATGTAGAAGACATGGGATAAAGGTTCGGAAAACTAAAACCTAAATTTGTATCTAATCGGCAAGTAACAATTATTTGCGGATATATGTATTATTTTATTAATTTATTTAAAATAAAATAGGATATATGCAAATAAAAAACTGTCATAAGTAGAAAATACTTCAACGTCAGATTTCTAGTGACGTCAACTATCAATGTCAAATAATGTCAACAAACAAGGAGGCAACGACGAACGAATCAACAAAGTTTTAAAATAATTTTGTTTGCGTGACGACAATTGGAATTAATTTTATCTATTCAAGGTCAGCACATATGTATTTTAATCAGTGGCTTGGCCCCCTTCTCGACCAATAGACGGGTTATGTTTTTAAATTGATAAATTTCCGATTTACTCAAAAGACGGGACCTCCCTCACTCACCATGGCTTCATCAATGTTGAAACTTATAAAGTCAGAAGTAAGTTTTTTACAAGAATAACAAATAAATTGCTTTCATAAGTTTATTGCGATGTTAATTGAATAAATATCTAATCATGCTCGAATGCCGGTGAGGTCCGAAAGTCGCATTAGAACGTGTAAAATACGTAGTTAATGAGTTTAGTCAATGTTTTTAACATGTTTATTATAACATATAATATTTAAAAACATTCTTGTAGTGTATTTCAGTAAAAATATTATAAATTGCATTAAGAAAGTTTCAATATATATAATTAATCATTGTTCTGGAACATTTCAGTCTCATTTACTGCTGCGTAGAAACTACAGCAGCTCAGCTCCGGCTACTAAATTGTACATTGATGGCAAATATGTTGATTCAAAGACAAACAACTGGATTGAACTCACAAACCCAGCCACAAATGAAGTTATTGGAAGGTAAATAACTTATTCAGTTTGCCTATTAATAAATAAATTAGAATAAGCATTGAAATTTCATAAAGAATAAGCAGGTTTCCGTATACACACAAGATCTCTTGTTTTGTAATGTGACTGAATCTGAGTAAAAAAAAGCTAGTGCAACTTGTATGTATTCTAAGTTTAATTATACAATTTAATTTACTTACAATTTGTAGTTACATAAATTTGTTCGAACATACCTTGCGAACCCAAGTAATAAAATTGTGAACAAATATCTTCAGGTTATCAAAGGTCATCTGTAATTTAAAATATGCTTATCAAAATATTGCTGCAAGAATAATACACCTCTTTGCATTAATATGAAGTATGTACATATTTATTTAAGACTTATATACAGGTTAGCAACAATTAATTAAAATAATAACCCTCCTTTTGCTTCACCATTATCATTATCTAGTAAAAATACATACAAACTAACACTTTCATACTAGTTCATTAGAGTGCATTGTGTTTATGATATTATAAAAACCATTAATACATAATTATAGAAAATTAAGAATGTGTATGAACTTGCACTTTCAGTTATTGTCATTTTATTATTGCCACCTTGGATAGTTGTTATTTAATTGTAACAATATTATGATTATTAATTACACCTAGGACAAGTATTAACACTTATAGAAAGCGGCGCCCCGCGGTTTCACCCGCGTAGTTCCCGTTCCCGTAGGAATATGGGGATAAAATTATGCTAAAAACCTTCCCACTGAATCACTCTATTTAATAAAATAAACCGCATCAAAATCTGTTGCACAGTTTTAAAGATGTAAGCATGCATAGGGACATAGGGACAGAGAAAGCGACTTTGTTTTATTCTATGTAGTGATGTCAGCAAAAAATAATTATCAAAATATTACATATTACATTTGTTTGTAATATAATAATTATGAAGCCCTTATCTTACTTAACAAAATCTGAGTTTTACATCACATGGTGATTTACTGATAAACAGATAAAGTATGTTTTCAATTTTATTTTTATCATTTATTTACATTTAATTGATAACATGAGTATAGAAAATATGACGATTTTGTTGTTATGTAGTTACTTGTAATCATTATTTGCTTTACAATATAATTATACATATAATTCAAAACTTGAACTTGAGATTTTTTACTTAATTTAAATGACTTATTCAAATTAATTATTTTTTTAGCTTTTATTTTAAGCCTAGGAGGTTCATTGAATCTCCTAGGCATGTCCAAAAACTACCAAAAATAAAAAAATAGACTTAAAAATAATTTCCATGCATTTTCATGTTGTACTAGCAAGAAAACACTCTATATTACACATGTTTCTTAAAGGAATCAAGTCATATAATAAATTTTACATAATAATGAATAGACTAATTAGCTGACGAAAATGCAATTTTCGACCTTTTAGCTAACAATATAAAGTTGATAATTGTGAATCAACTGTGGTTATTTAACTTATCTACACCTTTACTACAAATTATCATATAAATGTATGCTTGTATGTAAATTATAAAACAGCAGGTTTAGGTTGATTATATTTGTATATTTTATTAGGTACCATTATAATACATATAAGCATTAGTTTTATGTAAAACATTTTGTTTTTTAGTATCTAGTTTATTTCTATACTCATATTATAAAGGGGTATCATTTTATGTCATTTTATGATGATTTATATACTTAGATTAGTAAAGTAGTTATATAAATTTTATACTATAATTCAGGTGTTGGATTTTCTGATTGCAATTTGATTAACAGTAAATCAAATACATTAGTAAACACTTAACAGTTACAGTAAGTGACAAGGGTACAACTTAATCCTAATTTCAATCTATCCTAACTAATATTATAAATGCGAAAGTAACTCTGTCTATCTATTACCTTTTCACGGCTTAACTACTGAACCAATTGACTTGAAACTTGGTACAGGGGTAGCTTATGGTCCCGGGAAAGAACATAGGCTACGTTTTATCCCGAAATTCGGGTGAAACCGCGGGGCACAGCTAGTAGAAGAAATTTATTGTAATTCTAATATACTACATAATAACATTTTTATTATTTATCAGGGTACCAGAAACAACGCAAGAAGAATTGAACGCCGCACTAGAATCAGCCAAGAGAGCATACAAATCATGGAGTCAGTCTACTATTATGACTCGTCAACAGCTTATGTTCAAGTATGAATATTCATGAATTAATTATTGTAAATGCATATTTCCTTGCATAAAATATTACTCTCCTTTAGAATTCTATTAATTATGATAATTATATTCAACATGAGCCTTCACTCACACTAAACTAGGCTTATGGTAATGGCCTTTACTTAGCTTGTTTGAGCTATGCCAAGCATCCCTGTAGCATTCGGTTTTGCAAGTACTGCGGAAGCTTTCAAAATTAGAGTTTTTATTGCATTACGAGGTATAATTAATAAACATATTTACGAAGATTTAAAACCATGTTTATCAATAAGTACAACTTATACTTACATTGTTATTCAGATTCGCCCGTCTATTGAGAGAGAACCAGTCAAAGTTGGCGGCCAAAATCACGGAGGAACAGGGCAAGACCATCGCCGACGCCGAGGGAGACGTGCTTAGAGGCATTCGTAAGTCAACTTTTATGTAACTACTAGTAGAAATAAAAAAGTATAAATATTAAAAAAAAAACCCTATACTAATAAAATCTGTTTTTAAACAGTAGAACAAGCTAGCTCTGAATTTTAGCATAAAATGTTCTACACAAACAGGTCAATTAATACTGTTTACCTCGTCGTTTCAATCTCCTCCTGTAAATGCATATCTTAACTTAATTTTTAACTATGTATATTGTGATTCCAGAGTCAGTAGAGCACTGTTGCAGCATCACAAGCCTTCAGCTCGGGGACAGCATCCAGAATATCGCCAAGGACATGGACACTCACAGTTACAAAGTGCCTTTGGGTGTTGTTGGAGGTAAGTAAGAAGAAATCAAATACTGGAATCTGCCTATATGGTTTTGGATAACAAAGAAAGGTTCCTATTGCTTTTATTTGAAACAACAGTTAAAGTTGCCCTTTTTAAAAAATATTAATCTGCTCAATATGGAAGTTCATTATTTTGTATTTAGATTTTTGTGCAATATACTTACTATTTTTATTGTACAGATAATAATTAAAAAGACACAAGTTGTATAAGGTTTAGCCAATCAAGGCTGAGTTGGATTCATGGTAACTGCTACCAACTGCTGCAAAGTACTTTGTCTTTATGTCTTGGAGCTGCCAAGCAATCCTTTTGTCATAGTATCAACTTATAAATACCACTAAATAAACCCTATTCCAATATTTACAGGTGTAGCAGCATTCAACTTCCCGGTAATGATTCCCCTGTGGATGTTCCCGCCGGCGCTGGTGACCGGTAACACTTGCATCATCAAGCCTTCGGAACAGGACCCCGGAGCGACGCTCATGATGATGGACTTGTTGGAAGAGGCTGGAGCGCCACCTGGTGTTGTTAATGTAGGTTTAAATATTCTTGAGTGCCGTTTTTACTGATCCCCGACAGGATTTAGATTTTTTTTTTTTTGATGATGAAGGCCACTGTATGTGGGTGAAACTAGTCGAGGGATTCGACTTAAATCGGCACCTACGCATTACCCGCACAAAATAATTAAAAATGGCTACATCGTATGTTTCATTTAAAAATAAAATAGGTATAAACGGTCGTATTTTATCAGTAAATCGGTATTTACTAAAATCAATGTCCATTTAGTTTCTTTGTTTAAGAGTAGTGCGAAATGTTCCTTACAAATTTTATTAGTACAATTTTGAAGAGCTAATCAAGCAACCAACCTTTCTATTAAAAATAATAATGACGTACATACATACTTTCGTCCCCTAATCAAGCCCTAACCAATGTTTATAAAAATATACTAATTATATACTTATATACTCCAGAAAATAAAGATGCTTATGCTTAGTATATTCAAATATTACCAAAATGTAGAATCTCATCTTGTCCGCTTGCTAAATCCCTCTTGCTAAATCCCAATATTTTACACTAGCTGTGCCCCGCGGTTTCACCCGCGTTCTTCCTGTTCCCGTAGGAAAATGGGGATAAAATTATGCTAAAAACCTTCCGACTGAATCACTCCATTTATTAAAACAAACCGCATCAAAATCCGTTGCGTAGTTTTAAAGATCTAAGCATACATAGGGACAGAGAAAGCGACTTTGTTTTATACTATGTAGTGATATTTTATGTTGCCAGGTGGTCCACGGTACCCACGACACGGTGAACTTCATCTGCGACCAGCCCGACATCAAGGCGGTGTCGTTCGTCGGCGGCGACGGCGGCGGCAAACACATCTACGCACGGGCGTCTGCCGCAGGTATCCTATCAATGACACTAATATTAAAACAATTAAATTAAGAAATTTAAAAAACCCCCAACACAATTACTTTCAAATCCCCCATAACTTTTAAACGGGTCAACCGATTTACATCAAACGTGTCTAATAACACTCGCACGTAAGTCCCCTTTAATACAAAAAACTAAATTGGAATCGGTTCATCCGTTCGGGAGCTATGATGCCACAGACAGACAAATACACACACACACAACTTATAACACGCCGCTTTTTGCGTCGGGGGTTAATAAAGACGAAAGTTTGTCAGTGAGTGTGTATGTTTGTTACTTTTTCACGTCTAAACGGCTTTAAAGATTTATATGAAATTTGGTACAGATGTCCCTTATAATTAGGAATAACACATAAGATCCTTTTTATCCCAAAATTCCTATAGGATAAAGTTCCGCGGGCACATCTAGTCGTACTATAAATTCAAAATTCTGCATAGAAAAAATATAATTTGAATCACTTTGTTTTCAGCAGAAATGCTAGTAAAGGTTACCTTTTTAGGCCCTCTGGTAGTTTCTCGTGCAACCAAACAAAACTCTTGTTCATTTAGTAATTGCGACACAACATAGATGGCGCCACACACCAAATTAAAACACGCAAACGTTTTATGCGCGAAAATAGCTAGTAGAACAAGAATGTTTTTAAAGAATGTTTGATTGATTGTCTATTGCTTTAATTGAACACTTATGAATTTTTGAGTATGACACTGAATAAGTGTCATCGTTATGCATATACAGGGCATGCCCATTCAGAATCTAATCCACCTCGGATTGGAAATTTAATAATATACTTCGATCCCGTGACGTGAACCACAGACCTTCGTTATTTTATTAAAGCTGAAAGTTGGTCATTACATGGATAGGAGAGGAGCTAATGGGTGGGATACTTAATATCAACAAGCAATATATCAAAAATATCAACACCGTTTAATCAACAGTTTAATTATTCAAAAAACTTCAATATCAATGGTGTAAAACATAAACGGTTCAAAATGTCAACAGTATACATTGTCAAAGAATCACATAATCAACGACTTATAAAATAAACGGTTCATTCGTCTGCCTCTAACAACGTCCTACTGCTCGGCACTTTAAAATAATGCTCGTATAACATTTGAGACTCTATTCGAACTTATGAAAACATTTATGACGTAAACCCAGATTCTTATAAATAATTATTAATATCAATTGATTAAAATTATCCTATTAAATACGTTTTTTTCTTCAACGAATTATCTTATCGATAAATTTAGAATAGCCCATTTGGATATCATAAATGAACCGTTTATGTTATAAGTAATTGATGTTGTGATTCTTTGAAAATGTATACTGTTGACATTTTTAACCGTTTATGTTTTACACCATTGATATTGACGTTTTGTGAATAATTAAACTGTTGATTAAACGGTGTTGACATTTAAATTGTTGATATTTTGCTTGTTGATATTAGGTATCCCACCCGGAGCTAATGCAGGTTAAATTCAAAATTCTCCATAGAAAAATTACAATCCTACTAATATTATAAATGCGAAAGTTTGTATGTTTGGATGTTTGTGAGTTTGGATGTTTGTTCCACTTTCACGCAAAAACTACTGTATCGATTTTGATTAAATTTGGTACAGATGTAACCTTATTACTAGGAATAACACATAGGATACTTTTTATCCCGAAATTCCCATGAGATTGTGTATAAGTAATCGTATGTTTTATTGTAACTTTTTGCAGTCACAAATGCTACCAATAGATGTCGCTGTTACTTAATTTTTTAACACACGATGGTGAATTGTGCCGAGATTCTATGATACTACGAGCTACGCATTTTCGCGGGAGCGGGTACTACGCGGGTAAAACCGCGGGGCGCTGCTAGTTTAACATAATCAAACGTTTTCATCAGCAGAAATGCTAGTAAAGGTAACTTTAGGCCCTCTGGTAGTTTCTCGTGCAACCAAACAAAACTTCATCATTTAGTAATTGCGACAAAACATAGATGGCGCCACACACCAAATTAAAACACGCAAACGTTTTATGCGCGGAAATAGCTAGTAGAACAAGAATGTTTTTAAAGTTTGATTGTCATATTGAGACATTATGAGACTAATATAATGAATTTTTGAATATGACACTGAATAAGTGTCATCGTTAAGCGCAGACACAATCAGAATCTAATCGGCTTCGGATTGGATATTTAATAATATACTTGAAGCCCGTGACGTGAACCTTTGTTATTTTTTAAAAGTTGAAAGTTTGTCAGCGCATGGATACTAAGAGGAGCTAATGCGGGTTAAACCGCGGGGCACCGCTAGTTACTAATATAAGAGGCCCATCGCAGCTTAGTACGGGTCCGTTTTAACCGACATTTTTGACACAACAAAAAAAAAATGATAATCTTATACATACCTACTTACTTATTATGCCTGCAGATTTGCTCGAAGTGGATCACTTAAGAAAAATAGGATTAAAACTTATCTATTTTTGTGTATACTATGTAACGCTGATCTTCCACTTGGTCTTGGAAACAATACTTAACTGTGTATCTTCTTTGCGTGTCGACTTATATTTTTGAGGACCAGAACTCGGCCACCGACATGGCTCTATCAGTGGCCTTGTAAAGGTTCTCGCGTTTGCAGGGCACGGCAAGTCAAAAGATGGGCCATTGTTATAACTATAAATTACACTATGTTTTATTGATCTAATCATCTATTTATTATGTGTGTATAAAGGTAAGCGTGTCCAAAGCAACATGGGCGCTAAGAACCACGGTGTGATAATGCCTGATGCGAATAAGGAGCACACTCTGAATCAACTCGCTGGTGCTGCGTTCGGCGCCGCCGGGCAACGGTGTATGGCGCTTAGTACTGCTGTGTTTGTTGGTAAGATATTCTCTCTTACAATTTCTGGTATAAAACAACGTCTTTTTTCTACGCTTATCTCTTGTAAGTATATTATGCATTAAAATGTCTATCGTCAATGGCTTCAAGAAAATCCAATACAATCTTCGTTAACGTGTGAATGCTCCATTATAAATGAGACTGTTTCGGGCAGAATCAGATGATGTGTTACACCGCCAAGAGCAGTGCTTAAAAGATAAATTGTAATCTCTTCAAAACGTTTCGAGAAAGTTTACAATGTTGTTCATAATGACATTTCACTAACAGGTGACGCCAAAGAATGGATTCCTGACTTGGTGAAGCGCGCCGAAGCTCTGAAAGTGAACGCCGGTCACGTGCCCGGCACTGACGTCGGACCCGTCATATCGGTCAGGGCTAAGGACAGGATACACAGGCTGGTTGAGTCTGGTGAGTAACATACACTTATTTTACCTTGTTTTTATCAATAATTTTGGTGTTTAAATGAAATTAATCGTTTAAGACCTCTTTGTTGACTTACCTATTAAAAAAAAACATAATTGGAATGTTATTTGTTCCTTTCTCATTTTTTTCCATCGTTTTACGTTTTTTTCCACTTTTTTAACTTGTATTTCCCACTTATTACCTTGTTCTTCCCATTTTTTACCTTTTTCTTTTAACTACATCATTATAATTAACCGAAAGTACTTGGTACATATTTATGTCAAGTATAATAACTACGATCGCTATAAAACTACTTTATATCTCTCACAGGCGTCAAAGAAGGCGCCAAACTAGTCCTGGACGGCCGCGGCGTAAAAGTATCCGGCTTCGAAAAAGGCAACTTCGTCGGCCCAACCATCCTCACAGACGTCAAACCTTCAATGGAATGTTATAGAGAAGAAATCTTCGGCCCGGTTCTAATTTGCTTATTCACCGACACATTAGACGAAGCCATACAAATGATCAACGCCAACCCCTACGGCAACGGAACAGCGATATTCACAACCAATGGAGCAACAGCCAGAAAGTTCTCGAACGAAATCGATGTTGGTCAAGTAGGTGTGAACGTACCGATCCCTGTACCTCTTTCTATGTTCTCATTCTCCGGTACTAGAGGCAGTTATCTGGGAACAAACCACTTCTGCGGTAAACAAGGTATCGATTTCTTCACTGAATTGAAAACAGTTGTTTCGTTCTGGAGGCAAAGTGATGTTTCACATGCTAAAGCCGCTGTTTCCATGCCAACTCAACAATAAGCATAATCATACAAAACGTATTTAGTTATAAGCATAATATTTTTGTAGAAGCATTTATTTTTGTATGTGCCATCAAAATCAAGTCTTCCATTGTATTACGGTGATTTTTACTGGTATCTAAACAGGTATTTATTCATGTTTAAATATTTTATGTTCATAAATATATGTATTTTTTAAATATTTTGTGTATTTTATTATAGCTTAAAATGTTCAAAATTGCCTTTTGTAGTTCTTTCCTATCTGATGACTTTAGTACAGCGAGCATTTATTTAGTATTTCATGTAGATGGAATAGCGTAAATATTTATATTGATTTCTTTAATTTACACGACGAACACTACACATTGAAATAAAAGTAAGTACTTTAACGGATTTTTGTCATGGTTATATTTTGTTTTACATTATCTGACTAATCCAGCCTAAAATCTAGACATATATCCAGACTGAAATCTAGACATATATTCAAAATCAAATCTAGTCATATATGCAGACTGAAATCTAGTCATATATCCAGACTGAAATCTAGTCATATATCCAGACTTAAATCTAGTCATATATCCAGACTTAAATATAGTCATAAATCCAGACTGAAATATAGAAATATACCCAGACTGAAATCTAGAATTATGTCCAGACTGAAATCTAGAATTTTATCCAGACTGAAATATAGACATAAATCCAGACTGTAATCTAGACCGAAATCCAAACACAAATTAAGACCAACATTTAGGTAAATGTCCAGACCGATATCTAGACATAAATCCAGATAGAAATCGACATAAATCCAGACTGAAATCTAGTCATAAATCCAGACTGAAATGTAGACATAAACCCAGACTGAGATCTAGACTGATATCGAGACATACATCCAGACTGAAATATAGACACACGTATATCTAGATCTAGACTGAAATCCAGCCTGTCATTAAGTCTGATCCGCACGGATTATACTCATAAAATCGTCGACGTCTTCGTATGGGAATAAGTTTAGAATAGAAACAACAACAACTAAATACATGTACATTTGTATATACTGCATACATATGAAGTCGCGGAAAACTCACACTTAAAAGTACAATGTAAAACGTTTGGATATCAATTGAATTTTATGATGACCGTTACATTAACGCGAATAAAACCGTGGGACATATTGCAACAAATACTAACACAATATGTATTGTTAATATTGTTATTAATAATAACAAAATACGTTTGTACTCGTATGTATATTAGGAAGCCGAAGACAAAATGTTCGAACTTCGAAGATGATGACGAATGAAGGTAAAAAAAAAGGTAGCACTCCGGGAGTGCCGGCAGAAGTGAAAACTTCAATATTAACGTTGTGTTTAATTATAAGTATAAAAGTACTATCATTTATGAGGTAGAATACAATGTTTGTTTCTTACTTCAGTTATCATAAACGTCACGTGATGCTGATCTTACGCTTTTTCGATCAGCATCACGTGACCCTGACGCGAGTTTGAAAGTTTTTACCCATACAAAAAAAGTGCTCAGCGCCGCTAAAGAAGTTTTCACTTCAATAACTAGACTCACACACAAGATACATATTCAAGACGCGATCGTACCCACGGCACACGTATTACACATTATAAACCAAAATATTTACTAGTATTTTGGTTACCTTTGCAAATACAACATGTTTTGAGAGTATGCAATTCAAATCTCGCGCTCTATGAATCAACTGCCGTACACAAAGGATCTAAACATCTTTGTTGCGTATCTATCTCAAGAGCGTTCGTGATCTTACTCGTATTAACTCTTATTATGGACGTAATAAGGTTCAAATTGTAATGACTCGCACAATAAAATTGACAGTCCCTTTGTTATGTATTATAACTAATAGCGATTTAAAAAAATTGAACGCTCAATCGAAAGGAAATATTGGTGGGTGTTGTGTAAATATAGTTATTGTTTGATATTTAAACGGTTGTTATGATCGTACTGTTGATATCACAAATAAACCTACGGCAGAGACTTCCTGCGTGTCTAGTTACTTGACAACTGTGATCTGTGAAGGACGGACGCATTATGTGGTCTATATTTTTTATAATAGTATTATTTGTTAATAAAAGTTTAAGTTTGACGCCGCAATGCAGGAACGAGAAAGGAGAACCGGTTGACTGGTATGTTCATTTTCTTTGAATTTGTATAATTATACTTAGTTATTTATTTACAAGCAATTTTAAGTTTCGAGCTTAGTTTTAATTAAGTTTAAATTTATTAAAAAAATGAAGTTTCTTCATGTTTGAGATAGATTAACTAACTAAGTTACACTATAGGGGACTAATAGTAGTTTATTCCTCCAATTATATTTTATTTTAATGTAAAGTATATTACATGTTTATTCAGGCATAAGTTTATGTTTTAACTTATGCGACAAAGTGACAAACTGCATGAATCATACAGCGGAAACAAAGTGTTCTTTAAAAGAAGAAGTTTCAAGGATATTAATTTACATTTTATTATATCTGATACTGTAGCTTATACACAGTAAAAGCCAATGTTAGATATGTCTGTATTTTAATTTAAAACTAAGTACTTATACATTTTTATGACATATCAAACGATGTGCTTTTTTCTTTGGGTCGCATGCAAGGGTGTTTTTTCATAAAAAATAATACGAATTATGCAAGTAAATTAAACTCAGGGGTTCAGCTGGTCCCACATAAAATAAAAAAACACCCCTAATTATTCTCGGTGCAAAGATAGATAGAAAGATACTTGCAATATTTGCTCGTATATTATTTTCGTAGCGGTGGTCTAGTTATAAATAGATTGATAAAACTTTATTGTGTAAATGTATGTGTTTATATTTTGTATGGAACTTCCAGGTTCTATATGTATAAGTTACCAAGAGAAAAGAATCATCTCAACCCTCTAGTTCGTCGGGGGGTCGCTTACATGCACCTCACCCCTTCCAAACTAAGGGGCGGTTGGATTATGTCAGATATTTCTATAAGCGACCCCCGATCTATGCTCGGCAGGACGTTGGCACCTTTGTATCAGGTAAGGAATGTTTTGAATTCTATAGAAGTTAACTTAGGCTGTAAAAGAAATGGCTTTATGAAAGAGAAGGACGAAATGCGTGTCAAATCGCACGCAGGTGTCTCGCACAATATTTACCCAAGGAATACTGATATTACGTAGAACAAAAAAATACTTTGTGCATCGTTTTATGTAACATTTTTATTATTTATCTTGCAATTCCAATTTTTAATATGAGTAAAAGTTTAGGCTAGAAAGCTCTGTAACTGTGAAGGCATTTTTGCGGTTAACAACGTTTGCAAAATACATACTTACTTATATTTTCGTAAAGAAACTTAAAATTGACTACTTCATCCTCCTGTATCCAAACTAACACTTCACTTTCATATTTTAGTTTGTAAACCAAAACAGTGCGATCATTCATTACTGAGATCATGTTTCATCAATTTTATTGAATGAATACTTAGCTCAATTGATTAAGTCACTTGATCTTCGCGTTATTTGACGCAACTGAATGTAAGAAAAACATTTATCATAAACATAAACACAAATATCGTGATTTTATAAATAAAATCTTAAAAACTAATATGCGACTGATAGCATGGAAGGGTAAAACTACTGGTGGTTGGGCCTGCAAAGCCAGGAAACTTCTTATTTACTATGTGTGCCGTGCCGTGTCCAACACCACTGGCTTCTGTATCCGACCCTTGTCCCAGTCGAGCAAAAGCCTCTTCGAAAATCTCTTCATGCTAACGATATCGGTACAATTGACTAGTCAAGGTCCCTCTTGGCGGCTATGTCGTCTGATTTATTTGACGCGAGTCACATGACGTCTTGGTCTTATGATAGCGGAAAAGATAAGCTATAGGTAAGTAAGTTACCTATAGCTTATCTTTTCCGCTATCATAAGACCAAGACTCTCGTCATGTGGAACTACTTCGTTGAAAAATCTTTTACTTTTGGTGAGCCAATTCACCGAGGAAGGCATATAACAGTAGTAGAGCACTACTCTTTAACGCCGGGCAACCAATAAATTATAAACAAATAAGTGAACGGACGGACGCAATTGAATATCCAATTCCGTTACCCAAAAAATGAAAATATAAACAGGATATTTTGGTATAGAGTTCGATTACTAAGTGGCCTAGTTCCTGGGTCAACCAATAATGCAAACATGCATTGGTTTATTTTCAAACATGGCTCGGGGTGAGAAAAGTTTGATAAACTTTTTCTAAATGCCATGTTTTTTAACTTTTTGGACGGGGTACGTAATTACTTCTCTAGTGGTTCATATAATTACCAAAAGATTATCCCTGAATCTCCAGTTTAATGTTTTCCTAAGTACCTAAATTGGCTGAAAGAATGTGATCAAATTTAAAGTAGGACAAATGTTTGCTGTTGGTCACACACAAGCCAGATTAGTCGGTTATCAAATCGCGTCTTCATTAGTCATTAAATTGACGTTCTCTTATTCCTATACCTTTTAAATTCAAGTCAAGGTATAATATTCGATGCCACACTGACTAATTATTCCTTATTTAGTCAGTATCCAATTTTATGAAAACAGTTTTGTACTTTGTATTCACATTGATAAACTATCTAGGTTGTGGTTTTATATTGCATTGATAAAACAATAACATGTTAATATTTTCCTTATTATTGTAAACAAATCAGTCCCAGGATAAATAACAAAATATTTGTACTTATATTGCGTTAAAATTCGTTTAGGGACGAGTATCCGACACATTTTATTACTTATATTATTGTAAGTGACAAAGTATCGAATTGTAAGGCTTTTATGCTAGAAAGCGTAAGACCTATTCCTGTAAGAGATAATCACGTTCACCGCTTGCGTTTTGGTTATCATAAATAAGGAATATGCATTAGTTGGTTCAGGAATCATGCGCGAGGCCTTTAGCTTGGTAATCTGGTGCACATACCAATAGGCCAACGATTTATTTCTTTCGTCTTCATCCTATAAGTCACAAAGTCCGGAAAGAGTTTCCGAAAACGGTCGTTATTTAAATACCTTCTAATGTAACATGACCGATTGAATCATGTATTTGTTTGCAATTTCAGGAAAAGAACATAATATCGTTGGTGTACAATGATCAACCTCCCTCGGGAGAAAACCAACCAGATCTGCTGCATTCCGTTGCTGAAATGTACTCAAAGAGCAAAAAAGGTAATTTAAAAAATGGGCATCATTATTGTTCCAATGTCATTAGTATTTTCGATTCCTTCGAAATTTATAAAAAGTATGATAAAATTAAGCAAATCCCCAAGGGAGATGAAACGGAAATCAGCCCTAAAAATGACGGGCGCGAATATTATTTCGTTCTGTTTAGGAGTAATAGTAATATGTAGTCTCTTAGGAGTGTTAGTAAGTAGTCTCTGCATAATCTTTATCATGACTATGATTAATTTCCAAAAGATATCTAATAACATATTAAAATTTAAATTTTAGGCCAAATGAAACACGCTGGTATTAAGAAATACAAGAAATTCAAGCTCGGTGACAAATATTACGACGACTATGATCTCGCTGAGATGTGTAAGATGCATTCCAAGTTTATGAAGACCCGAGTCGAGAATGGCCACACTAAGGGCGTTATACTTGGTGATAAGTTCACTTCGCTGTGGCTCGTACATTCAGTACCGAGATTCCCGCCTGTACCTGATTGTAAGTAAATGGGTTGAATTTGTGAATAGGTTTTGTATGTTATAGAAGATAGACGGACAGTGTGAAGTGTGTAAAGTGAATGAGAGTATGACGAGTGATAGAAGCGAGTGGAAGAGAAAAACATATTGTGCCGACTCCACCTAAGTGGGACAAGGGCAGGGAGATGATGAGAAGATAGACGGATAGATGTATTGCCTGATGGTGACTACGACCGGCATCTGAGAAGAGTTAAAAGTGTGTTGCCAGCCTTTCAAGGATAACAGGTCATTAGGAGACGGAGCGAAGGACTCTTCTTTAGGACAGACTGTCCTGGGTTCAAATTCCAACTGGAGTGATAATTTTGTATGTGTATAATATAACCAGAATTCTTAAATGTGTAACAAAAGACAAAGAGTCTATACGTAGTTAACAAATACAATATTTTGGTAACTTTTCAATTTGCTAGGGATGTGTAAGTGGACGATTTAGCCCATAAGTATCTATAGATAAGAATTATCAATAAACCTATTAAAATTCCAGCAATGCACGGCCTAAACGGATCTTTCTACGATTACCCCTCTACCGGTATGAAGTACGGTCAGTCTTTGCTCTGCGTTTCGGTGCAGACGTCCACTTTGAACCAAATCGCCACACAGCTCAAGTACAACGAACCAATGATAGTGTACCAGCGGATACCGCCGGAGTTTGAGGGAGAACTACCCAATTTGATTGATGTTGTAAAGAATAAAACTATTGATGTTTCGCCTTGGTAAGTCTATTTCTAATTAAAACTAAAAGTCATCTTACAAAATCTATAAATCTTCTAGAAAGATCACATTTTAAAAAATAATGTCTATTTATTGAGGTAAGCACGTAATGTATCACTTAAATTCGTCGAATTGTTCGACTAATTTTTATCACTTCGGTACAGTATTAGTAGTAGTAAGTTAAGTAGTGAGATGTCCTATCAACAGCATCGCATAAAGCACGTACTTTTATTCTTTTTTTGATATTGTAATACAATAAAATGAGAATCTGTCAGGATCCAGTCTTTGATAAAATACATCATCCTGTGTCGTATTACCAATAAACTCGGAAAATATTCTGTGGATGATTTCTTAATATTAATTGAGGTATTTCACTGTTTCAGGTACCATATAGAAAGTTTCGAGACATTAGTTGGGAGGAAGTTTCTGTCGTTTGCCAAGAGTGCGATGTTCAATGATGACTTGTACAGTGGACTTGTCGCGGAAGTGTTGCAGTCCGATTTGTTGGTCGAATCGTGGACCAATGGCCCCGGGACTTTAGACTCGGAGTGTAGTAGGAACTTTCAGTAAGGAAATATTATATCGTACTAATATTATAAACACGAAAGTTTGGGTGGATGAATGTTTGTTACTCTTTTACGGAAATATTACTGAACCGATTTAGATAGGTTTTTAAGTAGGTGCAAGCATGGAGCACAGTAAGTATTATGTAGTTTTGGTGGTTATTTATTTTGACTCGACTAAGGCGAAGCGAAACGAGGGTTATGGTTTGGACCGCTGCAGAGACAGGATTCAGTTGCTGTTCTTAAGTACTGCTTAAGTTGAAAGTTAGAATTACATTTATTTGCTTATACAGGGTGTCCGGGCATCGATGTCGGATACTTTAGGGGGGTAAAATATGGTGTTTTTCAACGACAAATCACGATTCCGATTTTCTCTAGCCACCTCCATTACAAAATGGCAGCCATTTTGTTTTTTTCAACTCGACGCGCGGATGCCTATACTAATTTAGTCATTGCTATCCATGTAAATGTCCTAGGGAAACAAAAAATGTCTCATTTAAAATTCAAATGAGGTCTGTATAAATGTGACAAATGTTTTTTACTCTATTTTTATGTTTTAACTATAGTAAATATTAATACCTATTCCAGAGTGCGAAACATAGAAAGACTGAAGTTTCCAATAGCTAAGATGTCGTTCACGTCTCACAACGACCATTCAAAGTGGGCGGTGGCGGTGGCACACAAAATGCACAACAGTCAAGACACGAAGGTCGCCGACTACTGGGTCTGCGTCGGAGATATTAATAGAGCGGTATGCATTAAGTAACATTACTATGGTGAAGGGAAACATCATGAGGAAACCTGCACACACTGTGTGAAGTCGATCCACCGCAGTCGAGCTTCCCCTGAATTAGGGCAATCAGGCCTTAAGTCAACCATGCTACCTTTATTTATGTGTGCCTAGCGTGCTTCGCAGGGCATAATCTTTCGGTCCCGGTTGTCGTATTAACATCGACAATGGTCACGAGGACTGAAGACCCTCAAAAGTAAAATTAGTTCAACTATAAATGTCGTATCGCCTTCTGGATTCTGGAGGTCTGATGTCAGTAAACAGATACAGTGGTCCGACAAGTCCGTGGTCCACAATGTGGATTCTATATGCATAATTATAAATTTTCGAAGGAGGAAATGATTTTGCATTTTTTCTTATTTCATGTTTGTTGGTTTGATTGAAGCGATCTTCAAAATGGTGTAAATACTAATACTACAAGTCGAATTGAGAACCTTTCTCCTTTTTGTCGTTGTTTAATGAATTTAGTATTCATATTTGTATTTTTATTCCACAGTTACCCCAAGAGTCCCGAGGCGGAGGCACGGTGTGTACATCGGGGCCCATCCTCTGGGGGAACTTCGCCCATCTAATAGAGTCAGTGCAAACGTGTAATTAACACCAAACTTTTCTATCTAGTTTTAATATCGGTGGTAAAAACAGTGTAAATAAATAAAATAGGGATTATTAGACTAGTTGTAATGATATTAATTTCATTGAAAAGTGGAAAGTACCGAATTCATATTGATTTTCTGTTGGAGTGTTTCTGTAGCTACAAAGTTATTGTAAGTTAGTGTTAAGTAAAATAGTGTTTTAAAATGGAGCATGTTTGGATAGTTTTAATGTGGCTGGGTGCGTGTTGAGATGTAGAGCAGACGATTCAGATTACTTTAAAGTATGTTTTAATAACAGCATTGAGGTAAGTACTAATGTATATTTATTATTTACTAGTATTGGTTTATAAGTAATGTATTAGGAACACTGTAATATGGCGTGGTAATACAGGGTGTTTCAAAATGGACTGGTTCGAAACCGGGATTTTTGTTAAATCAATTCAAATCATTTTTGTCTATAAAGAACTAAATTCAGGAAAAGTTTGCGTTTTCGGTATTCTTTAGTCTAACACGCCTTGTTTAGAAGGTTAAATACCTTCTAAATTTAAAATACCACAACTATGAAGTCTTTCTGAATAAATTCAGCTATTGTTGATCTCTACATCTCAACATGTTCCCAGACTTATATTTGTATAATTGTCATTGCAAGTATTTATTATAATTGTCGACAAGACTGTAGTAACAATTAATTATAGTATTAATTGAATAAATGCATTTTGTGATAAAATATAAAAAAAAATATTGCCTTCTTAATATAAATAACTTGTTTCTTCGCTACCGATTACCGAATGCATGAATTGCTCATAGTAAATTCTTTAAAGAATTAAAATAAATAACTGATTGTATTTATGACGTATGAAAAATACTCGTATTGGTAACATATTTATTTCTATTCGAAATTTATATGAATCTCAATAGTTATAAAATATTTTTATGAGTTTTATTTCGACGCAATGTTATATTTGATATGTATTTTTGTGTTACACGTCGTATTTTGTAGTGAGAATTATCGAGGTTGGGCTTACATAAATCTTCATTGTAGGGACAATGAAAATGTTCCTGTGGATTGGTAATTATTGGATTTTGAGATATTTAGTTCTAATACTTTTAAAATTGTAAGGCTGAAGTGTTTGTTTAGATGAACGCGCTACTACATACTAAGCCTAAATAACTTTGCTAAACATATTGCATTATACAGCCCATAGAAGGCTGAAATTAAGTCAAAAATTGTTTTTTTAAAATAAGTATATTTCTAAGCGCAGACCGATTTTGAATGGTCTATTACAGTCAGATAATGCGGATTAATAAATAATTCATTTATTATTTCAAGGGTAATAAAGGGTATATAGTTACTTTATAAGTGGTAGATTTTTACAAAAATCTTATATAAGTAACTAGCTTTTGCCCGCGACTTCATCCGCGTGGAATAATGACTTCCGGCAGAATTTTGGTTTTCCCCTTTTCTCCCCCTACAGGGAGAATTTCCAAAAATCCTCTCTTAGTGGTAGCCTACTCCCCCCAACAATCACACGTGCCAAATTTCAGCTCTCTACGGCTAGTAGTTTTGACTGTGCATTGTCTGTCGACTGAGTTTTATATACTCGTATATATAGATAGCTATTATACCTATTTAAGAAGTTTTTTAAATTATAGGTGGTATTTATACAAACCTCCAAAAGGCGAAGGTCCATTTCTTGAAACAGGACGTAACTTCGTGTTCATATCATCGGATACGAAAGGAAAATGGGTACATTCCAATCGGAGTGTCATCGATAATTCTATGCTACAATACACCTTATCACCGCTGTATAGAGTAAGAAATTGAATGTTTTATATTGCGACATAGTAGAGTAGAGATCCTGTAAGATAAAACTAAAATATATCCCATAAGATTTTTAACTTACATAAGTACATACAGCAGTTATGTAGATTAAGCATCAGCTCTAAAGTCCTATATAGAAGGACGCAAAGACCTCTCTCTCTTGACCCATGCTTCAAAAATTGGATAAATAGGTCATATTTGAAACACAACTGTATTAGCTACTGACAGGGGATGGGGTGGATAAAGACGGATAAAGCAACAATTACAATAACCTTCGGAAGGAATCTTAAAGGCCGTCAGTGCAGTGGGGCGAGATTCCCTTCTTTACGTATGAATAAAACAATAACTTCTCTCTCCTTTTGAGTCATAATTATCGAATTCTAATAATAACTTATCTATATTAAATAAAACCAAATGATTTTTGTAGCCAACATACGCAGAACATTTTGGATCGCTAGTATTCAACGATAATTCACCAAAAGGTTATGATCACGGGACCTCTTCTAATGGCGTCCTAATGGCGGATGTGAATGGAGGCGTGTGGGTAGGACACTCTGTGTCTGGACTGCCTAATTTGGAAGGTAAAAGTTAAACGTTCATCTATCTTCAGTAATATTATTAGGAAAGTTTGGTATCTTGTTTGATGGTTGAACAGTCAGCGTCAGATAAACGGTACCCCCTTGGTAATGCTCTCACTGTGATATTGCCAAGAACGGGACCTAATAGACTGGACTTGATTTAGGTGAAATTCGGTACAGATTTTTGTACGATATTTTTTTTTAACTACAATTGAAAGTACTTTATACCGCAATACATACTTAGGTACTTCTTCTTCTTTGCGTGTGGACTCATATTTTAGAGGACCAGAACTCGGCCACCGATATGGCACTATCAGTGGCCTTGTAAAGGTCCTCGCGTGTGCAGGTGTAGGGACA
This sequence comes from Timandra comae, assembly GCA_958496195.1. Taxonomy (NCBI): domain Eukaryota; kingdom Metazoa; phylum Arthropoda; class Insecta; order Lepidoptera; family Geometridae; genus Timandra; species Timandra comae. The sequence goes on from OY292367.1 coordinate 5,608,739, forward strand.
CGCACGGCAAGTTAGAAGATGGGCCATTGTTTGGGGAGAAATGCCACATAGACATGCACTATCAGACTTAGGTACTTATACCTCTCTTTAGAGGCACTAATAGCATAGTGAGGAGGATGCTATATTAATGCTATGTCTACTACGAGTATAATATTATGCTACGACATCAGTGACTAATGCTACGAATCCATAGACCTAAGCTACGATAACACCATAATACCTACTTCATTTATTTCGCCAGATGATCGCGCTACATTTCCAGTAGAAGAATTTGACAAAGGGCATATAATGTTTTGTTTCTCTCTGAGTGTACCCACGATTAATGTGCTCGGTGAAATGATAAGAAAAATGTCTCCACACGTCACTCATATATCGATACCACCGATAATGGATTCATTTTTAAAGAAATGGCATGATTTCCATACAGATATCGATGCTTTGCCTGTGTAAGCATTCATTATTAGTTTCTGATTAACGGTTGTGTGGATGAATGTGCGATGATTGTTACTCTTTCATGTTGAAAGATTACTGGACCAATTATGGTAAAAAAATAATATGTATAAGTACTACCCGACATACCCCGCCGCTCGCTGCGGGAATGCGGCAAATGATTAGATAATAGACGTATCTACATAACTATAGAGTTGAGTTACCATAAACAAAAGGTAGAATGATTGATTTATAAGGATTTTGTTAGGTATCATGTAAGTACTTATACATACTTACTATTTTATGAAGTTTTGTACATCCTACGTTAATATTTTGTTTGCTTCAACTCGCATCGTCCCACTGCTAGGCAAAGGTCTCCGTTAATAATAACAATGCAAATATAATAAGTACTTAAGTACATATTTTAACCTACTTATACAAACTTTTTACAGTAATTTAAATAATGCAATGAACTTTTACACGCCTGGCAAGAGATTGAAGGGAATCTTTGTGATAAAGACACCGGGAGAGACAGAATCTCTTTACCATATATTCGCACACAAACAGAATGTTATTCTCGACGTCTATGGGCATAAACAGAACATTACTAACTTTTGTAACGTTAATTATGGGTAAGTATACAAAGTATTCATATACTTAAGTATATTTCATTCAATAATTTTCAATTAATCCATCTATAAGTAATTACTTAAACTTTGGTACCCCATACAAACTCATGTAGGTACAATTGTTTTTTAGCCCATATTTTAGGCCAAAAGTTCTTGATTTACTTATGCAATTTGCCTTTTTACAAGTTATTTTTTTTCAGATTACGGAAAATAGAGAAAATTTCTCTAAAACAACGTGAAGATATTAACTATATAAATAGTAGTATCGACAATATGGGCTTTGCTGTAAGTACGGTAGCGCACTGGCAAGAAACTGGATCGGGGAAAATTCAGTACTGGGCGTGCGTCACTACTGTGGAAAACTTTAATTCGCCCGTAGGAGGCCTCATTGTATGCATCGAGAATTACTACGTATGGTGGAACTTCGATAACTTAAAAGTAAAGGAACCTTTATGTGATAACTTGTTGTATTAAAACAAAAACGTAAAATTTATAGAATATTTTATTGGTTCGTATAAAACGTAAACATTATTTACACGATTATTTTATTCAAACCGTTACATCCAACAACGATAAACAAGAAACTAAGCCATGAAACCCTCGAGATACTGGCTTCACTGGTTACTTAACTTAAAGTAAAAATCCATTAGATAAAATTTTAAGGTCAATAATAAAATAAACTATTTCATAAAAATTGGCACCATTAGAGTTTGAAATATTTACAATTCGCATTATAAAGCATTAAATGAGTTGTACGCTTTATTGAGTTTTATTTCTTATGTGATAGAGGCGAAAATTCCATCACCACGAACATAGGATGTTTCCCATAATATAATAATGATCAGTGCATTAATTGGCACAATACATCTGCTTTCCTTTGCGCCATTCGTCTTAATAAATAGGATAAGCAGGTCGTCCAAAATGTAAAAATAAGCATAAGTATTCAGTTTATAAATAAAAAAATAGAATATTTAGATACTTAACCCATTAAAAAGTTTAGACTACCGAACAGTATTTGTAGTTAAATTTATAAAAAACACCGTTATAGGTAGATGCTAATCATTTCACGATAGTTCAATGTTTTGGGTATCAATGTGTGACTCTTAAGGAAGGCATTCTGGTGAACCACGAGTCGGGTTTCACTTTGAGATAGTAAGCGTCTCTTGGGGAAGGCGCAGTGAGTGCATCTTCTAGTATTTTAAGCGCGTTTGTCGGCAGCACTTTAGCGCTGTATTCGGCAGCTTCTCCTGGCATCGTCACCGCGCAGCTGGCGGTGGTACCACTCACGTCAGAATTTGGAGTCTCCGGACGGCTGTAACAAATTATGAAGAACTTTATAGATTCTCAACTTAGGCCTACTACTATGTAAGTACTAATTGTGAAAGCATCATCATCACGAAAAATCAACAAAATCAATTTATGGTAAGTATAAGTACTTATAGATAGAGAGGAAGTTGTCGAATCTTTAACAATGACTAAGTAAATAAATAATCCAATTAGTAGTTTCTGGGATTACTGAATTCTCCGTCTCTTTTCAATATCAAGGTAACAGTAATATGCTGTCAGTGTAACCTGGCTGGTTGACTAGGCGGTTGCAGCTGTGCTGGAGGTGCGTATATCTCTGCGGCCGAGAGGTCAGGCGCGTGGAGCAGCATCACGTGAAGCCGCTTGTTCTTGAGCCCGGCTCGAAGGGCCCGCGCGGCGCCCCACGTGCCCCAGCGGGCGGCCGCTGACACGGCACTCATCTCGGTCACCTCAGCCTCTATGTGGCTCATGTTCTCCCAGGCTGTGTCTGATGTTAAACCTGGAAAATAAAGAAGTTTTAGTTAAGTTTGTGCCCATTACAATACTTATATTTTATCATTATTTACTTAATCTTTTTCGGACACGTCTCACGACGCTACCCAGTCCACTAAGCAATTATAGACCTTTCTCGCAAATGCTATAAGTACAATACAATAGATAGAAAACATCCACACAAAGACAAACAAACATAAGTAAGTACAAACGTTTGTCTTGAGCAGGAATTGAATCCGTAACCTTTGGCATATCATATAGGATCACTAAGTACCAACTATTAATTACCACTTGGTCGTCGATTTTGGTATTAGCTTCAATATCTCACCGATATAGAACAGCCTGCCAGCGTGAGGGTGGTCGGCTGCCGCTGCAGACAGTAGTGGTGTGAAGGTCTTCGCGACCCGCAGCGCTCCGAGGACATTCCCTCTGAGAGCACTCTCCCAGCAGGACGCGCCTCCACGACCGCTGCTACCGGCCGTGTTTATAACTGCCCAGATACCTGGAGCAAAATAAACAGTATTATAGAAACTTATAAGGTAAACGTAGTGATTACGAATTCCTCCTCACTGTACTTATATTGTCAGTGAGTATCTACGTATGTACTTATATTGATAGGAAGTAGGAATACAAACCATTGCCAATGTCTTTAGAATTTTCCACTTCGGTGAGCTTCGGTAAAGAGTTAGATAAATGGTAGTGGAAGCATGATCATAACAAAGTCGGTCCTGGATGATATAAAGTCATCAAGGCTCTATTGTAGTACTTATACTAAGAATATGTTTAATCCATCCCATCCCTATCATTCCCCAATGAACAGTTGTTAAAAAAACTTGTTACTACTCGTATTGCGCCACCTTGCGATTGTCCCTCTAAATAATACACACACTAGTCACTGCGAATTGACGATCGTGATAGTGTCTGTCAACATTCATGTTTACTTATTAGCTATAAAGTTTGCCAACAGATGGCGTAAGTAGCTAAGTTGTTATTCAATATAGTAAAAATGTGTGATATTCCTGATGAAATATATTAAAGCCATCGCAAATTATCTTTTTTGTTTAAATGAATATGAGTGTTTTCTAGGTATGCTAATAAGTATGTATACTCTAATTTCGACTCCTAAAGGCAAGCACTGCTGGTGTAGTGGTATCATGCAAGATTCCCATTCTTGCGACCCGGGTTCGATTCCCGGGCAGTGCACGTTCGTTTTTGATGTTTTTAAAAAAATAAGGGATATTTTTGTGCAAATGGGAATAAATAAAAAAAATTACGCTTATTGTAACTTTATCGACGTTCAATGAATTCAATGATTTAGCAGTCTTGGTTCAATTCGTTTCGACTCTCATCGGGATAAAGTATTATTACGATTTAAAAGATAAAATAGCATCTAAGAGGAACGACCTCCCATTGTATGTATACGTACTCAATCGGGCATATTTATTTCCTTAGTAAACTTATTATTTGCGTCCTTTGTGCGTACTTTTTAGTGTAGTTTTTTTTTAGTTATACTTTAACCATCCTTTAACCACTTGTTTTGGTTGTTGATGATGTTCTTGGACAACAAGGACCGAAAACGGCTTCGTCGTGAAATCTATACCTATGTAGTAAGTATATTCAGATCCAGTTAATAAGACCACGGAACATATTAAAATACTAGTGAATAAGTCTCACCATGTTCCCCAGCCGGTAAATGCTGGGCTGTCGCTCTGGCAGCTTCTTCTAACAGATCTTCTCTAGCTACGTCCAGTTCTAGTGTGGCTAGCCTTGGCGGAGGCTGGTCCTCAGGCGTGGCTGCGATGTGCGATTGAAGCCAGGAGTCAGCAAGACGAGCTCCTAGACCGCCAGTACGGCAACCGGCGATGACACGCCATCCTCTGCTGCTTAGGTATGTTGCTATCTGTAATATTAGAGTTTCGAATTAAATGAAGGTAGATTTTAACTTTACCTCGATTATTACAATCACTATTTGAACCCTAGAGCATGCAATGGAGTAGGAGTTGTAATTTTTGTATGGAGATATATTATTAGGAACTAGTGGAACCCCGCGGGGGTTTCATCCGCGTAGTTCCCGTTCCCGTAAGAATATGGGGATAAAATTATGGTAAAAACCTTCCCATTGAAACACTTTATCTATAAAAACAAACCGCATCAAAATCCGTTGCGTAGTTTTAAAGATCTAAGCATACATAGGGACAGAGAAAGCGACATTGTTTAATATACTATGTAGTGGTGGAGATTTTTTTAGTTTTGGTTTATCTCGCATACTAGAATCTTTGTAAATAGATACTTTTATCCTATTTCGTAGTTTGCTAAATATGAATGTCAAAATTAACAATTCAGTAGTGGTGTCGTGAGATTATAACAATCGTTAATAAACTTTCGCATTTATAATATTACTTACTTAGTATGCACCGTCCCTAACAAGTTGTTATTATGTTAAATTAAATTAAATTACTTAACATACATAGATTAAATTGAGTAGTATTGTTTGCGTAACTTTAAGCATTGAGAAATGTTTAATGAGCGTTACTTGAGCGGTTTCGGAAAATAGAACAACATCGTTTGTTGTAATTTTTTAAACAACATAATAGTTGTTTGGAATGTTTTATAGATTATTTGAATAAATCCAAAAATTGTTCAGTAAGTATACAGTTTTATTTGGTAAACATTAAAAATATAGAAATCAATCATGAATGCGTTTCTTTTAGAAGTGAATGAATGAATCAATGAAATAATAAACAATAACACATTAGTAAACAATAAAATTCGATAATCTTGATTGAAATTCTGGCTAAAATTTCTTCTAAGTAAATTTTTAAATTAGGTCAGTTGTTGTTCTTCTTGTTTTCACGAATTAATCAGAGGTACTACAGCAAACTTGATTAAGTTTCAAGTTTCTTTTATTTATTCGGGATCAGTCGAAAAAGCACATGAGAAGACCTCAAGTTATAGTTAGCTTCATATTGTCTCTAACGGTTTCTCTGATGTAAATGTGGCGATGTCCTAAAATAAAAATACAACGGTCTTATTTGCGTTACATTTTTAGTCTGGTTTAACAAAACCTGGTAAGCATTTGACACCTTGTCAGTCAAATCTGTCACTTTGACAGTATTCAAAATTGATTGTAAAACCTGGTTTAGTGCTAAACCAGACTAAAAATGCAACGCAAATAAGGCAAGTGACCAACCTGCAACCCAAGCGCGGTGTCGACCGACGTGACGAGCACTGTCTTCGCACTGTCCACGGGCAATACCTCCGCGACCCTGACCTTCCGCAGCAAGTACAGCAGCAGAGCCCCCACGATGGAGCACAACGCGGCCAGCTGGAGACCCAGGGACAACCAAGTGAGAGTGTCCATTGTTCACATACACATGTTCAATGTCTGAAACAATGGAAAATATTTGTTAGGAAGCAGGTAGGTACTTCTATTTGTATGTTAAGCTGTGTTCATGGTTTATAAGGGTCATCTTATATGCTAGCTGCTCACACAACTTTGTACTTTGTAATATAATATTGTCAAAAAAACCTGAGCGTACGCCCGTCTGCCAGGTTCCAAATATTGTGAGAAGAAATAAATTCATAGTCACACGAATTTTACCTTAAAATCGTACATTGGTTTTGAGTTTCTTGATTATTAAAAAATACAGTCTTTTCTAAGTAGAGAGTACTAGCGCATATCATCTCCACTAAGCTGAAGTCCTAATCATCAATGTTTAGAAATTTTAATACACAGTATTTGATTTAGACTATACATTGCCAATGTTTGAATTCAGGGACACTGTGTATACGAAATGCCGTCACCTATAGATACTATAGTTTAGTAAACAATACTGACAATAGCGATTTGATCACAGATTTGTATTGTTCGATTGTTTTGAACTCGGATAAGTACTGTCGTTCCCACCCAGTGTCGCATGCTTCCTAACCACAATACAATAAGTACCTACTTTATAACAGTAGGTTTGTCTTTACAAGCAATTTGCGATGATTTATAGGGATATTTCAATGAAATTCAACTACTTAGTTATCGTGGGCTCAACGTTCTATTAATTTCAGGAAGTATTAAAATTTTACATTCGTTTTTTTTACATTATTTACACCTGAAGTACGTAATATTTACATATTAATGGTAGTTAGGATCATACACAAAAATATCATCAAGATATCATCAAAATATATTCAACTTCTTGTATCAAAACGTATGTCGCAAGATTAGAAATGCATGCACTTATGATAGATATGCCAAAGATTGGATGTGGTTTTCTGAAATCGGAGCCATTAAGTTATTATTTATTATGAAAGTCCTTTTCTCTCTCGGTTAAAGAGAGACTTCCGACAGAAACTAAATCACCCAATTAAACTAATAGTTTGCCGAGAGATTTATCTTCCAACATAAATCTAATATCACGTAAGGTAATATTATACGACGTGTGTTCTATAAAAGATTAAGGGCCGATTTTTCCATCGCCAGATAACTTTATTCGAGGAATAATTTTGAAATTTTGACAGTTATTCCATACAAAATCTGTCAAACGTCAAATTTATTCGTCGAATAAAAGTTATCTGGCGATGGAAAAATCAGCCCTAAATAAAATAGATAAAATGAGACGGAAGAATACCATGTTAGTTTCTATTCTTTGTTGGTAGAGTGATTTCCATGATGGACTGCAAAATCAAGTTATGCAGAATCGATCCCAATGCGTTTAAAATTTACGGAACAGACATAAATTATGATTTTGTTATATTGCACTTTCAAATACTTGCCTAGTATTCGAGATTGGTGGTTTACAAAATTCTCAACTGGAGTGAACATTTTCAATAGGTACCTACTCAATTTTCAGACTGCTTAAGAGTATGAAACACTAAAAAAATGGCCTAGATGATTCATAAAAGTTTATATTAATATCTCAGATCATAAAATACTAACGTAGTATAGCTAAATACAAGCCTACAAATACAACCTAAAGTTGTAAACATGACATACGATATAGTATATGTAAGTACGACTTTTACTTGATATGAACTCGAGATACTTCCAGTTTACAATCCCCTTTTTTCGGCCTTTCTTGTTAAGGAACTAAATTACTATAATTACATACAATTAAAACTTACAAACGACAAAGCTAATTATCATAAAGATTGTTATCATAACGTCGATGATACAACATCACGTTGATACACATAAAAACGTGTGAAATCTCTTTCATTGTGTGTAGGAAGATAACCTCTACAAGATCATGGCCGTTTGATTGTGTAATTAAAGTTGAATGATACTAATAATAGTAGATTATTATGTCTTCCCTAAATGTGTTATCCGGTTCAAAGGTAGTTTGAGTAGTAAATATTTTGGTCCTTTTTATTTACTTATTTCATTTGAAATTAGACTACATAAGTACTACTTATATTTTAATCATTTTTATATACTTATACTGTTACTCGAATCAATACTGTTTGTCTGTATAATAGTCTACAAAGATTATCTTCTTCAAATCAGGTTTCTAGTTTCTGAGAAACAAGTAAACAAACTTTACCCTTAAAAAACCGCAATTTAATCCTTTTAATAAGTGTAGTGTTCGCGTACATAAAAGAACTTGTCTCATTATAATATTCGTATAGCTAACTGACTCTAACCTCAATAGATTCAGGTTAAAGAATGTACTGAAGGTCTATAGATGCGTAGTTAACTATTGACACCACAGTATGTGATACCGTTATGTCAAGGAAACATCGCCCAGCGGGTTTATCGCTCCTTTGCCCATATAGAAATCCTATTTGAAACTAGTTTGCAACTTAACCTAGTCTCGAGTATCGGCACAAAGTGACCCAAACAACTAACTATTTAGTTTAAGCTGGTAAATAAACTTGGGGAACTAAGTTTTGGTAGATAATAAGAAAATATAGATTAAAGTTTTGTTTTTGTTATTAGTAGTTTCGATTAGTCACTGTTTGGATTTGCAGTTGAAGTATTTGATAATGGGATTTAAAGCAAATGGTAATTAAAAAAAGGTTTAAATAGATTAAATTTGTATTGATTATATAACTTTTAGTATTATTAGCTAGATTTCATTAAATTATCCTGATTTGAGAGGGAGTTGTTTGCTCTAGTACATATAAAAAAATGTTACACAATACATCTAATTGCGGAAACACACTTACAAGTAATATACAATAGGTTCAAACAGCGCGTACAACGTAAAAAATGTAGCCCAAGTGAATAACGGTCTTAATAATATGTCATGGTGTAAGATTTAGGTTGTCTATTGATATTTACCCATTCATTAACAATTCAATGGAACTATTGAAATTAATGAATGGAATGTAGGTCGTGTTTAGCATTCAACTAAATTAGTATTTTAGAATTGTTTCTTTTTAGTCATTAAAGTGGATCGAATGAAAGTTCATTATTATTTACGACTTACAATCAAATGAAAACAAAACGTTTGTGTGAAAGTGCTCTCTTAAACGAGAATGATATATTGATTGCTTTGATTTACTTAAATATTATATGTAGTTTGTAATAAAACAAAAGTACTTAATTACTTTTAATTAGAACAAATAAGAAAGTTAGCGCAAGCCTTATGTTAACTGAGCTCGTATGCAAGTTATCCGTTTCTTTTGAAAAACAAAACAAAAAGATTTATACCAGAAAATAGACTTGCTTTTCGTCTCTGAAAAATTTCATCGAAATATTTGAGCCGTTTACAAAAACGAGCAAAAAATATTGTACTTATAGATACAAAAACTTTGCACTTAAGTACATTTGTTCACAGCAGATAAATCAAAATATCATTGTCATATTTGCAACAGGATCCACTAAACCCAGCCCAGATCTCTATTATTAACACATCTGAGATTCCTATTCGTTTTTGCAATTAAAACGTTCCAGGAACTAGTTTACTTTACCATCCACTTGGCGCCGTAAATTATTTCAGGACAGGATAGGTCATTGCACTTGTTACATCAAATATTCAAGATATTCTGGATGACGTGTAAATCTGTTCTTATTATTGCTCTGTTGTTTTCTGCGTTCTTATTATCTCAGTCTATTTGCATTTTTGGAATGCTTTTCAAGACTTATTTTAGTTGTAAGTGGGCAGTTTTCTGCAATTAGACCTGCTCTAAAAATAATAATACAGTGAAGAGGAATATCTGTTAAATCACCACACAGGATTATTGCGTCTTGGTCTCAAGTCAAGCCATGTTTTGAAAATATCAAGCATCGGTTAGGCAGACAGGTGCAAGACGATCGTATTTGAATTTTTAATACAACTTATCATTTAGTCTTAAGCAACCTATCATTATATGCACTCTTAAAGTTTTAAGAGATTTTAACGAACGTTTCACCTGCCATTCTGCAGCTGCATTGGTAACTAAATAAAAAATCAATGTCTTGTAAAGGTCAGACATCTGTTTATGAAATCCAATTTGTAATTTATTTTTGTATTCTCTTCGGGTGTATGCAAAATGATTTCTAGAGTTATAAGTAACTTATTGATAAAAGTCATACAGCCTTACCAATAAAAAATACCCACTGTGTATATTCTTGATATAACGAATTATTAATAGGCTTCACACTCGTTATATCAAGAATATACACAGTGGGTATTTTTTATTAGTAAGGCTGCTAATGTATAAAGTTTTATTATACGGACATGACACTGAGATTTTCTTGTAGGAAACCAGGATTAACTTAATAATTCTATGCATTAAACTGCATACGTTCACGTCCGTTCTAAATATTATCAGTAATTAACCTAATAACATGTTAGGCGATGGTTACATCGAGAGCATTCTAATAGGCCGTAAGTGTAGTCAATCATAGTATGTGCAATCGCATGAGCATCGCTAAGCCGTTAGCCAATACAATACTAGTAATAAGAGGAAAATGATCCAAAATCATTACGTGACTGTGAAATTGGTTCGGAATTAGTTCCTTTCGTGTTCATACGTTTAATTAAACTTATACTCGTTTTGGGTTTAAGAGTAATTTTAAGGCTTCTTGGAGATCATTCAAGGCTAATTAAACTGAATCGAGGATGAGGTTTTTTTTACTTTTAGACAGTAATTTTGCAAAACCTCCACAATTATTATAGGTACAAACATACAAATCTCTGTAAATTGAATCAAGTTTCGTTCAATTTTTTTATTCTGGAAATTGATTTAGTAAGTAAAATATAAAAATTATAAGTTATGTGCCCTTGCAGTGTACCTATGAGTTAAAATTTAAAATGCTGATCAGGTATCTTTAAGGTTTGCCTTCACACCAATTTGAGGTAAATATTTGTGTGTATCATAAATTTTAATGTCGTCTGGGCGTGTATGAATGATTGTTCAGTTTTTGATACTTTAAACAAGTACTGCCTTATTTGCATTGCATTTTTAGTCTGGTTTAGCACTAAACCAGGTTTTAAAATCTAAATTTTGATTACTGTCAACAGACTAAAGTGACAGATTTGTCTGACATGGTGTCAAATGCTTACCAGGTTTTGTTAAACCTTACTAAAGATGCAACGCAAATAAGGCAGGTAATGATTACAGTTAGGAGTCAATCAGTTGCTATAATGAAGATGATAGAGATGTTATGATAAGATGAAAATTAAACAATGAAAGAAAAACGTCAAAATCTTTCAGAATACGAGTATTTATCGTTTATACTCGTATTATGAATAAGCTAATCGACAATTTATTAGCAACAACATAAAATAAAAATGCTAAACTCTGTCAAAAACAATTAACAGTATAATTAATATAACTGTCTTGTTGTTTGACATACTTAATGAGTGCAAGGTCTCGTGTGACAGTACCCTTGACAGCGATTGATACATACAATGACAGTTACATGTTTTATTGCCCACGCGCATGTTGATTGATACAGTTTACAAGTAACTCGATAAATATTCATAACATATAGTAATATTGTGATTGATTCATTCATAAGTATTGTCATATTTTGTTTGAGAAAAATTACATAAGGTTATTGGAAAACTTAAGATTTTAAGAGATTTGAAGTACCAAATCATGAAGAGTCTCTAAAAATGGACTATACCAGTTTGTTGTTAAAATGTTTTAAGTAAATATAAAGACTTTCTACTACAGTAATTATAAAATAGAAAAACAATTCCTTAACTTCTCCTTTCTCCTTCACACATTAAATTTCAAAGAACTAATATTCAATTCCATCAAATTATCGTAGCAATATTTCATTTAAGTTTACGAGCGTACAAACGATTTATAAATTAGCAGAAGACAAACGTTACACAACTGTAAAGTGCATTAGCGGTCGTAACAAGTGTGCGTAACAATTGTTGATGGTTCTGACGTTTCACTTTTGGTTTAAACAACGAAAATAAGTAGCTTGTATTACACTGTATTAGGTAATCGGTAAAGTGTCTTTTTGTCACCGAGACTTAAAAATATATATTTTTTCTAAGTTTTCTTAGTTTTTTTTTTATACGGAATAATATGAGGAATTTTAAGTGTTTTTTGTGCTGATAAGTTAGTAGTTTTAGAGCCTATTTTACGGTCTTCAAGTAAAGTTCCGAGTTCAGAGCTACTCACACGTTTTTTCTTTGTCACTCGATATAAAGTAAGAAAGAGACAAAACTAACTTTACTTGGTGAGTAACTTTACTTGAAGATCGGGAAATAAGCCCTTGGTTTTTTAAGTTCTTTATGCGTCGAAATAATAATGAAATAAAAGCAACTTTTTGTTCGGTTAATCTCGTCAATATTGTTTCAAAATTAGATTTCATATCTTACATAATATAAATACGATTTAGGAAACATGCCCAAAAATTGTTTCATCTTTATAACACCTTACAACATTTACCTATAATAGGAACCTGTTAATTAATTTGTAACAGTTCGTTTACCTTTAATCTGTTGTACAATACGTGTAACGTAAATTACGTTTAAGTACGTTTACGTGATTTAACTTTACAAGCAAAATTTATTTAGTTTTATGAAATCTTTCGTCGGCAACTCTTTAATTACGAATAAACCAATTATTTGAAGTGCTAACTACTTCGTATTCACAAACCATAACTGTTAAAATGAAATTAATTATATTTATTTAAATAAACATTCGAGTAACAATGTGCCGTGTTTGAGTTGCTCGTTTGAAAGTGAAATTACGGCGAAAGCATATGTTAATGACTCAAAATACTTTGAAACTGTTCACTGTGATGTAAGTGAGCGCAATAATTGTTTTTGTCTGTTTAAATTAATAAAATAATTTATATAAAATATAAACGCAATCAAATTAATATAATATAAGTATATTGGATTAGATGTAAGTATGAATACTCGTATGTTACCACGCCGAATGTAAAGTAAATATTTACATGGGTTTGGGTATACTTAGTCATTTTTACATACATATTTATACTACTTAGGTAGGTACTTATACTTTTTTAGATGCTAAAAACATTACCTATACTTTTTTAAATGTTAAAAACAGTCCTATTAATAACTATGAATCATAATAATACGGTAAATATGTTTTTGTTTTATAAACATAAAAACAAATTGTACCTATATTATCTTTAATAATAATCTTTAATTTTCTTCTCACAAGTGTAAAAACTTTTGTTCACGATATTACTGGATAATAATACTACTTAATAAATAGATAGGTACTCGTTTAAAATCCGTTATTTATTATACTTTAAACATAATTATTATACTTATAAATAGAGCTTTTTATTTCTCAAAATGTAGATTAACATAATTATTATACTTTCGAAGTTGAGAGCTTATTATTTGTAAAAATCTATAATTTATTCTCCTTCTACCCATTTTCTTCACAACACTACTCGATTACCTAATAACTAGGTATAACCTGTAATGTATTCCTATTGTGTGTGTAGTATTGTCCACTGTTATCATTGTTCGGCACTGTAAAGGTTGTTGGGCGTTGTATGCGTCGGCGCACGTCTAAGTGAAAGTCGCGAAAGTGTAGGACCCGCGATTTTCTACCACTTTATTTATTGGCTATCTATTAACATTAAAACCGATAGCGTCACGTTTATTGTTGTTTAATAATTTATGAGGGTAGTTATAGCTGTTTTATTGCGAATCGATACCTACGTATATACATAGGTACTTGGTAAAGTAGGTAACTTATTCTTATGTGTAAGTTTAAGTGAACTTAAACAAACAAACCTAGGCCAAGTAAAGAATGTCAACATTAGTCTTAAATTAAAATAAATTATCTTCAAAAACATTTTATTTTCAATCACCGAAATACGTAAGTACTTGAGTTTACAATCGCCACTTTTACTTCCTACTCAAATTACCTAATAATCAACGTTTCTTCCTACCAAGTTAACAATCGCGAATTTCAAATAGGTACTTAGTTACCAATCTCGATAAAACTAGTACGTACCAAAATAAATGTTTTATAGTAAGCTACATCCTAAAGTTGTGTATGTTTTGATACTAATTATTTCCGGGATAGTGTAGCTTCCTAGCTTGATAATTTGATATTAGAAAGTGAACAATTTTCCACAATTAGACCTCCAGTTTAGTCCTTTGTGCGTGCTAGGTAAATTGCTACTTATAATTGTACCACATTACCTGTGGGAAATAAACTTACAAACAAATAACGCCACTTTATTGTGTAGGTATACCAATATTATAAATTCGAAAGCTTATATGGATGTTTGTTACTCTTTCAAGTGATAACTACTGTAACGATTTAAGTGACATTTAGTAAATATGTTCTCTGTATCAGGAATTACACATAGAATAACTTTCTAGTCCGTAATTCCCGTGGGATTCTGATTTATGCGAGTAAAACTGCGAAGCGGTGCTAGTAAAATTCACAAATGAATATCTCTAAAGGTATAATATTACTGACCTTAGGAACACGTTCATATAACTGATGATGTAACGGCTTTCACCAAAGCTCTCAAAAGGAATTGATGACACACGATGCATTAGAAAGTTACTTAAAATTTAATATTGGGAATCGTTTATATAATCATATTAGCTAGTAAGTAATCAGTAAATAGTATTCTGAAGATGTTTTGTATCAAGATGGATTTTTACGTTTAGATTTTGGATGTAAGAGACGATCTTAGAACTGACTTAATATTTTACTTAAATGAAACTATACTTTTTTGCCTCGTTCCTTTATTTAATTCAATTTTTGAATGGGATAAAGTAAAATAAAATTAACTGCTAGATTCATCTAAAATATTTTTTAAGTTAGTTCAAAATAAATTATAATACCTCTAATATTTTATATAAAACATAACCTAGCAATAAATAAATATAATACTCTACCCTATTAAATTACGTAGGTGTATCAATTACACGAACGGTAAGAGTAAATATTCCTAAATAACAAGTTGGTGTAAGATCAACGACCTTTCTTAAGGTAATCGTCCTCATAGAGTGGGTGTAGCCTCCGTAGAAGAGGAAATGGCCTACATTTAGCCTATTAGCATAACAATAAAATTATAAACACAAACATTTAAAGGTATTGTCGCATTGAATTCCAATATGAGATACAAAAATATTATTGAAATAACATCCTGTCGAATTTCTTTTGAGATTCTAATGGAGTCACGAATCAATTGTTGTTATTATTGTATCAAAAGTAAGGTAGAAATCACTACATAATTAAAGGCCTTTCTCTCTTACTGGTAAATAATTAGTAACTGTAAAACTCATGTTTTTATAATGCGCGTTGGTGATCTAAAAACCGAATAATCTTTGGAAAACAACAAACATGCTTCAGTCGTGTCTGGCATCGAGCTCGAGCGCGGAGCCGCGGAGCTCTCAAGTATGGATTTAAAACTCAAGAATTATTATTTTAATCAGTAAATTACCTTAACATCAACGATTAAACATAAACTTTTAAACGAAAGTATTTCAAAAATATCCATAAACTCAGAACAATTTACCTGTCTAGATTTATTTTGAGAAAACTATACGCGTACAATAGTAAATCCCATTATAAAAACATTATCTTTACAACATTATTACAATTAATAAAAGGGCTGAGATAACCATTGTGTTTAAAACTTATAATATGTCATTAACATTCGGCCGGAAATCGTATGAATGTACCATAGTATGTGGGTATCTACTATCTACATTGAATAGAACGGGCCCCTAGCGTCTTTGATGTATTCATTTGGTATGTTCAGCCGACGAAAGTGCTCGTATTTAAGTTGGTCTGACTTTCTGAGTTAGGTTGTCGCCTTGGTGTTCTGTCAAGGGGTGTGATCATGGATGTAATATGTCCAAAGAGAATGATGCATAATTAAGGTGTGTGCTGCCAAACTACTTGAGTATATCTATATCTATGTTATTAGATAGATGACCAGAGATTTTTAGTAAGTTTTTGCTATTTTACTTTGGTGTTGTGTCAATTTTGATACGTAGACAATAGGAACTACGACAGTAAAAGTTAGACAGCTAGTCCCGATAAAAACTAACTGCGTCTGTCTCAGAAAGACAGACATCTAGCTTAGATTACTCAGTGCTGCCGTCGGCTGAATACACCAATTATACACTCCTGCCGTCAGTATTAACTTTAATTTATATGATAATATAATTTCATACGTACAAACTTCGAGTATAATGATAGATGAATAAAAAACTATGAATAGTTTGGTTATAAATCTCAAGACGTGAGTCACATTTTAAGGAGTAATTTTTTAGGACATCATCCTAGGTGCTTATTAATTGTTCACACTAAGTATTGTGTTTGTTTAACCTTGTAATTTTGGTAGAAAAGAAACAATATTAAAATAAATAGAAATATAAATTACGCTACGTTTTTTTATATTATTTTATATAATCATGATCGTATAACAAAAAGTGTTAACCCAGAAAGCCTCTGCTATTAGCCTGGCTTAGAAATGGCTAGTAAAAAATGACCTATAGTTTTTTAAGAAAGTACCTAAGTAGAGAAAACACAAAGAAAGCGATATCAAGTTTCGTTTACACTGAGCAGTACTTGAACTAAAATATTCTTATATAAGAATGCGAAGTTTAGAAGAAAACTCAACATTTTCCGCTACTAGGAGTTTTCCTAGTTAAACATATTTTACTTTTCGACTTAAAAGTTTCTGACAAAACATTTCCGTTTTATATAAAAGTAACTCTCTTTTCCGAACCTTTATCCCATGTCTATTTGGGGTCGGTTTTCAGTTTTAACCAGATTTGGCGGAATGTCAGTATTTTACGTAAAGCGACTGCCATCAGACCTCCACAACCCTGAGAGGGCTATACGACATTCTTGGTTAAACTGAATGTTAGACTTTTGAGGGCTCTAACTACCCGTAACGACTGTCGATGATGTTAGTTTTATATAAAAGTAACAATAACTTAAAATTATTCAAACTATTTTTTGTATCCGGAACAGGTTGCATGTTATTTCTATTACATCCATAATAAAAATTAGGGACCATTTTGTTAAAAAATTTACAATCAAAAGTTAAAATCTTAAAAATAATATCAATCTTCTTTGATCAGAGTCGTTTAATTGTTAACACGGTCATAGTTGTCATTAAACATTTATCTTTCATCCGAACGTTTCCGGGCCGTTTGTGTTTCAAAAGATAAAAGATATACTTCGTTTAAATAAAGATGGACGGTGCTCTACAACAATAGAAGATTCTTTAGCTTTATTATGTCTCTGATTTTAAATGGCGAATTAATTTTCTTTTCGTGTACTTGTTTTTTATTCAACGGTAAAAAAAACCCAAAACAAGCCATGTGAAATCTATAAATGTGTGTTGTACACGATGTACCAGTATTTACTTCGCTCAAGTGGCATGTAATAGGTAGTTGATTTGCCAACTGACCGCACACGTGGGGGTAATTTATAGTCTTCCCATTCAACACCAGCCCATTAAGCAATTAATACAGGAATTCAATTAAATCAACCATTGAACAAACAGCTTCGATTACTGTTCAACTCATTTAATTCTGTTTTTCGTTCTTTTTTCACTTCATTTCCTGGTGGTTTCTTGTGTAATAAATTAAATTTGTTGTGAATGAAATGTTGTTTGTAAATTATGTGTTCTTAGTTCGTTTATTTTCAAGATTATTCTAAAAAGCTTTTGATATCTGTGTAATTGTATTCTTAAATTGAAACTCTAAAATTCCAACCCCTCCCAAAATCATGTAAATTAATCCACATTAGAGATTCCTTTTTTCCTATATCGTATAGGAAAAAAGGAAGCCTTTCCGAAAACGCAGCGATTTGTCGTAGTTTACTGAGTAGCAAATTCGCATCACGCTATTTCGTAGTTTTATGTTTTGCCTAAATTACTTACACTTTTTATTTGTTGTATAAATAATAACTATATGGTGCGGTTTTCACCGTTTTTCCGAAAACATCAAGGTTAATAAAAAGCTTTTTTTTTCAAAGAAAAGTAGCATGACCAATGTAATAAATACCATAACTTACACAATTGTATATGTATTTCTAAATAATCAAACTACAATTTACTGTTTGAATAAAGTAAACCAATAAAGAAAAAACTGCGAACAGTTTAAGCCCAAGTTGTGAATTGTTTTTGGACATGTTACCACTAAACTGTGTATGGAATTCGTGAGTAAATAGTTTGAGCGCCATTTAGCAGACACGTAGGGCTGCCAACTTTAATACATACTTATATCTTTTTGAGAAAAATACATTGATATAATAGTCTATATTCTTTGTTTGAAATTACACTAGATAATAAAAGAAAATAAGAAGTCATGTTTTAAAAACAAGTACCTATAATTTAAGTAATTGTGCGCTAATTAGCTCGATTTAAGAATACCTTAGCACCTCTTGACGTATTTCTTTTGCTTATAGTAATAGCATTAATTGATATATTAATAAAATCTAAGGTTGTAGGAACTTAATAGCTGTACTCGAAAATGATGTGAGATATTTTCGGATGGTTTCCTATGAGTTAAAATGGCGCAATGGGAAATTTGAGATGATGAATATGAACTAATATGAAGTATTGTTAATTGTTTTTTAATAGTTATGACTGTTCAAGATAATATAACAAGTAATTCTAGAGTAATTTAAATATCGTTAGAAGAATATGGTTATTTTTGTATGCCAAAACAAGAATAAATCGAGTTATAATAAGATAATAATATGATATTTGATACAGTATCTATGAGACTCGCGAAATCGAAACTCATCTAGAACTTGGTATATGATCCACTAGTAACTACCAAAGATAAAAATGCTATGGTAAGTGTTTTAGGGGTAGCAAATTAAATAGGCTGCAACATATTGGCTTAGCGTACACCTACGTTACACTGTTTTGTCCCCAAATATTGTCAATTGACATACTTAGTTGTTTTTATTTATCATTAAAAAGTAAATATATACATAATCTAGCGATTAAAGAATTAAGAAATAAGTTTACAAACAATGAGACAAATATTTTAAATACTGTTTGTATGAATAAAATGACAGCATACAGTTTCTTTGATACTTTTTTACAAAGGGCGTAAGATAAGACATTATAATACTTACTAATGAGGTTTAATAATGAGGCTCTACTGTAATACAATTTTTATCAAACTTTATCACACACGATCGATTGACTAACAAAACAACATAATTAAATACTAATCGAACGTTACATAAGTTAGGCTTTGATTGTGTAATATAGACCATTATTTTGTGAAGCAATAGTTAAAGAGGACATTGAATGAATACGTTATTTTATATACATAATGCACAGTCCCAAGATAATTAATAGCATTTATATTCACACGCCTCTCTCACGCTATTATTTCTTATAATAATATTTTAGTTATAAAGGTATATTATTTTGTTATTAAAATAGACAATCAATCGTCTGTGGGAATTGAATAGAAATAGAGAAAAAGAATTGTCTGGTATATCCTGTTTGAACTTTGGGACAAAAAATTAAAACTATAGTAAGTTATCCAATAGTTATGAAAATGTATTTAGTTAATAAATTTTCATTTTCCGTACTTCAGAAAGTACGCCATCAATCCCGGTTGTTGACAGCCATTACGGTTAGTTAGAGCCTTCAAAAGCCTAAAAGCAGAGGCCCAATTAATTAGAGAGGTCTAATTGCAGAAAACATACCAGTTACAAGCACTTCTAAGGATATAAAAAAGGGAATTATCTTCGTTCTTTATCCAAAAAGACTTAGTGTAAAAAAATTGCGAAGCGTAAAATAAGTGTCAAATATACACGAAATTTTATAGGTATTAATTAATACGATATATCAACTATTTTTATTTTTTGTTGCGATGTTGCCAGCCCTATTCAATAAACGGGCGCTCCCACACATTCCAGTACTGACATACATACAAAACACGACACAAGGAGTTAGAAGGTAATATTTTTATACCTTAATCGTAGCCCAATACGTGCCGTTATCTCTTTAAACGGATACCTTTATTGTATGAAAATATTCAGGTTAATTCTATGTTTAATCTGTCGTTGCTAAAACTGGCATAGATTAGTTTTCTTAACAGTTAATAAGGAGCAAAAAACTTGAACTCATATTTATGTTTCTTTGCTATATATTTCTCTACACCTATACCAATATTTTGTCGTTGTTTGGCTAATAAAGTCGGTTTTTAGTTTACTTTTCTTTCATAAACGTGGCCAAAAATTGCCCACCGGGTTACATGAAGTGTACATAATAAAAACTGTATGTAACGAAGAGCTTTAGAAGCCTATTATGCCTTTGCATTTAGAAGTACTTCTCTCTTCAATATTACCACCATTTTTGCGATTGCCAGATGTTCATTAGTCATTACCAGTACCTAATACTTACGGTATTCAATGTCGTAATGTTGTCGGTTTGTCTGTCGTGCCACATACCCTATAATGATACTATGGCAAACTATTGTTACGACAAGCAATAACGCAATATCTGAAATTGATACCGATTCGGAAACGTAAATGGTACATTTAGAACGATAATTTGGTTCTAGTTAATGTTCGAATCTGTTTCAGTATTCAGCGACGAATTTCATTTACCTATGAAGCGCTATATTTCATTTATGAATAGGATTTCCCGAGCTTGAACTTAATTAATAAATCCATACTCAATATGATAAAGGACGGAGTTTCATTGTTTGAATGCGTTAATCTCAGAAATTACTATTCCGATTTAAATTAATGTTTTTGCTCCGTTTTTTGAAGAAGGTACCTAAATATATACATTTTTACATGACATGCTTGCTGTGTGTGCCTACCAGTTCAGGCTATATCCTGTCAGTCTACATAATATGTAGATTATTTAGAGATAATTCAGAACACGTCTCATATTTTTAAGTAACTGTGTGATAAATCCAAATATTCCTAGTAATATTTAACACGTTTAGTAACAATAACAATGAATGTCTGTTAATGACACAAACAGTTACGATGGCATCTCTATCTGTGGATCTGCGATTGAATCTACATAATAACATAACTGAGGTCCGTGGGACGGTGTGGTATGGAGCCAAGGACGGGTGACAATGACTTTATGTCTCAGACAATAATTGCAGTGGAATAATGATACGAATATCTTTGTACACATCATATTTAGTAAGTTATTTTTGTCACAATGACTGTAGTTATTTTTTTCATTTGACTTTATAGTGCTTTTAGAACAACGGATGGGATTCACATACATACAAGTTAACCAGTAATTGATCTAGTATTCTACATTTAAACATTGGTATTTTTTTACAGGTCCCAGATATTTCTGCGGGAACAAAAGCGGTTAACAAACTTTTGTTGAAACCAAAAGATTATCCTTAAAACTAGAACAACGAGTTATCTAATCTACAAAATCTAATACGTTATTACATCTTTAAAAATGAAGTGTCTGTTATTATGTAAAAAGACCGGTTTTGACATTATGTAAAACTAAATTCATCGGTCAAAATGAACTAAATCTACAATTTTGACAATTATAATGTCTTTTTTGATTATTGGACTTGATTGATGAGACTTTTATTGACAACAGTCCTTTATCCTTATACCTTTAAGCCCAAAATTTCCTCAGAATGTTCTCAAACAAAACAAAATCCGCGAGGCATAGCTGGAATATAACAATAACGTTCAAATTACCCACATGTTAGTTACACGTGGGCGTGTTGCTGTTATTACACCTCCACACTACATTTTATACAAGTTTTTGTTCCGAACAATGACTTCTCAGTGTACGCTCTTAATTATAGTTTTCGGTTCTACTTTACGTTCGTTCATTCCAAACGTGCCGGTTAAAATTAGACGATTGTATTACCGAAGGTTGTTCTTATGAAACTTTAAAACTCGCTTAACATAATGCACTGCAATATCTTTCTAAAATCTAGAAAAAACTTGTTACAATAACGTTGTATCATTAACAACGTTGTCTCTGTGCGTAAACGGATATTAAAAGACAGATCAATCTTAGATATTGTAAAGGAAGTTATAGTTGTGTAACATGAAGATGTGCTAAGAAGAAATATGCGGAAACTCATTATTTCTTTAGGTTATTAAAACACTGTACCTAATGCGTTTACAAATGTTAAAAAGGGGCTTCTTCCAAACTGATCACAGTCAATTGATTCATTGCCTAAGTTTCATTAACGGCTCAATCGGTTTTAATTTTTGTTTTATAAATCTAACTTTTCATAGTCACAAAAGAAAAAATGGAACTGTGAATTAATTGGTTTTACTTCAATACGTAAATCAAATAAGTCAATGTAAACTAAACAGTTATTATTGCTTTACTTAACGGAAATTTTCTTCTAGTAAAATAGCTGTGTAAAGAGTAATGTTTATAGAAAAAGAGTATGGTACTTTTATACCTTCTAAAAATACATTTTCTGTTGAAACTGACCAAAGCAGGTCCTAGCGAGTAACGTTCCATTAGAAAGTGGTTTTCCAAGTAGAAAACTCTTCCACTTTTCTTCGTTTTGGTCGCGTCACGGAACGTCGCGTTCCGCTGTACATGTCACCAATCGCCACTTGTATCACGGTGAGGAAATCAGACGTTGCGTGTTCGATTGCCTTTTCCTGCATTACTACTTAAATTACTATAATATTATAATAGTTTTTATATTTATAATTACGGAAACTATTTATTGATTTCCCTTTTTGTGGTTTGTTTGTTTGTTTCAATGGTTGTGTTTTATTTGTTTGTTTACACTTAAGTTACAATCTATTCTTGTGTAAATATTTACTAATAAACGTTTGCATTGCACAGGCACCAAGACTATTGAACCGATTTTTGGAAAAGTTCAGAATTTACACGAGGTGAAAGAGCATGTCGCTGCTAGTGTGTACATAATGTACTTATATGTAACAAGTTACAATCTAATCTTGCGCAATTAGAAATTACTAAAACATAACAGCGATATTCGATATAATAACTGTTTTAACTATAATTAAAAAAAAAATGAACTTAACAACCAAATACAGCCTGGGGGTATACAACCTATGTTTGGCAACCTCAAAATACTGGGGCCATTGAAATTTGAACGAACAGGTTTCGGTATAACGAGGCACAAGTGAAATGCCAGCACATGAATGCCAGTATGTTTGTTGCCGCTTGTAAATCATGAACACATTATTGTGTATTACGAAACTCTAAAGGCTGGTCGTAAGTAGTAGTCCGATAAACAGCAATTTTCTGTCATGTACGCCACGACAAACATGTAATAGAGTTAATCGGGGTATTAAACAATTTGTTCCATTTGAACGGCATTGCTTACTTGAGGGGTATTGTGTATTTATTGGGCGATTGCCGTATTATGGAGTAATATGAAATTATTGTTTGGAATCAAACTTTTATTGTTAGCTCCTGTATGTATTGTTAACCATTGTGATATCGTAAAATGTACATATATTGATAAAATTTTGACATTTGAAGGAAAAAAACAAATGCTTTGCTTTTTATATTGATGTAAAAAAACAGACGTTAGTATTGTTTCCAAAATTTTAGTTTTGCTCTTTCATAAACGTCTTTTTACCACTTCTTTCAAATTCTTTCCCAATTTTATCAGCTCTATCTTTATTATTCAATGTGTTACTAGTTTATTATAAAATATCGTTGTTTGTAAATATCAAAAGCTCGCAAACGCTAGTGATGAAACACGTTCTATAAAGGTCTGTTCCAAGTAGGTCATTTGATGCGTCTAATGTTTACTAACTGATATTTAAACGTTCAATTGCAATTAATAAACCTCGATTGGTGTTTATTTTTTGTAATGTTTGAACTGAATGTGTTTGAGCTGTTTGAGAAGTTTCTTCATCGGGAGCTAATCTGATATTTGGCTTATAAACATTCTTTTTGCTTATTGAGCCTTTGAGGCTGCTCATGAGGAAGAAATTAACTGACCACTACGAAATTTCGGACACGCGTTAGCCTCAGGATATTCTTAAGGTACGTTTTATTTAAAAAAAATCCATAAGATATATAAAAAATCCGACTACATATCAAAACCCAGTGAAATCACAGCCAATTTGCACAGATAATACTTAAATCCTTATTAAAAACTGTAACGACTGACCGAAAGGTCAAAGGCACCTAAGTTAATCAAGAAAACTTTATTATAAAAACTGGGATGATTGTCCTAAAACAAAGGCCACTTACAAAACCGCTAACCATATCCACAAATACCAAATACTCTAAAACAAAGAGTTTTTTATATGGCACCTTGTTGAGTATGCGGTTGATTGTAAACACATCTACCAATTTCGATGTCCGGCGTTTGTCGTGTGTTAGCAGAATGGAAACGAATCATATTGCTATTCATAACATCGCCGGCAGGAGGTCGGCCGCATGCCACCGATCCACAGATTACTAAATAGACCGAACGAAGAAGGTCGCTCGTTATTAATTCATAACCTCATGGAAAACGGCGGTAAACGTTGGTTGTCGGCAGGGTGAATATACGATTCTATTAGTGTGTTAATAATACATTGTGATGGGTTGTTTACAAATATTTTGATTTCTAGATATGTTTGGATCGCTTGTTCATAGTGACATATTGTCTAATTAACAATAAGCGTTTAGTTTTGGTTTGTCAGTTGAAAATGCTGTTTGTTATTTTGTGTTTTCTTTACAGTACACATATTACGAGAATTAAGTAAGATTCCATTGATCAATGCCGTCAAATCTTAAACCTTTTTGAAAAAGAAACTGATGTACACGAAATTCCCAACATTTTTTTATAAAGTGACGATAAAAAATCTTCAGCATGTTTAAGATGCTTCACAAATTCTGATTCTACGATTACCCGCGATTTTCCTCAAATCCCCACTTATGTTGGAAAACGCCAACAAAAGAGGGGACTTCCGATAAGTTCCTATCCTTTCCGATAAGCTATTCTCTTGATATGATTGTAAAATATTAAATTTTACCGAAATTTTAGTGTGACAGATTTTTTTAACTTACATCGACTCACTACAGTTTCATAAACTTCTCAATTTTGTATTGATTAAGAAGTTAATTAGTTAGTTTATTTTCAAAATAAAATTGAAAACTCCTACTTCTTATAAAGACCCGCTTTTGTATATCTAATTAACATAAAGTTGAAGAATGGCATATCATTACAATAAATATTTAGTCCGAATCCAAACTAAAGTGTCAAAATTATGCATGAATTTCTCAATGAAATATGTTTTCATAGTTAATTGTAAAATATTACGCTGTTATGAGTATTTATGTGTCGTAACTAGCTCATGTCTAAGATAATATTCAAGTTAATAACCCAAGGATTTCTTGTTAGTAATTTAGACTAATAAGATGAACTATTAGTTTTAGTACTGATTACAGACTTAGATTCGTAAAAACTGTTTTTGTGCTTAATAAGTGTACATATTTCACTTAGCCTATTACGCCAGATACCATTATATTTATTCTTTGCAAAATATCACGTCTATCCGTTATATTTGTGTTGTTCTTGCGTGAAAGAAGGACAAACCAACAAACACTTTCGAATTTAATATTATTAAAACAAACTAAAATTTCACAATTTAGAACTTACCAATTTTTCTTGACAACTGTAAAAAGCTGCCTAATAAATATAAATTACATAAATAATTACAAAATAACTGTATATTTATTGCGTAAATATTGTGAATTACAAACGTATAGTGTGTGTTAACTCTTCGTGTTGCGCAAACATGTTTTAACCAGCAATTAGATTGTACTGTATCCGTTAACCGTTAATTGATGTACTTCTTAATTATTAGGTATTAAAACAAATTACCACTAAATCGACGTTAGTTTAGAAACTGGGTATTCTTTAAAATAATAATGATCAATATAACGTTTGAATTGAACGAATCACTTCAATCGTCCCATAATCCCATTATAGGAGTGCTACAAAATCAAATCGACTGTCAGGCGATATCATTCGTCGATTGTTTCGTTGTTTATCGGTATCGATACCATACTCATGTCAATCGAAAATTTTCTAAGAAATTAAATACGAACATTAACTAAATAATAAGTACTTTTATAAAATTAACGATAACAAAAAATGTTATAAACATGTTTTTGTTTCAATTGGTATTCATGTGGAGCTCAAAGGAAAAACCTTACAATTTAATTTTCTAGAACGATCGTCCTTTGAAATCTCTAGAGGTATAAAGAACAATCATTCTTCAAATTTCAACCAGATTTATGTGTTGAATTATTTAAATACAAGTAACATTATTCAAATATATAGAAACAAGTTTACCGGTTACATAAAGTTAATAAAGAAATACATACTTCAACTAAGTTGACCTTCCAAGCGTGGCCAGTCAAGGCTAGGGTAGGTAGGTACAGATAAAATGACGCCACGCTATTTGTTCGGTGTTTTGCAGGACAAAAAGAACTCATTATGTAGCACTAAACACCTAGAAGATGGATTACGGCCAGTTAAATCATACCCAATTTAAAATCGGAACAAAAAATTTGACGTAAATTGCTTGTAAAATGGCTTCATCTGCTGAATGTTGAATGGGAATTCATTGCCTCTTATTTATCGGAAGGAGCGACAAGAATTCTCCTATTGTAAGAGGCCTATGTTCCGCAGTGAATGGGAGCAGAAACTCTATTCACGTAATAGAACTTGCGATGTGGTAGCATCTTCAACGTAACGCTTGAAGAGATTGCAAAATGGGCAATAGGTATAACTAGATAGTATGTAAGTACTTGATTACTACAATCTAAACTCAGTAGTAAACAACATGTATTATTAAAGAAAAATCAGGTTTCTATTTATAGGAGTAGGTATAATTTGAAAATTTGTTAGTTCGTTGTTGAAACTACTTTAGGAACGAGGGTGGAAATGTTTGTGTAAAACCTTATAGTTAATAAATTAAGCAATGTTGCCTTGTTAATGAAATGCGATAATTCAAAATAAGAAAATACGTTTTATATAATAAAAATATGCAAAAGTTATTACATCATAAACCTAATATAGATATATAAAAGACGTTGGAAACAAATCGTTTTTCACATTCCCGTAGACGGATACCAAGAACGAGTACCTTTCAAAGACCTTTATTTATGTATATTTCTTTCATAGATTCAATTATGTATGCATTGAATTATCTCGCTTCCAGAAAGGGTAAAGGAAGGCCTGACTCACTTGTAACTTATAAATAAACTTGATATTTTATTCAAATGATTCAATGGCGTCATAGCAGTCATAGCAATAGGAATGATGTCTTTTATTTTGATGTACATATTTCTTTATTTTGATATAGTAGCGGCGTCTCGCGATTTCACCCGCGTAGTTCCCGTTCCCGTTCCCGAATACAGGGATAAAAGCCTATGTCACGCACGACTAAATTAGCTTTCCATGAGAGAAAGAATTTTTGAAATCGGTTCAGTAGATCCCGAGATTACCCCTTACAATTTAACAAACACACAAACTTTACTTCTTTATAATATTAATATAGATTAGTAAAAGTATATCTTTTTTAGTAAAACCTATAATATAAGTTTATGAGAAATTTAACTCAAAAATGCATATTAAACATAGACGTTACGCGTTGTTATTTATTTAGCTTGTACAAAATAAACGACTTTATTTCATTTTTAATTTCAAAGTAAACATTTAAATAATAATTATTATTGATAACCTTGACTACAAAAGGTGCTAATTAAACTTTTTGGTCTATTAAAAATGTTGTCATTGAATAAAAGGCACGTATCGCGAACGTATGCAATGAATGGAGATAATAATAATGTGCATTTCCTTTGTTATTTCCGCATTAGAATTGGTTTTTAGTAAAATTAATTACAATAAAATATCGTTCAATTTAAGTCTATTTAAAAGTCTGATTTGACTTATAAGGCATTTCTAAAATCGATTGCAAAGTTCTCTCTCAAGCATATTTTAGCAAAATACTATAGGAAAAGACCTGGTTGACGATATTAATTCTGTTAGGATAATAGCCGTAACTACCCCTTAAAAGTATATCTAGAAGAATATTGTGATATTAATATTTATTTGGAAAATACTCGTAGTACAGCCGCCGGCATATGTGTGTGACATGTACCGCAAATAAAATATTTAATCAAGTATTTTGGATATTTCAGTTGGTTTCTTTAAATTAGTTCTTCGTAACTCGTCTGTTTCGTTTGCATAGGTATGCAAGGTAACAACTGCTTACCATACGTAAGGTGCAACAAAATAAATATATTACATAAAGCGTTAAATAGCATGCGTTTACGGAAGGAGAACGATTGCGATCTTTTGGCTTTCCTTTGATCAAATAACTGCTTTGGAATGTATTCAAATCATAGTTGCACAACGTTCTAGAATGAAATGTACGATGAATTCAGTATTTCCTTCATACTTGGCCTTACTCAGTGTTAATTCAATTTAAGTTGTTTATTTAATAGTGCTCTAACAAAAATAAATACATATGTAAGTTTTTAAAAGAAGTATTACACGCAAACCTTCCACTATCATCATCCTTATGAATACCATTTTATTATAGGGGTTGTATGACCTCTACGTCTATTATCAGACGATTCAAGTAGTGTTGATGACATAAGCATGTTGGTCTCTATGGTTCGAGAAAAGCAGACAGCTACAATTCTCCTTAGGATTCATAACTCTTAAAAGGAAAATTCAGAAAAAAACACGTTTCATTTTGTGTAATAATATGTTTTTGTAACCTATTAATCTCTGAAGACAAATAAATATGTACAACAATTTGTACCTGTTGTGTTATAGTAGAAGCTACGTGTCCTCACCTCAAGTGCCTATCATAATGACATCACGTACCATCGAATGTCGCTGTGTCGCAAAACTATTCCACTTTCTTATTCAACAGTTTTTATATTCTGGCTACATTTAGAAGTATAATGGATATTAAAAATTTCCGTCTTTTAACAACAACAATAAATGACTTTTAGAGAAAGATTTATTGATCATAAGCTTCCCTTGCTATCTACTACTTGTCTCATAATATTTGTTAATATTTTTTGTTTCTCTAGATTTTACAAAAACAAGAACTAATTGCAGATTCACTTTGATAAGCCGTCAATTACAAGATTGTGTAATTAGTAACAAGAACAGAGTAAAACTCAAAACATCTTCAAATTGTGAAACGTGTTGAGTACACGAATCTGCCAAATGCTCTTTTTGTGGATTACGTTTGAGTGACCTTGATGAGCCAACAATTAAACTACATCAAAGTTCGCACGGCACTGAGCACTCGGAGGCATCTTAGTAGTTCATTCACATCACCAGACTGCTCTTGATTTTGAACTTCTGACCTTTGCCTTACCTACTGTTTATGTAATTAACTTCATGATATTGTTTGTGGTAGGTACTTCAATACTCCCAAGATAGTAAAGTTTAACGACTGATATAATGTCATTAAAATTGGGTTCAACATTGTTAATGGTCTCGTAACTGCTGTTTAAAATTTGGAATACGCAAACGTAACCTGGTTTTCATGTTTTATTGTTATTAAACTGTTTGTTGGAACCTAGTTAAGGTTCAAATGAACCGAACAAAGAACAAAGATCGTGTAACAATTAATAGCATTAGCGGGGCGTCCGGCGGTATTGGCCACGAGTAACATAAGTAGGTACTAATGCCAAGTATTACTGGTAGCTGATACTCGTACTTATTGTCAAGCGAGGCACGACAAACGGATGGATACATTTGAAACGGACTTAACGGGACTTGGCGCAAGTTATCGAACTTTTGATGTTAGAAATAGATTGAATATAAAGTCTATAGGTACTACACTATGAATAGTATTGGACTTGTAATTTGTATCAATGTATTACAACCGTAAAAATATGTTAGAATGGAAGTTAAACTTAAAAACTGATTTAAAAATTAGGAACAGATATTCCTAATAATCAGGTACAGCACTTTGTATCCCAAAATTTCTGTAATAGACCTATGAAATTTCCCTTTGTCTAAATTCTTAAGAAAATTACTTACTTGAAATGTTTGAAGCATTTAAAAACTTAGTTACCTATTTTACCGCTTGTAGCTTTACTCAAGTGTCACAGAAGAACAAGTACCAACATTTGTAACGTTTAATGCCCTATTGGGGTCAGAGGCGTTGTTTTAAGTCTTACAACTGCACGCACGATTGGAACAAACTGTTCTGTTTTTATTTTACGTAAGTATTTACAGGGCAAAGTGTTTCATTACAAACTAAATAATGTGAAAGCGTTTCTTTTGGTTTGGAAAGCATTGCACGGATAACACCGTAACTACATCCTACATTCTTATTAGGTTTAGAGTATTTTATAATCCGTGGTAAAACCTTTTTGTTTTGTACTTTTAGGTGTTGGCTTGTTAGTATAGCAAGTTGATGCTAAGTATGTTTTATTAGAACTTGATACATGATTCAGATTATAAAGTGGTCTTCGTGGCAGATTGCCAAACAAAGAGTGACTTCAATTTCCATGTGGAGTAATTATTTTTGCCTCTAAATATAATTAATAAGAGAAAACAATTAATTAGAAGGTAGGTACGAAATATTAATTATTCCAGAGTCAAAGTAATCAACTTTTATTAAATAACTTTCAAAGCTATTATCGACGCCACAAGAATAACACTCATCACAGCGGGAGCCAAGTAATATAAATAAAGATACAATCATAAACGATAGGTGAAATGCATGCTTCAAAAAGAAATGCAGTGGTAATAAAATATTTGAAATAACTCTCTCTCAATTGCCGCATAAAAATGTTGAATAGTCTGTAACAAGCATGAGCAACGATTATATGATTTGTACGCTTAATTTTAATCCACGAAACTAGTAAAAGTGTAAACATTGTTATTAAGATAACACGATTTGAAGTCGATTTTTCGATATAAAAGAGGTTTGTATCTGTCTCTGTTTGTAGCCTCGTAACTTGCAAATGAATGAACCGATTTTGATTTAGTTTTTTTTCATTTGATTGAATTTATTATTGAGAATGTTTAGCGATGATTCAAGACAAATGTATGGGGCTTTATTTTCGATCTACTGTGAGTATACATTTGATCAAAAGGAATTAGAAAGTATATAGCTGAGATTCCGGTTATAACAATCCTTACTATCCTTACTAATTGCTTTACTAATATTATAAATGCAAAAGTAACTCTGTCTGTCTGTTACCTTTTCACGGCTAAACTACTGAACCGAATGACTTGAAATTTGGTACAGGGGTAGCTTATGGTCCGGGAAAGGACATAGACTCTTATCCCGAAATTCCTACGAGATTGGGAACTACGTGGGTGAAACCGCGAGGCACAGCTAGTATTAAATATTTTCTACTTCCTCCTTCCTAGTATACTAATAGACCGTTAATGAGAGGACTTTACATATACTTAAGTAAGTATGTAGTAATAATTGGAAGTATCTATTTAGTTTCGTGAGTAAAACTCATTAATTAGGTTTTCTTTTGAAGAATCTAGTTAATTTTGATTGAGATTAACTTGTTTGCGCAGTAATTATATTAATT
Source organism: Timandra comae (assembly GCA_958496195.1). Classification (NCBI taxonomy): domain Eukaryota; kingdom Metazoa; phylum Arthropoda; class Insecta; order Lepidoptera; family Geometridae; genus Timandra; species Timandra comae. The sequence goes on from OY292367.1 coordinate 5,640,521, forward strand.
ACAGTGAAAGTGGATGTAATAAAAATAAATGTTAAGTGCAATGAAAAATCTAGAAAAGCTGGCATTTTTATATAATCACTAGTAGCTCCCCGCGGTTTCACCCGCGTAGTTCCCGTTCCCGTGGGATTACGGGGAAAAAATATAGCCTATGTCACGCACTGATAAATAAGCTTTCCATTAGTGAAAGAATTTTTGAAATCGGTCCAGTAGTTTCGGAGCCTATTCATTACAAACAAACAAACAAATCTTTCCTCTTTTAATATTAGTATAGATAATTAGACTTCATCATCATCAACAGCGTGTATTTGTCCACTGCTGGACATAGGCCTCTCCCAACTTGCGCCAATGTAATTAGATTTAATATTAGGTAATATAACCATGAATTCTAATTATTTTTTTAAATCTTTATTAGTGATTTGCCGCTTCCACAAATTGAATAGAAAAAAAACAAAGTCGAATTTGCCCCGGTTATTGGTTAACCGCCCACGCGGGCCCCTACGGCGAATTTTCTTTGCTTTGCACAAAAAATAACTACCTTTAGAAAATCTAAACAGTTTTGTTACAAATGTTCTTTAATTTTTATTTATTCTATTTTGTTAGGGTGTGTCAATGTCGCAGAACAAGTTCTTATTCAAGAAGGTCACATATCAATTACATTTTATATGTTTTTCTTTACATACCTTAAACAAATCAACACCATGACTCATTACTTAAATTATTTACAACAGTAAAATCATGATCATTGTTGTTTAGTTAAAATATCGATGTTAGATTAAATTATTTAATAAAATTGGTATAATAGTCCCAATCCAACTTCAGTTAAAAGTTTATGTTTCTATACCTACCTACCATTGTAAGTTCCATTGGCCAACCAGTATTAAAACATTGTAAAGAATATTATTCGTTAAGTTTATGTATATTCAAACGCACGTTGCATTTGAATGCAGTCCTTCGTTAGTCCATTAAAAGTACACATAAAGCCACTTACTATGCACATGTAGTCCCATTACAAACTAATGACATCATCTCGTCACTTGGGAGTTAATGAACGCTAAATATTACGGTCTTGGTAACGTTATAAAGGTAAACAGCTACTGAGTTATTTCACCTTATCAGTTCTAAGGTTCTGTGTTAATTTAAACTTTATGAATGACGAGCGTGTAACCCTTTTTTTTTTTTTTGACGAGGGGGAATGCATTTAGGCATCCCCGCCGCAAGTGGCGGGGTATGTGGGAATCACCCGCCACCAAGATGGAGTGGTGGCGGTCCTACCCACTAAAACCCCCCGGTGCATCAGCACAGCACATATGTATCGCGGCGACAGGAACTGCATCCGCGCCTTCTGCGCCGCGATTGTGCAAACCCAGTGAATGGGTCTCATCTCGGGTATCTGGTGTACCCTGGGGGCGAAGGTGTTTGTCACCCCCGATTCTGTGGTGTGGCGCGCAGAAACATGCGCCTCATCTCTGAGGCCTATGTGGCGACAGTGGACTCTTGGAGTTCACTGTCGCGGCCAGCATTACGGTGGCTGTAGGGCATGGTAGCCCCTACGCCTCCTGACTCTCCGGCTGCGCAAGGGATCTTGAGAGAGGGACTCGCGTTCCCTCTCAGCAGCCTCCTTTTGCGACATAACAATGTCGCAGAAGCTCTGTACTTCGTACCAGCTGTTCTCGTCACTGACCATGGCCTTGACCACGGTCGGGAGAGATAGGTCGCTTCCAATTGCGCTTGTGAGCGCTGTTCTCTCATTCGCCCAGGCTGGGCACGTCTCGAGTGTGTGCTGCGCAGTGTCTTCCACAGCGTCGCAGTGGTGACACCCCGTCGAAGCCTCCCTTTTGGCGACGTGACACAGATACCTGCCGAAGCAGCCATGCCCCGACAGGATCTGCGTCATACGGAAGGTAAGCACACCTCGGTCTCTCTTCATCCAGTCATCCAGGACCGGACGAATCGCCTCGATGGTGTTGGCGCCGTATCTGGAGAAGGCAAGCTGTCCCTTCCAGTACGTCAGCATCCGGGCCCTCGCCTGGTCCAGGGCCGCATCTACCTCCCTCTGTGGGGGATGTTCACCCCGAAGGCGGAGGTCCGCGCGCCAAAGGTAGACAGACGCTAGGACCTCCGCCTCCAGAGCCCACGGAGGTGTGCCGGACAGTACACAGGCGGCATCGAACGAAATCGTTCGATAACCGCGTACGACACTTATCATCATCGCCCTTTGTGGCCTTCGCAAAAGGGCAGCGGTCTTCTCTTTGAGGGCATTTGCCCATACGGGCGCCCCGTACAATGCCATGGAGCGTACAACGCCGAGATAAAGGCGCCGGCAGCTCTCATTGGGACCTCCTAGGTTGGGCAGAATTTGCCTCATGGCTCCCGCAGTTCTTAAAAGGCGGGGAGCTAGTTCCTCAAAATGTTTGTGGAAACTCCATCGGCTATCCAGTAAGAGACCCAGATATTTAAGGGTCGAGCCGATGGGAATTTCCACACCCCCGATTATGAGAGAAGAGTCTCGAGGTGGCGCTTTTCGCGGCCCATGGAAGCAAATTGCTTCTGTTTTGCTGAGGGCCACCTCTAAGCCTAGCTTGCGTATGCGAGAAACCATGTGAGCGGTTCCCGCCGTCGCCAGCATGCGCACCTCCCTAAAGTTCGCCGCCTTAGCCGCAACCAGCGTGTCGTCCGCGTAACACAGGACATCCACGTTGGGCAGCGTCACCTCACGAAGTACCCAATCGTACCCGATGTTCCACAGGAGTGGCCCGAGGACCGACCCCTGTGGGACACCACACGACATGGGTTTTGTCGCCAGTCCAGTTTTTGTGACGTAAGTCGCTATCCTCTCACGCAGGTACGCAGCAATGATCCGGCGGAGGTAACAGGGCACCCGATGGCATCGGAGCGCCTCCATTATGCACTCCCAGGGCAGGGTGTTAAAGGCGTTGGCAATGTCCAAGGACACCGCCAGAACCACCTCACCCCGGTTTACTGCCCCCTCCGCCAATTGCTTCAGCCTCATTACCGCGTCTATCGTAGACCGCTCTCCGCGGAACCCGTATTGGTTCGAAGCCAGTGGTGGTCCTATTGTCCCTAGGTGGTGATTGAGTCGGGCAGCGATGATACGCTCAAAGAGCTTGCCCGCCTCACTTAGTAGGACTATTGGCCTGTAGGCAGATGGTTGGTCTGCAGGCCTTCCCTCCTTCCGACGAGCGTGTAACCTGCGTTAGCTCCTCTCGTATTGCTCGTGATAATTTATAGCCTACCACAATAAATGGGCTAGATAAACCAGGCCGTACACTGAAGCAGCAAATGTTTCCAGGCAACAAATGTGGCGAGAAACAAATATTGCCCCCATACATTTCCTTACATAGTACGCAAACCGAAGACACGTTTGCTTCTCGACAAATGTATGGGGAAAATTATTGCTTGAACACATTTGCTGTCTAAAAACATTTGTTGTTGGTTAACATTGAAAGAATTTTTGAAAACCAGTGCAGTAGTTCCTAAAATTAGCGCATTCAACCAATGTACAAACAAACTCTTCAGCTTTATAATATTAGTATAGATAAGTGATGGTTTAAAAGGAAAAAAATATAATAATAATAAGAGAGACGTCATTCTTATTATCTAGAGTCAAGCTAAGCTAGCAAGTTTACTATAGATGCTGGGTAACAGATAAAAATATTTAGAAGAGCTTATTGGTTTATGTTTAAAAGATATTATAATATTTTGTGTTAGTATTTTTTAACGTAGATAAATACTAATATATTTATTTTTGTAAAGTACTAATAATAGACAACAGATAAATATAGGTACCGGGATTGTGTTTGTTCACATAGATGTTTGTGGAATGGTAACATAACAATAAGCCTTCAACTACGCCCTGTTCTATTAATTATTCTGTGCCCGTGGTCAAAATGTAAAGAGATAATTTAAAGGTAGAGGTATGTATTTACTCGTAAAACAAAATCCTTGATATTCCTCTGTTTTATAAAGTTTAGAAATTAAATAGAAATGCATAATTATATTGGTGTCAAATTGTAACGAAACGTTCCAATAGCAACACGTTAGAAAGAAAGAAAAGTTTCGTTATAGAAAGCGACGTTTAATATTTATACACTTTCAAAGTATAATATCGGTAACAAAAACAAAAAAATATGATTAATATCGCCAAAGTGACAGGTTTATCACGTCAAACAAAAACTAGACAGCCTTAAAAATGCGTTAGTAAAGCATTATAAATCACCGTTTGTATTGTAGAAGCCGCTAACCAAACACGCGTTTGTGTATATGTAAATTACTTTCTACTGTATTTGGACACCCATTTATCTTCCATCTGGCCTTGTTTGCAGACATTCCAATAATTCGTGCATCCTACTAATTCTCGGCTAGTAATTGATTTTCACGAGCGTAACATAAACCAAGATATAATCTGAGTTTTCATGATATACAGTTGTGTTACACGCTTAAACGTTCCGCATTACTTAATTGGAAAACTGTTAACTGCACCGACATACCGAGTTGCTTCTACATTATAATTGACATCGTAATTATGTCTCAGGAAATATTAGAACACAATTTAAATTACTTTGAAACATTTAATTTATTTTGTGTCATGAATGATTTGATTTGATTTCATATTATAATTATCGCTTACTATGTAACGTGAATATTGTTTACAAACCATGAAAATAAAAAATGCATTATTTGTTTTTTATTTGTTAGCTTTTACGTGGTTAGTTAATCGAACTTTACGAAATACATTCACGAACTCACAATTAAATATAGACTTATTGTTCCAAATTTCTCATAGAATCAACACAAAAGAAATTGGAAATATGCGGGTCAAATCGCAATACCTAGTATTTACTAGGTACTCATTACAAAAAATATCCGCGAAATGATAATTGTAAACATATTTACTTCCTTAAAATTGAGTAAATATTTTTGGATCAGTTATTTGCGGAATAAGACATAAACAACACTTTAAACGAGTTGGATAATTAACGTAATTTATAACAAAATCATTGAAATACTAACCTTCCATTAGAGAGTAAAACAATTTATTTCGGTAAGACCTCGAATGCCTTCGTTAGTAGAGCTTGAGATATACGCAATATAATAAAACATTTATTAGTGTTTTAGGAACTGAAAACTAGAATACAATAAATAGGAAAACATAGATAAAATATTAGGATTATGTACCATATCATGTCTATAAAATTTAAGAAGCAGTCCGCAGGTAATGAAGTTTATAAAATCGGCCTGTAATTACCCAAAGCAGGAAGGCAAAAATGGGCAAAAATCTCCCTTGAAGAATAATATTCGTACAAAGGATGATAGAATAGGCGTCAAGAGCGAAGAAATAAAATAATTTAAAAATCGTTTAAGAAAGATAAACTAAAAAAAAGTAATATAATACCATCAGCTTGATGATTCGACATCTTATAAGACCAACGAATGCAATTTTATATACATTAACATACATTGTGCTGAATTAAATGTATTCGTTCAAAGCGAGTGATTATTTATTTTTATCTCATGTCTGGTGGTAACAGATGTTTGTGTAACAGTTTCAAATGAGAATTAAATAAACAATCAAAAGAGATGAATCATTGATATTGATGAATACTTTAAATACTTATATAGTAATAATATTTGGAAATGTTTAGTGTGTAAGATGGGATGTAAAAGTTAAATACGAAAGAAGAACGTATTTTTTTTCTATTGATTATTATCAATCTCTATATAATTATAAAAATGAATCCCTATTTCCCTTGGTCACGGCATAACGGCTAAACTACTGAACCGCTTAACTTAAAATATGTATGTACTGTACTACACAGGGATAGCTTATGGTTCGTGGTTCGTGGAAGGACATAGGCTATGTTTTATCCCAAAACTTCCACAGGATCGAGAACAATGCAGGTCAATTATAACTATATGTGCCACACCACACAGTGTCCACCCGTAAACAATTTGATTCTGTAGGAATATCAAATAAATAGGATGTGGAATAATTTTAATCCGAGTATAATATTTGTGAACCTTTAATAGTTACTAATCTGGGGCCTAAGTCTGGAATTTGACATTATTGGTCAGACAATATGTTGATATTGAGGCACCATAACGAGAGTGTCAGAATTTGGTATTCTGCTAAAATTTATTGATATGGCTATGGTGTCTCAGTGGTCTTTGTTGCATATAAAATTTTTGACAAATAAACGTCAGAATAATGTTTCCATGACAACCATCTAAGTTTTATGGAGCTATTGAGTCAGCGGAATAGATGTCACTAAGAGAATACCAAAATGACAACAAATGCCAAAAAACGTCCATAATGTTGATATTAAAACACATTTGAGTAGCATTATCACACCTTAATAGTTTAGAGAATCAGGGCCCTGTTCAACCGTTTTTGAGTGACTGACCACAAACATACAAACTTTCACATTTACATAATATTAGTGCGATAGTGTTTGACTACTTAACAGATCAACCAAAAAGAATCAACTCATCATAATAAGGAACGTGCCAAACGTGCTTGAACAACAGATTTCAAACATTGGAGTGATCATCCATAATATTGCGAAGCGCGATCAATGTGCCGTGAAATCATTCGGATGATGGTCGAATCTTAAAATGATGTAATTGACTACATAACTGTCTTTAACTGTTCCGAATAGAATTTGAATCTACTTATTATTAAATTGTGCTTCTGATATAAGGATTCAATCCAACATCATTCCACGTTATCCTACTAATATTATAGAGCCGAATGTTTGTGAGTGTGGATGTTTAGATGTGTGGATGTTTGTTCCTCTTTCACGCAAAAACTACTGAATGGATTTTAATGAAATTTGGTACAGATGTTCCTCATACCTAGGAATAACACATAGAATCTTTTTATCCTAAAATTACCACGGGATAAGGTTCCACGCGAGTAAAACCGTGGGGCACAGCTAGTGTACGAGTATAATATTTGTAGAATTTTGATAGGTATTTTAGTTTAATTTCAAAGTAAATCTAAAAAATCTCTGCAAACCAACCAGCTCAAAGTACATGTATTTCAACAAATTGATGCCAAATCCATTTCCAGCTCTAATTACGAACCAAACAATATAATATCTAACATTATTAATTACACCTGAGTTCGTGTAACCGCATGTAGGCCGATCGGCATCCGCGCTCGCGTGAAATCGACTCGGCAAACAGATTTGATTGCGATGCAAATCCACGACGGGTATGCGAGTGAAAACACCGCATGTTTACATAAATCTGCGAAGCGGGCCGGATGGTAATGTTTGGAAAACTATCCGTATTTTTATTATCTAATACAGGATAATACAATGTTCATGTTTCTCTCGAGTTACATTTTGTTTTAAACATTTTTATATGTTGTTTGTTCCTGTTTGTTTTGCGGTTTTGTTACAAGTTTACCGTTGTTACAGCTTCTTTATGTCACTAGTCTTGCAAAATAGAAGTTTTGGTTTGTTTGGAGTCATCTAGCAATCTTTTGTAGATTAGATTTGTATATAGTTTTTGTTCAAAACTCATAAATAATCTAATATATAAAATTCTCGTGTCACAGTTTTCGTTGCCATACTCCTTCGAAACGGCTTGACCGATTCTCATGAAATTTTGTGAGCATATTCAGTAGGTCTGAGAATCGGCCAACATCTATTTTTCATCCCGAAATTCCTACGGGAACGGGAACTACGCGTGTGAAACCGCGGGGCGCAGCTAGTATCATAATAAAATTAAATTAAGAGTGGTTTAGGATAGAGATCATCTGATAGCAAATGATCCAATAACTAGGTTCATTGTTTGTAAATAGGGCGTCAGAAACTAACCAAAACTATTGCAATACCTATGTACATACGTACAATGAAACCAAACTGTAGAAGTTGAGATCATTGGCCTTTCCGTCTATATCAGACGATTCAAGCAGTGCGTGGCGACGAGTGACACCTTTTGAAGTCTAGATAGACGTCTAGTCTAGAATTTACGCTCGAAAAAAAGAAGAAAACAAAACGTATTGATAAATGCCGAATGAACTACAATAAAGAACGAACTGTTTAATAAAGATCATAATAACACAAACAACCGCAATACATCCGGCATACATTAACATTGGTCTATAAACTACATCATTCCAGTATTTCATCAGATACTATTTATTACTAATGAATACCGCGATTCAACTAATTAATAATCGTTTAATTACGGTACAAGTATACTGTTTGGAATAAACACGATGTTATCATGCAAGATATTAGAAACATGTATCTCTCATTGAAATATCTTTATTACAAACTAGCAGTGTCTCGCGGTTCCACCCACAGCTCCCGCTTCCTTGAGAAGTCGGGGAAAAAATTATGCTAAAACCTTCCCATTGAATCACTCTATCTATTAAAAGAAACCGCATCAAAATACATGGCGTAGTTTTAAAGATCTAAGCATACATAGGGACAGACAGTGAGAAGCGACTTTGTTTTATACTATGTAGTGAAGGATAGATCCTATTTCAAGTATGTATGTGTTACTATGATACTTTTAATTATTTATAGTAGATATGTGGACTTTCTTTTATGGTATTTGAAAGTTTATTCGAATATTTAAAGATTATTATTTGTTTGGTACGTTATTAATAAAAGACATCAACGGGTTATATTTTCTTCGGAAAATATATTTTCTTTAAAAGATTTAAAAAATTTGACTCTTTTTGGATATAAAATAAAATGGAGGAATAAGATATTATTTTAAAATATGTAATAATTTAGTTTTGTTTGTAACAATAGAAACAATATACAAAACTAGTTTTAAAGAAAATTATAAATACAATAATAAAATTTAGTTTTTTTTCGTGTATGTTATTATGTTTTTAAATCTTAGTCACATCATAACATCACCAATGCAATAATACTGTGTTTATATTTTTTATTTGGCATTACGTAATGAAAGGTGAGGCTTTATTTAATTTTCATGCGACATTTTTGAGTCTCTTGTCACAAGTAGTTGAATTACGAAACTCATCAATAAGTATGATCTAGGAATTTATAAAGCTATACTAATATTGTAAATATTTGTTTGTTTGTAACGAATAGGCTCCGAAACTACTAAACCGATATCAAAAATTCTTTTACTAATGGAAAGCTATATTATCAGCGAGTGACATAGGCTATATTATCCCTGCATTCCCACGGGAATGGGAACTACGCGAGTGAAACCGCGGGACGCTGCTATTTAATAAGAATTTTGGTTAGTAATATAATAAATTGTACAATTAGCCTAATGTTAAAAATGCCTGAATCCTATGTAACATATGTGTAACAGTGAAATATGTTACCGATGGAGTAATTGAGGATTTTAATTTAATATTTGGTTGTAGTTTTAGTACAAATTACTTCCAAAATCCGGTTGATTATTTACTTAGGCATTAAAAACCTATGAATAATATGGGTACCATAGGTTTTTTAATTCAATGGTTAATATTCTAATATTCACTATAGTACTGTATTGATTAGACAGGAAAAGCGATTTGAATCTATATAATTAGTTTTACTATAATTAAAACGATGTACCTATAAAGTTAAGCTTTGAATGTCGCATCCTTTTAGAAACTTATGCTAAACTATAAAACTAAGCTTATTATGTATGCAGTTTCTAAACATGTTTAACATCTTCGATAACGTAATCGAAATAGAAATAATCATAGAAAATTTACATTAAGACAAGTTTATTTGAACATTTTATAAAATACATAAATAATTATAATATTTACCAACTTTTAGTTTTAATTTATTATACGTATGTATTTCAATTAATTAATGTACACAATAGGTAATTAATATGTTAAAATATTTAATTACATTAAACATAATAAATTTGTTTAAATAAAAAAAACATATAAATAACCAAATAATCAAAACACTTACCCAAGAAATAAATCCAAAAAATAATAGGTGATAATTCCAAGAGAAGCTGATATTCCAATTATAAACAATCCAATATCACAGCACTAGATAACACAGAAAAGGAAATAAAAGAAAATTTAATATTAATTTCGGTGCGTGTATGCGTAGTCCGTCAGAGCGTCCGCGCGGTTGTGTGTCTACTTTCGAACTGATTCAAGATTCTCGACTCAGCCTGCCTTACCTTGCTAGGAATGCTGTATTGCCAGTTAGGCCCGACTGTATTTTTCTTTGCATGAGCAAAGGCAAAACTGGATGCCTCCGGAAAAAAGAAAAATATTACCGATGATTTATAAATGGAACGCGAATTTATTGCTTCTAGCCAGTTATTAAAATACTTGTGAAAATTAATGATTGATTAATGCTTTTGTTTGGATTGCGGTTAATAATCCGAAGTTGTATTTTTTGTACGTTTTAAATTGCTATCATTTCGTCAACATTTGATTTACAGTGGTAATTTTTTAGGTTCTATTTGAATTACGAATGGAAAAAAATGTGAAATTAAAATTTTAATAAAAGAAATGATATTCACAGATTATTTTTTCTGTCCTTATGTTTGTTATTCAAGAAAGATTTGGATTGTTTTTATTTGAAAAGAATACAAACAGGTTTATCTCACACATCAACAAACTATAAACAATCTCAGATTTCACATATTTGATTTCCATCTGATCTCATTATGATATTGATTTGAAAAGTTATTATTTTTATTTAAGTATTTATTTATAAGTTTATACAAACAGTTTTATATTAAGAATTTTTGAAATGGAAAAAACTTTAGAATAAAATAATTATTTAAACTTCTGTACCCTATCATAAAAATAAAGCTCGAAGCTTGTAATAATTCATTAGTTACAGAAATTGTTATGTATTAATTTAGTATTTTAGTAATCAAATATTAATTATCAATTAAAGATTTTGTGTCTCCAAGAAACTGACTAATAAATAATAAGTATTTTAAATTTAACTTCATTAGTTGCGTAGCTTTATGCGGTAGTAGATTCAGTATCAGGTAGTGTTAATTAATTACGAGGGCTTGTACTTAGTTTTTAGCATTTAGTTTAGGTCTTTGCTTAGAAGACTTGAGAGTTGAGAGTTTCTATTTATATACTATATCAGCGATTTAGTTCCGTATGGGTGCAATTTGTCGTCGATTTTCCAAATTTTCTTAATAATCTTGTCCTCAAGTATGCTAAAGAAACAAATAGTATTGAAAAAATATGTTACCGTTCTGAATTGATATACTTTGTATGTAGCAGTTTAATGAAACGGGCTAGATCAAAAATTCACTCTTTCAGAATATCGATGTGGAATAGTAGCCTTTCACAACTCAAGCTGCCTTTCACACGATAGATCCGGAGTCCAATCTCTTTCTCTCCTCTTACTCTAATTTGTAATATCCTGTTGTCCCATAAAGACCGGCAGCGCACGTGTGACACTTCAGAGACACAGAAATGCAATGGTCGACATATGTAAATTACATACCATCAACGTCACTGGTATGTTCGTTTACCCTACTGGTTTACTATTATATGATTCGTGGTTAGCCTGTTTCTTACTTGGTGATAAAGCACTGAGGTAAAATAATCGATTTATTAACAGCAATCTATTTCCTACATTTGATAACAGATTTAGTAACCAAGCACCTGTAATGTTAACGAAACCGATTTTAATCGCATTAACCTTTTGACATTGTGATGAAAGTTTTCATTTGTGTAATCGATTACAGTATCAGTAACTAGGCAGTATTTCAAAAAGGTATGTCTGTATTTCAATTTTATAACTATAGTAGTTATATGAACTTTCAAGAGTAATGTACTCGTTGACTGTAACAATGAATGCAAATACACTCGCGAGCAACTAAATCGACTCAAGCGTACAAAATGCACAAAGTATCCTATTCTTCGTAAATGGCTGGAATTAAAGTATGTAAAAGTATATATTTCCTAAAAGCCTGTTTTTTCAGCTTTAAAATAATGCTTCTACTTTTTAAAAATGTCAATTAATGTTTAAAATATTCTTATATTCGTTCACCCAACATTTGCACTTTGACGTAGACGGTAGTTGAGCGTCGCAACCCCCTATAAAACCCCTAGGTAACAGAGCACCCTTATCAGTCGCTAATCAAACGTTGACCTGTAGGTACAACATTCACTTGGCCAGCGTGGTTGACTAAGGCCCAATTGCTCTAGTTCAGGCTAGACTCGAGCCCCTTGGTGGAGACATATACATATGAGCTGATGATGTTGATGATATCTATCACCTTAAGCTTAACTAACTACGTTCATAACCTATCCAGACTAAATTATTTTATCTAACTATATAAAATTAAGTCGGCTTTTCCTTCCTGACGCTATAACTTGAGAACGGCTAGACCGATTTGGCTATTTTTCCTTTTGTAGTTTTCTAATACTCTGTAGAAGGTTCTTATGTGTCAAAAAAACAGGAAAATCGGGAAAATTGGACCCATGTGAAGCCGGGGCGGGCCGCTAGTTTAATATAAATAATAAATTAATGATTTAATAATCCCGCAGCACTATAATATTAATCAGCTTTAGTTATAAATCTACATAATTAACCACGCGTGGGTTATAACTTTTTACAGTTATACACCGTGAATAATTAGGTTTAATACACCAGCGTTTTATGTAATTGAAATTCTAGTTGTAAAATATAAGTGCTAATAATTTAACACTTCAATATGAGTCCAGGGTGGTCTAGTAACATATGCACCTGCCTGCCAATCCAGAGGTGCCGGCTTCTGTTCTTAACTGAACAATACATTATTATTTTCCAAACATGGTCCAAGTTTGACCACGAGGATAAATTCATCAAAGAACATTTAGGCATAATAATGATTACGTTTTACGACATAAAGCGCTAATCATTAAAGCAAATGTTGCTACATTATTTGTTGTTTTAAATGAGTCAATGTCTCATAATTATTATAGTTAACGTATACAAGTTTAGAATGTTTATATCATGTTCAAAACAAGTCGTTATGTTGCATGTAACTTTGTTTGACATTGAACATACAAGACACGAGATATGAATTAAAAAGAAAACGAACGACGTGCGATACCATAAAAATAAAAGCTTCAAACTTGTAATTTGGCAGACGGGTTTGTATGTAAATGCATGTTGAGACATTAAACTCGAAAAAGATTTATTCAAAGACGTTTTAAATATCGCCATTGTTAATATAAAAGTACGTAGTTTAGTTAAAATTGAAAAACAAAATGGTCTAAAATCATTGTTTTAGTTAAAATACGAGTAAAAAGACCAAATCTTTGTGACTAATATCCATATAAATCAAATATATTTTAATCTTTTTTGATAAACATCCTTCAAAGCCCAATACCTCTTTACTCAAGAATCAAGCGATATGGTCACTATTGACTTAACAAATGAAACCTCCAACCAGAACATCATCTTTAAAAGTCACAGGAAGGTCAAGAAATATCTGAAGATCAAGAAATTCATTAGGAAGTGTAATAGACTAAATAAGAAACATAGGTACTTTAGCAAAAACTCAGTGCTCATTAGGGAAAACTTAGTGTTATCTAGCCAATTAAGTAATAGTGTTTCAGACTTAGAGTTATGTTCACAATCCTATGATAGGGATATACAGTTGCTGCGTGAGGAGCTTTATCAGAAAGAAAATCTGATAAAAACCATATTTAACAGCTATACAGTGGCTCAACAAGATTTGCAAATGCAAATGACCACTGCGGGGGAGTTGATTGATCTTGTTAAGCACAACACCGAGCAGTTGTTTGTTTTGAGTAAAGTTGATAATTATGTTAATAAACCTCCCCCTAACGCGAGAGTATGTGTTGATCCCACGCCCTCAACCAACTCTGCTCAGCACATGCCGCAGCTGGATATTCAGACCTCACCTGTTTATGTTTATTCAGATCAATTGGGCCTTGATTTTGGATCCTTATTGTCTTTTAAGTTAAATTGTAAAGTGGTAAATTATTGCATGCCCAATGCATCCTATAAACATATAATAGATAAGGTTTTGCATAGTAAGTTAAGTAGCTCATCCATAGTTATTATTATGGTGGGAAATAGCATAGGTGTTAGTAGGAAGGAGATGGTGGACAGCGTAGATAAACTTTTGGGGTTGAAAGTTAGTAAGATAATGTTAGGTGCTTTTCCTTATTCTAGTTCTCTTACAGAACTAGAAAATAAGCACATTTACTCATTAAACAATATTATGTATAATTTGACATGCCGTCATAGTGACAAATTATTATACTTTGATAATAATAAATTTATTAATAGTTGTAAGTTGACACAGGACACTTTACATGTTCCAAGGAAATGTAGACATTTGATTGCTACTCTAGTAGCTTATTGTATTGATAGTGTTATAAATAGTATAACATTTTCTACTGACCGCACAGTAGTTAGTACATGTACTAACGATAATACTGTGTCTTTAAACTGTTAGATGTGACAAAAGAGAAGCAGTTTGCACTTAGTAGTTTATCTTTTTATTATCAGAATATTAATCGCTTCTCTGGCAAAGTACTTGACATTGAATTGTTATTAGATAAATTTAATTTTGACATATTATGCTTTTGTGAAACTTGGTTAAAGGCAGATAGGATGCAATTTAATGTTAATAATTTTAAGATAGCTAGTGCTTTCAATAGAGTATCCGCGGAAGGGGGTGGGTGTTTGATTTTGTTAAAGAATAATATTAAATTTAAAGAAAGGGTCGATATAACAAAATGCTCTATTGAACACACTTGTGAGATAGCTTGTGCAGAAATTGATGGTTATGTTTTAGTTTGTGTTTATCGGCCTCCTTCATCTAACTTTTTAGCTTTTTTGTGTAACATGGAGGGGATGTTGAGTAAATTATCTAGTAGTAAAAAGTCACTTATAGTATGTGGGGACTTTAATATAGATTTATTAGTTGATTCTTCGGATAAGTTAAATTTAGTTTCCTTGTTTGAATCGTTTGGTTTGACCTTCTGTTTCAGTGAGCCTACCCGAGTCACTTATTGTACGAAGACATGCATTGACAACATATTTTCAAATTGTAATATTCTCGACAAGGGTTGTATCAGCGGTGTTAGGTCAGATCATCTAGGTTTACATATTAAAATTAATAAAATACTAACACCTAAGCCTTTTATTATTAATCATCGACCTCTCTCTGAGTATAGGTTACAAAAGTTAGACTTTCAGATAGATTTGGACCTAGGTTGTAGTCAGTTCTCTTCAAATAACCCGCATGATATTTGTACTCATATTTTTTCAGTCATAAGCAGCAACATTAATCAAATTTGTCCTCGGAAAAATATTGTGGTAAGCGGTAAGTCTTGTTTTAGTGATTGGGCTACTAAGGGTATTAGGAAAAGCAGGGATGTTTTGTTTGAACTGTATTTTAGAAAGTCGTGTACCAGCGATGAAACCTTCCATGAGTATGTTAGGAACTATTCCAAGGTTTTTAAAAGGGTTTGTCTTTTGGCTAAGGCCAAACATACTAGTAGGTTTATTCGTCAATCTAATGATAAAATCAAAGCTGTTTGGAAAACCGTCAACAAAGCGACTGGTAGGACTACTCCGAGGG
Organism: Timandra comae; assembly: GCA_958496195.1. Taxonomy (NCBI): domain Eukaryota; kingdom Metazoa; phylum Arthropoda; class Insecta; order Lepidoptera; family Geometridae; genus Timandra; species Timandra comae. Next base: position 5,656,076 of record OY292367.1, read on the forward strand.
ATACTACATTCACATTGAAAACTAAGCATTCTTCCATTACGGACCCAATCTCTGTAGCTAATCATTTTGAAGACTTCTTTAGTAATATTCCTAAGGAAACCACTAAAAACCTTACGTCTTCTACGGCTAGAGCCGAGATACTTCTTAGGAATAACTTCAGAGAAAGTATTCCCAGTTTTACTTTTAAGCCTGTTTCCATAGTTCAGGTTATAAAAACCTTTCGATCACTTAACATGAAGTCCACAGAAGATTTATGGGGTATGTCAGTTAAGTTACTGAATTCTGTTATTGAGACCATAGCTCCTCACCTCACAGCGTTATTGAACCTGTGTCTAGATCATAGTATTTTCCCTGATGTGATGAAGCAGAGTCGAATTACTCCTATTTTTAAGTCAGGTTGTAAGGAGGATCCCAATAACTATAGGCCGGTTTCTGTTCTTCCTGCTCTTAGCAAGATTTTCGAAAAGATCATACTAGACCAGTTACTTTCTCACTTTAGTGACCACAATATACTACATAAAAATCAGTTTGGTTTTACGAAGGGCAAGTCGACTACGGACGCTGGGACTAAACTTTTGACTCACATCTTTGACGCATGGGAAGATTCACATGATGCTCTAGGTGTATTTTGCGACCTTTCGAAAGCTTTCGACTGCGTTGATCACTCGACGCTGCTTTCTAAACTTGACTGTTATGGTATTCGGGGTCCTGCTCTAGGTCTTGTCAAATCGTATCTAGGAGGTCGGCAACAGAAGGTTAAGATCAACGATGTTTTATCAAAGGGATCATTGCTAGAAATGGGCGTGCCGCAGGGCTCAATTTTAGGTCCATTCCTGTTCTTGTCGTATATTAACGACCTCCCTTATATGATGGATGACCTATGTAATATGGTTTTATTCGCAGATGATACTTCTTTGTTATTTAAAGTGAATAGGAAGGATAAGGATTTGGTAGAAGTAAATAGGTGTTTGGCTCTAGTTTCGGACTGGTTTTCTGCCAATAATTTGCTCCTCAATGCGTCTAAAACTAAGTGTATTAAATTTTCGCTACCCAATGTCCGAGCCATTGAATCCAATGTTTTTTTGGAAGGAACGAAACTTAAAATAGAAAGTAGTACCAAGTTTCTAGGAATAGTGTTAGATTCTAAGTTACAATGGGGATCCCACATTGACGGTCTTTCAGGGAGGCTGAGTTCTGCTGCGTATGCTGTTCGTAAAATTAGGGAACTAACAGATGTAGGAACGGCAAGAATTGTTTATTTTGCTTACTTTCACAGTATTTTGTCTTATGGCATTTTACTATGGGGGTGTGCCGCGGATTTAGATTCAGTATTTATATTACAAAAACGAGCAATTCGGGCTATTTATAATTTGGGGTCGCAAGAGTCATTAAGGGAACGTTTTAAAACATTTCAGATTCTTACTGTTCCTTCTTTGTACATTTTTGAAAATATATTGTATGCCCGGAAACATCGTATTAATTTTAAAGTTAATGGCGATTTTCATAATTTTAATACTAGGAATAGGCATAAAATCGCCATCTCAGGATGTAGGTTAGCTAGGACTAAAAAGTCCTTCATCTATAGATGTATTCAATTTTATAATAAAATCCCCCGGGAAGTGACTGGGCTCACTGATGGAAGGTTCCGATCACACGTTAAAAACATTCTTATAAGCAAAGCATACTATAAGGTTACTGACTACATTAATGACCGGGAGGTTTGGCATTAAATTTCTGCACACGCAACCTCAGTATGCTATTTTTAGTTTTTGACCTATATCATTATTTTACTTCTATATTTATAGATTTTTTTTTTATATACCTTTTGACATGTTTTTTATTGTTGACATTAGTTATAAGTGACATTTGTATTTAATTTTATTTAAAAAAAAATACCAGCCCGAGTTTCTTGCCGATTCTTCTCGGCTGATGTAATTCCGAATCGGTGGTAGAATCAATTCTGACGTTCATAAGTGCCTCATTGAGGTCTTAACTGAATAAAGAATTTTTGACTTTGACTTTGACTTTGACTCACTCACATGCCAATACATCAACCGTTCGACAGCAATATCTCAAGAATAGATCAAAGTGTACGTTATTTATTTGTTGAGCGTATATTTCAACTTAGCTCCCGTTAGAACAGTAGCTTCAGCAAGCATGCAAATTGCTTGCTGATAATGTGACAAATGAAGCATGACTCTAGATGTGGTCCAAAACATAAGATTAAAAAAATATTTACGAACATAAAATATAAATTTTATAATAGATTTGTTGTTTTCCAGAAAGGATTTTATCATTTATCGACAATAGTATAATCCGCGTATCAGTAAGAATAAGCGTATAAACAGATTTATAGACATGTTTGAAGCATGCCACGATTTATCGCGCTAAGCGGTAAATATAAACACCAAAAATGTTAGGGAGTATTTATTGTTTGCCTCTATTACTAAATACAATACAAAAATGCGAGTTTAATTAATGACAAAGAATATGCCGTCATAATATTTGCTAATTTTAGAGGAAAAAATTATTGCTTTATAGATTGATAACAATGCTTTGTTGAATATTTATACAATCGCTGTATCTTCTAACTTAGAATGTCGATAGCGTAAGTATTACAGTGGCACCGCAGTACTCGTAACTGCGGCTTTCCAGCTAGATACTCTCTTTGCAATGTTTTTATATTAACAGTGAAAGGTAATTTTAGCAAATGAATTGAATTTGTCTGTCTAGACAGACGTGACTGTTTAAAATTAAAATAAAGTCCTTTTTGTAATTCAGTGTACTTATAAAAAGAAATACTACATTGTTTTTAAACAAAATAATTTTATAATTTCACTATGCTTCACCAAGGTTCATGTAGCAAAATAAAATATCAATACACACATACATTACTATCAAATTATTTCTACGTAGTTTAAAATAAAATCGCCCGCTGTTTATTTTTATCTACACTAAGTTTTTTGATCTACGCAAAATTTTTTCATGTATATTTTCAAAGAAATGGAAAATGAAAAAAGTAATTCAAAAGCAATATGTTAATACCAACACAAGGCAAACCTTGTATTATATACACTACTATTTGTGAAAGCTACTTCAGTTTATATTTTTTTAAATAAAGCTGAAAGTGTATATTTAAGCAATAAAAAACATAGTATGTTATTTATTCGTCAAAATTAAGTCGTAACAAATCAATAATGTCGACACTAATAGCGCTGAAAATCTCAATTCACGCCATATTTTACTGATAATACAATTAGCTGTTCCAAAACTAATAAAATTCAATATGAAACATCATAAATATGAAAAAACCCGCGTGAACCCCAATCTCATCGGAATTTTGGGATAAAAAGTATCCTATGTGTTATTCTTAATTATAAGGTACATCTTTACCAAGTTTAATCTAAATCGATACAGTAGTTTTTGCGTGAAAGTGCTACAAACATCCAAACTCACAAACATTAAAATTTTCGCATATACAATATAGTAAGATTTCACTAATAAAACTAGTTTTTAGACGTTTCGTAATGTAGTCGGAAAACTTAGAATCCGGTAACCGATACGAGGGCAAGTTGCATAACCGTAAGTAAACAGGGCTTTGAGTTTTACTGTTTTCCGTTTTATGGTAAAGCAATGAATTTTATGAACTATAACGTGTGTGTGGTTGTGGAAATGTTCGCTAACACCAGATTCGTGCATCCTTTGACACAGAATTATTTGTATTATGACTATCCTATGTATTGTCGACTACATGAATCTTTCCAAGCCGATTTCGGCTACGGCGACTTGGCTTCATTACAAACATGAGCTAGGGTGTTTCGCTGAAATCTTTATTGAATGAATCTTTTTATTGTTTTTGTAGCAATACTTCTAGTGTGTTAAATTATTATTATCGTTACATTATATTTTATTTGATGTCTAAATATTAAATACCTAAAAATTGTCTGTAGTTATTATATTACAAAGTGCGTTTAAGTAATAAATACATATTAAAATATAAGGTCGTTAGAATTTTCTTTAAAAAAGATGGTATATAATATAAATAGACTTATATGACAGATCCGTGCTTCGGAGGGCACGTAAAGCCGTCGGTCCCGGCTGTCGTACTAACATCATCGACAGTCGTTACGGGTAGTTAGAGCCCTCAAAAGTCTAACATTTGGTTTAACCAAAAAATGTCGTATAGCCCTCTGGGTTGTGAAGGTCTGATGGCAGTCGCTTCACGTAAAATACTGACATTCCGCCAAATCTGGTTAAACTGAAAACCGACCCCAAATAGACATGGGATAAAGGTTCGGAAAGGAAGAAGAAGACTTATATGACAGAATTTGTGTGTAAGTTTTTGTTAAATTTATGACTTAATTAAAAATGGTACCAAAGTTAATTTTACGTCATTATCATCACTGCTATTTATTTTGATAAGCGATCAATTAATAAATGACTTATTTTGGATGCCTATTTATTAACAAATGAATTTAACGTTACAGTTTAAATTGAATAATAATACATTCTTTTGTGTACTTCAAATATTACTGAGACGAATTTTATGGATGTCTATAACGAATTTGGTTATAATAATTATGGGAAGCCAAGTAACGGTACATTTAGTTAAAAAACGTATTCTTTGTATACCAAATTGCATGAATAGTTTATTTGTATCTGCTAAAAGTGTATTTTGTATGTTTATTTTGATTCTATTCTACTATACATAGAAGACAATAAAACAATAAATAAAACCCCACCCCTAGTGCAAAAATACAGAGCAAATATTGATGATCTCTATCGCATTCAATTATTCTTCATAATAAGTCTCTTGAATAGAAGTCGTATGTTGGATGGATGTTATTCTTTCACTCATACATAAATGACTGGGCCATCATTATCATCATATCGGCCTTATTGTGCTCCATTCTTGAAGATAGGCCTCTTGCCTTCTTTTCCATTCGTGGCGGTCTTGTGCTCGTCTCATCTAGTCATGACCTTTGTGTCGTATGATATCGTCCACCCAGGCAGCGTATGGGCGGTCTTCCTCGCCCGCGGGTGTTCTAAATATCTAGGCCATTAAGGAAATAATATGACTCGACATATATGTTCCTTTATACCAAAATTATCACAGGACCCTAATTACTTAACCAAGTAATTTATATATAGTTTCTTAATTTTGTTGAATTTGAAAAAAATTACATATGTTCTAATGTGATTAACATGAGAAAATATGACATTTTTCAGAAGCTATTTTCAGAACCGTGCCGATATAAATCAGTATCAATCAACCACGAGTGAATAGCAATAGCATCGAAGTGTATTAGTGTAATTAATCTTTAGATTAGAAACTGCGGATGCATGGATGCCTTCTAAATGCAGTTTGTCGTATACAGCAATTGAACAGGTATGTAGACTGAGACAAATGGTGATTGATACGTAAAACCGTTCAGGAAACTTACTGTGCTTATTGCAGCGTGACTTTGCATACGTTTCTACGTGAATTTCGTTTCTTTTTTCCTATTACGTTGTTTGGTATCGGAATAATCTAGAAGCTAAATTTTATTTGTAACTTTCGTTGTAGTCTTTTTAATTTCAGCATGAGGTAAATATTCATTTGATCGATGAAGTTATATATGTGCATAATTTCTGATGCTCTAGATATAGAGAGGATCAGTAATTATGTTATTCTACGATAATAAACATAGAAAACATTATGTTACTTTGTGAAACATTTCTTTTACATTTAATACATCTGTCCTGTAGCTTTTCCGGCGAAACAGTAGGTAACATATTATCTTCTAAACATACTTTATAGTTTATAATATTAGTAGGAAGCCATGTGTTATTTCAAATCACGCACAATTCCTTACATACCTTTGCCAAGTATCTTGTAAACTTAATTTTTCTATCGGTAAATACAGAGTATACAAGACGACATCGTAACCCAATGATTGAACATCGAGGTCGTTCGCAATTGAAGTTATTCAACAAACTTATTTGCGCTCGCGTCATTACAAATTTGTATTGTTACATTTTATTACCAACTTACTTTACTTTTACTTAGAATGTAATCTGATTGTTAGAACTAAATTATCTACTGATTTGGGAGCTACTTTACTGAAATATAGCATTTTTTTAACTCTATTTTTCCCATTCCATTGAAATAAAACTGCTTTTTCGAAGTTTACACTTTTGATATATAGGGTGTCCCGTAAGTAGTGGACTAACGGGATGTGGGGGATAGGGGAAACCGTTATCTACTAGAATCACCAAAATCTATTGTCCTAGGCCTCATAGTTTTGAAATTATAAAGTTTTTAGTAAGTAGGTGAAATTATCGTACTATGTGCACATTTTTCTTAATTCTATAAAATATTTTGAAAAAAAAATGATTTCAATTGTCAAACAAATAATTTATTTTGTAAAAATCAAAACTATTGACAAATTGAGGGGACAGTTGAGAAGAAACCATAGCAATGTCCCCCTTTACGTAACAACTCGAAAATGTATTTTCCAATTGTCCCCTCTGACACAGATTCGTGATATTATTATACCTAAGGGCATATTATGACCTCTAGTGACATTTGCGAAAAAAACATTTGCCACCCCAAAAGACGGTGTTAGAGGGGACAACTATGAAATAAATATTCTAATTGAAACTTTATTTAAATAAAGTTGGCAACGTAATTGTGACTGCCATGGGTGACGAGAGCAGCTCTTACCATCAAATGATCAGTCTGCTCATTTTTAAGAATGGGTGTATGTTTGTTACTCTTTCACGCAAAAACGACTGATCTGATTTAGATGTTAAAAAAAATGATAAAATAAATGTTTCTCGTAACTAGGATTAAGTATATGATATTTTTTATTTTATTCCAGTATTCCCTAGGGATATAGGATACTTTCTATCCCAATACTCCCTGATATAAATTTGCGGGACACAGCTAAATAAGAGTTGAAAGATATCATCATTATTCAAGTACGTTAACTTGCAAGCTCAGAAATAGTGATTCACTTGGTTGAGTCCCAATAAATGGCAGTGAATTGGAAAATGAGTGTAGGTCTCCTTTGAGTCGACGTCTCCCAATATATTCTTACCACGTCATCGGCCAATCGTTTCAGCATTTGGGTTCAACGGACAGTCGAAATATACAAAACTTCATGAACTTAGGTTTGATTACAAATTACTACAGTGGGTGATTATGGGTGGTCACGATTTTTAGAGATTCAAGTACTTACTTTATCTAGAGCAGTTAGGTAGGTATTTGTTGCTTAAAATTATTTTAAAAAAGTAATTTTATGAAGTTTGTCTTCCTCTTAAATTAAATACTAATGGGCTAAGTAATATTAATTTTATATTTTTTTTATTTGCGTAATATAGGTACTTATGTACTAAGAACGTTAAAGTTAAACAGGAAACGTTTATTATTTTAATATGTACCTACATAGTTATGGTTATTAAAATTATATTTTGGTAACTCATACTTATTAGTTAAGGCAAATGCGTAATAGATTATAATATTTTTTTAAATAAAGATGATAGGTATTTAGTAAATAATATACCTACCTAAGATCGGTAGAACTTACCTACTTCGAGAGATAAGAGATAAAGATTAAAGCTAGAGAAACTATCGGCAAAAATAATAAATTATCACTTTAATTGGCTCTTTAATGTGCGAAGTGAAAACAATATATCAAAATGCGATAGTTTGATAAAACCTATGTCATGGCAGTAAGCGCGTAGCGTGGAACATATCTCCACAATCAACTTGGATAGAACATAAATTTACATTTATGTACTACACTCGGTCTCCGTACAGTATATTTTACGAGAGTTTACTAAGCGCTATCTAGCGGTAACCAATCGAATTACAACGACATTATTGTAACGCACTCTGTTAAACTTGCGATAATCCATCATTTGTATCGGTTATTCTTATTTTAGCGTTGAATTTAGACTCTCAATTTGATTTTAAAGTATTATCCGTATTTATAGAAACGTATTTAAATGTATTAAAGCTCAAACAACTTCAAATAATTTTATTTCAAAATGTTGAACGATTTAACTTTACCATTTGGTTAGGTGCGTCGCCGGTAGATGCGCTAGTGAGCGCTCGTGTAGTCGGATCCAATATGGCCGCGCCATTCGCCTCTGGAACAGGGCGGGGAGAACAGTCGCCGAATCGACACTACAATACTTACGCGTATTTTGTCGAAATCGCCGTCTTCGTCACTACAACGCGGGTGATATTGCAAAATAATCCAGTGTTTCTGTGTTAATTTATGCTGTTTGTGTTAAGTTATGTGCACAATTGTGGATATGTGGTGAAAAAACGTGAAAGGACTTTAAGGTAACAATGTCTAGCAGTTGACATGTTTATCTGTGTCGTGTGTGAAGATTTTCCCTTGGAGTGAGGAGGTGCGGTGAATTCGTGTGTGCGTGTATGCGCGTGTGTGCGCGGATAGCGGCCGTGGATAGTGGATCGCGAACACCCAATGATGGATTGCATTTCCATGGATGTTTATAGGTAAAAATTGCTCGCAAATTTTTTATTGCCTTAACAGCGTGTGAAATTGTGTGGTCTTCCCTCTTATCGTTGTTCCCTGCTTTGGGCGATTTATTTGTTATCATGTTACATAGAACAGCATGTGTTTTTAAGTTTGTTATCTAAGAAAATATCCTTGAGACGATATTATTTATTAAGTAATAGAACATTTTAACAGGATTTAGTCACCTAACTATCCGAGTATCATTTGAAATTGCGTGAGCTTTTTAGTTTTTTGTTTCCTTGTCTCAATGAATGAGGTTGGCGGGACCTTGAAGACTGATCTTACGAAATATTTTCCTTTACCGTCCATTGCCGGTAATCTGTCTACATTTACTGCGGTTCTTTAAGAAAGATAGGTTTAACTTTTAAGTACATTCATTTAAAAAAATAAAATAAATAAAAATCATTTATTCCTTACAAATTTAACTCTTAAGTTATTTATATTATCCCAAACTTTTTAATAACCGTATAAAATTTTATTATTCCAATAAGTTTCTTATTAACTTTAATGGAAAATAAAATTTATTAGGAAAATAAAAAACATGCTAAGTCTGCGATGTAAAGCTTTTTATGAGATGTGATTCACACTCACGCACAAAGTCTTGCTTGTAAACCATTGAATTTTAATTCATTACATTCATGCAGACTCGCGCGAGAATATGGTTCCCCTCGCTCTGTTCGCTGCCTTTAGTTATCAGCTTACAAAATGTTTGAACCTGTCCCGTTTCTACTTACAGCTAATATGCATAGCTCCATCCCTTTTCAGCGCATATTGCGCGTTTTTCTTCTTTTGCCGCGTCATATGCCAGTGTTGAAGCATGAACGTAGTTTAGAGTGCTTTAGGAGTCTTGTCGATGTTAGTCTGCTTTTCAGATTATTTTAGGTCAGTTAGACCCCTTGTTAGTTGGCACATTTGACCCTAATTGATTCGGGTCCTTTGTTTGAAGAGGTCGGGTAGGTTATTAATAAGAGGGTACCTACGTTAGGGGTAACCGCGCATCCAAACCGCGCAGTTAGACGTTCGGTAGCCGTCCGAGGCGCACGTGATTCCACAGCAAGGATTTACCGCGAATCTTTTGTCCACCAAAGTGATTTTTGACATCAGACACAAATGGAATTGGACTGTTTGTGGATGTAAGTCTCGCACGATATGATCCCGCAGTTCGTCGTCTCTATCTGGAATAGGTAGGTCTGTTTACATTTTTGTATTTGAATGAATAAACCCAATTGCGAATATGATTTGCATTTTTATAGTATAATATTGTATTGTAAAATTATTAAGAGAAATGTGTGAAGAGACAATAAGATTAAATGTTTTGGAGTACGCAAATGATTATGTTCATTGTAGCGTGAGGTAAGGGCGATAAAGTGCAAATGTCTGTGTTGTTATTCATGTTTCTGGACTCATTTATACGAAGCAAAATGTCGAATTATGCAGATGATAACAATAATGACTGCTCCATGCTTATTTGATGTAATATCTTCATAGCTTTTTATGTGTTTCAAAAGATATTAAATCTATGGGTATTTCATAAATTAACATAGGTATAAAGTTTTCTTTCAGTGGTAGATCAAAGATTATAACAGGAACAAGTATAGGTGTTTCTTCAGCCTTTTATAATAATTGACATTGTTTGATCTACCTGCCACCAATTTCTGCACTTGAAAATGATTTAATCTCTGGAATGTTCTAGAAGGGCGTTTATCAAATTTTATTTTTGTTGTCGTTCTCCCCGGCAAATTTCTTATCGATATTTCGCAGAACCTTCTGTTTAATTTCAATATTTTTCTGTTGTTTACGCCAGCATCATTAATGGTAAAATAAAATTGTTTTCGGACGTTCTCTTCATAAACTTCTAATCCAATTCTTTCGAAAGATTTTACGTGGTATTGATACTTAATAGGATTGACGGCAAACTCCAAGAAATTAATTGGTTTATGATTTGATCTATTGGGTTTGATTGATTGAATTTTAATATCTTCTTAAAATTTGGGCTGTTGTGTTGGCGGGAAACCCCCTTGAAGAATACGGGTGTGGTGATATTTTGTTTACCAATGAAGAACTACGCAGTGCAATGGTTAATCTAGTATATCTCAACTTCAAGTGTCACAATAAAGAAGACGGACTAAATTATTTTAGTCGAAGTAAGAATAACGATTAAAGTGATGTGCATGGAAACGAGCTTCGTAATTAATAATTCACAAAGATACAAATATGAATTCAATTATTATTTTTCCAACTTACTTGAATTTTATTGGAATAAAAAGTATATATTAATAAATTGTGTATCCATGCGGAAATTCGAACAGGAAAATGATGCAAGAGTCATATTTGTGACATAATTCAGGAATAATTTTCATCCCTTTTTACGATGAAAGCAAAAGAGGGTAAAACTACGAAATGTTTACGAAATGAAATAAAACCACAGGAAGTTATAAAATCCTATAAAACGATCTCGTATAAAGAGTTGATGTCTAGTGCAGCAGTTTGCGTTCATATAAAAGCAACTTGAAATTGCTTTTGATTTCTTAAAACTGAAACAGTAAATTTACAATTACAAGAAAAACTGAGTGGTTTTATTTTTGAACGGAGCGACGTTGTTGAAACTTTATGGTGAAGTTAATTTATTTGAAGACGTCTTGAATGTGCTTGTATTTATTTTTAAGAGTAGTTTCTTATTCTCTTAAAATATTGCAATACTTTTATTAAATTACCCCTTGAAAAACTAAGCCGAAATGATTGATGTAACGTACTTTTTATTTTATGACAAGTATTGAAGGCTTTGAAACCCCAAAAAGATGTGAATTACGAAAGCATTACATAAGGCTTCACAAATAATTATAGATTTATGAGATGGAACTCGAAGCAAAATTGCTGCAGGTCAAGTTGAATACAGTCAATAAGCTGTCATGCCACTGTAAGATGCATCTTGATTGACCAATTTCTCAAAGGGATCTGCAATGCGGTTGCTTAATCAGGTCAAAAGTTAAAGGTCTAGATCAAAAGCTGTTTTAAAAAAAGAAACACGACGTTTTGGACAACGCATAAAGAAGAAACCTTTTAATTATGTACTATTAATTATTAAGTGCTGTGTTTTGACAATGTAAATATTTTGTGCTTTAATAAAACAATATTAAAAATTCAACGCTATAAATAATATTTTTGAATTGTATTGAATTTTATTTGATTTCGAAATCCGATGCGGCAGTCCACATTGGTTTTTCAACCTATTAGGTCAGTGAAATGAAAATTGCAATGCTCATGTAAATTGCAAAACGATAAATTGAAAAACATTTTATTGAACAATCAAAACGACAAATTTTATTATTGAAGCGATATTTAGTATTTATAATTTGAGCGTTCATCCATGCGTCACTTTATCGGGATGCGGTTAATATGGATTATAAATTCACGAGTTAATTGGGAATTTGAACGATCACTTTCGAAAGTGAAGTGGTACCTACTTGGTTTTAGATGATTACATTCACCTATATATTTTCAACGGTTTTAAATATTATGCAAACTAATCAAGGCTTAAACTAAGTGTTAATTCGCTTTTATTTATACTAAAAGTAATGGTTTACCAACGTTTCTTTTACTTTAACAGAATCAATCATGTTTTTATTGATTTATTATTGTATTGTAACGAGCTGCGGTTCGGTTAAACCCGCGTAATTCTTTTACGTTCATTCTAATCTCTTGGAAGATTAAGAATCAAAAGTAATTGTTATTATCTTTATACCACTGGTAACAGAATACTTATATTCAAAATTTTATGATGAACGGTAGAGTAGTCTCTAGTTAAATCTAGATAGTGTACTTCTACACTAATATTATATAGATTTGATTGTTTGTTTATAACGAATAGGCTCCGAAACTACTAAACCGATTTTAAAAATTCTTGCACTAATGGAAAGCTAATTTATCAGTGCGTGACATAGGCTATTTAATCCCCGAATTCCCACGGGAATGGGAACTACGCGGGTGAAACCGCGGGGCGCTTCTAGTAACAAATAAACTAACTACTACTTGGGCGGACGGGATAGCATTTATTATCCAAGATACGAAAAAGTTAAAGTTTAAAAGCTACTTATAGTATCAAAATTTGCCATTTTTTTAAATAATATGAAAAACTTGTTTATTGCTACCGGTTCATCATCATAAAGCTTCGTGTTTCATTACAATAACCTTATTAATGATTATACAATAATTATTAATGATTATTTTATTAATAAGTATCGGTGTTATGTTGTATTATTAATTATTAATGATATCCGAAAGTGATTGAAATCATTATTAGAACTGGTTATCGACTGTAACCATTCCGCTTCTGAGCACTCTCTTCTTGTTTTCCTTGTTTTCGTTGTTCAATCTTTTCATCTTTATTAGCTTTTATTATCTTTTTAACTAACTGCGTCTTTCATTTTTTCCACGTTTAAGTGTTTCTTGGGTAGTTACGTGATCCCCAATCCAACGTTAAATTTTCAATTATGGAAATTCAAACCAAGTAGTTCCTGAGATTAGCGCTTTCAATAAAACAAACAAGTACCTAAGTAAGCTCTTCAGTTTTATAATATTGTATCGCTTATCGATAAATGGGCTATGCCCAATCAGTATTTCCTGAGATTAGCACGTTCAAACAAACAAACTCTTCAACAATAAGTATCTAGATTAACAAGCTTTGCCGAGACGTTAATTTATGTATTTTGTGATGCCGCGATAATTTTATTGAGATGTATTTATGGAGATTATCTTGGTTTAGGGTAAGACTCGTATCGGTAATGCATTAAACAAAATCCTTAAAGGTACAATAAACCTTTTAGTTTGTGCAGTGTTTTGGATAACAAAAAAAAACAACATTTTTTTTAAATCGTGATTTGTAAGCTCTACATAAACAGATACAATAAAGTAAAGATACCCTTTAGTAACTGTTAATTATTTTTGTCGTACCAACATCATTGCCAATTGTTAAGGGTAGTTGGAGTTCTCAAAAGTCTAACCAAAAAGATATCATAGCTCGCATAGAACCCAAATTAGAGAGGTCTAATTGGGGAAAGCAATGAGTTCTAATCCAATTCCGACTTTGTTACAATTTTGGGATTAACTTACGTGCTAATTCTGGTCACAAACTTAAGTAGGGATTATGTTTATCTAGAATCTTTCAACCTACTAACAGATATAAAACCTTTCTCTTTTCAATTAAAAAGCATTGGCTTAGAAGATCCTATTGCAGGGTAAAGACCTCTCTCTCCCACTTGTAATATTAGTATAGTTACCAAGTGGAATAATCCAAGACTTTACCTCTATATTATGCCATTTATATATAAAACGGCTCAATATTTACAAGATCTTTAATTGATATTCAATTGAACAGATCGATTATTAAGACAACTTTAATCAGTTATGGTCACATCGAGTTGGCAAGTTCTTGTAAATTAACATATAAGTTACTTCAAGTTACGTTACTTAGCTGTGGCGAGACTGCATAACTTATACAACTTAACGTCTTGCGATACTTAACTATGAATGGCGTCGAGACGGGCTTTGATAACGTTTGTCGAGTTTTATTCTACGTAAAGTTTTTATGGTGAGATGTTTGTTCAATCGCACACTGATTTTGGATGGAATTCGGCGCAAAGTTCAGAATGAAGTTTTATTCTAATTATCATAGACCAAAAATGGTAGTTACTTCTATTAAATGTCCCGTCTGCTATGTTATATGTATTACAAAACTAGCGGCGCCACGCGGTTTCACCCGCCTAGTTCCCGTTCCCGTAGGAATGTGGGGAAAAATTATGCTTAAAACCTTCCCACTGAATTACTCTATCTTTTAAAACAAACCGCATCAAAATCCGTTGCGTAGTTTTAAAGATCTAAGCATACAAAGGGACATAAGGACACAGAAAGCGACTTTGTTTTATACTATGTAGAGATAATAGATTATTTATTTTTTTAACGAGAAGTTCTATATTCAGATTGATTTACAACTTTGTATTATCTGAGTATTTGAGTAATTAAAGTAATTATCGTACGGAGTTAGAGATAGGTATGTATGATATCAGAAGACAACGCATAAACTTATCCATTCACACAACGCCAGACAGAGATAAATATTTGTAGATCACACAAATATTGCGTATGAATTTGCAATAAAAATATTATTTAAACGTTAAATAAATTATTTAATTTTTCGTTATCAAGTGTCGATTAGGACATTCACCTCATGGTTAACGTCATGCTTTGTCCATTAATAATGAAGTACTTTTGAATACGATATTTTTAAGTTATGTATTGAGTGGCGGAATTCCATTTTTACCAAGATGTTGCCAAGTAGGTATACTGGTAAAGTGCTACCTTTTATCTCTACATTTGTGAGATTAATTATTTAGGGGTTTGTTATTTCCGAATCGATGGTAGAATTATAAAGTGACTAGTAGCGCCCCGCGGTTTCACTCGCGTAATTCCCATTCCCGTGGGAATACAGGGATAAAATAGCTTATGTTATTCAGGGCGAATGTAGCTTTCTAATGGTAAAAGAATTTTTGAATTCGGTTCAGTAGTTTCGGAGCCTATTCGTTACAAACAAATATTTCCTCTTTATAATATTAGTTTCTTTAGATATACCTACGGAAAGAAGACACATAGTAGGTTAGCTATTTGATTTAAGCATTACTTATTATTTTATTTAATCATTTCCTAAATCTCCTTTTGTAAGCTCATAAGCGCTTCTTGGAATACCAAACTGAATAATAGATTTTGAATTGAAACTGGTACTTAATTGTTTAAGAATAAAGTTACGTTTTCGTTGAATGTAAGTACAATGTAAAATAAACTTCACGAAATTAACTTTGCTAGAACAGTTACATTTTTTTCGATAGCAAACGTCATTATATTTATTTAAATGTTAGCATCACTGTTTCTTATACTTGTATGTTGGCATAATTGTTTCTTGCAATACTAGTGCAAGTGAAAACCGACTTTAAGGTGACGAACCTTTTCATTCCGAGACTGTACATAAATCGATCCTTGCTGAAACCCTAAAAATCTACCGCCCTTGGTATGACTCAAGCTTACTCGTCCGTCAGTGAATCCACCACTAAATAACCTTGCTCAAAGCTTAAAAACTAATAACTCCGTTTAGGTAATTTATCTTAGTTATTAGTTACATACAAAACATAGCTAAGTGCAATCTCTAGACCGCCTAAATGCCAGGCAAAACAGGTTTAAAATTAAGTATCAATAAGAAGAAACTAAAAATAAAATGACTTTAAAGTTCAAAAACACATCAATATTCTAATAACAAATTTTATGTTTTCAAATAAACATCAATAACAACACTATCAATCACTTTATCGTCTTTTATTACACTGCGTGCGTCGGTTTTACCTGAGTTGCCGTAGAATAAACAAACCTGTGTTTACCATGTTAATATCTAGCTTGTACTGGTGAAAGAATTTTTAAAATCCGACCAGTAGTTTTTGCGTTTATTCATTCAATACAAAGAAGATTTTTTTCTATTAAATATTGTATATAATAATTCTTATCTTTGTTTGTCATATTTATGTCAAATCCAAAGTTTTCTTTAAAATACAAATCTTTATAACGTATATTTATAAACACTAAAAATTATTATATCTACGTATATTTCTTTAGACATAAATCAAAAAAGATTTTTGATTTACAAAAACTATACAGTCACTTAAAACAGAATAGACAATATTCACGAAATATATCTGTTGAATTATGTAATCGACGCCTTTTGTTGGGGATTGTTTAAAAACATACAGTGGCATTCAGCCACACAAAACAATAACTAATGCATTGAATACCGTCATTCAGTTGACTCCATTCAAACAGACCAATACTGAGGCGGTTATTTCCTATCCATTCCGTTGGATACCGCGCTGTTATTTAGTGTCAATAACATTATAATAATGGCCACGTTATTTCCTTAATAGAACGGATACGACTAAACATGCCTCTTTAAATTGTCCGATATTCATTTACACCTAAGAGTTATAACTATTGAATTCAATAACAAGAAATGCAATCAAAATGTAACCAGTTTTGTTTGCAATGCAAATTATTTTGTTTCGTAGGAAAGTCGGGATTGAGTAGTTTAATTCGTTCTTTATAGTTCGAGGTTGCCGTAGTTTGGATAATTGGATTAATTGTACATAAAGTGATTAGAACCAGAAATAGTTAACAAAGAAATTTGTCCTTTTATTTCGTTATTCATTACTTAATTATTTTTTATGTCTTCTTTTCGAAGCTCTTTAATGTTTATAAGTTCTCCGTCATAGTTGGAATTAAATAAATCATTGTGAATACGAATTAATCAGAATTCATAAATAAATAATATTCAGTAACTTATTGAATTGAAATAAACGCCAATAAATGTATGCAATGAATTAAATTATGTAGGTTTTAAATAACAGAACGATAACTTTGTGCCAAAGTCACTGCTGCTACTTACGAATACAGAGTCCAATAAATTTTGCATTGCAAAATTCTATAGAACACTGCACATGACTAATACAGACTTCATTACTCTTAACAGAAATACAGCAACACGTTACTGATTAGCAACAAAGTAATATCTGGCATCATACTTACCGTCTCAGATAAAAGACCGCAAGACTCTTTAAACCTGTCTAATAAACTAATAAAGACATAACACTATAAGATTGTACAGTACATTAATTCTACCGAGTACTTATTAACATGAATATAAATAACTTCGAAATAAAGTATTAACGAATGAATAAATATAAATAAACTCGACAAGATACCGACAAAGAGGCGAGCAATAGATAGACGAAATACGCTGTGAACGGCGCCGTATCTACTGACAAATGTCCTAACCGCTATTGGAATCTCACCAATTGCCGTTTAAATACTTCTACCGTCGATCAATTAATCGTTCGACCGGTCGGAAGGACAATTTGTCGGGTCAGATTGTCAGTGCGACGTCCAACTTTGCCTTCGTGTTTTTATTTGTTTTGTAATCCGAAGGTTGGGGGATCCCTTTGAGCGAAATTTGTGGGGAGTGCGAGCGATGCACGTGATGTTTCTGTTATTGGTCCTCCTATAGAGTCACTATCAACTGTTGTTGTTTGTTTTTGACGAGCCACATTGTTGTGAATTGATTTGTAAACCGATATTGATAAAGTAGAAAAATATTTACGAGTTTATAAAGTGTTTTTAACTTTAAAATGTTCGGCACAGATAAATCATTTATTATTTACAGCTCATGTGGAAGTAGTCTGGACATAATATCATGTCATCGTTAATAACTAGGTATTCAGTATTTAATAACAAATAATTATCGAGTGGCTTGTAATAGAGCTATTTTTGAAACCCTATCAATCAAAATTAATCGGACGATTAATAATAAATGAATCGTTATGTGAATCGGTCTATTAATATGGTGTTTGGAATGTGTAATTGTAATATTATATAACTAAATGATGTTTAAATTACAATAATCTAAATTAACCAATTTGGAAGTATGTTTTGTTTAGTGATCATTACGGTAAGTAAATTAAGTATACAATAATTTCTGAATCGGTAGTAGTTTTTCAACCCATTTAACTCTATTTTTATAAGAATTTAGTGTTTAATATTTTATTAGAAGACTACTTTTGTACTTAAGCTCTTTGACGTTCATAAGTGCCTTAAGTGCGCCAAGTCTTTAAAGCCCAAAGTTCAATGATTTTGTACATTCCTCGCGTAATATTCCGCCTTGGGCTTCATCATTGTAGACTGCAGATACCGCACCCCTAAGGAATTCTCCGAAATCGGGGAAAGTAAATACCTTCATAATAACATGTAGGATATACCTACTTACTTGTATTTGTATTTGTTTAAAGTTTTTCCGAGACTCCAATCTGGGGAGTTTGAGTATTTTGTGCATGTTATGATATTTTGTTAGTTTAGGTAATTATAATTAAGTAAATATTTACGAATGATGTCTATACTTGCAGTAGGTACTCGGCTAATTTATATACAACTACCTACTAATAGTAAGTTAATGAAAACAGTATGGTTGAGTAACGTCCTCTAAAAAATTATTTGTAAATTAAGATAAGTATTATCTACAAGTGATCTAAAGGAAAAATATTACTTCGGAATACAATCAAAGACCACGAGAAGAAGCCCTAATAGGTTAAAATCAATCAATACTTTAAGGGAGAGCAATTTATCCCGCTAAAAAATAAATAGACAGTAAAACTTTAAAGTCTCCTGAGCACTTAAGTACTTACTTGTGGGACAAATCTTTAGGGAAAAATAAATTTATTCAGATTAAGTGAATATTAAATATCAATAAGTGTTATCGAGTCACTTAACACGTCAAGAAACACGATAAAATCATGATATAATATTATTAAGGCTCGTTTTGAGTACTTTTGCACAATTCGTAGCGATTCGATCCAATTTCAGGTAGTTTCCGTACCTAACGGAGCGAACACTTTCCAGCGGATATTGCGTGTTTTACACGCTCAATTTTAAAATGTTTACTATATAAAGTTCGATCAAATATTTAACTTGATTCTTTTTTATTAGGATAACATTTTGGTTCGACGTGAAATGGTGTTCGAAGTTCAAATGGATCATTTCAATAAACAATATTTTTTTATCATCATATCCCGTCCTCTTTTACAAAGGTCAATGATTGGCTAAACTCGCGACCTTGAAGTTATTTCAACCAATCACAAGACAGATTTTTTGAGTGGGGTACACCCATTTATTTTTATTTCTGTTTGTAAACCGCATGTTCTCTAATAAAATCTAACCTCAGATGTTTTTTTTAATTAACTTTGGAAGTCTTCTTTTAGAAGTTCTATTAAACTAATTTGTTTAGAGCATCTGAATATTCTAAACGATACATTATTGTATTGTTAAAACATCTTTCAAGATATCTTTAATCCTACTTTTCATAAAGAGTGTCGAGTTTTCAAAATCTCGTTAGTCAAGATAAGAATTAAACGGCGATCGTTTTGTTTTTAAATCTATATTTCTTGTGTCCTAAATACTTGCATTGAAAGAGCACACGTCGAAACAGTCGTTGTCATTTTTATTCGGCGCGGGCGACTGGGACGAGAGTCGAGACCTGGTTGAAACGTCAACAGACGCGTAATAAATGTCTCTATAATTCACAGGCATCGTTGACAGATCGTTCCAACGATCATTAAGGCATAAACAGATTACTCCGTCCGCTGAACAGTCTACAAACGAATCATTTTGACTGATTGGAAACGTTAATGATATTTTATTGTTGTGTTATTATTTGGATCATTTTTTGGGGATTATTTCTTGAAAATGTTTTGTTTGACAGTTGTTTTCTTCAATATTTTTGAATTTGTGGATCTATTTTTATAGAATTTATTGTATAAATCAAATTAAGACGTCGCGCAATACCTGGCTTCAACTTTTTCAATTGCTACAAATCCCTTTGTAATTACTATTTAGCAGTTTTCCGAATTTGAACTCTCTAATTCGAATCCTTTGTGCGTATTTTTTTATAAACAAAAAACCTTATAAGTAAAGTAAGTATACTTATTATTCCTTAAATTCATATGTAAATGTGATCAAAGAGTTTTATTTACTACGTTTTTGGTACTTATGTTGCTAAAAATAACTCTGCTTTTGTCACCCGGACAAAAACGAGATTCCAGCGATACCACACGTCTACGGCCACAGTTATTGTTATCTATACTAATATTATAAAGAGGAAAGATTTGTTTGTTTGTTTGTAATGAATAGGCTCCGAAACTACTGGACCGATTTCAAAAATTCTTTCACTAATGGAAAGCTAATTTATCAGTGCGTGACATAGGCTATATTTTATCCCCGTAATCCCACGGGAACGGGAACTACGCGGGTGAAACCGCGGGGAGCTACTAGTAGTCAATAATACGATTTACATACTAGTACCAACGCGTGTTATCCGTGTACACAATTTTTTGGGTAGATACAAACAACATTACACTTAGGTAGAGATTTATTGCTGGTTCAAATGACTCTCGGTAGGTACAATAATAATAATACGATGCATTTGATTGAGGCAATTAAAACTTCATTTATTACTTTTATATTTACTAGTTTAAAGGTTTATTATCGTTTCAATGCGATTGCACCATATTTCGCTAAATTACATAGAGTTGAGAAAACGAGATTTAAATTCTATTTAATAATGATTAGGAAAATATTTTTTTAGTAATTTTATCATTGAGAGAAAGAGGCGTTTGCGCAGCACTATGATCTAATAGATCGTTAACTAAGCTAGTTAACTCTAAGTTATACGCAATAAGGGAAAGGCACGTAATGTCGTCAGTGTCCCAGTACTCGTCAAATTATAGAAAAATATTGATATTTTAATTCAACCAATATATTCATATAAAATTTTAATTACAGCATCTTTATGGTAATCTTTGCTATCATTACAATAGCAGTATGTGTTAAAAACTGCAATTGTTTTGGAGAAATGAGCGATGGAAATTGACAATTCGAGATTTCGTGACTTTTGTGAGATTTAGCCACTGAATCTGTAGTCTAGCTCACTCCGTTCGATGTTACATTGTGCAATATTGGGCGGGCCTTTGTATGTGTGATTATTTTTTTATAAAAGTAAAATTAATTATCTTTCGATATTAACCATTGAATTGTGCTATTTATTCATATTTATATTTTATTTCGAGTGTGTCAGCTATTGGTACTTTCTAACACCCAAATGTACCAGTATCCGTCAGATTTGTCCTAGTCATCGTCAAAGTGCCTAGAGCTCGTCAATTTTCGGTACTAATTTGAACTCTATGACAATAGATTTAAAGTAGTAATTTTCAATCATATTTCTTGTGATGCAGTAACTCAACAAAGTTGGCTATGCCTGATAAATGAAAATAAATATTCTGACAGAAAAACTAAAGGAGAAAGAAAAACTGCAGGTGCAGAATATCTCAACTGCTTTTGTAAAGAATATAATTTTGGTAGGTACTAACATTCCATTTCACATTTTGTTATTAAAAAATATGTGTATAAGTCAAACACGTAGAACCAGTAAAGTCGTAAGGTCGTTTTTGGCCCTTTCATCTCAAATATCATCATTATAATCAACAGCCTGTATTAGTCCACTGCTGGACATATACCTCTCCCAATTCGCGCCATTGTGCCGCCACGTCGTATCCACTCTCTCCCGGCTACCCTGCGCAGATCATCGCTCCACCTAGCTACAGGACGTCCTACTACGACGTTTGCCGAATCGCGGTCTCTACTCGAGAACTCGTTGTTCCAACGGCCATCGGTTGTCCTACAGATGTGGCCAGCCCACTGCCACTTCAGAGAGCTAATTCTTTGAGCTATGTCGGTGACTTCAGTTCTCTGTCTGATCACTTCGTTGCGAATGCGATCTTTCAGAGAAACTCCGAGCATAGCCCTCTCCATAGCTCTCTGAGCGACTTTAAGTTGGTGGACCAGCCTTACTGTGTATTACCAGCCTTTCATCTCAAGTATATTACTCGTAAGTCTTACAGACATAACTGACCTTACTGACTGTATCAGTAGACCTTACTTTCGTAATTCCGTACCTTTGAGGATTGGCGTTCGTTGTCTTTTCTCATAGTTTCTTCGGAATCGTCAGCTAACCCGTCTGCAAACACTTTGAAGACACTGTAGGAATTTCAGAGACTTACTCTTTCTCTAGGATCTACGAGTAATAATATTTGAGATGAAAGGGCAAAAAACGACTATATGGTGTTGAATGTTCTACGCAATGTATATAATTCTTACACAACACAGAATTTTAAAATAAATAAAGATAGGTAGGTGTGTGACAATTTTATGTCATTATCAACCTGCTCTCGTGCACTGCTGAACATACGTTAGCCCAGGCTTGAACATTGAGCTCAGCTAATGTCATCCATCCGCTGCCAGCAACTTTGCGGATGACATCACCCCACCTCGCTGATGGGCGTCCTACCCTACACAACGCTTGCCTAGACGCGATCTCCACTCAAGAACTTGTTTACCCCAACGGTTGTCGGTTCTTCTGCAGATGTGGCTAGCCCACTGCCACTTCAGCGAGCTAATTATTGAAGCTATGTCAGTCACTTTGTTTATCTGTCGGATTACTTCATTCCGAATACGATCTTTCAGATAAACTCCGAGCATAGCTCTCTCCCTAGCTTGCTGGGCGACTTTAAATTACTGTGAGTGTCCAGTTTTGGCTCCATATGTAATGTTATGTACCAAAATATAGTTTTAACAAAAGCAGTTGAAATTTGCTTGCAGTTTTGAATTTTAATTTTCATTCAACAGGCATTACCTTTGTTGAGTTACTGCATCACAAGAAATATGATTGAAAATCACTACTTTAAATCCATTGGCGTAGAGTTCAAATTAGCACCGAAAATTGACGAACTCTAGGACATTTTGACGATAGCTAGGATAAATCTGACGGATACTGGTACAAATGGGTGTTTTTAGATAATTTCTAAAATATCTATACTTAATTCTTTTTAATCCGTGTTAAAAAAATATTTACCGATAAAAGTGATAAATCAGTTATCTTGTCCCAAAATTTGATCGTTGTAACTTAATATACTACAACGTGGTATAGCTGCAAAGTTAGCCAAGTGCAAAACCTGACGATAACTGGGACTTTTCCCTTACGCAGTATCAACGCAACAAGGTAACTACTAAAATCCCTGTTTGTTGTTACTCATATTAAATTAACAGTAAACATCTAGCAAACAATTAAAGTATAATCTGTTACGAACAAAATTCATAGTAAATAATCTAAAAAATACTATTGATAAATAAGGGAAACAAAAACAAAATGGATACAAAAATATTTGCGTCGGAAACCCAGCATTTATATTCGAATTCGAATCCGAAATTACTGTCGGAATGCTATTGGATTCCACGTATTTTGTTAACAGTACTTTTACGTTGAATTTCCATGTACGTTGTTAATTTACTATTCTGATATTCTCATATTTGTAAAATCTATTGCTACATATATTTGTTTGGGCTTCACTTCAAAGCTTATTTGAATTATTTAGTACATTTGTTTGATTAATTATTTTGTTGTCTTCGTCGGTATAAAGACTAGTTTGTGTTTTTTCTTTACAAAAGCTTAGATAAAATTATCGGATTTTTTTTCACTGCCAATTTATAAAAGGTTGCTAGTTATTTATAAACTTAATATCGAATTCGTGACCCTTGGTTTGGCAGCGCGGCATGGTACTCGGTAGATACTACCCACTCTGTTATTTGACGTCATTTGATAAAGTATTTAATAATGTTCAGTACCAAATAAACATCTAAGCTACACAACCCCCACACATCAACCATGAATCGGCGGTAAACTTTTGTCTTCCACAAATATCTTATTGTTACCAACATCTGTTGTTCAAAACTTGAATATTATTTTGTGTATTATTTATCCGAGCATAAAGGTAGAATTTTCTTGTTTGTAGGGTTCTTAAGTCCTTTTATGTATTGCGGTATGAGGAAATCTCTGGAATTGTTATACTGAATCTAAATATATCTTCATTTTTGTGAATATACTTTATTTATGAATAGAATTTGGGCGTTATGAATTCGGTTGTGTCTAACAATCGAATTCATACCGCCCACCTTATTTTCTGTAACTTATTTTCGGACAGAACTATTGTAAACCATTGTACTTTTATTTACTTACTTATTACAAGTAAGTATCTGTTTTAAATCTATCAGAGATATCAAAGTATGTACTTTTACTGTGCGGTTTCACTCGCGTAAAATTAAAAGTCCGCTTCTGTGGGTAGTAGCATTCTATTACAACCTTTCTCGATAAATGAACTGAATAGTTAATGATTACAGTTTCCATAATCTTAGGCAAATGTCTCAACATTGAAAATTAGCGAGACGCGATAAAGTTATCTAACTCTATGCTTCAATCGAGTGAGCAATCGGAATCGAGTGATCAATTCAGATACTATTGTCGCTGGACGCTCGAATTGGTTGAATTTTGACAAACAAGCGAACATTGGCGAGCGATTTTTATTAACAGCTCTTGTCGCTGCGACAAACTAGTGGAAAGAGTCTCTTTCAAAGGTCAATTGTATACGCTTTTCCAATAAACTTCCAAACGAAGCAGACAGTTCATTTGTCTATCGGTATTTGAACGTAATTTATAGGATAAACTTATACGCTTTTGTAAGCATTATAAATCATTAAAAGCCATAGTGTAACATGGACTTACTAATTTAAATTACGAAAAACACGTACAACGGCCACAATCCGACTTATTAATAAAAAACACTAACATATTTAGTAAATTTAAACTTTGTGAGGGCTGAAGAAGTTCTTTAGAAGTGCAAAACTGTGTTCTGTTTCTTTTGTTCGCCGGTTGCGTCAGACACGCTCGCGCCGCTCTTTGCTTTAATTACAATCCTTTTGTCATTCGATAACTTTGCTTTATAAACTTGTATATTTAACAACAATGGAAAACAAATGAAGCTTTTTAATGTTATTTATTGATTATAAACTTTGTGGAAATGGTTCAGCGGTTTTTTACTTTTTAGGACTAGGGAACATAAAATATTCTAATAATTTGTAAAAAAAAAATTGTGGAATATCTTTTGTGAAAACTAATAGATTATAATTATAACAAACTTCAGACTAAATTAAATCATGCTTACAAATTAATTGCTTCGAATTTTTCTATTATTTACATAAGTAAAGAAAATGAAAAAACACAACAATATTTGCTTCGTAAAATAACATTAATATAGGAATAACAAACCCAAATCGCAACTCAACGAAAATTTTCCCATAGACGGTTTTGATTAATAAATAAAATGGCTTCCTCCAATTGACTGTTGAAACTCCCGTGAGTCCACGAAAGTCGACAGTTTACGAATGTTTCGCGAATTGAAACTGTGAAGGGAAGATATTAACTTGTTATTAATTAACTGTCACACAGATGAAGTTACACGGTTAAAGTTTAAATGTCTGTGGGAATACGGGCAGGTGAGGAACACTGCGCCGTTTTATTGTAATCTGGTGATTAGGTTAAATTGAGAGTTAAATTGACTGTCTACGGAGATTTTAGAATATTTTTGTCGAAAGTTTTCATACGTTTGTTACTTTAAATTTCAAATCTAATATGTAAAAAAGTCGTCTAAAAAGACTATTAAAAAAATGTCTAGAAAGTCGTGTTAGTTACACTATTTATAACTCAAGAACGGCTTAATTAATTTGGCTGAAGTTAGGAGGTAAGTAGCTAAGGCCCTCCTTAGCTACTTACCTCCCAACCAAATTTCATGAAGGAGAAGGACATAGGATTTTTATCCCAAAATGTCCACGGGAACGGGAACTACGCGGGAGAAACCACGGGGCACAGCTAGTCTTTTATAAAACCTTAAAACATATACCCACATACAGCTAATCTTGATAAAAATCTAACATTTTTATCAGTAATTTAACCTTACAATATCTATCAAATAGGTACACAAATTATGTATTCATTAGACTTCATTCAATCAAATTCTATTGAAATGTTTCACATTTATAACAAACTTGTTATATGATCAATAAGCCCCAAACCCTTAAAGTAATTTATAGAACCATCCCACGACCACACGTTGACGAAACACGTGTCTATTCTAACGTGTCCCAACCGCCTTTTCTATATAAATAGCTTCATAATATAAAATTATTTGTTACGGAATCATTTCAAATACTTTTATATAATTCAAAGTTCGACGATAAGGAAAAATAATGTTGAACAAACAATTCTCGTTGACTGTTTTATGGTTTCGGAAAATTATTAAAATTGTTAAGGAGTGTTTCGTTTTGTTAGCGTTCTAATTTTTAAATTTGCTTGTGTATGTTAGAACATTATACAAATTAAAATCTTTGTTCTTTGATCTAATATTGCATTGTACTGTTATGTAATAAGTGGATAGTTTCTCGCAATTAAACCTTTCTAATCAAGATGATACCAATTCGAAACTTATAAGTTCAGATATTATCCGCGTTGAATTATACTTATCAAGTTTCCTTTTAGGTTTTTCTATTTATGGATTTAAAGTACATTAAATCCGATACGTAGTTAAAACGCTACAGAGAAACAGACGGCGGGCTTTGCTCTATACTATGTAGAGTAGATATTCACTAAGTGATAAACAATCGTGTGTCCCATATATTTCTCTCAAACGGGAATCGAAGCTATAATTTGTTATTTGGCAAGTCGGGCTCTGACACTGGGAACTTTAAGAGTCCCCACAGTCTACTTGATAGATACGTATTTTTATCGGCCGATAGTTGGCTAGTATTTTAAAGGTAATTCTAATATAAATATAAAACAACGGGATGTTCGTACGTACTTATTAAAGTCGAATCCCTCGACTAGTAAGTACGTACGAACATCCCATTTGTTTTATGTAAGTATACTAATTTCGTTCGATAATATCGTATAATAATAAAAAAGTAATTCAAATACCTAGTTGTAAGATGTAAATTTTATATAGATATACATTACATACTTACTTACACATTATAGATAGTAATGTATAAGTATACATTATATACTTATAGGGAAATAAAAATTCTGCTCTCTCCAGAGGTAAATTAATTACCAAACTGTAGATATTATCTTACTTTTAGTACTTATTTTTGAATATTCTACAATACTTACTAGTATTCTATGTGTTTTTTTTTTTCTTATGGAAAAGGGAAAACGTAAATAAATATATGTCGTTTATTAATCTATCTCTCTAAAATCTTACAATATGGAGAACTAATAAATTAAATAATAGTAACCTAACAGTATTAATTCAATTTAACATAAAACAAACAGTATGGTTCAAAGTTGTGAGTTAAAGTTAACGTTTCAATTAACGTGTAACGAAGTAATGTGTATCGGACCTCGTATCAAGATCAAAGTGTACTGAACTGGCGCACTTTAGCGGTGAGTTACATGAAACTTCCGATAGGAAAACACTTACACCACCAGAAACACGTTACATGAATGTGTGTCTGAGTAAACCGCATGTGACTACACTCGTATATTAAGTCTCTAAGTGCTAAAATTTTCCTCATTTCCTTGCTAATATCTTCAGTGAGAAAAAGGCTTTTGCCTAGCAGTGATCTTACATGAGATCTCGTACGATTCCTGATTAGGAATATTGATTACTAGCTGTGCCCCGCGGTTTTACCCGCGTGGAACCTTATCCCGTGGGAATTTTGGGATAAAAAGTATCCTATGTGTTATTCCTATGTATGAGGAATATCTGTACCAAATTTCATTAAAATCCATTCAGTAGTTTTAGCGTGAAAGAGGAACAAACATCCATACATATAAACATTCGGCTTTATAATATTAGTAGGATAGTAGGATTCAAAAATCAAACGATAGGTACAGTTTTGCTATTTCTTTATCATAAGAATTATGTACCTATCGCATCACAGTTTTGTTTGTCTTTTCTCGTAGTTACGCTACCACGCCCACTTGAAAATTCACCCTTTGGGTACCTATTTGACTTACTTCACTACTTAGTATAAAACAAAGTCGCTTTCTCTGTCCCTATGTCCCTATGTATGCTTATAGATCTTTAAAACTACACAACGGATTTTGATGCGGTTTATTTTAATAGATAGAGTGATTCATTGGGAAGGTTTTTAGCATAATTTTATCCCCATATTAAGGGAACTACGAGGTTGAAACCGCGGGGCGCCGCTAGTAGATTATAATTGCAAGGGACAAGTTAATAATAAAATAAGTATAATAATAAATCATTGCTCTTATTTCATCTAAGGTTGTACCAAGATAAGTAGACCTTAAAAGCCAAGATACGCAATAGATGCTATAAATCAGTATTAAATAACAAGACGGCCACAGTTTATAAAGGTTAATTGGCAGTTAATGTATCAATTGTTTATTTATAGTACGTATATAAATGATTATATAGGTATGTGAATAAAATTTATAAGCGTTATTAAGGATGTTTAGCAAACAATATATTTAAAATAATTAAATAACAAATACCTAATTACTTAATATTTAAATTGGAAGAACTTAATTGATTATCTTATTAGAAACAAGCGGTCAACCTATATTCTATATTCTGTCAAATTTGATATCTATGAAATATTATTATACAAAATCCAAAATGTAGTACTTACATATTTTTGTCAGCAATGTTTTCTCGTCAAAAGGAAGTGAAGTGTTGATAAATATATTTTTTGATTGAAATCAGGGGACCGATGAACAACAAAGACTACGATTCCTCCCAAATTTTAAAGAATGTCTCAATAACTTAAAACTAACTAAGGTGGTAAGTTGCGCGATATAAACGGATATTACCCAAGCGATGTCGTGGGCGGAGTATTGTTTATTAAATTCAAAACAACAAAATAGATTTTTATTGATAACTTTTCTTTTCGTTATCCAAATGAGATGAAACAAAGCCTATATATTGCGCCAAATTAAGCTTAATCCATATGTGGAAACGCCATGAAAATCCGTTCAGTACTTTCTGAGATTATCGCGAACAGACAGGCAGACAGACAGACAGGAAAGAAAGTCGAAAATGGTTTTTTTGTGTTCCTTTGACCTTCTTTTATCCCCCCCTATCAGTTTTAGGTTAATTTATTTAATGTACAGACACGGTGGTTCTACTGTTTTATTATTAGTATAGATTGATTTAAAAGTCACAAGTCTATATTGAAGCACACGTATCTACACAACTAATTTAACTAAGGGCCTATTTCACGACCTTCAAGTAAAGTTACTCACCAAGTATGGTTAGTGTTGTCTCTTTCTTACTTTATACAAAGGGACAAAGACAAAACATGTGAGTACGTACTCAGAACGTTACTTGAAGATGGTAAAGTAGGCCTTTAAAGTATTAAAGTTAAACACAACAATGTGCCTTTAAATAAATATTTATAAAACAAAAGTTACTTTAGACGTTAGAGTGTTTGTCACAGAGAAACTAACTAAACGTTTATTTGCTAACCCGAGCAAATAAAACGTTGTTCCGAAAGGTTACTAAGGGGAACTAAACCTATTATTGTAGCGGACTATCAAATACAAATTAAATTAATTATTCATGAGTTTTAAAAGGAAAATTCTTAACGTAGGTGGTCTAAGAAGTTCATAGTTTGATTCACACTTCCGGAAATTAAACACCTGCGACTCTTTATATGGAAATTATTAGTATATTATGTATTTATTCTACAGCAATAACGACTAAGTACATGCGATGCCTGCCAACATTTAAATATCTTCAAAGAATCAGTAATTTCCATTGGTGTCGACGAGATTACATTTTATATAACATCAAATAAAATATTAAAATGTTTATCTTCTCAGCTTCTTTACAATTTGAGTATTAACTTTTTTCTTTCTAGGAAATATTTGGTGGGTTTTATACGTAATTTATTCAAAAGAATTTGATATTACTGTGAATTTTATAGCCTTTAAGAGTCAAGTAATACTAAATCAATATACAATTTTAACAAAAATGTTATCTCTAAAAGTATTTCAAAAGGTTATCGGTTCCAAAGTAAGGGGTCTAATTGTCCGTAAATTCAAAGCATATTTGTTGAAAATAAAGTCACGAAGACGAAAATATGTCAAGAATGTGTCCCCTAACAAACGATAATATTTGTATTACACTGGGCCCGCGTCGGATACCGCGGTTATAGAGGGTGATGGTTAATAATGTATTATTATGGGGATCACAGTACCGATGTTTGATGACGTTATGCAACTGTAATTAACTGTGTTGCCCACACCATACCGTATTACGTATTCACAACGTACATACATAACCCTCGGTAGGTCGGTGAGTCTGTCGGCTCGGGACGGTCAAATCAACCTATTGTGTACTTGCGGTCGCAACTAATCGTTTCGTAATTGTTTTGATGTTGGTGTTATATAAATTATTGTGATCTTATCACAGTTTTTATATAACTACTAAGTGATTACAATTTTGCTCACTGGCATAATTGATATCTGATCAAAAGGGTTATCCAATTGACTATATTAGTTTTTACGACTTCTTATAATTGATAGAGCCACACGGTGACATATATAAGGTATATGCCCTTCTCAATAAACAAGCTATGTACCTACTTAATGTAAAAATATTTTAGCAAATCGTATTTGTAGTTTAAGAGATTAGCGCAATGCATAAACACTAAACAGCCAAGGTATTTGTTAACACTGGATCTTGAAAAACCTGTTTAGTACCAAGTTTTTAAATATCGATTGATCATATAGGACGGAACCATAACTAACAAATATCGCACATATCTGCTTGGAATGCCGAAGGGTGAACGTAGGATTTGACAAATTCATTGTTGAAATTCTCTGTTGATGTTAGCTTAAAGAGGATGAATAGGCGTCATCACCACACTTGCCTAAACATGAAAGTAATCTCAAACCCGACTGGAAAATGAACATGCTACTAGACCGCAAAGGGTTTTTATATAAAACAAAACATTTAATCAAATCCATTTATATAATCAAACAAACATATCACGTATACCTCTTGGCAGTGTGATCAGATCAAAGCATCCCATACCATACTCGTTACGGGCAGAGTGAGCCAGTCAATTTGCGGCGATGCAGAGATATCAACAGAAATAGGTTAGTAGGTGAATCTCGTCATCTCTTTGTTCCACTTTATGTAACCCACCTGCAACTGTTGACGTTATTGTGTTACGTGCAAATACTTGGATGCAAATTGGTACGGTATGGAGCGTCTTGTAATTAAATCGGCTTTGATATTTATCAGTTCGAGCCGAGATTACGGGGTTCGGACTAACATGTTATTAGTTGTTACTGTTATTAGTCGTTTGTATTTCAATAGTATTTAAACTTTCGTCGTCTTGTTAAACTATGACTTTATTACTCACCAGGTGCTAGTGAATAATTGGTTGTGCGAAATTATGATTAGGTAGGCTATTCAAATTCTTTTATTTCGATTCAAACTTAAAAGAAGACGAACGTCAAAAAGCTTATAAATCTTACAAATATCTGTGGCATTTTTTGCATCTTGGTAGTTTCCTTTAAAAAAAAATAATTCATAACCGAGTTGACTAAAGTTATTTTACTTCTTTCAAACTAATTAAAACATGCCTTTAGTATAATTTAAAATAGGTGAGGAGAACCTCCTCCCTATGCCTATAGATGTTAATAAAAACGCGCCCCAACTTTATAAAATGTTGTAAATACAAATAACTCAAAGCTGTAAGTAATTTTTCCAAAGTTACATCTAACAAATAAATTGCCAAATTTGTCTTGCCCTTTGGCAGGTTTTTTATTCTTTTATGACGCCAGCAACTTTCAAATGCTATTTGCTTTAAAAATTGTTTTTAAGAACTTGGCCGGATTTGAGTAACATAATGTTTGTTTTGCTTAGAAACTTATTTATTACATTTATGTATTTTAGTTTAATTAATGCGATGATTTAAATTGACAATTAATGTATCAAATACATACATGTAAGGAGATTAAATGTGTGAAATAAAAAAACAGCAACTATTGGTTAAACGTGTCTTTTTATTTGAACCACTTAAACAATGGTTCTTTACCAGAGTGGTCCTCTAATGGTCCGCGAAATCATTCAAAATGGTCCGCTTTGTTGGAATTTGCGTTTTCTTTTTTAAATATTAATTTAGAGCATAAAGCTAGACAGAAATATTGTTAAACATGCCTCCACTAAAGGGTACTAACCACTCATTTACATACTTAAATCTTCATTAATATAATTGTATCCGCACAAATTAGTATAATGTTTATAATCAGAGTGTCGAGTTAATAACACGTTCAGCGTGGAATACCGTTGGAGCCGGCATTTACTCAGGCGTATGTCAATTATCCGGCTAATTCATAACCGGAGCGGTGCGTGCCGGTTGTTGCGGTGATTCTAATATCTCTAATATTGGAACTCTCATGATAAACACGATGGTTTCACGAGAAATTGATCTGATTTACAGATTCTACGCGCATTACGAAACATTTCGGTGGCTTTACATTTTTATCGGAAATATTCATCATGTAATTTTATTATTGTATCAATAAATTCGTGGAAATGAGCGATTTCAAATTTTATTGCAAAATATTCGTAAAATGTAGCTTTTATTGACATAAAGCTTTTGAAACTGTTAAGCTTTGACGCGACATAGTTTAGTATTATGTTTTAAATTAAACGTGACTGCAACAGTATTAACAAAGGCACACGTGTAACAAGTAAGCTCTGAATTTACGTTTTATTCACAAAAGCATCATATTCATTGTTTTACAGCGATTTTATTCCGGAATTGTTGAAGCGTGCTCTCCCATTGTTTTCACGCGTAACTTTCACGATCCTTCCATAAAACGATGAATAAAACTTGCAAAGGGCCTGATGTAAGCTGAAATGCGGTAAAACGAAGAGTTTGTCTACTTCACTGTGTCACACGCGATTTGGAGTTATTTTATATTTCCGTTTTACTACGTTTTTATTAAGAGTTCTTTTTATAAAATAAGTCTAGTAAGGACCTAAATAATTAACTTTATGTTTGAAATAACTACTATGGAGTATACGTGACGTGACGAACAATTTTATCTGGATCCAGCGTCGCATCCCGTCCGCCCGCCCACGTAGCGCGCGCAATAAACCGGCAATGGTTAACTACACACGTGATAAAGTAACATTAAACGAGAAGCCTGCCTGTCGACGTGCAAGTATGACTACGTCAACTCGACTCACAATCCGTATTGACATTGTAATTGTTCAGACGTTTTGACAATCTGCCAACACAAGTACTTACGGATTTATAATAGCGAATTTTACATGAGGTTTATGAGTGGAACATCCATTACTTCGGAAGGCAAGTTTCGTGTTCCGAGTCCCCTTTTATTAATATTTATTATGTCTTACGAGTTACTTCTACGTGTTTTTGACAAGCTTTTTGTGGTAATTTTGTTTTATTTTTATATTGGTATGTTTGAGTATTCGCTGGTAGAGTTGTGAACTGAATACATTAACAAAACATAATAAGCTCGCTTCTAGCTTTAACATGAAATGCATGAAGAAAGTATGTTTTTTATGTTCCGTAAACGCAAAAACTCTATTTTATTAAAAATAGCTTGATGCTAATAAATCTCGTTAAAATGTATCATAAAATTAATTTATAAATCGGAACCCTTTGGTTCTCGAAGCGGAATCAAAGAGTTCACAGATGTATTAGCACATCGAAACCGAAAGTGGCATAAAAGTGATTCGGTATCGGCAAGCCGACCAAGTGATTTCATTTCGGGACCTTTTACAATAGACGGGAAATCGGAATTTCCCCAAACACAGGCGCTCGTGCCCTAATCTCAAATCGTCCTACAAATCAAACGACCCTATGGATTGGGTTCACAATTTTTTGTTAAACTTTTTTATTGGGTTCGCACTGTATAAAAAGGATTCGGTTGTCACGTTTCAATAAAATCGGATCATTTAATGTATTGGCGTCAATATGAATCGGTGTTTTGTTTAGTCTCGGCAATTTGCGTCAGACAAAATATTTGTGGAGCGTTGCTCGTGGAGTAATAGTCAATTTAGTGCGAGTTCATACATGAATGATCGCTTAATGTACACACAACAAAGCCTATATTCATATGCATAATATTCAACATTATTATTAATTAATGCTGTTTATTTTCTATTCGATTGTAATGTAATGAGTAATATGGAGGTATTGTGTGTTGAGTGTTTTATGCGTTGTTCATAAGTGTTGATGTCAATTTTCCGCATGTTATCGCGGAATATATGAATATGTGGTCCTCCAATTATCTCTTTGAAATTTCTAATAGTTTTGGGAACTTTTATTCTAATCTGTGTCTCGCGGTGGTTGTGTAGTTTATTTAATTTACTTTTTTATATCATTAATATTATGATGCTTCGATCAACATATTTCTAGTAGTGGTTTGTTATATATTAATAAATACATTACAATATTCATATAAGTATATTCTTGGGAGTATCTAAGGTAATCAAGACATGCATTTATTTACCCAACCTTGATTGTCTTTAGACCTTAATTTCGAATAAATCAACAAAAGTTCTCTTGTTCATTTCAATAAAGTATCCTAAAGTCAATATAAATCACCAATACAAAGTACTACGTACGTACACTGTGATATAAGCCCACGTCACTCGCTGCCCTGTAGCCGTGTGTACACTCCGAAAGTGACGTCATTACCTCCACGATACGACAGGGGACACACGTCACTCCACAAGTCTGTCCCCGAGTTTATTTGACGTGTATTATCCGCCTAATATGAAGAGATATAGGAAAATATCACTTGAGTCCTCATTGTGTCAAGTTTGTTGACACGAATCCAGAATGGAATAAACAAAGTTTAGGTATTTGTGTTATCATTATGAGATTTTTCTGTTCAAGGTATGTTAGATAAATTGATAAATGGTTTGTTTTATACGCGGTTTTGTTTATAGATGTGTTTTTAATTCAGCTTGGTTACAATGTAAACTAGTTATCCGTTTTTAAATTATACAATAATTATCGATAATGTTGTTATTAAAATGATTTGTAAACAATTAAAAAGACGATGATTGATAAAAAATAAGCAATTTCATAAATTCGCAATAAGTATGCAATGAGTTTTTAAGATATAATCTTTGAAGGTTTGCAAATTTTGATATAACAGACTTATAGGGTATGATGAAATTTTTCTTTTCATTCCGAATATCGCATGTTTATCAAAGGACTGTTTTGTTGGTCCTTCTTTTTTATATTCTGATCAAACGATTTCTACAAAATGTTTGTAAAAATCGTTTGATCAAAATATCTGTGGCAATAAATAAACAAATAAAGTATCGTGTTATAAGATTCCAAATCGCGTACTTATAACACAAACAATTACCATATAAGATCCCAAAATCATCATTAAAACTAGTTATCTAAAAACCGACATATATTTAAAGTCTTAAATATTTCAAAAGACAAACTTATGAACATTAAAATAACTGAAAAGCTTGTTATTCAAAGTTGAACTATCCGTTTATCTTAAATATTCCTCGACACGCGACACGGAAATCTTCAAAACCGTTTAAACGTAGAGAGAAAGAGATTTTATGAACCCTGCA
This sequence comes from Timandra comae, assembly GCA_958496195.1. Classification (NCBI taxonomy): domain Eukaryota; kingdom Metazoa; phylum Arthropoda; class Insecta; order Lepidoptera; family Geometridae; genus Timandra; species Timandra comae. The sequence goes on from OY292367.1 coordinate 5,691,747, forward strand.
TAAAGCGGGGAGGTTGAGTAGAACACTGTTTGTTTGAGCTCAGGTGTGTTTCCAAGAAAAATGTTTTTACGGTTTTATACTCCCCCAGTTTTCACTTTAATTTCGCGAAGCCAAACTCCCTTTGATCACTGCAAATAAGAAACATAATAAATACGTTAAGTTATTTGGTATTTATTTGTTTGATCTATAATTAATTGTTTGTTTTAATAAAGCTATTTACTTTAGCAATTATGTTATAAGCTTTATTTATGTGCCTTTAATGTAATAAATACCTAACTAATAGTAACTTAATTCCGATGTCAGAATGTCATAGAAACAAAAGCGATTTCCATGTTACAGAGAGCTTGCGCGCTAATTAAAATTTCCTCTTAACTAATTGTATATTACGTTAATCGGATAATGGTGGGTAACAGGCGTTTCTGTGTATAATTACCCTGTGTGGGGTCGCGGATATCTGAGCCTTGAGTAATTCTATATCCCTTACTAGTTTGTTTGTTGGGGTGTAATAATAAGATAATAATATGAGGAGCGGTAACAACATACGTCATTAGGGGAGTGTAGGCGTTCATAATAGATACGGTTAATTCTTTATTTGTTATTGATACTCGACTAAATACCTTATTATTGTCAAATAGCGCCCCGCATTTTCACCCGTATTATGTGATTCCATCATGTTAATTCCAATAATGTTGGAATTTTGGGATAAAAAGTATCTCTTATATGTTGTTTTTGATTATAAACTACATCTTGTACCATATCCACCAATTCAATTCAGTAGTTTTTTTACATAAAAGATGAAACATCCACGCATCTTTATAACATTAATTTGTACTGGAACTAAAAAATACTATTTTCTTCTAAAAGTAAAGAGACAACGTATTCTTGTAAAACACCGTTCATGTCGTGTTATTCGCTACTTATTATGCAGTGATATTCTTCATATAAAAAGCCCCGGTAGAAGAGTTGAAATATGAATTTATTTTTTGCCAACCCGTGCTTTTTGTTATTTTAGTTAAACATGTTTATTCGATAAACCGTTTCTATGTTATGAGCAGCGACACAAAATAATATCAGTGTAATAAAATGCAGCTTTTATAAATAGGTGTTCTCGATTCCAACGAAAAATATTCATGAGGAAAACTAATCTTGTTCCTTGACTGGAAGTAACTTTATTTACGTTACCTATTTACAATTTGTTGAGAAGGTGTTTTAAGTAATACTTAGTTTGTTTTAATATTAATTTAAATGACGACCTCGATGGCAGAGTGGTCACCATGCCGGACTGCCATCCATAAGATTGCGGGTTCGATTCCCGTGCGGGGTGAATATTTGTGTGGACAATTTTATAATTAGTTTCTCCAATTAAACCGAACGAATAAACATAAACTCAAGAAGAAGTTTATATGTTATATTATGTTGAAAAGTCCACTATAATATTAGCCTAGATAAAGGTTAGAATAACATTAAATAGTGCCTATTATATACTCGAATACACCATCCAATTGAAGTTCACAACATGAATGTGAATTGAGAGTCCTTCCCTGAGGACTTGTATTCATATCCAGTGGGCCCTCCACGCCTCTTTACCCTAACAAAAGCGAGAAAAATTGTCAAGAGACGAGAACAGAGTACAAAGTGAAAATGAATGGCCCGCTATAATAGAGTCTTGATAAAAGACTCCATGCGTGCGCGCCTGCATCTTATAATTTGACACTTGATTTCTTTATTCATACATCGTTAATCATTTTCGATGTTCCCCGCCGAGATTATGATTAACAAATAAACAACATAAAAAAGAATACAACTTTCTTTTTATTGGTTTACACGCGGTCCGAATACTCGTTCACATAATGACGGTATTTACCTCCGTATGGCAGTTCAAAGGGACCCAAAACAATTACAATAAAATACCAGCGATGACATAAGTTCATACGATTGATTACGGTATTTAATTGGTGTACTAATTACCGGTACTTAAGGTTTTATAATAAGTATTGATCAGTATAATAAGACGGCACAGTTAATTGTATTTTAAATGGTTTTTTATTCGTTTAATTTGGATATTAATTGGTTGGTTGAATATTCATTGGCGTTGCACAAAAAATATACACAAGAAAAACTTAAGCGTTTTCATTGTACGAGCATACTACTTAAATAATTTTGTTTTTAAGAATTAAAGCTACTTTAAAGGGTTAATTTTGCGGTTTCAATGTTTTGTTCCGAACTCACAGGAATGTTATGTTATAGGAAATTTCCTTATCTTTGTTCTAATCCTATTTAAATCAGGAATATCTGTACGAAATTTTACCCAAATCTGTCCAGCACTTATTACGTAAAAGAGTAACTAACAAACATGGACATGGGTATCACAAACTTACACTTTTAAAAATAAATAGGATATCCCCAAAAGAAGAATGCAACTGCAAAATAATGTGGCTAAGTATCGTGTCAAAACACAATAAAACCTCTTTTTATGTTCATTTAAACTTGTAACAAGCCTCACGAATTGAATTAACCGATGAAAATATTCTTATCGTAACTTGTTTTACATAATTTTATTAAATTAATGACTTTGATCGTAAAAATGTTATTTGACCAATTTAAGTGGAACTATGTGAGTCGATATCACATTGAAAAGAATAAAAATCTTAATCTTTTATCTTATGTAATGGGTACAGTAGTTTAATATAATAAAATACTTCCTCGTTACTCTTTTATCATTAGATTTTTGATTACTGATCGGTGGTGTTTTAAAGTACTTCGAACCTAGCTATACTAAATTAAGATATGAATAAATTAATTTATTAATTAAGTCTATACTAAGTGTGTGTAAACACTTAAATTTTAACTCCATGCAAATTAACATATTAACTGTCGTCTTTAAAATGTTTTAATAATTGGTAATCTGATACTTAATACACAATATCATAATTATGATAATATTCTTTGCCAGTAAATTCGTAGCAAACTTTAAATTTTTTGCTCTAAACTATATTAAAATGGCCGTTTGGTGCACGTAATAAAAATCCTTCAGTAAATACGCCTTAAATTCTTATAAGAATAGGAATCTATTTATACAATCATAATCATCAAATCATTCACTACATCATCTCACTATAGTAACTGACCCCTAACTAAGCTCGAAACTTGTATCTAGGATGTCAGAAAGTTCGCACACACTCATCCACACACACACACACCTAGACCAAGACAAACATTTGTGGTTCACACAAATATTCACCCCGCACGGGAATCGAACCCGCAACCTTACTGATGGCAGTCCGGCATGGTGACCACTCTGCCATCGAGAGGTCGTCAATATATACGAGTATATAGTTTACTCTACTAAAGATAAGATAGGGTAAAACTACCGGTTATCGGCCCCTTAAGCGACTTTTCAACTTCAGCGTTGATCTTTATACTAATTGGATAAACCAAAAACTTTAAAACAAATCATTATGTAATGCTACAATATTCTAGTTTCAGAAAACCTAAAGCATATATACGTATCTTTAACACATAATTTACAAATAAATATTAATCATGAAATGAGCGAAAACACCGGTTATCGGCCACTAAGACCAGCTATCGACCAGCAATGTACCGGTTATCGGCCGCCTACATTCAATATAGGAAAATGACTCTTATAGTAGAGACATAAGGTTGATAGTCGAATAAAAATAAAATAATTGATGCGCTAAGTACAAACCATACAAAAAGGATTTTGGTTGCTATTATATTTTGATAAACGTTTTGTGAAATATAGAATATCAAATATATTATACCGGGAATCCAAGGGGAGATCCAGGTGGCTATGTCGGACTCTCCCAGCTAGAAAGGTGAGGCATATCCACTAAAACCCCAGTGACTTCCAACTACGCTACACACTATAGGGTGTCGTCTACGCTACACATTATAGGGTGCCGTGGTAGCCGTGGTAGACACCCGTGGTAGACACCCCAATGCAAGGACGTCCCCCAAACCGGTACCGACAGCGAGCGTCCTCCCATGCGTTCACCTTTTGTACCAGGGCTTGAGAGAATTGGGTTGATTGCTCATCCCGCATCTCCTAGCTCCCTCCTGATCCCCAACATTAACGGGCACACCCAACTATGCCCGAAATGCGAGAGACGATGGGACGGTCTGGAACCCCGGGAACCCGGACCGTCCAGTCGACTCGACGCGCAGTATAGCATAACCTTGATAAAAGCTAATTACTGGCTAGTTACCAACTCGTATACATAAATGTTATATTTTAGCCATAATGTTCATAGGTCGATAACAGGTATAGCTATACCCTATACCCGGCCGTCATAAATTCAGTATTTCTGAAGGTCATAACTTTGTAAATACAAAGTATTTTGGCGGCCGGAATCTAGTTGTAACACCACAAAAATATAGTAGTTCATACATGTAAATAGACCTACTTCAGTAAACCTAAGGTTTCTTCAATAAAATCAAAGAAAAACATCGTAAATAAAACTGGTTTGCGACCTCCCGGCCGATAAGTGGTTTTTGAAGAAATTCGTCGACCTGTGTGCCGGCCTCAAAAAATCTCAAAATTGCTGAAACCTTGATGAGTTTTAGTATTTGAATATGAATTTTGAACATTTTATAAACACACAGCCCAAAATTTTCAGCAATTGAACTTTAGTAACACATTAAAACTTAGCTTTGAAAATAAATCTACTTGCTATGTTTTTTGCTAAATTATACGCAAATCCTCACATCAAAATTTTAAATTGCGATTGGGGGCTCAATTTTCCACTTTCAGGAATATGCCGTTAGCTAATAAATAGGTGAAGTTTGCAGGAATCGAAAGACACTAAGTTAGAAAAGATATGATTAATATATTTTTAATTATTTAACAAAAAGTGCCAGGTGGCCGATAACGGGTAGTGGCCGGCTAACAGTTAGTTTTACCCTACAAAATCTTATTAAATCAACATGATAGTCGTAATTAATCTTTGAAAAGCTATTGAATACCAGAAAATCCTATTAAACTAACACCTGAAGAGCTTTACAGATTAAGGTCAAAATTGAATGGAAAAATCATAGATATTATTAACTAGCGGTGCCTCGCGGTTTCTACCAGGTTTTCTCTTCCCGTAGGCATACTGGAAAATATAGCCTATGTTACTCAGGGTGAAAAAAAGCTTTCTAATGGTGAAACTGAGCACAGTAATTTTTAAGTTTATTCATTACAAACTTACACACAAAAATACAAATATTTCCTCCTTATAATACTCGTATTAGTGTAAGTACTCGTATATGAAAATAGGTATATCAATAGTATAAAACAAAGTCGCTTTCTCTGTCCCTATCTCCCTATGTCCCTATGTATGCTTAGATCTTTAAAACTACACAACGAATTTGATGCGGTTTCTTTTAATAGATAGAGTGATTCAGTGGGAAGGTTTTTAGCATCATTTTATCCCCATATTCCTATGGGAACGGGAGCTACGTGGGTGAAACCGCGGGGCGCCGCTAGTATACTTACAAGAAAGGGAAACCATTTATATATTTTACTCTACTAAAGATAAGTAACAAAATCTTATTAAAGCAACGTGATACTTTACAGATTAAGGTTAAAATTGAATGGAAAAATCGTAGACATTATAAATGAAAATAGATATATCGGTATATCGAGTGTACCGCGGCTCAATGGACGATTTCATTAGCACTCTGTGATCAGTACTCAGTAGCCAGTCGAGTCATTTAATTAAATAACTACCGGTTTGTGTAACTCGTTTGGTGAATTCCCCTTTTTAATTCAGCTTTGTTTTATTGCAGTTCTCCTGGAAAATCTTTCTGGCTTGTAAAACGCGTAGAGAATGTTTTAATTGATGTTTCTTTGAAGTATTGATGATACATTTTTGGGTATATTTGTAATGGATTTACGTTTATTCATTAATTTAACGAACATATTCAGTTGTTAAATATCTAAGTTTATGCGTCTATTTTAGTTAAATTTGAATAACCACCGTTAAATTTTGTTAATAATCAAGTATTGTTTTCACGTCAGCTCCCGTCATCGTAGTGAGATTAATGGTTTTGATAGGTACACATAAATTGTTTAAATAATTCGGTTTTTTATCCGAACGTTAATACCAAAACGTAAATAAAAAATTGAGAGATATGGCATGTGACATGAGTTATTTCTTATATCATAATATAGGTTACTCTAACAATAAAAAATTTGGTGGTTTAGATGTAAAAAATATTTAAGACTTAGGGAATATATTCACATTACAGAACAAACTAAAATATTCAATCACATCCTTAATAACCACAATCCTATTAAACCAAATACTTCTATCAATATAAAATATTCAAATCACCATAACCATTTGAAATCCGAACATCAAAGCAATTCAAAGACAAGAGTTAATTTAGTTTAAAACCAAATTCCGGCAACGATGTTGTCATTATCACGTCAGTGGTGAGTGCATTAACGCGGTGTCAGCGTTCGGGCCCTATCAGGGTCCGTGTAATTGACATCCAAGTGGCGTAAAAGTGAGCCAGAGAGATCCTGGGCCGGCTGTACGGTGATCGATAACCCGCCGCCCGAAGTACCCGCCGTACCCGACCTTCTACTTACCACGCTCGCGCTCCCTCGAACAAAACACAGCTTGATCAAACACTCTTTAACTACATAATTCGTTAATGTCCTAACATCAGTTTTTAAGTGGTTAAGTGATTCTTGAACTTGTGTACTGTGTTGTGTTAAAAAATTTCTCAGATGTTTTCGGATAAGAATAGGCATGTTGTTAGTTTTAACACCGTGAAATTGGTGCAGTTGGTATGAATTTGGATAAAAGCACATTTTGTACAGAGGTTTTGTTGCAAAATTGTAGCGATTTTCGTCATGCGTGAGAAATATAAAAATATGAAATGTACTTGCGATGCGCTTTAAAATGGTTTAGTTTCCTAATCCGCTAAACTCGAATCTTTAAAAGATTTTGTAATGTATCTAATCTGCTGCTTCAATTTCTAACAATTTGTCATAACAATATCTTGTAAGAATAAGTAGATTAAAACTTATTATAAAAAGTTTACCGTATCTTTTAAATTAGAATAAGTACAAACTTAACAAATCAAAGAGCAAAAGTATACCGCAAATAACTTGATAGAATACTGTTATTAACTTTGCAACTGCACAACCTAACCTTTTCAACTTAAAACAATGTCAACTCTGTTTGAAGCGAGCTCCACTCATAGCTTCTTGGGCGATAAAAATAAAATTCCTCTTCAAACAATAACAAAAGCTTGCTCTGCGGTTACTCGTCTATTAGATTAACAAGACAAAAGGCAACTCATCGCGATGCTTAATTGTATTACAAGTGTTTCTTACAAATTGTAAAGAACACAACCTTTTTAAAATGATTTTATGTGAGTAAAATTCAACCGGTTGGAAAGTTATTTGCTGCCAGTTTTACTCTTGTGATTTTCCTCATTCGTTCCCGCAGAACAGATGGCACTCATTCATTCAATCTCGGTCACATGAGCTTCATTTCATATATTTTTACGAATGAGAGGTGTGTCGAGTGGTTTTATGATATAATTTAACGTATGAATTGGGAATAGAAGAGTTTTTGATGACTTTATACGTAGTAATTTGTTTAACATAATCATTTTGTTTCTAATACAACAAAAAATCAATGTGCATTTCACGCTAATATTGAATAAGTATTTAAAAAACATACTATTAAAATAAATACCTAATAGGTGGGTTCTTACTTAATCCAATAAGTTATTGAGAGATAATCCATAATGTTTAGATCAGGTTACACCGAGCGATGTCAAGAGGGGACTTGACGATGTCGAGGTTATAATTTATGAAGGTTTTTATCGAGATTATGTGATTTTGCGTTGACTTGTGTTTTAAATTTGAATAGTTTAGTATGAATTAAGATCGCCAATTAAAAGATAACCATTTTTCACATATTTTGAATATGATACACTATATGATAGCACTACTTAGATTTATTTTTAAATACATCCTATTTTGTATAACACTATATAATTTAAATAATTACTTATAGACAAACACATTAACACATTAAAGACAAACATTAAATCGTGATCATTGTAGAAACAACCTTCTAAGTTAAAGAACGAAACAAAGTGCTTTTATTATCAATAAAAACATTAACTGAACCAGTCACTGGCACACAAATAACGCCACAATTATTGACACGACCTCCCAAACATATATTTACTGTGAGAACTCACAAAGTTATTTGACGCTATAACAATTTACATACTTTTCTCCGAGTATTACATTTTACCGTAAATTTTATGGTCCATTTTCGTTCTTATGGTTATACGTATAAAGCGCAATTTAATATTCACTAAAAGCCTTCAAAGGCCGTTTAAAAAGTTTTATTGGAATAGTTTGGCTACCCTATTTTATCGGATTCGCTTCCAAGCGGTGCGAGTTCAATCAAAAATACTTCTTATTTATTGTGAACAAACTTCTTGTTAAACAATGAGTCTAATGTTTACTTATGTGGGAATGGTTTTATATGCCTATGTACATAGTTAAGAGCGTACTTTTTATAGATACATCATTCGATGATATTGTTGAGAAATTTTATTAGGTAGATAGTTTAAAAGAACTTAGTTGATTGTACAATAGCTTTCTGTTTGCGGCTTCACACGCGTACATTTATTTTTGTCGTACATTACTTAACTTCTTTTAATTTTGGCCACAAAATGTAGTTTACTTACTATTATTTTAATAAATTACAGTACAGCCGTAAATTGTGAAAATGCAACAGAGTTGCTTGCATTGACATTTTATTTTATAGTATGATTTATGAAGTTGTTTAATTTTAGCAAATAAATAAAATTGACTTTATTTTAATGTATAAAATGTTAATTAATTAAAATAAATACAAATTAGAACGTGTTATTAGATACCAAATGTACACACTTGTGGTAAATATAAAATATTAATCGTATGTTATGGAGTAATTAAATACGAGTGTATACCAATAATTAATTTATAATTAAGTAATTAATCTGTTACAAGTCATTAATTACATTTAATTTATGGAAGTACATACTTTAATTAAAGCTTAAAGCTTGTGCTATGAATACATGACATCAAATAAACATACTTATACATGTTATATTACTTTTTACTAACAAGATTTAATTAAAAAAGACCTTTTTAAAAACAATGTTTTAAGTTTTTATTGCATTGTCATGGGACACACTTAAGTATGCCACATTTCAGCTCAATCGGATAACCAAAAGTGGTCGAAAAATGGCTTGCAAGATTTGATTACAGACAGCAGGACAGGTGAAACTAAATAAAAGCTTGTAAAAATAAACATACGCATGATATAGAAATCAAAGACAAACAGAACATGTTTATGCACACAATTTTGTATCAAACCACAACACTTAGTCGTCAAAATATACTAACTAAATAACAGGACTTTAAAAAAGTTACACTTACTTGGTTTTATATCTAAATCCAATAAGGTTAACGTTTAAAATTGCATATAAAAATATTATTTGAAGGGTTTACAACACTGACCACCATCGTCCATTTCCGTAATCCATTAAGCTGAGCCCAACACAAACAATTTGTTTCTAGGGTTCCGTAAAAAAAGTATAAAAACGGAACCCTGTTACTAAGAATTCGCTGTCTGTCCTTCCATCCGTCTGTCACCACGTCACCAGGCTGTAGAAATTAGGTAGGTAGGTTCTAAAATCAAGAACAGTTGAAATTTTCACAGATGATATACCTAATATTCTATTGCCGCTATAACAACAAAGACAACAAAATAAAATCCTAACTAATATTATAAATGCGAAAGTAACTCTGTCTGTCTGTCTATCTGTCTGTCTGTCTATCTGTCTGTCTGTCTGTTACCTTTTCACGGCTAAACTACTGAACCGATTGTCTTGAAATTTGGTACAGGGGTAGCTTATGGTTCGGGAAAGAACATAGGATACTTTTTATCCCAAAATTCCCACGGGAACGGGAACTACGCGGATGAAACCGCGATGCGCTGCTAGTATAATATAAATAAAATTAATATTTAAGGGGGGCTCAACAACAGATATGGTTTTTGTTGTTTTTGTTACGGAACCCTTCGTACGCGAGTCCGACTCGTACTTGGCCAGTTTTTTATGTTCACACACACGGTTCACGCATGCCGGGTATTATCTTATCATTTTGTAACCTTTAATGATAGTGTGGCACGTGGCTGGGTGCAGGTAAAAGATACATCGTATGCCATCGGTCGTAGTTTTTTATCCATGTTGGACTGACAGAGGGTGGCAGGTTTGATTCCTGTGTGTGGTAGATTTGTGTTATGGTCAAATTTGTCCTTACCTTTTTTTAACAATTAATGTTTACTTCGACTTAGGTGTGCGTATGGTAGTAGTTTCTGATAAGTATATTTTTCCAATCATTTTACATTGAAATTGGGTCGTTTACTTTGATTATATGTATGCGGAACGAACAGTATCTTACGTAGAAATGTATAACATTACTTTAAAATGCTACTATGTTTGAAAATCAATACGTATAGTCATAAATTATTTTTTAATGTAGGTGTAAGTGAAATAATTAATACTGTTGTATCAATCACAGCTGTTTGTTCTGTAATTTACGAAACAAATGTTGAGTCTTATCAGTAGAAACTATACATTATATACATGATTGTTGAGTATAATGAAACTTAAAAGTTTTGTGCTAAATATTATTGTAATAACATGTATGTCTAACTATGGCTTATGGTAACTGTAACAGCTTTTTCGCATACTTACCTATTTGTCTCGTCTTAGTTGTAAGATGTTTACTAAATCACTCTATTAGAAGGATAAAGACTCTATTTTTTGTATACAATGCACGTTATAGTTATTATATATCCCTTAACTCTACCTAAGACCCGTTAAGTAGTTTCGAGGAAACCCAACCGTAACGGGCCATCTGTCGCCAGACCGAGGGCAATTCATGCGACAATAGGTTTTTTGCCCGATTATTCAACGGCTGCAAGATTTTGATAGTTATTTTAAATTGTATTGCAACCAACCGTTGTCATATCTATTTTAGACCCAATACACATGTTATAAATTGTATTTTTCATTGTTTCAGAATGTAACTGCCAACGACAACTATTTCCTCAATGACGGTAAAATTTACTCGACCAAATTAGACAATGCGGTCGCAGGCATCCAAACCGTCACCTAAAAAAGGGGAATTATCCAAAACATCACCAAAGTCTAAACCAATTAAAAAGAAAGCGGTGCCTCCCAAAAAAATTAAACAATTGGAAATAAAATCATTAGCGAAAGGTTCAAAGAAAAATACAAAAGATGATTCGACCACAAAGAATGAAGGCGATTCAACGGCCGCAGATAAAGCTGACCCACAAGTGGAGAATAATAGAGCGGCATCGTCTAAATCTAATACTGTACCCAACGAATCTCTTTTGCGAAAAGGTAAGAAGGACCCTAAAGAAAAGAAAGACTCGGCTAAAACTCCAACTGAGAGCATTGTAAAGAAAAACACCCCGAAAAAACCAGTCAAGAATAGCAAACCTAAACCCAGTGTAAAACAAAATGCTAAACAAAATGAATCTAAGTACAAAAACAAAAAACCTGTAGTTAAACAAGCTGCTACAAAATTTTCTAAAGCAAAAACTATGGCCAAGAAAGGAAAGACCACCACATCGCAAAAAAATAAAAATCCGACGCAACCCAAATCAGGGGCTCCTGAAAAAGAAAAGACAGATTTAAATGCCAAAAATAGTAATGATGATGTTAAAAAGGAAACGAGTGACAAGAACAGCGAAGAAAAGAATAAAAATGTTAAAGTGGATATTGCTATTAACGATAAGAAAGATATTCCAAAATTAAGCGAAAGTCCTACGACAAAAAATGAATCTAATTCTAATGTGAATACGACTCCACCAAAAACAACACAGTCGAATCAACCTGAGACACCTAAAATAGAAATAGAAAGACCACCGAAATTCTTTACTTCTGCTAGATCTCCAAGAACTGTCGACATAGATGTAAAATGCTGTAAGAATTCCAAAGGAAACCTAAGCGTTTCAGAAAGATTTTTATCTATGAAATGTGAGACTAAAACAGATGACAGTAACAAGGATAAAAGTGTCCCAAACACTTTAGTGTCTCAAGGTCCAGAAATGGATGTATACACATTCACTGAAAAAGTAGATTCTCCAAAAAGTATTTTGTCTGAGTTTCGAAATCCAGACTGCAAAAATATAGGCAGAGTTCGACCAATTGCTAGAGTGAAGGGGACTGTGATAGATAAAAAGGCAGATTCTGAAAAGAAAAAGTACTCTCCTCACCGACCAATTGAAGAAGTAGTTAAACAATTGAAGGCTAATAAACGATCAGAAGCATTAAATATGACTGAAAGCGGAAATAACATCACTGGCTTCAATTTAAATAGAAGTAACGATGTCGAAGAACCAGATGATACACCTAAACCTATAGTAAGTAAATCATATAAAATGGTAGCACGAAAGTCAAGTGTTACGGGTAAACCATTTAGTCCAATAAAGTTTTTAGATCAAGATCCACCAGAAAATAATGAAAAACCTTCTAATAAGCCTAGTCCACCAGCAAAAAAGCAACAAAATAAACATAAAAAAGAACATAAGAACAGTTCTTCAGATGACGAAATGGATACTTCCAAGTTTGCTCTTAACACTAAAGCTTTCCATTACTCATCATCAGATGAAAGTGTTAATGAGTCTAATGATGATTCCAAAGAGTCTTCCGAATCAGATTCTTCCAAAAACAAAAAAACAAAGACTAAAAAATATAAGAAACTTAGTGAAACTACTAAGAAAACTACTTCTAAAGAACTCAAAGAACTATCTAAGCATTCTTTGATTGATTTGAAAGATGAGTCTTCAGGTGAAAAACCGAGTAAAAGACGACGCAAACTTCTTTCTATGTGGAATGGGCCTAAGAAACATAGAATGGCATCGCTCAACGCAATTGCTAAAGTTCATTGCTTATATGAGAATGAAAGCCGAACTCATATGGAACTAGGCTTAATGAAGACGGTTGATAGACAACCGATACCCAGTACTTCCAAACAACCAACAATTGCTAAGAAAAAAGAAAGCAAACCAAAGGAGACAGAAAAGCGTGATACGACTTCGGAGTCTGAATACGAGTCCAAAAAAGATAAAAAAGATGATAGTTCTGAAAGTTCAGACGATAGTCCACCCCAAAGAACATTGAGGGGAGTGCCTGGTATTAGAAGTGCAGGGAAATACTGGGATCCTAAGTCGTCGACATCATCTAGCGAAGACAGTGAGCTCGATACTAAGAAAAAAAGTGTTCCGGAGAAGAAAAAGCAACCTAAACCATCGTCGGTAAAATCGGACTCGGAAAAACCACCGCAAAAATTGAAAATGAAAAAGACAGCCGGAGTTCCCGTTAAAAAGAAACGTAACAGAAATGAAGTTGTGATGGATTTGAAAGATATGGTTGTTCAAAAACGAATGGCTAGTCTCAATGCTACGGCCATTCTAGCTGCCAGCTATGAGAAACGGTCACCAAAATCAAGCAAAGATGATACCACATCCGACTCTTGCAGTGATGAATCTTTTTCTCAGAAGTCAAAAAACGGGGTAGGTTCCGGCATTAAGTCGGAAATAAAAACTAATGAACCAAAAAAGGAAAAAGATACTGAGGAGGCTACCGTTACCGACACTAAACAAAAGGTCGAAGTCATCGTAAATCAAGATACGGATGTAACAATCACTGGTGTATACTCAACCCATCATCACGAAGGGTTTTGCACCGTGTCGGGCATGCAGTATAGAATCTCATCGACGAGCCATACACAAACAACAGCAACGTCAAACTGTGAAAAGGTAAAAAAAATAACTTTGATTAATTTAATACTTTAATGTTTGATTTCTGTTCTCCGTAAAGTGATTTGTTAATCTGTAAACATATTAATTACTGGATGTAGGTAGATGTGTTATCGGCTTAAAAGTCGGCGAAGTGAAACGCGTATTACCCGCGCCGTTCGTAATAAAGACGGTGTACCCGTTGGCGCTTTGCCTCTCATTAATACCCGGTAATGAAGTAAGTTTCATGTAAACACGCCTCGGGACCCCATCCTCACTTTATCCTTCATCGCTTTACCTCTCGCAAAATTGCAAAGAAAATTAACCCTTTTGTCTTTTGATCGAAATGCGAAATTTAAGCGAGGGCATCGTTATCAATTGGGGCGTAAACGATTTACGCGTGAAAAGAGTACCTAACCATCGTGTTACCCTTGACGCTGATTATGGCGTCTGACGACTTTTACGTTATTACTGTTTAGGGACCGAGCTTGATGGAAACTTAAATGTATATTTTGAAAGATGTTAGCTCTAATGCCTCAATTTACATTAACACAGTGTAAATTTACAAATATAGGTATTATAAGTATTCAAATAAAAAGGGCTACTTTTGCTACTAATATTAATATTTACTTAACTTTTTAAACTTGAATCTGTACAAGAAAAGTTTGCACATTCTTAGTGAATACAAACAGAACAATAGTATTTTTATTAGATGAACCGAACATCTTTTAAAGTTTTACTCTAACTGTTCCACCTGAACTCACCGGAGTGTTGTTTTCTTTATTGTTTATGATGTTTTGCTTCGATCTTTGAAACCACAAAGTATCTTCTAAACGACTTCAATTTTTACGCAACCAACTTTCACCTTTATGTTTGTTGGAGGAGAAACGAACACTCGATACATTTTCTTTTGTTTACTGACAGAGGTTAATGAGCTGTAACATTATAATTTTATTTATCGTCAAATCTAAACTTAGCGTTTATTATTTTTAATAGCATTAATAAAAGAAATATTTAACATAATTTGTAATAAAATTCGGTTGTTAAAGAAGCTTTAATATTATAAGTATTTATGAAATCAATTTGGAGTTCAAACGTTTTGACTTGTGAAGATTTATTTTCGTCGACGCCTACCTGATATTTGTACCCACGCTACTTAGCATAAATTTATTGATAAATTTTTAATTTATTTTATTTAGGATGGGTGTTCAAAAGAGGACGGTGCTCGTTATACTCCGCTTTCGGCATTGTCTTCAATGCAGCCTCCTGCGGAACATGCCCACGGTCATCCTCATCCAGGTAATATTGAACTTTATTTGTATTATATGTGAAGGATGATATTAGAATAAAAGGTTTATAGGAGGTAGAGCTAATGATTGAGAACATATTGCTCTGATCCCGACGATGTAACAGAAACAGGAAAATTATAGAGAAATGATTTGATTGGCTACGTGGGTGTTCTATGGCTTTTTTGTAAGAAAATATTTACTAAATTGTTCAGTCTTTGAAGTTAATAGGTAGCAATTTTCCTTAAACTTATTCTTACCTATCAAAATTTGAAACTAAAAGTTTGAAGTTAGTCTTTCACATCTGATTTCACTTATTTGATAATACCTAAATACAAAAGATACTAAAATAACTATTAATAGCACTTTAGATAAGCGTTTGCTTAATTAATAACTGCTTATTATTAATTTAACCGCAATTTAATCTCATTGAAACCAAGACCATTATCGCCGGCCGCTCTCTCGTCATAATCTAAGTAAATTAATTGTTTTGATTTATCCCTGTCTGGGACACAGATTCACAATTAGTTTCTACGCGCCGTTGGTTTTGTTTCACATTTCTTTGAATACAGTCAATTGATAATCGTCTTTGCATCTTTGATGATAAAAACTAATCTTACTTAATGCTACTAATCTTACTTAATACTTAATATTAAATTGTAACGTAACGGTAATAACTACTTACACTGATTTGAACCACAAATGTTTGTCTCGGTCTAGGCGTGTGTGTGTGAGTGTGTGCGTAGTTTCTGATACCCTAGCTAGATACAAGTTTCGAACTTAGTTAGGGGTTAGTTATTATAATGAGATGATGTAGTGAATGATTATAAGTAAATATTTTTTTATGAATTTAGTATGGGAATAAAACATCGCCTACAAGTTGTGTTTGTTCGGAGTATCAGAAAGTACTGTACCGATTTTGATACGGCGTTGATCAAGATGAGATATAATAGGATTATGAATTTATTGTTTGTCAAGAAAATGTATATATAAAACTTTACAGTCATGCGAAACTGTAGTTGTTCGTCAAGTCAGGATATAAATCGAATATCTAAAGTTCAAGGGGTGCTATACTCAAAAACCTATCCACTTTTCGTAAATTGGATCAAATATTCGTCAAACTTGTCGTATATTATTTAATATATCGTTCAAGTAGTTGTTTCGGGTAAGTTTTGGAACATAAAACATGAATTCCTGCGCGTCTATCGGCAGTTGCCTCATATCGTTTATAGGTCAATGTTTCCGACGAATACGACCTCGTACAAACTCGACGTCCAAATCACTCGTTCACATTCACACTGACCGATGTGGACTTACTATTTCACGTACATATCTACACTAATATTATAAAGAGGAAAGATTTCTTTGTTTGTTTGTAATGAATAGGCTCCGAAACTACTGAACTGATTTAAAAAATTCTTTCACTATTAGAAAGCTACGTTCACCTTGAGTAACATATGCTATATTTTATCCCCGTATTCCCACGGGAACGGGAACTACGCGGTTGAAACCGCCGGGCGCTACTAGTTATTTAATAATTACATGTTGGTTTTAGCTCAAACATTGCGGCCAAATTATGGTGTATTTATAGTTATCATGGTTATTGGTTAAACATTAAAGTTGACTTTAGCAATGTATATTATTTATTTCAAGGTTCCGATATTTCGATGGTTTTTAAATGCTATGATTGGATTCAAGTAAAGCTTTAAATTAATATATTCTCGCCACAGCCACAAAAGTTTAAAAACTAAACAGTCTCTTTACCTTTTCTTAACAAAAAATCTTGCACGCTGTATACTTAATCTATTTTAAAGTAATTGTTTCACACTATTTTAGTCCCAAACATTCACCCTCTTGATTACAAGAGCAACCTTCTGTTTACAACAAACTTCACAACCATATTTAGAAACGCGACTAAGTAACGTTATTTGTTTACCTGTCGAACACCAAACACCGATTACCCGTTTTTATTAAACTTACCTTACAGACTTGACTAACTTCTTAAGTATTTTATAAGCGGTATAAAAGTTAAGCAACGTCTACACGTAACAACTAGTTTGGCTTAACGCCAAGTGTGCAGATGTCAATGTTGAATCTTGGCCTCTCGAGACTCCCCTCGGAATATTATTACATATTAACGTAATCTAGTCTGTTTTAACTGGTAACATTTTTAATTAACATTGTACTCTTGTGGCTGGGACATTTTACTTATAAAACTTTATGATGCTTTTAAATGGTAATTTAGATTTCGTTTTAGGTACAGTGTTCATTTTATAGTGTTTGATACACTTATGTATTCCGAAATATGGTCACCTCGGCAGATAGTTTCATTGTATAGATTTAAATATTTTGTTACATATTGATGAATGCACAGAACAGAGAAGAGCTTTTTATAATTCGCGATACACAGGTTATAAAGATGTTACATAAGTTTGAGAAGTTAAGATACAAACTTCAGAAACAAACTTTACTGTTTGAATTTATGTCTTAATTCTTAAGTAAAGGCTATACCTATAACATCATGCTACCTCCTAGAAGCTAAACTAAACGCGGATCAAGAAGCCAATATATTAAGGAGAGGTACTAAAAAGATACGAATATATTAAGGATACGAGTAGGTACTAAAAGCAAGGATACGGCTTATAAATTAAAAACACCACGCTAAATTCCAATCACCGTAGCACGTCTGATCATTAAAACGACATGCCATAACCAATAGCGTGACTAATGAACATGTCAAATCGCAATATTTCACTCAATTACTGTCCGAGCTAGCCGTTCAACTTTTCCTGTAGTAAGAACAGTCGTTATATTAAATTGAGATGAACGAGTGAAGTTCCTTACCTGATTACTTATGCAAGATGAGTTGTTCTTCTACTAGTGAAGTAGTTTTATTCAATTATTATTATAATTTGAATGGAGCTCTCTGTTTTATTCTTACTACTACTTAATGAAAGTTATGTTACTTTCGAATAACTATATACTGTTTTACCGTGAAATATTGTTATTAATTAAATTTTATTCAGATTTCTATTAGGTTCTTAATTCGAGTAGTAATTATTAAAAAAAAAGTACTCCTTAAATTTAACATCGAATAATTTATATAAAAAAAAAAACAATAGGTAGAGCCAAGCTTTTTACATTGTATCGTAAACAAAACATTAGCGCAGCATTCGTTATTCCTACAAAGTGTTTATTATACAATAACATCTATCTAAATTGATAGTTTTAATGGAAACAATTCAATTAGTTTAATATTGTCCGATACTACACTAGGTAGTTGCGGGTGTGATACAGTCCGAGCGATGCAGTGGCACAGTTCCAACACTGGCCATTCTATACGAAGATATTAAATAGCTGCCACTTATCTAAGCAGCCCGCCACCGCCGGCCAGACTCCAAATCAGCGATACTCCTATCTCCACTGCTTGATATTCAATTTAATTTCCAACCGATACGAATCACAATTATATTAGGAAAATCTTTTACGGAATTGAAAGAAAATTATTTTTTATTGGAGATACTTAATACTTATCGCTCGTTATATAGTGATAACCGCGTATTGCTTCTGGTCTGTACGGTTAAGCAACGTCTGGTGAAGTTATAATTGTGATGGGTGGCCAATTCCGAAATGGCTTTATAAGAGATATTTTAAGAGCGTTTCTCTGCTTCAAAGAACATGATACACCGTTGACCCTTGTTACTTAACATTGACGAGATAAAGTCGTCAAAAGTGTATATATCATTTAGTTAGTTAACCAATTAATGTAGTATGATTTTCTCGGCTATGATAGCAGCAAGATACTCGGTTAAATCTCGTTAAGCGAAATAATTATGTACTTAATTAACATATTTATAGAGACATGGAACGGAGGTTTTAACCCAGGCGTGGGACACTTCAGGCTAACT
Source organism: Timandra comae (assembly GCA_958496195.1). NCBI lineage: Eukaryota > Metazoa > Arthropoda > Insecta > Lepidoptera > Geometridae > Timandra > Timandra comae. The sequence continues at coordinate 5,710,809 of OY292367.1, forward strand.
GTAATTGAAGCCTTTTATGTGAATAAATATTAATTTATACTAAGTAAAGGAAAAACAAAAGCGCGCGTAATAACCATTAAACTCACCAATTTGTTGTTGTTGATTTTAAAAATAAAAGCTTATTCTACGGCGCACAAGCTAAAATGAAATTGACCAAAGTCTGTTTCAACAATGAATGCAAAAAGGCAAGAAAACCTTATTAACTTACAATTTGCAAATATTTTCTCTCGTTCAGAATTTTAAGAGAATTTTTCTAAACACAATTCAGTGAGCCCATCCACTGAGTTCACTCAAATGAAGAAAACTTTCCCAGATTGAGGTTTAAATTACAGGCCGCGTTGAATTTATTTTAATTTTCATCTCGGAATAATTCCAATTTGCGAGCGAGGCATTTAATTTTCATAGCTTAGCGAAATCCCATTTCGGTGAAACCCGATTAGTGTCTAAGCGGCCACCTCCTATTTGTTATCTTGAGAAAAATCATTCGAGACACGAAACAAATAGAAACAAGTGAGCGTCGACAATGTTAATCATTCACTAAATTAAAACGATAATTACTTTTTAATTTATACCTCTGTTCGTGAATTTATTTTGTGATTAACAGTTAATACTGTTTAACAAGCTAAGCTAATAATGTTTCGTTAATAAAAAATACGGGGAAAACGATTTATTAACCGGCTTCGTAGATAAGGAAAGTATTATTATATTACCATGAAAATGTATATTTCATTACAATTATTCAATGAACTGTAATGAAAATGTAATATATTTTAAAGTGCCTATACACAAAATTTAATATCCAACCGATTGGATGAATTGCGTGAACGAAAAATAACCCTTACGAGTACGGCTTGATTGATTACTTTCGGAATATATTACCTTCTTAAATAAAAAGTAAATTGTATTTAACTGAAATCTCTCTTGAGTAAAATTTATTAAGTTCATCGTTTTACTTTTCTACGCTAATATTATAAAGTGCTTTTTGATAGATAATAATATCTAGAACTACTTTTACAGTTCTATTTTTACAAGCTTTTATTTAACTCGTTTTCATTTTTCTATTGGATTTATAGCAGTAAGACTCAATTGAGCTGAAACGCTGCATACACAATTTTCGGATAACTACTTCCATTATAAAATGGTATAGAACGAATACATGAATAGGTACATAACAGCTGTTCATATTATACCTATTCCATACATACCTAAACAGAAACACTTGTATTAGGTTAATACGAACCTTCTAGAAAATATCTAATTCAGCTTACATCCGTAATACTGTTACCGCACAGACAAATAAGTTCATGTTTTCCACTGTCCGTCATAGAAAACCTACAAGTATTCTATTCCTACTAATATTATAAATACGAAAGTAACTCTGTCTGAATGTTTGTCTGTCTGTTACCTTTTCACAGATAAACTACTGAACCGATTGACTTACTTGGTACAGGGGTAGCTTAAGGTCCGGGGAAGGACATAGGCTATGTTTTATCCCGAATTTCTCACGGAATAAAGTTCGGGTAAAACAGTTCGGGGCACAGCTTGTTAAAGATAATTGGTGTTCTTCTAGTTCCGGAGTTGGGCGGCCTCGCTCGACGAGCTGGGTGTTCCAGTGCGTTTTCTGCACCTTCGCCGTCTGCGCATCATGAACCAGGTACGTACATTCTTAAATCTTTATAAAAGTAAATACATTTTATATTATTTCAAACGACTATGAGGTATGGTCTCAATAATTGCAATAAGTATATTATTATTGTAACAAATGAATTTTAATAATTGATTTGATTTTATTGACTATGAAGGATTATATTTCTTTCATTTTTATACTCAATCCCTCTTATTAATAAACGAGAACTAACAACGGCTTTGTAAATTCACACTTACTCTCTTTTATTCGTGTGTAATGAAAGACAGAAAACGTGTTACTATACTAACTACACCGTTGTTTATGTGTTAATCTATTGCTCTAAGCGTCCGATGTTAGTAGATATCAAAACTCATCGGTGGTTAACAAAGAAAGTAAATTTTGATTAAGTAAAATTATTCCCTTCAAATCAATTGAAGATATAGTATCGAATCGGATAAGTATATTCCTGTAAATGGTACCTATACTAAAGCAATAAGTACTATGAATCTTGAATACAGAGATCTCAATATACTCGTACGTGATTATTACACACGATAGGTATTTGTTCAAAAGCTAGAAAGTCCTATTACATTACGGTACAAAGAACAGTAGGCAATATATCGTTTGCAAATAACAAATCTTTTACAAAGCGAAGTGTATCAAAGAGAATATCAAAAGAGAAAGTATTACAATAATCAAATAAGTTGTAAAATAGGATAAATAAAGGGCGGCTAACGTCCCAATAAATCGGCTGTTATCAAAGTGGCTCTTTGGTAACAATGTTGGACTTCGGCCAGGCAAGTCTCTAAAAGTGTTATTAACTTATATAAATGAATATTTTACTAATAGTTTTATTTACCAACAAACAAACGACTTGTCTGTCTAGCTAGTGGTATGTACGACTGCCTGCCAAGACTTAGGTCCCGGATTCGATGCCTGGATTAAGCTTTGCAATGAAATAAAACACTTAAACGGATTTTTGTCGTGGTTGTATTTTGTTACAAAATACATCATCAGCTCATATATATCCCCACCGAGGGGCTCGAGCCTACCCTGAATTAGGGTGATTTGGCCTTAGTCGACCACGCTGGCCAGTGCGGGTTGGTCGACTTCACACACAACCTTAGAATTTCTTTTAATAACAAAATACAACCACGACAAAAATCCGTTTAAGTGTTTTATTTCAATGTAGTGTTCGTGTAAATCAAAGATATCAATAAGCTTTGCAAGTTTGTTATTTTACGAATAAGCTTTAAAGGTTAGCTTTGAGATCACTAGCTATCAAGCAGTAAGAAACGTGGTGATTACGCCTACTATTTTCTACTGTATATCATCAGTGAGTTAGATCTAATAAGGCGTTTTTTCTTAGAATAACAATACAATTATTAACTTATTTTTCTCAAATAATATCGATAACAGTAAATAGATCTCTTTAATTGGCCACACAGTTTTCATATCACATTACACACCCACGTCTACATGTTCATTAGTTGGCAAATGGATAACTAAATCATTTTGGGCTAATTAGCTGAAATCATTATTTGGATAATGTATATTTGGTTTGTGAGAAATATGTGCCTAGGATTCCTAGCCTGCCGAATAGGGGTACTAAATAACAACAACGTCTAGTTAGTTCAAAGTATATTCGCAGACTGACCTACCGACAATTCACAAATGTTAGCTCTTATTATTCAATCTTAAAACTACCTACATTATTAACATAAAATATCATTACTATACATCACAGTTTGGTTTTGTTGATTTGTTCTTGAGCTTTCTATGGGTTTTTGTGTATCACTACATAGTATGAACCAAAGTCGCTTTCTCTGTCCCTATATCCCTATGTATGCTTAGATCTTTAAAACTACGCAACGGATTTTGATGCGGTTTGTTTTAATAGATAGAGTGATTCAGTGGGAAAGTTTTTAGCGTAATTTAACATAATTTTGGAACTACGCGGGTGTGTGGGAAAATAAATATCCATACCGTCACTCATGTTGAGTGAGCGTTAGTGCAGTCGCTTAGATTACTGCAGTGCAAAGACATTAGACAACACTGCTACGCTCACTGAAAAAATATAGTTGAAAAAATTCCTGCGTTAAATAATTACTTTATCTTCAACTAGCTGCACCCCGCGTTTTCACCCGCGTAGTTCCCGTTTCCGTAGGAATATGGGGATAAAATTATGCTAAAAACCTTCCCACTGAATCATCCATTTAAACAAACCGCATCAAAATCCGTTGCGTAGTTTTAAAGATCTAAGCATACATAGGGACAGAGAAAGCGACTTTGTTTTATACTATGTAGTGAAGCTTCACAGGCCCCGGTGAACAATTTCCTTAAAAAATCTGATAAAACAAAATTATAGCAATAAAGTTACGAAGTGTTAAAAATTCCAAAAAGTAAACCAATCAAATGCGGTTGATTATCGTCATTAAAAAGTTTTAGACTAAACAAAATTAACAATTAATCTTTGTATAAAATTAAAAAGTTTTTCGTATCAAATTATTAGTCGTAAATAGAGTTTAAAGTGAGGTTGTTAAAGTGGTCACGACATAACGCCAGTTAGCTCGCTTTAATTCTTCAACGGCGAAGTTCTTGTGAACAAACCACAGAATAAAGTGAACAGAATAGAAAACGAATTATTGCTTTTTATTGCTTTCTTTACCACTAACTTAAATCTACTAGTTAAATCTATTTAAAATAATCTTTTCGTTCTACTGACAAGCTATGTGCTGCAGTTTTATTCCTGGTCAATCAAGGTAAATCATAGCTTAGTACAACATTGCAAAGCTTGTTAATAACAAATAACAATTGAAATTGTACTGTTTTACTTCTTGGTGTGTGCTATTAAAAAAGTAAGACCAGAGACCTTTGTTCCGTAGTGAGGTCTTAGTATTATCAAATTAATAAATATTAAAGTTTCATTACCTTGCCATATGTGTTCAACAGCCAGTTAATATTAAATATAAGCAAACAGAGGATTTGCTTAACATTATTACTAAGCTATAATTTAATAACACATTAGCGAAGCACTCACTCACGCAAAAGCGTAACAATAGATTAAGTTCACGTGATCTCTGAACTCGAAAATCGAGTGAACAATTAACCTTTCCATCTAAATTTATTTCAACGCCACCGTCAGTCGGTTAAGTAATTAATTCTTTCTCTAGAGCTCCGCTTTAATAAATCACTATGGAGTCCACTCGGAACATAATAGAAGTTTTCCTTTAAATTTTACTTTTATACAATTTTGCTTTTGCTTTCATTATATTACAAAGTCACTTTTATTGTAATAACTAATATTAAGCAAACAAATTGTAATTTCACCAAGTTCTCAAGATTTGGCAGTTCAAATAAAACAGATAAAAATTCTTGACTTTTTTATGCTTGATTTCAGACGTCTCATATTTCATTGTACATAAACAATTTCGCTTTTATTTTATGTCTATAGACTGGAAAATGTTAGTCGTAAAATAAAATTGTCTGTACAACCTCAATGTTTGTGCGTATACTAAAGAAAGTATTATAAAATATGAATCGGCAAACAACTCTTTTAGGTCGTTAAGTGTATCTCTTGTTTTGTTTACATTCCTCTTCCACAAGTAATATCCATCAAGCTAATAAAATAACGCTTCGCTTGGCTTTTGATAACAAATGGAAAACCTCTTAGGACTCAATGGAATGCTTTGTTAATAATGTAAACATACTCAAGAATGTAGAGAAAATAGTTTATTTTGTTGGTAATTGATAGTCTGTTGCTCGTGATATATTGTATCTTACTTATAAATGAACAGTTTTTCCGCCATTTTCCTTTTCTAGTTTGGGTTCCTTGTGCGTAGTGTGATATTCCTAGTTAAACAAACTGTTGTCTAGCGGATATTTGTTTCTGAAATTCTGAAGACAATGGATTTTATATTAAATATATCTGTAACGACTGTAGATGATTTTAAAACAACAGATAAAGAAAAGAAGAGCTAACGTACCTTCTGAAGCATAGAAAAACGAATGAAATTAATCTATAAATTAAAACAGTAATAAAAATCTCTATAAATAAAGATGAATTGCTTAATGTTTAGCTAAGCTTGAAACTCGTATGGTCGGACAAAACGAACCGGTTTGTCTATTTTTGGTCCTCAAATATTAGCTTATTATTTGTTATAGCTCAGTCCAAGTAAAGCTTTTATGGAACGAAAGGAGATAATTTGCTCGGAATATTGGAAAAATCAGTAAATAATGATAGGGATTTTCTCTATAGGATCTTTAAGAAGACTCGCAGTATTTTCTTATACAGGGTGTCCCGTTAGTAGTGGACCAACGGGATGTGGGGGATAGCGGAGACCGTTACCTACCAGAATCACCAAAATTTATTGTCCTAGGCCTCATAGTTTTGAAGTTATAACGTTTTTTAGTAAGTAGGTGAAATTATCGTACTATGTGCACATTTTTCTTAATTCTACAAAATGTATTACTTATTTTGATGTTATTTTTATTCAAGGGCGTTAAGAATACATAGGTTTTTCTAACTAAAATCATTTTTTAGTGTAGTTATCATTAACATTAAAATTAATCAACAAAACAAGTGCAATTGTTAAATTTCAAAATACTCTAAGTGGTATTTGAGCTGAGCTGGTGTAAAAAAAATGTATTGTAGCCTTGTGGCACTTTATTTTAAAAACATCTACATATCATAAGGATTACAAAAACGTATAACAATGTGGTTTCAAATGAGTAGTTTTTTATTTTAACTAATATCAACGTAAAAGGGAACTTTTGAGAGAAAACAAAAATTCATTGCTAATTATGGAAATTCGTTTATTACTCAATTTATTTTTACATTAAGGGTTCAAAATGCTTTTCTTTAGCTCTTGTGCATTAAAACATCTTCGTATAAAGTCTTTTTGTAAACTTTTTTGGGCTCTTTGATGATTTTTTATCAATTCAGCAACATGATTGAAATTTTGTGATAACTCTCTTTTCATCAGAAATATTTGTCTCATTAACTGCTTCTTTGAGGAAATCCCATAGAAACTAATCCAAAGGATTCAAGTCGGGAGATCGTGGCCTATTTCATGGCCAGCGATCGGCCATGAAATAGTACCTTCGCGTCCAAACCATCGATTTGGGAACGTCTCATTCAAAAATTCAGTCACTTACCGTGAATAGTGGGCAGGTTCACCTTCGTACTGCAACATTCGTACGTGCTTCTTAACTTAACGAAGATGTTGGTTATGCACAAGGCCTGAAACTGCGCGGAACCACATACTCTCGCGTACTTCTTAACTTTATTCGAAGATGTTGGTTATGCATAAGGCCTGAAACTGCGCGAGAGAGAATGTGGTTGCAGTACGAAGGTGAACCTGCCCACTATTCACGGTAAGTGACTGAATTTTTTAATGAGATGTTCCCAAATCGATGGTTTGGACGCGAAGGTACTATTTCATGGCCAGCGATCGGCCATGAAATAGGCCACGATCTCCCGACTTGAATCCTTTGGATTATTTTCTATGGGGTTTCCTCAAAGAAGCAGTTAATGAGACAAATATTTCTGATAAAAAGAGAGTTATCACAAAATTTCAATCATGTTGCTGAATTGATAAAAAAACATCAAAGAGCCCAAAAAAATTTACAAAAAGACTTTATACGAAGATGTTTTAATGCACAAGAGCTAAAGAAAAGCATTTTGAACCCTTAATGTAAAAATAAATTGAGTAATAAACGAATTTCCATAATTAGCAATGAATTTTTGTTTTCTCTCAAAAGTTCCCTTTTACGTTGATATTAGTTAAAATGAAAAACTACTCATTTGAAACCACATTGTTATACGTTTTTGTAATCCTTATGATATGTAGAAGTTTTTAAAATAAAGTGCCACAAGGCTACAATACATTTTTTTTACACCAGCTCAGCTCAAATACCTCTTAGAGTATTTTGAAATTTAACAATTGCACTTGTTTTGTTGATTAATTTTAATGTTAATGATAACTACACTAAAAAATGATTTAAGTTAGAAAAACCTATGTATTCTTAACGCCCTTGAATAAACATAACATCAAAATAAGTAATAGATTTTGTAGACTTAAGAAAAATGTGCACATAGTACGATAATTTCACCTACTTACTAAAAAACGTTATATCTTCAAAACTATGAGGCCTAGGACAATAAATTTTGGTGATTCTGGTAGGTAACGGTCTCTCCTATCCCCCACATCCCGTTGGTCCACTACTTACGGGACACCCTGTATAAATTAGAGAAAGTTGATGTTATTTATTTAGTACTTTTACTTTATTTTATTGGAGAATGTATAGATCTGAATTAATATACCTAGTGTGAATTTCTATTTAGCTTGAATTGAGAAACATTTTTTAATTAAACTTTTGCCAAGAATTCTCTTTAAAACGTATTACCTTATCTTATTTTTATTAATAAAAACCTCAAATATAAATAAATTAAAAAATAAAAATCTTTCGAAGAAAATAATAAAACAACAATTTAATAAAAGAAAATTCTATGAAAAACTAAATTAAATTTCTGTGAACCTAATAAAAGGTATTCGTGGGTTTCACGTATGAGTATGTTCTTAGTTTCAATACAGTCACTGAGCTCCTATTTGCAATAAACACGTCCCGTGAGGTCCCACAGCGCGGGATAAGTTTCAGACTTGTTTTCACTCGCCAATGTTAAAACTGGGACTTTAGTTTGTAAACGAGAGGAATTCTCCGGTCCCCAGAGAACATTGAATAAGGTTGTGCTAGAATCTTTTAGTTAGTTACAAAACGACTGTATTCGCATAATGAGACTAATCAAAAGTAACTCTGAAACTGTTATTTAAATTAAGTTAATGTTGATAGAGTTTCGCAGTATAAAATCTTACTCTTTAAATATTAGGAAATTAATTTTAAATATAAAACATAATAAAATAATCGCTATCAAATCGATCAATAATCGTAATAAATTGAACAGTTATCCGAGCAATAAATTTAAGCGGTTAAACTTCTAAACTCTAATATGCACAGCGATCTTTTGTCTAAAAATAAAATGGAGTGCGAACGAGACTCGAATAAAATTATCTGAGCCGCGCTAGAGAGGCTTATTATGAAGGCAATATTGTAGTACGCGACTAGAATTCATATTTATATTGTAAACACCGCACACCCCATACTTATTTTATGTCAAATAAATTAAAGCTAACAGCTTACTCGTATTTCTGTTTAATTCGTCTCCTAATTACTGACAAAGAGAATTACGGTTTATTGTTTGTTCATAGACTCAATATCCAACATTTAGCTAAAGTTTTTATTGCCGCGAGGGTTAATAAAGATAACAAGGATAAAGCAAGCCAATTGTTCCAAATGAATAGATTTGTGTAGGTAAGTATGATTCGTCTGACAATAACCATTTTCCCGGAAAGAGGCAAAATACCGATCGCATTTCATCATAAATGGCGGTCGAGGCCGATATTAAGTTACTGAAAACGTTCATTATTTACCCCGGCAATATTCGGATTCAATTAAATGCCAATGAGCGGATGTAATATTATTTTTTCATAAAAATACAAGCCTCATTGATTTTAAAACAAACATGTGACAATATTTTTGGATGACGCACACAATTTAAATGGTTTACCAGTTTTGAATTCATATAAAATGCATTGGTTTAAGCGTTGTTTTTTAAACTAAAAATGTTATTCGTTGTGGGATAACATGTTTTACACGGTTTCCACCCCATTGCGAAGCGCTCGGTGCCAGCGGCTTTCCACTTCGCATAAATATTTGATATCAAGTAGGCGCAAGCCACAATTTTACTTTATCACTACCGCGTGTGTTTGTGGCATTATCTCTCGGTGATTACTGTTTGTTTACAAACGATGATGAATCATTTCATGAATAAATTCCTTCATTTATTGGTCACGATAAAGGCAGTGGTCCTCCTAAATGACACAATGTTGGGGAGAATGATAAGTGTTCCAATATAGTGAGGTAATGAGGGCCCATTATCGTCATCCTATATGTATATTTTTATGAGCGACCCCTCTGTCAGAGGATCCAGTGACCCTTGACCTAGTAGAGGGTAGTCTCCCCCAGACTCCCGCTCTCTACTAAAAATCTCGACAAAGAATAAAAACAACCTTTATTCCGACCAGCTAACATTTCCATAAAACAGCTTTTCAACGAATACTGATTACTATCGGTGTGCCGTAATTTGTTAATTGGCATTTCATTAACGGTAAACATGACAAATAAATGTTCTTTATCTGATGCGGATTAAACATAATTCATTATTAATAGACCGTTCGAGTGAGTAAGAAGAGTAATTGTCGTCAGTTAATGCGTTCTTATGTGTAAGTGATAAGGTTTATTATTGATTGTGCAGATTGTGCAAGTGACGCTATTGGTATCAGGTTAAGACCACTTTAAACATTGATATTCATTGGCAGTGACCTAGTTGTATACCTCACAACAGATGCCGATGCAAATGAGCTCATAAAGGTAATTGTATTACACTTTAGTTTGAATACGCTAATAAATATTGGTAGAGTTTAACACGGTGTTAAGAAATATAGAACAAGGTTTAAATGTGTTTTGTAATTATTTTTCTTGTGTAAAACAGGACAAGTAATTATGTTTCAAAGTTAGGAAACTTTCAAAGCCTTTGACGAAAACAAATTAGCAAGCCAATCTTATTTATTTCTATTTCACTTGACAAAAACTAAATACTCTACGGTAGTATACTTCAAATATTTTAATTCAACGATAAAAATATTGATCAAATAGAAAAAAATAGTAGTAAAAATTTACTAGTACTGTTTTGTTTTAGCCTGTTTCTTTAAATCATTCTTACTCTACTTAACAATCGCTCTACGTCACTATCCCTAAAACCAACACCCTCAAACAATCGAGTTGTATTCGAGAACCTTCGGTACCGGCCGGCCTTTGTACAGAGACAAATTATTAAGGAAACACCGCTCTGGAATATGCCATAATAGAACAGACTGTTATTCGGCTCTTCGCCGTAAAGGATTATGGGCAAAATATAGCGAATGAGTCCCGTCATTCGACCCGCCGTGATAACCCTACCCCAGAAATCGTTTGTTTTTGTCTTTAACACGATTATTTCAAGGGTTAACGGTAATAAGGGTTACTCATGTTGTAGTACAATGAAAATAAAAATAATTATGCTCAACGTTGTATTAGATTTGTTTGGTGTATGTAAACAAAGATTTTTGGTTATGTTATGTTGTTTTGTTTGAATTTGTCACTGATAGGCGATTTAGACGTTTTGTAATGTAAATTGAAATTTACTGATAAACATAACAATTATTCTATGCTTGAAATCTTGGTCTATGCCTAGGATGCATGGTGCATGATGACGCGTGTATATTGTAAATTTTCCACTGGGATTCTTTTTCCAGACGTTTTCTCTCTTTTATCATGATCTTAAATATTTATTGCTTGTGCAAAAAACCTCATGCCATTATACCACTCAAACATTCCGAATTACTTTCTTAACCAACCTAAATAAAATAAATAGGACTCCTATTTAAAATCCATGTTTCTAATTTCTAACTTCGTTATGGTTACATATTATCCTTCAGACAGTGTGTCAGAGTTTTACTAATTAGATTAACACCTCTACATATCGGGTATGTTATAATGGTAGGTGGTGACGACCAAAACTACCAATAATACATGTAATATATTATTTTTTCTAGAAATCTATGAATCCTACACTCATTAACAATCTCATCATCAGCTTATATATGAAAATGTCATATAGGAGCCATATATATGATGGTCATATATGAGGATCTCAAGCCTGCTCTCTCTTATCGGGGACGGCTCTACAATTTCTTAATTATAATATAGGGGTTCTCATAGACAAAAATAAAAAACCGGCCAAGTGCGAGTCGGACTCGCGCACCGAGGGTTCCGTAACTTGATAGCTCTACGCGTTCATGAGGAAAAAAGTAATAAGTTTATATTTATTAAAAAATATATATTTTGTAATGTAACTAAAAATTTAAGGTTTTCGGAATTTTTCCTTTATGTGTGCTATAAAACGTTGCTTCATGCCAAATTTCAAGATTCTAGGTCGACTGGAAGTACCCTTTAGGTTTTGATTCCCTTGCGAGTACTTGCGAGTTTCAAAATATGCAGCTTAAATTGCTGTTTCTTTTGATTGCGTTGACATAGAAGTTTGATTTTGTTACAGCTTAAAGGTATTATAGACCTGAGTATTTGGTATGAATTTCAATTTAATACCTCTACGCGTTTATGAGGAAATGGGTAGTAAGGTTAAAATTATTAAAAAAATATATATTATGTGATGTAACTAAAAATTTATGGTTTTCGTAATTTTTCCTTTATCTATGCTATAAGACGTTGCTTCGTACCAAATTTCAAGATTCTGAGTTCACGGGAAGCACCCTGTAGGTTTTGATTCCCTTGCAAGTGTCGAAAATTTGCGGCATAAACGGCTGTATCTTTTGATTGCGTTGGCTTAGAAGTTTGATTTTTTCACAGCTTCAAGGGACAGTAGACCTGAGTAATTGATATAAATTTCAGCTTCATACCTCCACGCGTTCCTGAGAAAAAGGGTCTTGACAGACGGACGGACGGACGGACGGACGGACAGACGGACAACAAAGTGATCCTATAAGGGTTCCGTTTTTTCCTTTTGAGGTACGGAACCCTAAAAACGATCTAGCTAGATCCCATAACTTGAAATTAGTTTCTTCTATTTTTCACTGACAACGACTACTTATTTGGCAAATTTTCATAAAACGGCTCTTTTATAAAAAGAATTCATTTAAAATAATCGAGAGGAAAATTGCATCCGTGCCGTTAGTACATTAAATACGCTCATACATGTATAAAATCACTACAGAATAGATCTATTAAAAATAACAGAACATGGACGTAAAAAGTATATTTGGTAGTATTTATTATTATTTCTGCTGCACTATACGTAATAGTTCTAAATGTAGAGCGGTTCTCAAAACACATGTCATTCTGAAACTCCTATATCACACAGAGCGGATGTCACACTGCCACCAAGTTTTCCGTTTCCGGCCCGACCTTGCTTTCTTATCGTATACTTTTATTAATATTTATTTTAAGTGTTATTTAATTCAATTTCTTGTTTTATAAATATTTATAGGTATTTAATATAGTTTGATTGATTTGAACTTTAAAAATTTAATTTGTTCTAGATGATTTATGCTTTTTTTATAAATATTTCGAACCAAGATACATTAACGTCTTCTATTATAGAATTATAACATTATAGAAATTATAACATAACAAGGAATATGAGGATACAAATATACATATAAGTAACCACAAAAAAAATTGCCGAACTTAATTTAATTTTTACTTAAAATGTTCCTTGTAAATGGCTATATTTGGCAATTTATTGATATTATTTAAAGTAAAAGTATATTATTTCTTTTATAAAAGAGTTACGTTACTAACTACGCAACAGTATATACTCACAGGAAGGCGCAATAAGATTAGTAATACAAAAACACTTTCAATACATAAGGGCTCATTTTCCTGACCGTTAACGTCTATTGATTGAATCGTTGGACCGCATGCGGGAAGCCCTTGAATACGGGATAACGAATTATGAAAGTAGCTATGCCCGCGGCTTTACCCGTATAGTTCCCGATCCCGTGGGAAAATCGGGATAAAACATCGCCTATGACCTTCCCCGGACCATAAGCCACCCCTGTACCAAATTTCAAGTCAATCGTTTTAGTAGTCTAGCCGTGAAAAGGTAACAGACAGACAGAGTTACTTTCTTATGTATTTATAATATTATTAAGGAAAGTAAGGATACAATCTATATCTCGGTCTATACATAACTAGCAGCGCCCCGCGGTTTCACCCGCGTAGTTCCCATTCCCGTGGGAATTCAGGGACAAACAATAGCCTATGTCACTCGCTGACAATATAGCTTCCCTTTAGTGAAAGAATTTTTGAAATCGGTTCAGTAGATCCCGAGATTACCCCTTACAATTTACCAAATATACAAACACACAAACTTTACTTCTTTATAATATTAGTATAGAAGTATAGATATGTGGGTATTTTACGCACGCGGACTAACAAAACATCATCGATTGGTCTAAACTTGGGCTAAAACAAGTAGGACGACTTGGTTTTCATGTTTGTGAAGCTACTATTCTTTTTCACTATAATCGGTCATAAACAGATGATCTACTCAAAATTAATTATTGAATAGAAAAACTCACAACGTTTTCCAAAACCGTGTTGGTGATCTCAAACCCAAGTCATGTTTGGTAAATGCCAAACATCCAATATTGAACTACGAACCACAGCTTGGCAACAAAAAGGAAAATATCTTATTTACTTCTAATCCAACGAACAAATTCTTTTCTTTACCTAATTGGACTTTATTATTTATTTTCCCAACCCATTTTCTCCGTATCGTCACCCCAAAAAGAAAATGAAAAACATTTCTCGACTCTCTTATATCACTGTTAGACTAAGCTATCACTTTGAAGATAAATTTCTAATATGATAAAAAGAATTTCTATTAAAATATTCACTCAATATTAATGTTGTAAAAATAAAATGATTTTCGCTTTATCTTGTTGAAGAAAATGTTATTTTTCTTTACAAAAATGTTTTTTTGTAGATTATAATTCTAAGCCTTATTGCTATTTTTTTATGGCCCGTTCATTTCGCCGTCGACATTCGTCTTATTTGTAAGTCAAACGATGTTAAGTCAAAACTCGCATTTCGACAAATCACTGACGTGAGTTGTTTCTTTTTCATACACTTTTAAAACCAAACAATACCTTGTATAAATGTATTAACATGTGAGAGGGCAGTTTTTCGCAATTAGACCTATCTAATTTGAGTTTTTTTTTAATGAACTGCGATATTTTTTGATGGTTCTAACTGCCTGTTACGACTATTTACTTATAACTTATCTAATGCCTTAATTAAACTCGTATGAAGTGAGACTAAAGAAACTAAAAAAATAACATTATTTATTCCATTAATTTTTAATTTGTCCTGACAACATCTGTGAGAATCCTTGGGGAATCTGTTTGACCTTCTTTGTGTTAATTATCAGGATATTTGCTTTATCTTTAATTCCTATTTGCCCAGTGTATAGATTTTTTTTTAAATAAAATAAGGAGCCTTAAGGATAATGAAGTTGGTTAATCTAAGTACTTTGTGTTCGTAAAAATGGTAACAAACTTTCAAAAGAACCTCGCAGTTTATACTTTATAGACGAAGTCCTAGAATATTATACATATCATCGTAAACATTTTTACAACTCAATTTTCATAATTCGTTAATCATAGAACATAAAATAAGGAGACTATGTTAAAAATTACTGTGATGCGACACGTTTTGTGGGCGTGATATAAAACATATCCGTACTCCTTGCCGCATTGATGTCGATGTAACGTTACATTTCAGAGTTATTTCTAGGAATGTAGTCGTAAAACTGAATCTTGTTAACTATAAATTCCCAGCAATGTCTGTCGAGGCAAATTGACTTTGTATAAATTCCTTTTCATAGTTCCCTTGATTTCTTAAATGTTATTTAGTCTGTAATGGGAATGGAATAGGAAATATTTAATGTCGTAGATTGTGTTTTGACATCTGTCTTCCCTTCGTCTGTATTTCCAAGTACTTACCTATCTCAAGATAATAAAATATTTGTGAATTTATTGAAGAAAATCTCTTTCTTTTGACTTGTTAGAAATTGGAACGATACCTATAGGTACTTCAGGGTACTTATAAGAGTTCCGATATCATTGTGCTTATAGTTTTACTGATATTTTTTTAATAAAATAATTTATGGCAATATTGTAAAGCTTAATTTTTTATCAAAAATTACTGTTCACAACGCTCTCTTTGTATTGCTAAAGTTAATTTTATTTCCAATACTTTAATTAAAAAAGGTCTTGCGAAGTAATAGCCCATTTAATAAGTGTTTTCATCGAGCTGGCCATATTCCATAGTATCCAATAAACCAACATTGGTTACACGTGGCCAATTTACTTTTATGAATAAATCGCGAGCCGGGCGTTGCAAACCGACAATTTTCGCGGCAAAACCCGACATTTCGGCTTTATTATTTCGCCACTTCATATTTTCGGGTGTTTATTAATGATTTTGTAATTGGTGGGCTGTCGCTGGCAGTTGTACTTTACGCGAGCCATTACTCCGTGCCGCGATGCCGTGGCGCTAGCGGAAAAGCTTTCACAAGTAATGATGCAGTACATTCCGCTTGTTCACTCTAAAAAACGCTTCAAAAAGAAGAACTATTTAAAATATATTAAACAAATACTAACAAAATAACACAAAAACAATGTTTCTTTAGTAAGATAAAAAACCAATAACTAAAATGCGTTTTCATTGTGTAGACAAAACAAATTGAATGTGTGTAAATAGGAAAAAGCGAGCATATTGAAAGCTATAGCTATTTTTCAATTAAGAGTTCTCACATCGGAAACAGTAGGCACGGCTCGTTTGCACAAATCGGAAATAAAAGCGAATATTTTGGTAACCACCGGTGTTCATAGCTCAATCCATTTAAAGCAACGTTCTTTTATTTTATTTATACCATCTATTTTATGGTAATTCCTGTTCACAGTTCGTTACTCCTGATGTGGTGAAGTGTCGATTTATTTAAATATATTGTTTTCTTTCACAGGTAAGCGATGGATTTGGATTCAGCCGATATTGTTACGGTTTGTATATTTCTATTGTGTTATGTAAATTGTGTTTATGAGTGATTTATTTGACGTTCATTTTCATATTGAATTATTGTTGAAGATCAAGGCGATCGACTTAAAATAACACGAATACGATATACTTAGAAAGAATAGACATTTGCGGTAAACAGATAACTTTAAATCTTTAAAGTTTTTACATATTGATTCTAATCGGTTTAACTGTATCTTTATCCATTCCAAAATCAAAATTTAATAACCGATTAAATTATTAAATGAAACAGAAGTTTATAAACCTACATTTAATGTTGATTATTTTACAATGAACGTCACATAAAGCTCCTGTTTTTGTAATTAAAACGAAGTTAAATTGGATTAACGGCGCAAGTCGACTGTCACAGCAATATTCAGGTACGTATATTAACGATTGATTATAACCCTGTCGATTACATTAATTGCTCATTTATAAAGCGGCTTCTAATTTATAAGCGACTGTTTTGTCGTGATAATGTGTATTTTATACAGAATCATTCGACATATTGTACGAAACGATACATTGAATCACTTTTTGTGACTTCATCCGTCCGTTTAATTAAAATGTGTTACTATGTTGCCGACTTGCTGTGAGGGTGAATAATAAAATATTTTTTGTCTTTTTACTCATTAATTGAATAACCCTAATAGTCTCATGAATAATACAGTTTTTTTACAGAGGAATCAATAATAACTGTATCATTACGTGTTAATAAATGCATATTTATAAGCAATATTCAATTACTACACGTACAAATACCTAGTATAAGCAAATAAAATATTCAGTAAGTATTTTTATTATTAATTTAAAGGCTCAGTAAATTATGAAATCTCAATTTCAGACTCAATTAAATAAAGCTTATAAGATACATTTTCGTAGGCTAGTCTTAATTTTTATAGGATAAATGGGGAAAATGAATATGATTTATATTTAAACAAAACAACCAATAGGTAAGTAAATCAACAAACGAGAAGAATCAATACACGCTCATTAAACACAAAGAACAAAAACGTAATATTTTATTATTGTACATTCAATATAAATGATGTTATTAAATACATATTTAGACGGTTACGCGGCAGACGGCAGTTTCTGTTACCCAATTTTACGAGTTTGTACAAAAGTTTCCCAGAACTCCTACCGAGTTGATTTACATTAATTCATAAACATAATTACATTATCTTATTTATAATACTGGTGTCGACGTATCTTTTAACTTTACTGTGTTTGAATAAATCTCAAAATATGAAATAGAGTCTATTTATAGTTTAAATATTACGAATGTGTCTCATTAAGTTAAACTAACATTTCAATATTTATAAAGACATTAAATATTCAAACTTTGAAACTTATACTATTTAAATATTCAGATATTCATATTAATAAACATCATTATTTTATTAACTTGGAAACACTAAGTTAAAACTTGATTCATACATATTCATTTATCTTATTACACATTACCTGAGGTAGCGTCCCCTTAATCACCACTTAACCATCTCTTAACCAAACACAATGAGGTAGCGGCTTTAAATAAGTTCATTGCGATTTTATCAAACATCGCGGCAAATTATCTCGAGACTCGACTCGAGTGGCTCGTAAAAGACACTACGATTATATAAGGGTATTATCACTGATCTCAACCGTAAAACGACCTTCAAGTTCCTAGATTCTTGTAGAAAAACCGCTATCGTTTATCCAGTTAATATAGATGATATCTTACAAATTGCACGCATCCATTTCGAGTGGCAAAGTTCACAAAAAGGACGTTTATTTCATATTTTTCACGTCGTACGTTGGTTATTTATCAAGGCTCGGTTAACATGATGCGACGGACGGGACCAAGCCCGAGCCACAATTGAATTACACACTGATTTGTTCAACATGTTGTCTTACTATTTGCAGTGTTGTGTTTTTGGCCCGAAATGATGAAACGGGTTACATTTGCTGTGGTTTTCGTGTACGGAAGTTTGGATATGATTGTTATGATACTTTTATGCAATGTTTGTAACTAATTTTTCACGCAGTTTTATTTGCATCTCGTTGTTGTTGGGATTAAATCTATACTGAATGATATATCTAGAAATTAGCGAAAAATTATAGTGTCAGAAAAAACTCTGACTTACATAACGCTAAAAGAATCATAATAGGTCATCGGCCGACTTATTTGCGTTGCATTTTTAGTCTGGTTTAGCACTAAACCAGGTTTTACAATCTAAGTACAATTTTGAATACTGTCAAAGGACTATAGTGACAGATTTGACTGACAAGGTGTCAAATGCTTCCCAGGTTTTGTTAAACTAGGTTTAAAATGTAACGCAAATAAGACGATAGATGTTTAATGATTTAAAAACAAACAGTTGAACATTAAGACATTGTTGTGTATAAACTTAATTAACTAAGTATAAAGGGCGAGTAAGTGTTTAGTTTTATTATTTAAATTATTCGATGGTTATATAAAAAACATAACGCGGAAGTTTAATTAATAAACATTCTGTTAAAAACTTAACCAATTAATAACTAAAAATGAGTTAACTTGTAGTGGATAAATAAGCGATGTTCGCGCAGTATCCGTCCGAAGGACGTAATGAAATCCTTGACCCAATGTCCTACTTAACTTGCTTTACAATCTCAATACCTCCAGTTAATTTTAATAAATTATTCACAGTCTTACAATCTGATAATTGTTCGCCGTTTAGTTTTTTAATTACTCTTTTAGACACGTTTTTGCGCGCTTGAAATTTATATTACAGCATGTGTTTTTTTGTCTCCGCATTTTCTGTTTTTAACATGGCTTGCTTTAGATCACTAACATCTATTCCTAGGACCATGCTTTCCTATAATATTAAGAAGATAGTACTAGAACATAATTAAAATTAAATGAATATGATAACGGTTAATCATTAAAATGTCATACTTCAAAAGAAGAAACTTATTTCAAGCTTTCTATAAAATATACTTACTTGTATCAATTTTACGTAAGTATCTATAGTTTACGTTCTTGTGTGCTGTAAATATGTATTGACAAAGGTTAATTGTATTTGACAATAATCAATTCTTAAATTATGTAAGGGTTATGCAAGATATGCAGATACGGGTAAACAATATTTACCCCTCTGGGTGTGAGGCGCGAGTGGCGTAGGTATTGATTTATGTAATAAATTCATTATAAAGATATTCGTAGCAAAAAATAACGTTCCTGGAACAATCATCCTTAAAAGGATTGATCCAAAAATAACCTCAAAGTCAAACGGGCACGTTTCGCGGTTTTCCCACGTAGCGCCTGTTTGCGGAAGAATCTTCTAGAAAATACTTCCCGCGTTCGCGAGCGGCGCATGCGTGATCGTGTGCCCTCCTCTTGCAATTGCGCTGAGTATTCCTTTAGTTCAGTCTGGTTGCGCACCGCGACGTGAGAGAGCTACAACACTCACTTCGTCGCGATGATCGCTGACTTGCCGCCGTTTGCGATGGCGGACGCCGAATTCACGTACCCGCCTCTGCCACCCGCCACAGCCGGCACTATGCTCACGCAGCGCGGCATGCTCCTCACGGGCAATGGTACATTTCATACCATTTGTTTTTGTTTGTATGCAAGCTTAAGATGTAGTAAGTGGAAAAGCGTTCGCAACCGCTGCTCACTTATTGCCATATTTGTTTTTGTGTAAGTATGTGTAGTTGTACCGGGCGAATGTTTACGTTAACCTAATTCAAGATATTGTTTTTACATAAAATATTCTGAAGTATTATTACGGTCGGTTGACTTAGAAGCGTGGGTCGGTTGTGGATAAGAACTGAATGGATGATAAAGGTCGTAAAGGGCCGGAAAGGTCGCGAGATGAACTGACAGATCCGCCCTCTGCGTGACTTGTTGCTTTTGCTTATGTTTACAGCACATTGAATCTCCCTGGAGTAGATCTTTATACTCCGAAGGAATTCAAATTTAATAGTTGAGTGGCACCAGATTGTGGTACGTCTGTGTAAATCTAATAAACACTGAGGAGCGTTTTCTTAGAACGCTGTCTGTTGTGTTTGTTTGTTTATGTGTTTAATTGAGATGAAGCTCCGTTTGTATTTGCTCGGTTCCGTGTGAGGATAATTATGCAAGTATTGTGGGAATTCACAATGTTTTACGCCCGGTGTTAATTTATGTTTATGTATTTTTAGCTTGTACGCGAAACTTTAAACTGCTTTACAATCTAACAAATCTTTTATTTTATTTTAGCACAAAGTACAAAATACTAGACTTTAATTACTGAATTACAACTACTTAGTTTTTGAAATACCCGGAAAATAAAGCAAAACATTAATACAAAGTATATAAAAACGTCTAACATTATACGCCATTATAAACCATTTGAGAATATCTTATTTTCCCAAAGTAATAATATTTAATTCAACGATTACATGTAATAAATATTTTAATGAAATATTTACTCACACGTGTCTGGTGGAATCGAGTGAAACTTATACGTTAAGACGTGTTGTATTTACTTTCCTACTTTCACCTAATAAATAAAATATGATTAGGTAGAGATGGCTTGCGCAAGCGCTTAAGTTTATGTTTGAAGTAAAAGAGTTAAATAATAAATGTTTACTATAGATTAATAAAGATGACAATATGAACTGAATGAGTATTAAAATGATCGCCCAAAAATGGGAGAAGTAAGAGAAAAGGTTATCATTTCCTCTTAACGTTCTGTCATTCCTTAAAGACAAATAACACGCTTGTGATTCTCCTGACTTGCTGTTGTCCAAAAGTTACTTACTATCAAATGACCCATATGTGGTCATTTGTCATAAAATCCTATTAAACTTGTATTTTCAAATATTTATCCTATACTAGCGGTGCCCCGCGGTTTCACCGGCGTAGTTCCCGATCCCGTGAGAATTTCGGGATAAAACGTAGCCTATGTTCTTTCCCGGACCATAAGCTACCCCTATACCAAATTTCAAGTCAATCGGTTCAGTAGTTTAGCCGTGAAAAGGTAACAGACAGAGTTACTTTCGCATTTATAATATTAGTAGGGATTATAATAAACTCACGCTCACGTTCTTAAAACATTCCACCATTTCCTTTATTCAGTTAGTAATAGTAATTGTTAGTGCTTATAAAAGTCCATAAAGCTTGCATTATAAAGTAATAGGTATTCAATTAAAATTGCTGTAGGCGTGTCGGAGAGTGCTCAAGGCGTAACAACAGCGCCTTCACGATTGAGTTTTCATAGTCACCTGACATTTCACATTGCACTTACGAAAGCACATTTTGTTTGTACACCAAGTTGTTGAGGCATTACAATTAACATAACATAACATAATCATTCACTACATCATCTCATTATAGTAACTGACCCCTAACAAAGTTCTTGACTTGTATCTAGGGTGTCAGAAACTACGCACACATTCATTCACACACACCCAGACCGAAATAAACATTTGTGGTTCACGCAAATATTCACCCCGCACGGGAACCGAACCCGCAACCTTACGGACGGCAGTCCGGCATGGTGACCACTCTGCCATCGAGGTTGTCAAATTATAGCTTTTATGTGATTAACTGAGTAATGTATGTGTGCATTAGGGGAGTTAGAATCGAAGTTTTGTTACTGTTTAGTGTTTTAAACACTGTAATTGTTTTCGTGTTTAATGTGGTGTTATATACTCGTAGTTCTTATTAGTAAGTTAATTTAAAAATTATATATTTCCTGTTATGTTACGTTTGAATGAGCGTTTATACATGGCTTCTAATTACCTGAATATGCAATGAATTACGAGATTCATTAAATAACTTTGTAACGTCGGTAACTCAATAATAATATAATTAAACAATTAACAGCTTATTATCTTGCAAGTGATATATGTAATTCCAATGTAGGTATATAATTCACGATTAAACACCTTACACGATATGTTTTGCTTTTAACCTCAATTATTTATATACAATACAAAAAGTCCATATAAAAATATATGTAAATGTCGCATGAATTCATAGAGTACAAATCTAGTTTGCATATCGCATACATCAGCCTGTTCTCGGATTCAAGTTGGTAATTAAAACGGACATCGGTACCGTTTACAACTGTCGTTCCGTATAAAACATAAACTAAGTTAGGTACATTTATTTCATGTATGAGGTTTAAATGTAACTTACACTTCACATGCTAAAGTTGGTAGATATTGGAAAATTAACAAGAAAATGTAATCGCATAATTTTAGGCTTCAAGTTCTATAGAAGTTTGGTTCATAGAATTTTCTACAACTATGTATTTCTTTCTTAATAACAAATTGATTATTGAAACTGAAGCATTGTGTTTGACTTTATCATCATCATCAGCTCATTACAATGTCCCCACCGAGGGGCACGAGCCTACCCTGAATTAGGGTGATTAGGCCTTAGTCAACCACGCTGGCCAAGTGCGGGTCGACTTCACACATAACCTTAGAATTTCTTCCCAGGAGTGTGCAGGTTTCCTCGCGATGTTTTCCTTCACCGTTTGACTTTATACAACAAGTTAATAATTATATAAATTTTATTATTGGTTAAATATATACAAAAGAAAACTGAACACGCACATAATTAGTCATAATTTATATATACTTATATTACGTATTTTATTAATGTAGTATTAGTCCAATTTATTGCATTATTCGTTGCTTAAATGATTTCAAAAGTAACTAAATAAATACAGTAGTCAATAATTAAACAACAATTAAGTAAATACAAGTCCATAATACATAATACAGTAGACTGTTTGCAACGGAATCCGGTGACCTTTTGTAGGAATCAATATTTGATGGACGTATTATGATTGCATTGCGCAATCTGTATTTGTATCGAACATGTACGTTTGTAAGTATTGTTTTACCTATTAAATACGGAGTAGATTTTTTAGTTTGTGATTTCATCCTACTAATATTATAAAGCCAAATGTTTGTGAGTGTGGATGTTTAGATGTGTGGATGTTTGTTCCTATTTCACAAAACTACTGAATGGATTTTAATGTACAGATATTCCTCATACCTAGCAATAACACATAGGATACTTTTTATCCCAAAATTCCCACGGGATAAGGTTCCACGCGGGCAAAACCGCGAGGCACCGCTTATTTTTAGGGATGTAAAACAGATTTAAAAATCTAGGAAAACTAGCATTAAAAAAAACTGTACTTTATTATTTATATTATTCGTAACACTTATATTAAAAACATGAAATACTTCTTTAAATAAATTTTGTAATATACTTAGATTTTAAATCCTAAAACAATCACATTTCTTTGTCTCAAAATACCGTTAAAACATAGTTTTCCATCCCTAGCGGGAAAGTTATTGCCGTAAGATTAACTAAGTAAGTCTAAGTATCATAACAATCACACAAGGGATATCGCAAACTATTAACATGACTCAAATTTAGTAATGCCTGAACCCGCCGTGACTTTAGGAGATCATATAATAATTGAATGGATTATGTAATATGTATTCCATTTATTTAAATATCTTAGTAGTTTTGGGGTGTGTCCTGAATTAATCTTATTACTTACAGAGATTGTATTTTGATATAGTTTTCTATTATTTTTATCGTGTCAATGGCCACAAAACAAGTAAAGAAAATAAATAATACTAGATTAGATTTTCCCGGACCAAAATTCAGCTACTTCCACACCAGCGCCATTTGCCTCCATCAGGTCTTCTAGTGTGCAGGTGGAAGGACACAACGGGCACGACAGTAAGTGGGTCATATCCTAATATTATTTTTATTCTGTTTTATAAATTAGTCTTACAGAAGATTTATTTTCTTTTTCATTATGTAAAACGGCGTTTACTCGTAATTTGTAACAGCTGTTTAAAAATCAAATTTCAGGACTAAAGTAAGTAGTATGTATGTAGTGTAGTGTAAGTAGCAAAGTTAAAATATTTCAGTGAATTTTGGCTCTCTATTTAAGGATTGGCATTTTGGAAATTATATCTTATTTATCATAAACACAATAGAAATGTTATCCTTTGATATTTTCAAAGATGATCCGAATATCCAATCCTTATCTGTGCTGAAATTTTATTACACAAAAATAAAGCAAAATAAACATTTTGTTGTAACTTTACGTTTGAAAAAGTTACGTCTCATGTTCTAAATATTTTTTTCAAAGTTAATAAGCCTGTGAACAATAGACCGTCTTCGTGTAGTAAGTAAACGTTGGAGTGAGACTTTCAAGGATATAAGAGGGAGTTTGGAGGGCAGACAGGGCGGGCCGACCTTACCCTGCCCGCTACAGCGTTACCTGAAACATATTGGTTTTCACTTTTACTATCACGGCTTTGGTAGACGCTCTTAATGTATACTCGTACTTTTTGAATGTCATTTTTATTTTATTTTAACACTTATTATATTGAAGAATTAAGTGGAGGAATTTGTTTTAAAACAACCGTAATTAGACGTCCTCTGCTGATTACACAGAATATTATTTTTTCCGTGGATGAACACAGCTCGATCATACTCTTTAACGAAAATTACAATTTGTATTAAGTGTTTTCTGTTTGTAATTAAAAGTTTTTTTTTGATTTGACTATTTGTCTATTTGTTGTCTGTTGTTTTTGTTGTCTATTTTTTAAATTTGTCTATTATCATGTCACAATATGATATGATAATAATTTAGTTCTTGAAACAATTGATTAAGTGGATATTTTATATTACGCAAATCAGATCCTGTGGTAGTGTATACTCGTGTTGATCTTTTTACCAAAGAAACTCGTAATTTAAATATAAAACACAAAATGCAAAAAGTAATTAAATTTTACGGATTTGATGGCATTAATTAGCCATTACAACCAAAAAACCTCTTTTGTTAATTTCAATGTAACAAACATTACTTAAAACACTAATTACATGATGATTAATTTAATATTCAATCATTACTACTTTATATTCTCCAAACACAGTTCATTTACATACATCTTAATCATAAAATTAAAAAAATAATAAAATCATAATCTGAAGTAATTTTGATTATTAATGCGTAATCTGTTACGTTTAACAGTTTAACTACTACACCAAAATAAATATAATGGAGTACTACGCACAGAGTGCGAAGGTTTTTTTGTATTGTTTGAATTACGTTTGAAGGACTTCATTAACAAACCGCGAATATTTGAAACAATAAAAAGAATAGTATCGGTCTGTAAGATTACACACAAAAATACCTCTCACCGTCTCACCGATGACATTTATGGAATAAACGCAATCATATTCTTTATCGTATCTATGAAATAACATCGCATTTATAGACAACTTTTATACGATTTTCATGCAATTTCAAAATAACTTCATTCCCTACACGGTTACGTTATAGTATGTTTTTCTTAAAAGTATTTAAACCGAACGTCCGTAGTCCGCTAGTGACCCAATTTACCGAAGCGTCGTAAAACAACGTTCCGATTAATGTCAGAATTTTCCGAGACTGCGAATGGGTTTTTTACGAGTTGTACATCTTTGCCTAATACGCTCTTTATAAACATGAAACACGATAGAGAAAGAACATTACTCGGTAACCTTTGTAACAATATTCATTAAATTAAATGATTATATGTGTTTGTTTAATTCAAAAAGAAATTATTTTATTTTTGTAATTACTTTGACTTACTTTTGCCTAAACTACATTACTTAGGCTACTCTATAGGTCTTGAATACTGTCAAAATTATTATTATTAATTATTGTACAATGACTGATTAATACTTTAACGTACAGCATAAATCACTGAAATAATTGGTCTGTTTGGCACGCACATAGTCAAGAAAGAAAAAGGTGTAAAACTTCGGGGCATAGCTATGTGTGTCTTTGTACCTATATATAATCCATTATTGTTTAGAGCACCTAGACACCGAAATATCTACCTAAAATCTTTCGATTAACGTATAAAATATCGTTTATCACAGAAACATAAACCTAATATAATATGTAAGACATCCAAGGGTTGGCGATAAATAAAATATTTGACACCTCGCCTAAACAAACCCGACTTTATATAGCAGGTACTAGGGACTCTATAATATAACTAAATTATATGCTTTGTTGGGAACATAACACAGTACGTATGTATTATTTTGGAATAAAATTATTTGCTTCCATGTTCCCCCTAACTTCACTGCAATTCCCAATTGATTTAAAATATTCTTAAAACAAAACAATACAAGGTCATTTTTCATCAGTAACTGTATACGCTATCTAAAGTAACTTCATCAGTTCTTACTTAAAACATTTGCATCATGACCTATATTTAAAGTTGGTTAAATAAAGTGAATATTACTAGAGAGGAGAGGGACGGAAATACTGAAACTGACGACCTGACAACGGTTTATGGCATTTACAAGTTATTGACGTCACAATTCTACGTCAAACGATCATAATATTGTTGAGATTTATTCAAGTTGTATGGTTATTTTATCTGAGGTGCATTTTATATCGGATACTCGTAAAGTATTGTGATAGTGAATAAATATTGCAATAAGCTGAGGAATGGAATAGAAATGCTTGCTTCGCTGAATGATGGCAGGTAACATATTTATTCTTTGGATTTAAAACGTGGATTAAAGTTGTTGAGCACAAGAGTTATGGCTTTATATATTTTTAAACTTTTTTATAGTAAAGTAAAAAGAAAATATTTTTAAATAAGCATTTGAATGCTCTTTTAGTCTATACTCGTAGATCTTAAATGAAATCTATTAGTACCTGTTGCAACGCTAAAGAATTTATTTGTTGAACGTTCTCCGATACTGACTCGAAAATCAGTACATTATCGTTACACTAAACAAGAGACTACATTATCCCTTATTGCTATAAGTTATTTTGTCACCATTATCCTATAGAATAAATATCGAAGTATTTACGACATTCACAATTCAACAACATTAAGAATACATCCCTCAGATAAAAAGAAAATATTTTCTTTCCTATTAAATCTCGAAAACCCCATAGTATTTTTACGATATTCAAATAGTTTTGCGCATATAAAACTTGTATGAAAGAACATAAACCCGAAAACTGTACAAACTGTCAATAAGAAGTATAAAAACTGTATGAAAACTGTATACAGTTTAAAGCTTTTACCCTATATGTTGGTGAAGTGAAATCATAAATAAACAAGTCCCTCAGTATAGGTTTGGGTCGTAGATAACTTAATGTCCACAAGGATTTGAACAGTTCACAAGTTCCCGTTATATGAAGCACGTAATATTTCCTACTTTGGTCCTGAAACGTTCGTCCCACTCAATGCGTGCGTCGAAAGGTCAGAGGTTGTCATAAATTCAATTGAAACCAGATTGACAATTTCCAGAGCTTATTTATGTAATTTGTAACTTATTATTGTCTTCTGTAGCATTCAATTCTTTTTCTAAATCACTTTTTTTGTTTTGCTTCGTTTAGTTGTCTTCAATGATATTTAATTCACTTACTTACTTTATTTTAAATACGAACTAATAATAGACTTGTTTTATGTTAGTTTAATAATAAGCGTAATACATCTTTGATAATTATGAGCCTAAACATCGTCCACTGCTTGAACAAAGTTTTCGGGCAAATTCCAATAAAGGAATCCTTTCAAAACAAAAACGATGTACAAGTTTTAATCATTTTACCGGGAAGTTATGTAGGATGTTTAGTCGAATACCTCAAATATTTTCAGTCACAATTTACCTTAAATCTGCCGGTAAGTATGTGATTATTACATCGTCCCAAACTCCCCTAATTCATTAAGTCTATTTCTGTCCTAACCTTTCAAATTGTTGTTAAATAATTCACGTTGAGAGATCGACCCGGGCGGTCAAACCGCAAAAATTGTTTAATCAAAATTATAATGGTGCTAATCATATTATCACGTTTCAATAATGATTTTATATTACCGCTTCATTGTTCTACCTACATTGTTGCCAAATATTTCACTGAGTTCATAAATTCTTCTTCAACGGTAGGAATAATAAAAACCTCATCCCCTAAATAATTAAGCGTTCAACTCAACAAAAGGCTAATGAATGGTTAAATTTAAATAGATTTTCATCTGTATTCAGTGACATAATTAAGTTATAAAAGTAGACTTTATAAATTGTGGACTAAAATGATTAGAGTATTTTTTAGAAATCTGTTTCAATCTGTGTCCCAGTTTTTGTGTCATTTCAACATTTACTTAAAAGTGGTGAATATTTTAAGTGAGTTTCATTTTAATTTATATGCGATAACTTACATTAAACTTAGAAACGTAATAAATCTTAATTTAAAGTATACTTTTTAAATAATTTAAAGTAAAAAAATACTATAAAGCTTCTGAAAACACGTCCCTTTTAATTTTATAAAAGAATATGTTTAAAAGTTACTTTAACTAATTATAGTGTTGTCCATTCAACGCACTGATTGTTATATCGACATAACAATCGTAAATTAGACAGTAAATAAGAGATTAATGTCAATGTAAATATTAGTTTACATCTATTACAGTGTTACAAATTGAATTCATCGTCTAAACGGTGCGCGTTGTACGTGGGCTGCATTCGTCCCACGCCTCGCGACAAATGTCATTTGTGCTTACGTTCAATACATCGGTATATCGACATCTGACTAGTGACTACACCCACCACTAGAGATGACTAGTGTTACACGCCTACTTTGGGCGAAACATCTATAAATGGCAACATTAATTGGATTCAAAGACAAAAAAGGTTTATCGCTTATTTATTAATGGAATTTATTTAAACTCGAATTGAAATATTTTTTTCATTTAGGTTTCAAAAGGTTACCGCTTGAACGTAAAATATTTTCATTATTAAGTAGCAAAGCTTTAAATTTCAATGGAAATGTTTATTTTAAAATGGTTTACCAAAATAAAAATTCTTCGTTTTATCCGATTATTTTGAATCACCGTTTATTTTATTGTTATACGACAATATAATTTCAATATACATATTACTTTACAAAGGAAAATTATTCTTTTATATTATGTTATATTAAGAGCGGTATTATTATCATTCATTATTTAAAACATTTATAAACATTACATTCCATTGTCATGAATACAATTTAAATACTATATTATAAAACAAACTGGCTTTTATATTATTATTTTATTACACATGTTTTGTCAACCAATTTCAAGTTCATTTGGTACTACATGTTGAAATAAAATATAAAAAGAATTAGCAGTTCCTGAGATTGATTAGAGACACAGAAACTCTGCCTTTATTATAATTGATTTATATACTTACCATAACGTAGATCTTATGTATTCGTCGCATCCCGGATTTAACTTTTTCTGATTTATAAGTTGGAATGTTTAAAAGTGTGGTGTTTTATAGAACAAGTTTTCGAAAATTTAAAAGAATTATACTAGTAATTAGTCCTATTTCTATTGTTAAAAATAAATATTCTATATCCTTCAACTTCAAGCAAAACATCCAAATGAGACGATCACAAATTAAGATATCCACTTATGATTTATTCGTAAAATAAAATTTCATGCCCTCAAGATAATTTACCGCGCGAAGAATATAGAGCGTCGAGAATCGACAGCTTTATTAAAAGTATTTGAATGTTAAATTAGTTCAGATTTATAGTAATGGTACTGTTCTGTAGATTTAATCTAAAAATCTATTTGAATAATGTTTAGATATAACATAATTTATTGAAGCTCATACCAGTTTTGGTTCGTAATATTGTAAATTATTTTTCGTTCCAATATTCCCTTATCGTAATCATACTAATCCTTACTAAAAGCAATGTATCCGTTAAAACTTGTTATTTTATATTAAGTACATAATTGGTTTAATAAAATACTCATTTTAAAACAAAGTCAAAACAGAGGTATTGTATGTATCAGATAAGAAACAAAAATCTATAAAAGAAATGTATATTACAGAGAGCTACGATAGATCAAACGGATAAAACAAATATTGTTATCCAACAAACCGAAACTGTTTAAAGTTTGTTTCAAATAGCCCGACAACAATACGTCTTTATTAAAATATAATTTGCTTCAAAAACCACATTACATAAGCTTTTAATGAAATTATTTTGTGAATTAACAAATAGCTTGAAAAACAAGAGAAACTAATCTTGGTTCATTCGGTGGTGGGCGGGTGTACGTCACAACACCCACGTGAAGCCCGCCCATCCCCACTTTGCAATCGGACGGGTATCGGACGCGTGTCGGACGGGTATCGGATGGCAATCGTCCGGGTATCGTCCGAGTCTCGGACGGTACGACCACACAAAAGGGCTTCACTCAATTTCAATATCCGGATGCAACATTATCGAATTGTATATCAAAACCAATACCTTTCACATTATGCTTGTAGTATGTAAACATTTTTACAGTGGCTTTATTGTTATATTGGTAGTTTTCTATACTTTATTTTAAAGATAATGTATTTATACATTTGATTTGTAATATTTAAACTCAAAACATACGTCGATTCAAAAAAAAATATTTCAGTTATGGAAAACCACGTTTTCGAATAACATAGTAAGCTCAGATTCACCCTGATTTTTCAACGGGAATACGAATAACATAGCGTCCAAAATGTGTAGATATTTTTTCATAACTTTCGTAAAATAAAATGATACGTTTGTAAGTTTTTCTCTACATCATCTCATTATAGTTACTGACCCCTAACTAAGCTCGAAGTTTGTATCTATGGTATCAGAAACTACGCACACACTCATTCACACACACACACACACACACACACACACACACCCAGACCGAGACATAAATTTCTGGTTCACACAAATATTCACCCCGCACGGGAATCGAACCCGCAACCTTACGGATGGCAGTTCGGCATGGTGACCACTCTACCATCGAGGTAGTCAATTTATTTAATTAGTTTTTATACACAAAATTATACCACATATAAACACACAATGTAAATAAAAAACCGAATATTTTTAATTATTGACGAGATTAGAGACCGTAATACTCAAACCCTGATTCAAAGTGATAAAAAAATCATGTGGTCAACACCGCAATATTAAAAATAAATATATTTTATTGGCAACACTGGCAACCCTACGAACAATATACGGTTGTAAAATGTTCCCGAGAACTGGTATTACCTGCGTTCGTTTCAACGATGAACATTGTAAATTGGTTTCGTATCTTTCGATATTAATGAAAATTGATTTTAATCCCCTTTCTATTTGTGATATGCATTTTTATTGAACTTCAAAAGAGCCTTATTATTGTTTTTATTGTTGAGAACTTTGCATGCAATTATTTAGGTAATGGAATTTTAATTCTTTTGTCCGTGGATTAGTTTGCTTTGTCAACGGACTCTTTGATTATTTCAATATTCTTTCATTATTAATTTGAATGCCGTTTCCAAATTATTATTACTTTCCGTTTAAAATTTATGGCTGATTTTTATGAGCAAGTTTGATGAGCAACATTATAATATCATTGACATTTCAAAAGTTTATAAAACCTTACAATGTTGTTACAAAATAATTAACACAAATGTAAAACGAAATACCTAAATAGAATTAATTGCAAAATTAAATTAAGCCAAATAAGAGCTGGGAATGTAAAATGAGACAGCTTTTGGGTTTAAAATAAAGGACTTTTTACAACCTCCTAATGGTCACATAAACCTAAAAGTAATCTTCGGTACTCGCAAAAAAAGGAACTCCGCTGACTTTTATTTTGTTTAGTGACCCCTGAATACTACGAAGGGGTGAATTAATGTCGTCTATGTAGATTTTTATTTGCTTAAGGAAGTGTTCATTCGAACTTTAGTTAATCAATTTTAGTTCAGTGCGAAAAAGCAATTTGCAATAATGTATCTGACATGATAAATGTAAGTGTTTAAAATACATATTTTACCATAATTTTACTGCCGTTTAATAGGCAAGAGTGTGTTTACAGTGTTATCTTTTAATTAATTGACGCAAATTTGATGCCATGACGTTGATAACCAACAAATAAATGCGTAAAACAATGTTATTAAGAAATGAACAATATATTTTGACTGTATTTGATAAAAAGATTTGCTCGTCATTTTAAACATAATATAATAAAGATTGGGATCAACATCTCATTCAGGTACATAAATAAAAACGATATGTCGACCGCTCGTTTTCCTATTACCATATCTTTATTGCTCTTACAGCCTTTTCAATATACATTAGCTTGTTCAATAAAGACGCCATCACAGTTCGATATCACCTAAACGATACCTCGAATATGAAAACCGATATACCGCATACATTATTCATTCTTTTCATTCATTCAGTGAACCTGAGTTATGACTCGATAACAGACTACTCTAACTTTGTACATCGTATTTGCAAATTCATAAGGACTTTCTTTTTGTCTTGTTTCTTTTTAATAAGATCTTTAACAGCAAAATTGTTTTAGAGGTAACTCGATCTTTGTTTTAAGGATTACCTGTCAAGATTTATTTATTAATGGGGATTTGACGGATAGGGAAAATGGGCGGGAAAAGTTGTAATGATAATCGTGATTTTTTACGCTTATCCTCATTTCTTCTTATTAAGGGTAAGCGTAAAAACAATTTAATCAGCTATACCAATAATATTCATATTAATAAATCTCTACAGATGGATAGTAAGTAAACATAAATAACCTAACTAAATGTTTTATGTAAACCTGTCTGACCGAAAGACAATTTGTATCTAAGGTCGCCATATAACAAATTACACCAATTAAATGTTCAAATAATTTATTGTTTGAACTGAAGCATAGATAATGTGTATAATCTGGACTAATGCCACTATAATGTGTAACAGACGTAAACTGATTCAGAGATCAACGATCCTCCATAAATCGTGGCGTTACACATTCTTTAACGGCTCAAAGAAATTAGGTGATTATTACACAAATATTCAAAAAATACTTAATATTCAACCTGACTTTATTTTCACACCAAAATAATGCCGGAAAAATGTAGTTTATGATTTCAAAAACCGCATACAAATCCCTATAATAAGATTAACGCCTTAATGAAATAAAAAGCTCGTTGAAAAGTTCCTGATTATTTAATACTTTGTTATGTTCTTGTTTTGACAGCCAGTTGACGTAATTGTTGGTGATCCTGTCTGACATTGCGGATTCGATTTCCAGTCAGCGCAAACATTTGAATGCGTGATTGTTTTCTTTTCTAATTGTGCATTTACTAATCATTAATATCTATTATTATGTACATGAATAGTTAAATAGTTATAAGCTCTCTTTAGCTTCAAATTAACAATGGGAGATGTCAGTCAGATATTACTTAGTCTTACAAACTCCTAATGTCAGAACAGTGGCTTACTTAACTCCTTATAAGCTCTCTTTTATGTGTCTAACGCTCTTAATGAACAGACAATAGACAATGTCGATTTTCGTACAAAATAAATACAAGGCAAAGGTAACGCGATACAACAAAGAGATTAGGTCTTTGAGAGAACAACCTTTTACTTATTTATATAGCAATGTATCACATACTTTTGTCTACATACACATTTTGTTGTTATTACCAGAAAACTTACGCTCATTTGATTTAGTATCCTTCCTTGAAACATTGCCAGACTGTATCTTCAGTTTACCAAAAAATAAACTCGTATATTTCAGTTTTGTTGGACTATTTTAAAAGATACGATGTTTTATTAATAACTTTCTAGTGTTTGTTGAATTGGAATGTGGTTGTTGTTTAATTTGTTTGTTTCACACTCTATTTATACCGATCAAACATTATACAATTCATTTAGTGTCTATTTAAGCTTTTATTAGTTTGAATAATCGCTTATAATGCCATCTCTATTAGTTATTTTCAAATATTACTTCCACTATTTATGTCTATTTGTTGGTAAAATAACTTGAACCACTTCTTTCTCTTTTGATTAATTCCGTTGCATAGTTCAAAAGATCTAAGTCTAAATACAAACATACATACTACAGACAGACGACGGCAAATTTATTTCGTATTACGTAAAGATAATCTGCATAAACATAAAACGAAACAAAATATTACACTTAATCGTTACAAAATTACGTACTTAATCCCCAATTCTCTGATACATACATCAGGTGCAAAATGCACTTAATAGCCGTAAAACAGCTAAACGTTCCCGAAAAACTTAAAGAGCAAGCAAAACAACAGAGTAAACAGGAAACTGTACGTTTGTAGGATCGAGTGAGTATAAAAAGGGGATCCTGGATCGTCCGGGACTTAATGGGCCGGCAGAGGTGTCGCGAACTGACTGAATCTGATTTGACTTGTGGATAATGGGAGAGATAATTATGAGATTGATTTAGATTCTTATAGTGGAGAAGCAGTTTTATTTAGAAGCGCTTAAAGTAACTTTATTTTTTATGATATTTTAAACCTCTACAAGTTTAAAATAGTTAAATTGTAAGCAATTTGTGCCCGCAATAAATGTCATTTTTTTATTTTATTCAATAATTTTAAGCGGAAAAGTCAACAAGCATCTTACTACTTGTTGAAAAACTCTTTGTAATAACAATAAAAACGTTTTCTTCGATTACTATACAAAACGGGAGAACCAAAACTGAAGTAAAGCCATAAATTCCAATCGACTATAACAAAACATAGAAAACTGTGATAAGACAACACAAAAACTTCCATGTTTATCTATAAAAACACCAAAACTATCCATTTCTATCCAAACGTTATCGGTTTCCGATTCGAATCGATTTGAAAACGATCTGTAAAAAATTCAAAGCATCCCCACATTGTCGTGTGTAGGTGTTCTGTATTGAATTCACGCTCTCTCTCTCTCTCCAAATAAATTACAGCACAGATTGACCTAGAAAGCTTCTGGTGCTACGGAACAATAATCTTGGAAACGATCCGTTGAACGCGGAGGATAATTTCGTGGTACACACGACTTTGAACTGAGAATGCCGTAGAGATTACAAACGCACCGATGTATATCTCGATTTATTTAAACGTGACTTTCATACTGATAGTCGAAGCGTTAATTAAATAAAATTAAAGAGATATCATCGTATCTCACTTCCTTTACTTAATGGCTTGTATTGTGTATTAAATAAGAGCTATAAGAAAAAAGTAACAGTTGTTTTTTACGAAATTAATTGTAATTAGGTACGTAACCTACTTCAAATGTAAGATGTAGTGGGCGGTTTCATTAGGTAGACTGTTAGTCGGATTGAAAGCATCCTAATTAACTAAAAGGATTCTAAATAAATGGCTTTTACAAGGTACATTTCAGTTACGATTAACAAACACGCTAATTGATTTAATTGACCTTAAAATCAACAACATAAAAATACTTTTATACCTCACTTACAGGAATATTTGTCAAACATAAAATACTTTGATACCATAGTAACAAGTATCTTTCGTTTGTATTAAATAACAGAATACCAAACCGCGTATAAACATCAAATAAGATTATGTTATGTGTGTTGTATCGTAATAAAATTATTTCGGTGTAAGTAAAACACGGTTTCTGTAGACAACCGTCTGATAACAATCATCTTTTTGTGTGTCAATTACGACAGTCTGGAAAGTTAGGGCTGTTACCTTATTTAATTATTCTTGACATTTAAATATAATCTCGGCCCCATTTCAATTATTTACAAATACTTTTTATGTTGGTTTATTGAAAGGTCAAACGTGATGTTGTTTTAATGCACCATTAATTCAGTTGATAGTGGGAAATTTTAATTTAATTAGCTCTAATTTTGAAAGCATAATTATATTTGTACTCGTACTATATTTTAGATCAATTATTTAAGAGTAAAATACTACATTAAATGAAATTATATTATTAAATTCTAAGATGTAGAGAAACCATGTAAATGTAAAAGGTTTAATATATGCTGTTGACAATTCTATTGTGTATTAGTGATGTACGTGTATTAGAAATGTTATTTATTTACCGGAAACATGGAAATCTGATACGCCAGAAATATAAACCACAAACTTTATTTATGTAATGTACTTAGTAAACTTTAATTTTTCTTTCACTAATATATTATTTGTTTATTTTTTAAACAAATGACTTAATATACTACAACTAAGTTCGTTTTGCCCTAACACGCATCATGGTAAATTAATTCGCAGTAGCTAAACCTACAATTTGCCGTCGCCTGCGGCTCCCTTCACAGAAGGCTATTAACTACATAGAGTGCTTACTTAAACGCTAATCATAATACCCATGTTACATTAAAGTCTTAAATAAACATATTTACATTGTAGCTAAATAGTCCGAACAAAAACAAAAGAATGCGGGTAATTAAATAAAGTTATTAGGTTCCCACCTCATCACCGCCGACCTTTGTCATCCGAGAGCTATTCAAAACGTTTATTGATTCTATATTTGTCGACAACAGCGCACCGAAAGCCACAAATAGAGCGTGAGAACAAACTAACAGTTGTTCTGCTGACCGATAGCACGTACAACCCTATTTTCATCGTACATGTTCACGGAAAAATCGACCTTGTAGCCAAATATTTATGGGTGTTTGTGGTTTGTTAACGTAAATAGGGTTTGTGGCGTCGGGTGTCTCGACACGTCTCAATTAATAGCGAATGAATACGGCCTTATTGCGTTGTTTCCTATGATCTCTTGTCATAGCCTACAATGCGTGTACATATTAGGTTGTTATAGAGCAACACGAATGCTGTTGTTTATGTGTTTTGTGCACTATCATTTAAGACCCTAAACTCGATAATTGACGGTTTTTGTACTTTTTGATCTAGTCATATTATATGAAAAGCGTATTTTATAAACATGCTTTTAGGTAATAATTAAAGGAAATATTGTCATCTAAAAAATACTCAGAGAAAAACAATATTATACAGAAAACTTAAAAAATATATCAAGAAAACTGAACATATGTTTTCTGAATTTCACTTTTAGCATTAACTTCCATGCCTTCGGATTCTAGTAATTCGACCAATTTAGCACTAAAAATTAAACAAACTTAAAGTCCAGATCCTTATTAAGGAAATGCTCATAGGAAAATTTAATTGTTATTATAATTATTATTGAAATCGAAAAAAATATAAAGTTAGAATTTGTAAAAATCACACTCAAGAAAATCGTAATTTACGTTGATAAATGATGCTCAAAACGTTATTAAAATTACCTCAAATAATAAAAGAATATTTTCTACAACAATTATACTAAAAAAAAAACTCTAAAACAAATTGTCTTTTTTTCTACAAATATTTTAAAATCATCATAAAACTACTATAAAATCGGACGCACGAAACAATTCAAATCAGTCTGCCGCGAGGCTTTTTAGAGAGAGGACGTATCGCTCCTACCGAGCGTTTGACCTTTGCGGCGCGTACGAATTTTATACGATAACTCATCAACATGTTTTGATACTCGATAATAATTTTTGTTTTATAATTTGAATTATTTATTAAAAAAAAAATATTAACATTTATGATAACAAATAATGTTTTAGAATGCAGGCATTAACCCACATTAGTAATGTAGGCATTTACCCACATTAGTAATGTAGGCATTTACCCACATTAGTAATGTAGGCATTTACCCACATTAGTAATGTAGGCATTTACCCACATTACTAATGTAGGCATTTACCCACATTAGTAATGTAGGCATTTACCCACATTAGTAATGTAGGCATTTACCCACATTAGTAATGTAGGCATTTACCCACATTAGTAATGTAGGCATTTACCCACATTACTAATGTAGGCATTTACCCACATTAGTAATGTAGGCATTTACCCACATTACTAATGTAGGCATTTACCCACATTAGTAATGTAGGCATTTACCCACATTACTAATGTAGGCATTTACCCACATTACTAATGTAGGCATTTACCCACATTACTAATGTAGGCATTTACCCACATTACTAATGTAGGCATTTACCCACATTAGTAATGTAGGTATTTACCCACATTAGTAATGTAGGCATTTACCCACATTAGTAATGTAGGCATTTACCCACATTACTAATGTAGGCATTTATTTGTTTTATTCATTATTCCTTGTTGTGAATAATGGAATATCAAATCGAAAGTTATTACGTAAATTATATCTAATCATATACTACCTACTACGAATCGTAAAAAAAAATATACTCGTATATTTACTTATGTCAATAACTTTTACACAATTTATAATTTCCAATGGATCAAAACCATTCGGCCGGAGTATTCAGAGCGAGCGCGCCGTCACCACATAGACAGTGTGCATGCGGACACGCGTGCGCGTCTGTGTGAGTGAAAATTTGAGTTGTCGCGCGCCAGATCAACCCTCTTAAAACGATTCTTGTTTACACCTCATTATAACTATACATACAAGTACTTACACTTTAATTGAAATAATAACATGAATAAACATTACCTCAGGCGAAGTATAAGTACTTTTTAACTTATTGGATATTAGGTTTACTAAGTGTATCTTGAGTATCACAAATTAAGCGAATAACTATGTATTTTTAAAATTATAGACCTGTTCATGAAAATCGTTAAACTTTTCATTTAAAAACATTAACCGACAATTAGTAATTCCGTTGTCGATTTAATATCAACAAAAAGTTTTATATTCAAACATAAAGATCTATAAAAGGAACAAACTACTTACTAATAAACACACAACATTTGTAAATAAAACTCCGTAAGTTATCCAAAGCTCCTTAATGTTGGCGCAAAGTTTGCGTCCCTCTTAATAAACTGATGCGTTAAACTAAACTAGTTGGAAGATATTCTTAATTAAATATATTACACTTATATACAAACAAACTTTATCTAACAGATAATCTCAAAGTTAACTGTTGAATTATTAAAAAGGAGGCATAATTTTATTATTATGAAATAAAGATTACTTATACACAAAGAATAAGAAGAGAAAAATCAGAGTTTTCATCTAGGCTGGGATAGCTTAAAATACGCCTAAATTTCACTTAAGGTATTATATGTAACTATATAACTCTAAATTATACGGTTTTTGATCCTTGTAAGACCTATTATCACTGCTAATTTATAGAAACACGGTCATTTTGAAATGTTTAACATTAAAATTCCTATTAACAAGCACGACAAACATTTCAAGGTACAATTTCGCCACAGTAAACAAACCCACAAAACAGAAACGTAACAAAGAGTGTATCAGCAACAGGCTGTCATCATCAATGTTTACAAAGCTGACAGGAGTCGTCAGCACATCCCATCCCGTTAGCGCTGAATTCGGCAACACCCGCAGGATGCGTCCGACGCAATTATTGATAAACCCTGCACTGTAATGCGTTTCGAACTAATTCAATCGTCACAACTCACACCCTAGTCCAACATGCAGATACACAACTTCAATTACACGTTAGAACATTGTGATGTAACAATACGGATATGGTTTACTGTTTGTTATCATCAAACGAGGTTCGCTGTCTATTTTTCTTTACCCGTCATTAGGTGCCAACAGCATAGGTTCACTTTAATAATTACTAGCGACGTACAGCGGTTTTGCCCGCGTAATTCCCGTTCTCGTAGGAATATGGGGATAAAGTTAAGCTAAAAACATTCCCACTGAATCACTCTATCTATTAAAACAAACCGCATTAAAATCCGTTGCGTAGTTTTAAGGATCTAAGCATACATAGGGATATAGGGACAGAGAAAGCGACTTTGTTTTATACTAAGTAGTGATAAGAAATATAGGTTACTAGTTTAATTTTTAACAAACATTGCCACTAGTAAGCTTTTAAGAAAGAGATAAGATATTTATCTTTAAATATAATTTGGTCTATATATTTTTAAAGAAATCTCAAATCACATTGGTGGTTTTTGTACTATACCTAAAGGGTTAAAGCAAGAAAGCTTTCTATAAATGCTCCATTTAAAAACATTAAAATAAAAATTTGTGCTATTCTGTTAGATATGAATATTATAAACATAGCATTCAAAGAAAGCATCCAAGAATGAGAGAAGATTAGCTCCATTAGCTCTCGTTATATGCAAATACACAAGGAAGGTATTGTTCGATCGCAGGTTTACCTTCTTAACTTACAGCTTTCTGAAGATGAAAATACGGATGCTTTATGGTGTAAATACGGATTGCTTTGCATATTATAAAATTAAACTGAACAAATTTAGGTATTTACATTATATATAGATATTGAAGAAAAACTTATAAGGGGTGTCTATTTATTTGCTACAGAAACTAAACCATTTAGATTTTAAAAAACACAAACTCTACAATTTTTATTAAATTTGTCACAGATGTTCACTATAACCAGAAATAGCACATACAATGCTTTTTATCCAAAATTCTCACTGGTTGTGCATTATTTTAGACAAAACCTCGCAGTACTGGTAGTATTTATGTAAATATGTTTTCCATTAAAATATTTAATTAAAACCTTCCGGATATTAAATTAACAAGGAGCAAATAACGATCACATTCACGTACTCCATTATTTGAAACACATACGTCTTACAGAACACATATCACGACCTATTCAGAATATCTAGCGTCGAGAGCGTGTTCAAAGAGTTGACGCTTAAGTTCCCCAAATCACTTTGATAAGTTTAGAGTCCCAACTTGGCGAATCACATCGAACTTTCTTGGCCTCCTGCCGAAATTCTGATGCAAACATAACTTTATTCGTTGCCTCGTGGCTCTTAATAACTACCTTATTTAACTTTTACTTCAGTTAAATTTAAATACGTATTACGAGAAATTATATCAAATATTTATAAAATCATTCCAGTTTGGAACAAATCCATCTCCATAAATCATAATATTTGTGATGTTGTAAATATTTTTACCAATATTGAAAACTAGGTCTGGAGCAATAAAATCGGAGTTTTTGCGTAATAAGTAGATCGAGTGGAAAGCTTTTGTTGTATGGATAAATGTTGTTTACAATTCAAAATACAAAGAACGTTTTGTGATATTTAAAAACAGTTTTATCTTGTTGACTTTAACTTTTTATAGAAAAATATTTTTACAATCTGAGAGTGTATATTTGGAAAATAATTTTTCCCGTTTACACTTATGTAGGTAATTCTCAAAAGTAATAAACAAAATATTATCCAAATCGTTAGATTAGTTTCCAAGATACGCGAAATATAGTATTTCAAAGATTTTCTATACTTTATAAGTTAAATATGTAATTACTAATGAAAACTTAAATAAAAACCCACATGAAAATCAGAAAAAAAAACGCTTCATTATAATTTCATCAAGTACGAGTACATACAATTATTGCACAAAAATTCGCAATTGCCTTTTATAATACAAGTAATTTGTTGTTAAACGTCGTTTTGGTCGTTAGTGAACATCGACATCGGTTTTTTGTATCCGTTTCGATAATGGCTGATTGATGATCACAATGAAAGGGAGGGACAGTCGCCGACGAATGTTCCAGATAACCGCTTCTATCTTATCTCATTCAATAATAACCTTTTTAGATGATTATTTGGTTTGATAACAATGTTATATTAATAACTAGCTGTTCCACACGGGTTTACCTGCGTTTGATTTTGCTATAATTATGTACCTCTTGAAGCACTCTTATCTATTTTGGACCATAGTAAAATCCGTAAAAAATATCTTAGTTTTCTTTTGAGCATCTTTATATTTACAAAACATGTTTATGTATGTGTAACAACTTTCTAGTATCTATTCATATACTTTCTAGTATCTTTCTAGTATATATTCTACTTCAAGCTATTCTTAATTTAAAACCAAATGACAATGTGTGCTAGCGCCCGGATATTAAAAAAGGCAAGAAACTTAGAACAAAGATGTGCAAACAAAGTTGGGTGGTCACGTACTCGGTCTGAGGTTATAAGGTCCAATAAGTAAGCAATTATTGGTTAGTCAAGGTCCGATTTTGGGATATTTTTCTTTCTGCCGAGGGGAACCTAATTGGGCAATAAATTATTCTCAATTCGCTTCCTATGCCGCAAAAGGTTCAGTTTGTAAGCTCGCCGCCTCGACAGATGTTTTAACCACTTGGTAGCGTATGAGGTAGTCAATTAAAACCCATGTATTTGGAATTTTATTGTAGACATGATTTATTGCTTATTGGATGTACGCGTAAGTGTGAACAGTGCGTTGTCTTTTTTGTCTTCCAATTATTCATATTGAAATAT
Organism: Timandra comae; assembly: GCA_958496195.1. NCBI lineage: Eukaryota > Metazoa > Arthropoda > Insecta > Lepidoptera > Geometridae > Timandra > Timandra comae. Next base: position 5,753,297 of record OY292367.1, read on the forward strand.
TCTTGGTTTTAAATATATTGGTGAGTTTGTAGGTATTTGGTATTTATGATTGTGTTCAGATCTTTGTATACAATATTTGCATTAAAGTTTACACTTCATATTTTATTAAAGTTAAAAGTTTAGTTTAGAGCAAGACTTTTAAAATCCTTTAAGCATTTAAATCTTTAATCTCAATGTATGTATCTTCAATAAATATCTATTCATTGCAATAAAATTCAATTTATTTCCCCTGCCTTGAAATGAAATAGAAATATCAATTATAAACTTTAAATAGAAATATTATACCCATTAAGTTAGTACTGTTATCGAAACCATCATTAACATCCATCCATACATTCTCCGTTAACCTAATGGTCATAATCCTGACCATTGATCTATAAAGCCCTCATTACATTAGCCGAATGCAGTTAGTATTAGAATCAATACACAAAACAACTCTATGTTATTAGAAGTTCACGACTCTACACGTGTCACAAGAACTTGCAAATTTCCATATTCTTGTTGTTATATATTTTATCGTTACATCATCGCAAGAGCTTGCAAATTTCCATATCTTAATGGTATGTCAAAGTAATTATGTCTCCAACGATTCATGTCACTACGTTCGGTAAACAAAACATCAACTTAATTTGTTGTGACCTTTAATTATTTCAGACTGATTTTCTGGAATCTTCCACTCAGGAATTACTGAGTTGAACAATGCATGTTTGTTATATTCTAAACAAAAGTTGGGTTTGAGATCACCAACACGTAAACGTTAAGTGTGGCAATGACACATACACTTTTTAAACTTTCGCGATCGGAATTCATTGTGGCAATGACGCCTTCCTTCGGGTCCATGTGTTATGCCCCCTGTGTGTGAAGCCACCGTGGTGGAAGCACCCGATTTTCAATTAAACTATAACATCCGATTTCATCGGAATAAAAGTTTTTTGTCCCAGATACAGTCGACGAAAGACCGGTATAACACACGGACCCTTACCTTCTAACTATGCAAATATTTATCAGTGAGAGAAGCAGGTATTTGTCCTGCTGGGGGAACTTACGTGATATTGTACTTTATTCAGTAAACATTTTGTTAAATTTCGAATTCGAAAGCCTATAATCTGACGATTAAAAGATTTTATTGAAGCTGTTGTAATAAAGATCAATATCAGATCGGTTATGAGAATATGTACACGTATTTATCGCAAAGCAGCCGACGAATATTATTTTGAAATTACCTTACCGAGTGACTAACCAGATTGAAAGGTACCGTTTATTGGATTAATAAAATAATCTTCTTGGATTCAGTGAAATAAAGTTAAAGGTTTACAGTTACAAATTCAAATCTTTGTTTTTATTAGGGTTGCAAGATTCCCGTGCAATGTAAATGTTTATATTTAATCCATAAATGTTCGACTAAAACGTAAATTACTTTGATCATCTTATATATCTTTAATATTTATCATTTAAAAACATTTAGATCATAACGAAACAAAATTCGAACTAATCGCGAAAATTTAAAACGCGTTATTTAATTTGTTTCATCATAATTTTAAAATAACGGTGCCTTAAAAGCGCTTCTCGCAAACGCTAAAACATAAACAAAAGTATTGTATCTCCAAACAGACATTAATGTAATGTCACATTAAACTGTTTAGTATCACAGGTAAATCCAGTTAACCAATATTGGTCGGCACATCGTTCAATACAGTCGGTATAACACTGAGACCGCATATCAAATCGTTTCTGTTTACTCATCGCCCGTGTTCAATTGTTAGCTCTCCAGCTTTATACCGTTGGAAAAACAACAAACAAACATTAGGTGAGATGAGACCGACGTTTAGAGAGTCTTCTTTACCGCAGCAATCGGTACACGGATGAAAGCATTTTAATTTACCTTTCTGCTATAATTAAAAATCTGTGAAGGCTTTTCGAGAAGCAACATTACAGTTTTTATTAAAGAACACGCAGCGATGGATATCTAATTAGTAGAGTTCGTATTTCGATTTACGTTCTGTTTTAATAATTGCAAATGGTGTTTTGCAAATATTTCTTTTTAATTTATTTTATTTATTTAGATTGCGTTATTGTAAGAACAGATAAACTTTGTATAAACTGGTATAAAACAATATACGATCTTAAGTTTTGTATTACGTAAGTTTTTTGCATTGTTTAGGATTTTGCAACTGCGAATATATTTAAAACTTCAAGTCAAATCAAATAATAATTGTAAAACCAAGAGTTTTAAACGTAAACATTTCACAATATAATAATTGAATTATAAACTTAAAATCAAATATTTCAATTGGTATTTCAACCAGTGCAAAATTCACACGTCCAAACTTTCACCGCTGATGCACGATATAATAAATTTAAATATTGATAAAATCTTATTGTATTCATATAATGTGCATCAATATAGTCGTTTATATGTAAATATTTATTAAGAAATGTATAATTAATCATAATTCACTTATGGTAGAGTTACGGACACTTTCACTAAGAGGGCGGGCTCAGTAGGACAGTAGACTGTTTGTTTAAAACAATAGAATAAATAAACGCCTCGTTTACATTGCGATGTCTGCACTTTCCCTATTGCTGTCGTAAGGATAATTGGTTCAATTCATTCATTATTAAATACTTTATACTTGTAAGTTGTCAATTTTCCTAATATGAGGCCTAATTTATGAATCTTACTGCTTATTTGAATGATTCTTCTCACATAACACAAACGGCTGTTGCGTCGCCACCGGTTTTCTTGATTGATTATAACAAGACGTTTAAGTATTAGATAAATATAATCGGATAAAACTACTATAAATCTGTGATAACAAGTTACAAGCTTAACTTTTCGTAGTTACAAATAAAAATCGTTAGTACATTTGCCGTGTACTACTATTCAGGCATCACCCTAATTCAGGGTAGGCTCGTGCCCCTATAGTCACATATAGGGAGCTGATGATGATGATGATAACTATTCAAGTGACAGACCGCTTTCGGTGTTTTTGAATTGTGTGTGTTAGTGTGAACTGCCAGGACTTGTATTTTTAACAATTGTTTGATAAAAATACAGTAAAATTCAAATAGTTAAACTTGAATATAATTCATACTTAAGTCCGTTTTTATATTTACTTTTTATATGAAACTAGCGGTCCGCCCCGGCTTCGCACGGGTTCAATTTTCCCATTGATTTTCCTGTTTTTTTTTTTACATAAAAACCTTCTCCTGACAATACCAAACATAACAAAAAAAGAATTAGCGAAATTGGTCCAGGCGTTGTCGAGTTATGCGCTTACCAACACATTTTGCGATTCATTTTTATATTAAAGATTTAATAGTTATACATTCATGTTTTTCTCATTATAATTATTTAAATGAATGCACTAGTAATGGATGTAAATGAGTGTAATATAATGTTATATGCAAATATAATATTATTTAAATAAATTAAGGAAATTAGTAGCTGTTATTCGAAACTGTTTAAGTTATTTATGGCGATCAAATGTCTCTTATCGTGTCTATCACATCTTTATGCTATAAATCTGTTTTCTATGTTCGAAGATAAATAAACCCAAATATGGGAAATGGTGAGATTATGCCATAGTTTGGAGAACTTGGTCAAATTATTGGTCAACAATAGTAAGTTACTTGGTAACAGTTAACTAACCAAACTTGGTAATTACCAACCTATTTGGGATTGGTAAATAGAGATCAAACTACGAACAGCTAAGCTGGACTTAATCTACTATTTGATTACTTTTGTAAGGTGACGTATATTCTTTTATTTTTTGTGGTTTAAGCCACAGTGACGCAAACCTATGCTGAATTGAGCTCACAAGTTTTCTATGACGTCACAAGCCACGTACAATATCATGACGCTGGACTACGCAGTACTGTCGCTGATGACGTCATTTAATTGTGCTCGCTAACAGAGAACAGTGAAAAATAGAAATGTAGCGTAAAGTAATACGTATTTATCTTCAATTTACAAGGTTTCAAGTGTAACTTAATAATGCTTGTTCAGTTCTACAGTAGAACAACAAACTCTACGCTATTAAAGTACTATTTTGCAAACTGACTTTTGAATTCAGCTTGAAATATAAAATACGGCTCACACCATTCCGCGCTGCAGCGCTTTTCATTTGGGTTTAAAGCCGCTAAGCAGTTATCTGTTTGGGGCGAGCGGGGATTAGCACCCCAGACATAGCCCTGGACTTATTTGTTTGAAATACTATTAACGGTGCAGAACAATGGACGCGGAAAATCACTATTATGATTTATTTGTTTCGTTTAGTTTACATTGTTCGAGAACAAATGTTACCTGTTTGTTGTAGGGTAATATTAACTATTTGACAATAAATAGAACTATTTATTGTTTACTATTTTAATACCATTATGATATTTTTAAAAAAGTTTACTAGGAAACATGCTATTAAAGTAATGTTAATTTATAGTTTTCTAGATAATAAAAAGTCGGAATGTTAAACTACCCTAATAAACCCAAACTTTCTTTGTTAAATGTTCTGAGAATGAAAGATATTTGTGATTAAATCGCAAAAGTTATTACTAAAATCTGCTTCATACTTTTCTAGCTATATGCCACGGTTTCCCGCGATGTGCTTTATTTTTAAGCAGCTCAAAAGACGCACTATTTTGGCAGTCATATTGAAAAGGAAAATACCGCGAAGCACAGCTGCTAGATATACATAAGTACCATGTAAACTTTCTTCTTATCTCGAATCACATTATTTATTAATGAAAATCGCATTAAAATCTATTGCATAGCTTAAATTATCTAAACGTACATAAATGGACAGAGACTGACGGAAGCGACTTTGTTTAAAACTTTCAAATGATTTATTATGTTCATATCTTTGTAGATGAAGTCGGTTACCACAAAGTCCTTCTATGTTTAATGAGAGAAATCAGATTCTTTCCAAACATAGGTAAATCACATCGGAAACTTTGATAGTGTTACATATTTCAACACAAGTTTTCAATCTTTTATAGTGGAATTTTACATTAATCCTAGGGAGGAAGTTTTACCGGCTAAGTCTATAAAAATCGATAAAAACTACTTACATTGACTATGATAGATATTGTGAATTATGTATTTTTATATCACAGTACAATATGTCTATTCATTTCATGTTAATTAAAAACGTATTTTCCAAGAAAATAAAATGCAGCTAGTTTTTTTATTACAAGGAAAATTTATCGAACTCCTCAGTAGGTAAAGGAAAATCCTATAAGTACATTCGATTTTTATTCTTACAGCAAAAAATAAAGCTTCATTATTTTATTTTATTTACAAATGCTATGATAAAATAATATTGAAGAAAAATATCTATTTATTTCCCTGTTGTATTGTATTGTTTAATAATAACTTTCTGTCAATAAAAACCGTATGTACAGTCACGGAATGAAAAGGTTCGTCACCTTAGAGTTGGTTTTTTCTTGCACTAGTATTGCAAGAAACAATTATACCAACATACAAGTGTAAGAAACAGTAATGCTAACATTTAAATTAATAGAATGAAGTTGGCTATCGAATAAGGTTTTGCTTGATTTTTCTACCTTTTTTAAACACTGCCTTGTGTGCGAGGCATATAAAAACTTCTTTGATATTTTGCAATGATAACATTGACCGATTGACAATAGTTTTAACAGAAATAATAATGGTAGTTTGAACCAACAAGAAGGTTTTAGTTAATCAAAAATCTTGTTGACTAGATATTTAACCTGTCAAACAACACTGATCTGAATAATTTTGAACTTTATTATCGAGCAGTAGAACATTATTTTCCCTAACCCGAGTCTATTGTGTACCATAGTTTCAAAAGGTAATATGATTTCGCGACACATTATACGAATCAATTTAAAAATTGACGAACCTTTTCATTCCGAGACTGTACCTATCTGAATTGTGGGCTTTGGGCCATTTTTTTTAAACTTGGTGTAAGTAATTGACATTTGTCAATTTCATAGAATAAAAATAAAAGTTCAAAACAATTCGTAATTTGAATCACTAAATCATCAGCTCATTTTGATGGTGATGACACCTGCCTTGTGACAGCCCGCATTGAGCCAGCTTGGTGGTAGTCGACTAGTGATTGACTCACCCGACCACAGAGTGAGGATTTGGATAGTGTTTCAACATTGGACGTATGCTCAGTTGATGATGATATTAGTTACTAGGAAGTCATAATCCGTCTAAGTATCTTATTACCACGAATAACTGCGGGACTGAGATTCACACGCGTGATATATTCGTGTTAAAATGTGCGGTTGTGCGTTACCTATATTATGGTAGTAGATATTATTTTGAAAAACATGTATGCTTAAAAATTAAAGGAAAAGAACAAAATTCACTATTTTCGAATTCACATTACTTTATTACTGAATTAAAAACAAACCAAAACTAAACCGAAACTAGCGAAATGCACTCGTAAAACGTTGCAACATTCACAAACATGGTACGGATTTAAAGCCCTTGAAATTTTTATCACAATTTCCTTCAACTGTTAGCCATGTCGGGAGTACTTCTCAAACTTTAAAAATAACTATTCATTTTTCAATCGAAGATTCGAAGCCGGAGATTGTTGAGACCGTAGCCAGCTGAATCGAGTATTCATAAAAGTCTGTTATTGAATAAGATATTGGAACTGCGCTACACTCAGATCCATACCGTGTTCTTTGTATTAAAACTTATGTTTATTTAAAATATTGTGCTCTAAATAAACTACAAACTGTACGAATAAGTTTATACGTTAATACTTTACATATACTTGGTACTTATTTATTATCGGGTGATGCATGTTTTTGCTATTTTCCAAACATGGCTCGTGTTTGGGATCTACAACACGCATTGGGAAAGGACCTACTTATTCTCGCTGAACGAATATCATCAGAGATAGAGGCCTGCAGTGGGATCTTATAAGACAATTCTTTATCATATTTTTTTGTTTATTGATTTCTATGATTTACATTTGATATTTTAATAACACTAGACACACTTTACCCTCATAAAACCCGAATTTCGGACTATTTTCGGTTAGGAAAAACATATGTTTTAGAACATATTTAGAAAAAATAGAAAATATTTAGATATTTTCTATAATTATTACTAGTGATTCAGTAGAAGTTTTAAAATCTATTCATCCATCCTCACAAACTTTCACATTATGGTATCTTTGTAGGACACGTTATGTTTTTGCTTGCACCTTCATTTAAAGAAATGAGAGAAAACCTAATAAATATTAATACAGAGTAACAACGAGCCCAATTTCACAGAGATAAAGCACGTTTTATACCACCCTTTCCCCCACGCTCCCTGATCAACAGAATTTCTGCAATTCTGAGTAATAAGTAAGATTTTTTAATGTTCGCTCATACGTATTAAAAAATAAAAATCATTTTTTGTACTATATCTAGCGAGACTTAGCGAAGTCTCGTAAAAAAAATTTTATTCGGCTCAAAAAAAAATTAAATTCCTCAACTCTGTATTAGAGTAATACAGAGTTGAGGAATTTATATAGCTTGTTAATAATCAATTTATACATAGTAATGTATTCTATAAGCTACATTTTGTTTTATAAGTACTTCTGTTTTTATATTTCCACATTGAAATGTTTTACAATTAAAAATTTAAAACGTTTTAAATAAACCAAAACACAACCTGGATACTAAAGCTAAAAGAAATATATTTGTGAAAATCTACGATGACAGTAACCCGCAACCGGAACAAAGTTATGGCAATATAAACATATCGCTTTTCATTTTTGTTCAAACATGTATGGCCAAGTAATAAAAATTAACAACCTAGTTTTTTCTTTATGTTATCCAGCTTGCAAAATGTTTATACTCCAACACGCTAAGTTAGGAGACATCAAACATAAAGTAGTCGAGTTAGGAGTTACTTAACAAATAGTTTTGCTTTAACTCATAATAATCTCTTTCGGAGACGTCCCTTTAACCCTTAGCTACATAATTTTCCTTCAAATTCTCAAAGTTGTTTTGCAACTTCGTCGACTTGCAAACAAACTGAAACATATTTTAATTTTATTATTCGACCTCCTTTATTTACTCTCTAATCCTTCGAATAAATCAGATGTAAACCAATAAAATATGTTTTTATTTTATGATGTGGTGATAAAGGACTTTGGAACTATAAAACATTATTAGAGCACACTTTAAAACTATTTAGAGAATCGATAAATCCATTGCTCATAAAATTATTACGTCATCTCCGGTCAGATGTGTAGATGTAGGTACATCATGTAGCTAGTATCTACCATCGATATGTATATTGAGACTAGATATATACACCGGCTCATCTCAAGGACTACGACATATTATCGCGATCATAAAATATTATTGAGAACGGAATTATTTTTTTGTTCCCTACAAATATCGTTTTAAAATATTACACTGTGAGTTATATTCATTTTTATTAAAATTATGATGCGATAAAACGTAAGTTAAATCTATATGTTATAATTCATTTGCAACCGGCTTTCTCGCGACATCGGAGTCGTAAATATATTTCTATGATTGTATCGAACTTGTATCTAATTATTTATTTAAAATATTATCATTTGAAAACATGTAACATGGAATTGAATATACATCAACACGTTTTCAAACTACGACTGGAAATTAAACTTATTTATGAAGTAAAAGTTGTAACTGATTGAATTGTATTAAGAACTAGTTACTTTAGAATATCTTCTTAAAAGTGGAACTTTTCGTTCTCAACAAAGAATAAATTGGCTCTTTAGAAGTTAAGGCTTTGAAAGCCAAAGAAAGCGTAGGCTTGAAATTATCTAGGGATAGGAAATATAGCATCACGAGGGGACAAAGAATGAAAACGAAAAGCTGGATTGACGCAGCGGTAATTCTGTTGATGTTGGTCGTAAAATGTACCTTCCCTTAAGAATATTTATTACAAATTCGATTCCGCTGAGTAAACCGCAGTACTCGTACGATATTGGAACTTTTGTCAAAGCAGTTCTTCTCTTTTGATCTCTAAGAGCTTAAGTAACACGATGTTTTGTTGTTGACTTCGATTATTTTTCCTCTCTTAACACACAGTTTTAAACTTTGTATAAACATTTTGTTTAGATAAGTATAAAAAAAATACTTATATATAGTACTAGCTGTGCCTCGCGGTTTCACCCGCGTAGTACCCGTCCCCGTGTTCCCGGCAATTGTTAGATTTTTTCTCACGTTTTAAACCTTCCCTAGACCTCCACGAACATTTCAAGACCAAGATAAGATAATCTGTTCAGCCGTTCTCGAGTTTTAGCGAGACTAACGAACAGCAATTGACTTTTATGTACATATGTATATAGATTATTAAGAGTTATTGTTTAATTATTTTTAAAACCTGTGTAATTATTTAAAATTTGTCTCAATGAATCACATTGTTGACATGCGTCAAACATTGTTTGTCGCTGTTATCATGGGCTTGTTCCGAACGATGACGTTTATATTTTCACTCGTGTTATATTTGTGACTTGACTTGGCCGTGTACTAGATTCACAGTTTGGGTTTCATTATTATCTTGGATAATTAAATATAGATTCAATTACATGTACTGCGTAATGCAATTTAACATAACGTAACATACAGTATCTCTTACATCATCCTATACACAGATCATGGAGTCAGTTAAGGGCATCCGTCCTAACATCCAGCTTACCTATAAACGTCAAAAAAATATGAAGGAAATAAATTCATATGAATTAAGATTCAATATTAATATTGGGCATTAGCCTCTCATTATGAAACATGTAAGTTAGTACAAAGTTGTACTTTATCCCCAATTTCAATGAAAATAGTTTTAAAATATTTTGGAAGTCTATTTCAAAGTGACCCACGGTTAACCCACTACGCTTGTCCAACGTGGCTCGGTGCGTGTACAATACTGTTGAACAATGAGAGAGAATTATTAATGGCAACTCGGTAGATTTGTGGCAAAACTAGCTAACAAAAATAGCTCTACCTTGCGGTTTTCCGTGTCGATGTTTATTCAGTGTAAATATATATCATAAAAGTAGTTTATATCGTATAAGTTTGCATTATTTTTATACATACAAACTAGTAGTACCAAGTAGGTTGAACGTGTAACATCTTTTTCGAACCCGTGAGATTTTTTATATAAAAAGCACGAAAACTAATTCGGTTCAGAAGCCGTTGCGTGACTCCAGTCCAAACATGGAGACAGACAAAAATTCTAAAAACTTTTGTTTTGAACTTGTGTTGCTCGAGATATACTCGTAGATTGTAATCAAATCAGTTTGGTATTCATTAGTCATTTAAAACGAAATTATAATTTTAATCATAAAAACATCAAAGTTGATTCCGTTTTAATAAAATAAATACATTTCAACACCATTTTGCCACTCGCAGTTGCACAACAAATATTCCAAGAATTACATCGGAACTGGATCTTAAAATGTATTTGCCAAACTCTCAAAATCAGATCAAAACGTTTCATTAAATAAATTAATAATAATTGTCTTAAGACATTTCAATTCACAGATATTGGACGAAGATTTTGACTCGATAAAATTGTTGATACAAGACTGAACCAATAAAGATTCTCATGGTATAATAAGCGTGAAACTCAGACTGCTGTTGAATGCAATTAAAAACTGGTTCTTTATTGTGAACGATTGGTTGCATGGGCTTAGCTTGTGATGGTGCATTGTTTTCCATTTTAATGATGCACTTATAGTGATTTTGTTGATTCATTTTCATCAATGCAAAAACATAAATTAACTAAGAACTTTACATTCTGTAACATGTTAAACTATTAGTACAAAATTGGTCGATTTCCGATGCAATAACGAAAGAAATACCGAATATATGTTATCGTTTAAGTTAATCTTGTGCACTTGTCTGGCCGATTCAATCGTTACATTTTCCGGACGCCATATAACCGAGGAAGGATCTACTGTTTCCCTGTAACACGGATTTAGTGACGAGTGGGATCTCCTATCGATGTTCAATTGTCTGTTAGTATCTGGACTCAGGTAGCGTTCCCGACATTCCAGACAAACTGAGAAGTTCAAACAATAAATATTTTTGTTGGTTAATACTTAGTAAGGCGATGAAAGGCGTCCATCGCAATTTCTTGTGAACGGTTTATGTTTTAGAGCGGGTTGTTTGAATAATTTATTAAATAAATATAAACTTGGTTGTATTTCTAGTATAAGTTTCATAGTACCCGCTATTCAGTTACAGCTACAGAATAAATATCTCTTTCGCCTCTCTCATAGTAGTGGCGTGGAATAAGCGTAATTTTAATATCTACTGCCTTGTGCGTGATGGATCCAAACCATGGCATATTTAAAATAACAACAAATACGGAATCAAACCCATGACATCCGGCTAGGGCAGGTATATCAGTATACGTATTTGAAAAAACATAAAATATTAATTACTTCACTACAGAATAAAAAACTGCACATAATATCGCATTAGTTTAGGTACCGTTACCACATAACATTATACGATAAAAAATTCTAGCGAATTTTCTAATAATGGGAATATCCAAATGCACCAAACTGAAGGGTGAATCACAAAGTATGAGTCATTATTTTCATCGGCACAGCTAAGGATTACTCAGAGCAATGCAATTGATTAAATTATACCGTCTGAAACAGATTTATTTTATTATCTTTTAAATATCTATCTGTATTAAATGAGTCATATTCGATTTGATACGCTATTTCACGTGACAAATAGACAACATTATCAGTTGTTAATGGGTTAATTATATTACTTGTATTACTAATATTAATATACATATAAAGGTGTATAAAATATAATTAAAATAGATATACCAACATATAAAGGCGAATAAAGTATAATTACAATAGATATATATATACTTACTAGCTGTGCCCCGCGGTTTCACACGCGTAGTTCCCGTTCCCGTGGGAATTTCGGGATGAAAAATAGATGTTGGCCGATTCTCAGACCTACTGAATATGCTCACAAAATTTCATGAGAATCGGTCAAGCCGTTTCGGAGGAGTATGGCAACGAAAACTGTGACACGAGAATTTTATATATAAGACTAGCTGCGCCCCGCGGTTTCACACGCGTAGTTCCCGTTCCCGTAGGAATTTCGGGATGAAAAGTAGATGTTGGTCGATTCTCAGACCTACTGAATATGCTCACAAAATTTCATGAGAATCGGTCAAGCCGTTTCGGAGGAGTATGGCAACGAAAACTGTGACACGAGAATTTTATATATAAGACTAGCTGCGCCCCGCGGTTTCACACGCGTAGTTCCCGTTCCCGTAGGAATTTCGGGATGAAAAGTAGATGTTGGTCGATTCTCAGACCTACTGAATATGCTCACAAAATTTCATGAGAATCGGTCAAGCCGTTTCGGAGGAGTACGGGAACGAACATTGTGACACGAGAATTTTATATATTAGATATAGATTATATGTCTCTCTTTATACATATGTATAATAACTTATCTAAATATTATATCAATCAAATACGGGACGTACCTATACTATACGCACACATATTGATTTCTCAATTTAGAAAAAAAAGTAAATATGAGCATAAACAAAGCACAAACGTATTCGTATTCTCCTCGCTTTAATTTCTGAATTAGTTTTTATTTCTTTTACGGTTAGGTACTCCTAATGTAGAACTTTAATGCCTTTGTTTTCCATATACGAGAGAAACAGTGAAAGGAAAATACTAGAAAGTCAATAATGAAAGCCGGCTTTTATGTTTATGACCTATAAACATATATGTGCTGTGTCTAATATGTATTCAAAATGTTATACACGATAATATTGTTGAAAATGAAAACCTGGCTCGTTTTAAACAACAAAGCTAATGTAATAACACCTTAAGATTATGTCGATATTAATATATAAAACAATTTATATACTTATAAAAGTTTCACTGTCAATTATTCTACAGAAACTTTTTTATTCCTGATTTTCCAATTATTGGAGAAAATTGTGCATAATCAAAAATATACCTAAGATCTCATAGTATGAGATCTAACATTTTTTTTTATAAACAATACCAACAGCGCCCCGTGGTTTCAACCGCGTAGTTCCCGTTCCCGTGGGAATTTCGGGATAAAACATAGCCTATATATAAAACATAAGCTACCCCTGTACCAAATTTCAAGTCAAACGGTTCAGTAGATTAGCCCTGAAAAGGTAACAGACAGACAGAGTTACTTTCGCATTTATAATATTAGTAAGGAAGTAAGGACTAGTAAGGATAAGGATAAGTAAGTAAGGATTGTTAATTTACTATATGTTTTCCTAATAAAACAATCTTTTGTTTCAGGTAAGCTACAATAGGGGTTCAGAAAATTTGAAATGTATACTTTTACTAATCCTAAATATATACGAACGAGTGACATTCTACAGTTACTGTAAGGTAAGTTTAGAAGTGTAAGTAAAGATAAAATTTACTTATATTTTACTAGCTGTGCCCCGCGGTTTTACCCGCGTAGTTCCCGATCCCGTGGGAATGTGGGGGAATAAAATTATGCTAAAAACCTTCCTCTTGAATTACTCTATCTATTACTGAAAACCGTATAAAAATCCGTTGCGTAGTTTTAAAGATTTAAGCATACATAGGGACATAAGGATATAGGGACATAAGGACAGAGAAAGCGACTTTGTTTTATATTATGTAGTGATAAGAAATAGTGATGTACAAAATTAACCATACTCTTTTATAAAATAAAGCTCGAAAGACGTTTAAGTTTAAATTACAATTATAAGGGAAGATATTTATAAATATTAACTAGTAAAAAAAAAAACGTTGAATCTCAACATTATAGCAAAGGTACTTTTCATGTCAACGTAAATCTTCAAAGACAATAAAATGTTTCTAACTAATAGTTTTGTACCGACGCGGTTTATTAACTAAAAAGGAAATTGAATTTTCATTTACGTAAAACAATTCACAAAACTAATTAGCTTTAAAATTACTTTGTAAAGTGTTCTTCCTGAAGTTAGATTGCTGATTGATGAGTAAGTACTTATAATTATAAGGCACTAGATAGGAGTTGTACATATAAGTACAATGAGATAGAACGACGTTCACAGGTTTTTGCAAGAAATTGGTAATTGATTCGCATTCACGTACCCAAATTCTTGTCTTCTTCTATACCTTGGAATCTACACCTATTCCTCATCACTTTACTAAGAGTAGTCAGTAGTATAGACCAAAGAGAGAGGCCCTTGTTCTACACTACTGGAATCCTACAAGCTTATAGGTACTTTAGTTCACTTAGGTACTAAAAATATTGATTTTAGAATTATCTAACCTTTGAGCTTAAAAGACCTTTTGTTACTGTACTTGTTAATAAAACATTTGACAGACGATAACAAAAGAGATAGAAATCAAAGGAAAAGAAAAAAATAATTCTTCACAAGCAAAAGAGTTAAAACATCAATAAATAAAGAGCAAGTAGTAAATTAATATTCACATTAATATCAGGGTTGTCACGTATAATTTTCGTTCAGTGTTAAAGAATCATTCGGAAATCCGTCGTGACTTAGCGGGTGATGTGAATGTGACGTTTCACTGCGTATTTGTCCGTTGAAACTGACAGTGTTTAGGGCTGTCACACTGTATAAGTTTGATACATTTAAAGGTTAAAATCTACATCTCATTTGAATAGAGTGACGTAAACAACGTAGTAGGTTACTTGGATAAACTATATTGTTTAAATACTCTTAGATTGGTTGAATCTTGTTATATACTAGCTGTGCGCGTTTTACACGTATTGATTTATTTTTTACTACGAGAATTTACATGGTCACATACCTATAGTCAAATTCTTAAAACTAAGCTATTAGTTAACAACGTGCTCTTTACTGAAAAGAACTATCTAATCTAATGTTTTTCGAATCGGACTTATAGTTCTTGAAATTAGAGCGTTCAAACAAACAAACTCTGTCTACTGTCTAGCCCACAGCTGCGTCTTCGTTTACGATACAATGCATACTTTATGTAGAGAGCAAAAATATTAAAATATTATTGAATTTTGCTTTATTTTATTAGATGTTATATGTCTTTCGTTCTATTATTAGACATTTATTTTTATTAAACTCGTTCGATTACTATTGTAATGCTCAAAGATGTTATTTTTTTATTTTCTTATTTCATTTATATTGACTTAAAACATCGTTTAAATATAACTAATCTGTTCGTACAATCAAAAATAAATTTGTTCATTTAGTTCAATATGTGGGAATATATAATCTAACGAAAATACTTTACACACTTTAGTATTTTATCAAAAACTGTGAGTTATTTGTGATTGTGGAATGTAGATGTTAGCCAGCCCTATCGCAGCCGGTGAATGCTCGATTGTCAGACCTCTTTGTGGGCACAATGAGGAATAAAAACACATCCCTCTTTGTCCTCGGCCGGGACTATTGGACATGAATAGTGAAGGGAAATTTACAAGTCTTTTGATAAACATCACTTTATAACCGAAGGAAAATAACAAGTGACAGCGAGATGGCGCTTCGGGAAATAAGAATAAATATGGGAAATAGATATAAGAAATAAGCATTTTGATACTTAGCAAGATGCTTAATTTTGATTAATTTAATACAGATTTTTAAATATAAACTGACGTTTTGTCCGTTTACAAATTCACTTTTTATGTTACAAAACAAGAATCCGAACTGTGTTTAAAATATTAATAAAGGCAGTCAGTGCGTATAAAAAAGTCTCTTTCCGCTGTTTGTGCGTTTAGGTCTTTTAAAATACGTAACGGATTTTTTTCCTTTTTTCAATAATAGATAGAGATTCAAGAGGAATGTGTACCTATAAAAAAATTAAATACTGATTATATAGCAGCTCTATACAACGCGCAAAGTTATAAAATAACTACATATACACTCAGAAACAGAACTAATTTAAATTCCAAGACTTATTAAAATAAAGACAGTCCTAATCTTAATCGTCGCTATTAATTGATTATCTCTCGATATTTTTAAGATAAACGTGACCGGTATTATTCGTATGGACATCACTAAATTCAAGTCAGACATATCAATCCACTCTAACGTCTACTCTGTTTATAGTACACGTTTCAAAGCAACTCCACTAATGATTTTTCTAGCCGCATTTGTTTAGAATTTGCAATATAAAGAATAAAGAAGAAATGATGTATATGTATAGATCTTTTCGAATAATTCTCAAACTTTAAGTTAGGAATGTGAGTTGATTGTATTTATGCAAATTTTAGTATTTTTACCTCATCTTTACAAGATTGTTGAAATCCGTAATTGGTTTGCCTACAATATTTTAAATCTATGAACCTAAACAATTTCTCGACGAGGTTCACGGAAAACACTTCTTATAGGATGATTTTAAAAAGCATATTTGAATAGAATAATTACAAAGTCGTGACTTTTTCAGTACTTTACTTTCTCTTTAAAAAACCAAAAAGAAAATAACAAAAACATAATTGGTGCAGATAAAAATGCACCTTAAATACTTAAATCTCAAATTAATGGCTTCATATTTTTATGAAATTGTTATTAAATGAAACCTTTTCATAGTCTCCATATGCAATTTTGTATTACACACACGCTATGCAAACTAACCGAAGTTTTCAATTAAAATTCGTCCCTCAGCCACTGCAGACTAATATGAAACTAAACTCGATTTCAAACAAAATGTATTTAGAATGTTTGTTTTTAGGTTAGTTATTATTTTTAAATAAGTGATGAAAGTATTCGTCTTTTTTATTGACAAT
This sequence comes from Timandra comae, assembly GCA_958496195.1. NCBI lineage: Eukaryota > Metazoa > Arthropoda > Insecta > Lepidoptera > Geometridae > Timandra > Timandra comae. The sequence goes on from OY292367.1 coordinate 5,770,064, forward strand.
TATTTTATTCAAAGTAAATTCAAAATATTTACAGTAATTTTAATATGTAATTTTAAAATTATATATACTTAATTAATTTTATTATATAATTAATTATCGTTTTAGATAAATCAACGATAATATGAATTAAAAATAGCAATTTTACGTTTTTATCTCATACTAAGGGCCTATTTCACCATCTTCAAGTAACGTTCCTAGTAGCTGACATGTTTTGTGTTTGTCTTGATATAAAGTAAGAAACAGATAAAACTACTTGAAGGTCGTGAAATAGGCCCTAAACCAAATAAAAAAAACGTGATCAATTCGAAAATTATTTTCTTAAGATTCTAATACCTATCAAAAGCGTTTCAATTGATAGGCCAATTTTAAATAGTCATCATCAGTCAAATAACGATTTGCAATATCTAATCATAAAACTACTGCAACATCAATGTTTATCTCTTAGAAAAATGGGAATAACAAATATATCATTAGTATAATCTAGAGCACTATATCTGTCCAATCAATCTCATCTAAACACGTTTAGCCGTTTCGGCGCGATTGAGTCACGGACATCAAAATATCGTTACAAATGATGTATAAATATTGGTATTTATAATAAAAATCCATTTAGTATAGCCTTATTTACACAATATAAATATTGGTATAAATATTTATGATAAAAGGCCAATTAGTACAGCCTTATTTACTTAATCCAAGATTTTCTTATCTTAATAAATAGTATTTCATGAGCTGTTTGCTCAAAGGATGTAAGTATAAGAAGTCCATCTTTATTTGACTTTCACAATGACAATATTTTCCAAAATCCTCTTTTACTTTTCTACGATATAGGAAGTAAACTAGTAGACGGATCACCTGATGCTAAGTGACTTACTCTGCTCATAAAGGTACACAACTCAGAGGAGTTGAAAGTGCGTTGCCGGCTTTTAAAATTGTTATACGCTTAACTCACCCTAATTCAGGGTAGACTCAAGCCCCTCGGGGGGGATGAGAGATATGAGCTGATGATGATACGCTTAAAAAGTTACTCACGTTTAAAGATGAATATCGCAGTTGATATTTATCTCCTAATAATTGGGATATAATATCCCCATTTTCAAAATTAAAAACAAGCCAATAGGTAAACAGAGATAACTGCATTAAATTAAATACTCTTTAACATTATGAATACTACTTATCAAGTACTTTAACTATAATTGAATGTGATTTTAATCTAATAATACACGTTAAATGGAAAACAACATCAAATTGTCGCGTTGATTTAATTACCGTTTATAATATGATTGTATGTCTAATAAACAGAGTGGAATTAGGGTCGCTATTAATGTCATAATTATGTAATTATTATTTTGACGCCCCTAACGCGTGCCCCTAGTTTAGGGGTTAGTAAGTTTATATGTTTTAAGTCTTTAAGTCAATATAAATGTCACAATAGGATATATTATATCCGTTATCGTGGGATGTTTTATAGCCCAGTAATAACAAATAATCGGTAAGGATATCAGGATTGATTAAGGAACGGCAAACGTGATTCGGAGACTATTTTATTGGTTGCTATAAGTAGCATTTAATATTATTATTCCGATCCTTCAAGGCGTGTTGATCAATCCCAGATGTTGTGGAATCGAAGTGTTTCTAAATAACTTAGTGACGGTTTCCAATCACATTCGAACAAAAAAGGAACACAGTTATTTAAATGACAGAAACTGTACATGCTATTATCTACATTTGTATCTGCTTTTTGTAAACTATGTAAATATTGATGTTGATAATGTAATCTTTGATATTATACATAGGTATGTATACGCGAAAGTTTGTTTGGATGTATGAATGTTTGCTACTCTTTCATGTGTATGTACAATACTGAACAGATTTAGATAAAATTTATTATTACCAGAAATAACTAAGAAAATGCCGTTTTATCCCAAATTAGGCGCTACTTTTAGATATAATAATAATTTTAAACGTGAAACAAATTAATTGCTTTATTAAGGTATTCTTCCCAAATAAAGCGTTATTTTATATTTAATCTATAGTTAAATTACAAAGATACAAAAGTCGTTTGTTATTATTATCGTGAAAGCAGTTGATTGTTTGAGTAAGCTCCCCGTGACGAGAGTTGGCTCTATTCAACTAATTTCTTGCGACGAACGATTTCGCAGTTAACGGTTCACCGTGTGACCGTTAAACTGGTTCGGGCTCTTGGACTACTTCCTTAATATTATATCATATTTTATCTTTATTTTAATATAATTTATAGCTTATTTTCATGTTATCTTTTCACGCGATGCCTTAAGTACACAATTAAGTAATTAGAATTAAATATTTATAAGGTTTCCTACACGTAGAAACTTTCAAAATATTTGCATTAAAAATACTAGAATTTAAACTCATAAGTCGTACTTACTGTGGTGGTGATGATCTAACCAACTAACAACAGTTAGAATGTGGACCTCGATTACACATAAGTTGCATTGAATGGTTAACGAGCAGAAAAAAGCATATTACAAGCACACATATTTAAAGAAAAAGCTTACATTGAAACATGACGAAAATGTTTAGAGAATACAAGAAAAGTTTCGATAAGACTAGCTTTTGCCCTCGACTTCATCCGCGTGGAATACTGACTTACGGCAAAATTTGGGTCTTTCCCCTTTTTCTCCTTCTAGGGGGGGAAATTCCAAAAAACCTCTAGTAGCCCACTGCTTCTAACAAACACACAGTAGTTTCGACAGTGTGTTGTCTGTCAGTCAGTACGTCACTCAGTAACGGAAGAGTTTTATATATATGATATACTTAAAGATAGCGTAGAATGTTTAGATGATGACTGATAAATAGGATAAATATCATAAAAACTTCTCATACACTAGGATAAACTACAATCAAGAAAGAAATATCACTCACTTAAGTAGCTGTGTGACCGCACGACGCACGTAGTTCGTTTACCAGCATGACGCATCCGCAATGATTAAAATTTAAGCAAATTCACCTTCAAGGATGTGAAAGATGATAAAACTGAGCCAGTATCTGCAGTTAGTTTTGTAGTTACTTACATAATAATAGTAAACTTTTATTATAACTTTTATATCTAATAGGAGTTAAAAAAGAAAGTGTAAATTCTGGTAAATCCTCAAAGTTTGAACTTTAATACTCTAAACTATGTCTAAAAGTTTTTTCCTACTAAAACATTAACGTGTACAATGCTACGAAGAACAAATGCTAATGAAAATTCTTGTTTATTTTTAATAGAAACAACTGGAATTAAGGTACGAGTTTCGAATAAATAACAACTTCTCAAATAGTTGTTACACGTTAATGTTGGTATGTTAGAGTTTTCGCATAGTTTCTCTTGAATTTTCTATAGCACACAGATCTCAAAACGAAACATTTACAGTTTCAAACAAGTTTAAATAAGTTAACGTTTTATTTAAATGACGATCCTCTAATAAATAAAATAGAATATAAAAGTCCTCTGCGCGTCTCAGGGTAAACCGATAAAAAACCGATTTAAACCTAAGATCCGATAATGGTTTATCAAAGTAACACTTACGAAACGGACCACTGAATAACACAATGTATTATGATAATGTCATTAACATTTCAAAATCAGCAAATAATTACATAATATCGATTATTTATGCTTATAAAAATTGTAATCCAAAGCGCATTCGCACGTCATCCCATAAAAGGAAATCGATTTAATTCAATTCAATAAATAACTCTATAAGTACCGGAAATATCTAGTCGTGTATAATGTTATAGTCGTAAGATCATTATAAACCTTGGAGCATAAAACTTCCTATTCCCTCGCACTGATTTTCTGTCACATTCCTTCCAAAGATATTCGGATTCTTCAACTGGTTATCGGTGTAGATAACGAGTGACCTTAACCCACACATATTTAACAACAACAAAGATAGCGTAGGGTTGTCGCTTTCAACTTTAGAAAACAGTTTTATGTAAAGATGCAACGAACATTCGGTACTTGGCCGAATATTGCACACTATTCGACCAAATACCGAATTCCAAATAAAATTTAAAAATGTATTATTTAAATATATTACAAACAAAATATAACAATTTAGACATAAAATTTATGAAAGCATGAGTAGGTTTTGATGAATGAAGCATTCTTTATTATACCAACTAAATGCGTCTTGTCTCATTTAGTATAAGTTCTGCTTCTGAAAATGGCCTCCCACTGTGTACCTCACCTCACACTACTACCGGCTGATGACAGATACTTTACTAAGTTTTGGATAGTGTTGCATGTTTACTGACCGCCGCATGTAGAAAACGTCGAATATTCGGCGCTTCGACCAAGAGAAGAGTCGGATTTTCAATTTTCGACTTTACTGTTCGTGACATCTCTACTTTTTATTTATATGACTCCAGATTAACAAATTCACCAAATATTTAAAGTAATCAACCTAATAATTTATTCACACATATTCAAACAAATCTCTCTCACGTTATAACACTTACCTGAAACCTGAGCCGCTCTTTGTACTTCTTTGTTTATTTTGAAAATATTTTCCAGCAAAGTTGCCGAGCGCTGGTGGAAATCCAATTTGGCGAGTGTTGCATGTATTTTGAAACAACTTGTTTGACAACCCTAGTCAACTAATCGTTAAGAGCTTCGTCGTAATTGAAACTGAACCACAAATAGATACGCTTACATTAAAATTTACGTTTGAATAATGGACCATATTAATGCATTATTGCCTGTATTTTTATTTAAATATAGTGAGATTGCATTTCAGTGAATCGATAACGGTTGAAGTATTAGCATAACGTACCGAGATTGATAGGAATGTTCCACAATTAGCGCCGGTTGCGAACGATATGATCTGAAAGGCGACAGGGCACCCTGCGCGTCAAGTCATTGTGTCACAACAATGACAATTTATCGAGGAGCGAGTGGCTTTTGTCGGGTCCCGGCGCCCGGTCGGGAGCGCCCGCCTCGGACCCGTTCACAAACGACTAAAAATCAACAAGCAACAGCCACAACACAACATAACACACTTTATCAAACAACGCGGCGCTTGCGGAAGGACTGCCGTTATTATCTAAAGTAAAGCAACTACTTACTGTCATCCCGCTTCCACGAACAACTATATAACTTGAATAAAAAGGACGAACGTACGACGTGATCAATGAATGCAAAAAGGTGTAGTGACGTAGACAGGATGCTCCGGCGCAGCTGGCTGGAACTTTTGTGTTTTTATTCTTTTACTTTTTCCGAACACAAAAAGAGGTTCGTTTCGCGCGGCTTAGCTTCGAACCCGCGCCTGTTTCCGTAATAGGAACGGAAAATGTTAATGAAGCACACACGGCCTGAATGCTTCTTAAATTATAATGTTTCTTATACGGAGGTGTAATTTGTGTCCGCAAATAATGACTCCGAACGACAATTAATTAGCTTATATATCACTTTAATCTGAACCGTTACGTGTAAGACGAATTATAAAGTTATGACGTAACGTGGTTGTTATTATAATTAATGACTGGAGTGGTAGTGGAGGTATTGACACCCTCGCGTTTAAATCGTTTTACAAGCTTAGTCATAAAACCAATTAAAATCAATCAAGCGCGGCATCCCTCGGGGTTTCTCGTGTCATTAACAGATGCCACTTTTGTACTGTAAATAAATAGAACTTTTTGTTTCTTTTAAGCCTAGTTTCAACAACATTTATATTCATTTACATAAATGTGAATTTGTGGTTTTTTCTGATACAAAAGGCAACCTTTATTGACTGACTGATGTGTCAACACACTTAAGGGATTACTCTGAAAATTGGCATGACATAGTCGTAGACATTCGAGAAAAGATTTTCCCAAACTCACTCCATATATGAAACAGGTGTTACGCGAGTATTCGTTAAGTACAGCTAGATTTACAATAAAATATTAAAAGTAATTACAAATTACCTCATTTCAATCCGATAACACCTAACAGTTGTAAATGCCTGAGTTTATTAACTATTAACTTGTCATATTAAGCGTAAATAAAATATACGAGTAAGTACTTATATTTTTATTATATGTTTTCTGATTTAATAACATATGAAGTTATGTTAACTGGAAATATAACTATTTAGTTTGTAATTGAAACTTCCTACTGCTAACCTGTACATAAACAGTATTGCTTACATAATAATTTGTAGATAAACTTAAGTGCTACGTTAAGTTACTACGTAAACTGGAAATCTTGTACATTTATTTTAGTAACTACTTAGCAGTGCCTTGCGGAAATTGTGGAAACCCCGTGAACAATTTGGGTAGTAAATAATACATAATGTACCTATGTGCTGAATTTAATTTTTCGAAGCGTCAAAGTTCCATATTCGATCTTGAATTCAGGGCTATTTACTATTTTCTCTACATTGCTCAGATTTAAGATCACACACGCAGGTACTTAAAAGCTAAAAGTTTACGCCTATTCCTCATCACCGCACTGTTCATACATCCTGTGGTCCTGCAGTGGAAATTTACAGGCCTATTAGATATATCTATACTAATATTATAAAGAGGAAAGATTTGTTGGTTTGTTTGTTTGTTTGTAATGAATGGGCTCCGAAACTACTGGACCGATTTCAAAAATTCTTTCACTAATATTTTATCCCCGTAATCTCACGGGAACGGGTGAAACCGCGGGGAGCTACTAGTACTATATAATGTTATTAGATGCTTGAATAGACAGTGACATAAAACATAATGATACGTAGGTACATTGTAGACCCAACAAATGTATTACAGTTACGTCTACTGCAGCCGACGTAAGTTGACCTACATCTTGATAGACTCAACTACTGAACTAGGTATCAACTTCAAATATGTATTAGCTTCCGTACGATACCGAGATACTACTACTATCTAGGTGAGCTAACTCCAAAAGCTTGTTGTTTTAGTGTTTGATCTACAATATTCCAAGTACTTGTTAGGGAGCATAATTTACTGAACTATGCGCGTCTGTACAACTAACAATAAATTTGAACTGATGCTTTTGTGTTTTAATGAAATCGCGAGTTAACTTTAATGAAAACATTTACGAAGTAATTAGAGTTTTGACTCGATACGTTTGCTGTAAATTAATTAAATAAAACAGCGATTAATATTCACATATTTAACAAATGACAAACAAACCTTAAAGAAACAAGTTTTTACAAAATATTACGGATATAATTCGTGGGTTTTATAATTTTGATTTTACATATCTGATGATTCAATGGCTATAATTTCTTATATTATTAAAAGGCAGAGTTTGTTTGAAATTTGTTCATTTTTTACATTAAATAGCCTGTTTATTAAAGGTTATAGTATATAGTATGTGGGTGAAATCGCGGAGCACACAGCTTTAATTCAGAACTTTAATCTTTTCATCAATAGCTAAACTTATGTTAAATTTCAGACCTACTTAGCTAGGCAAATAACCTTTTCTTCAGCAATAACGTCTAAAAATACCATAAAATAAATTAGCCTTACAGTTATATATTTTCCCGTGACGCAATCAAAATAATGAACGTGGTTCATAAAAATAAAATCGTTTTCCCCCGCCCACGATTGCAATACCGCCTACGTACCGCCCCCGTCCAAACGAACGTCACCGCACCGCTATACATAGGTACATACTCTTAATATTATGTAATACATAAGCATCTATTAAATGGCAAACTTCGTTACATAATGTGAACTTTTAAGATCCGGTTAAATAACCACTCATTCTATATTTAAATGCCTAGTTATGTTCGTATTAATGTGTATTGTAGGGTGCTTAGACAAGCATTTAAGGATTGTAGTTAAGTAGTTGTAGTGGGTGGCCGTAAGGTCGATTAAGGTTAGGTCTTTATTTTATCAAGAGTTGTTTTTTTATAGTTTAAGATAGACCTACAATGATCTGAGACGGTCAAAACAGTAGAAAAGAGGTTTCTGTGATTATTTTATTTTTTTTAAGATTTTTTTTTTATTAGCTCATATAATGTTCGTTATACTGTTTGTTGGCTCGTGCCCCACCGAGGGGCACGAGCCTACCCTGAATTGGGTGATTAGGCCTTAGTCAACCACGCTGGCCAAGTGCGGGTTGGTCGACTTCACACACAACCTTAGAATTTTAAAATATAAATTATTATTTATATTATAAAATTGAAGAAATCATTTTTTCTAACACACGTAATTCCTATTCTGCAAGGAAAAGGCCTCTCGCTTATCGAAAACTAGAAAGATAAATTCAGTATTCCTAATCAAAAGTCTAAGGTACGAAGCCAACAAAACACATGTACCTATAACAACATTGTTTTAACTATATAATAAATCTTTACCACTAATATTATATTCTATTAATTTAGTTTTACAGCTTAGCTTTTAATAAAGACGAACAAAAGGTACTATTGAATGGTTAATAATTATTAGCTTGGAGTTGGTTGTTTCAAATGACACCCACGCACATTGCGGACGGCGCAGTTTCAATTTACAAAGAACTCTATTGTTGCTTTTTTTGTTTTCTATTCTGTATTTTGTTATTTAATTTACTCTTTATTTGGACACCTCGAGGCTATAATTAAGAAGAATAAACTATAAATGTTTTACTTTCATTGTAAAATGTTGTTTTTGTAAAGAAAATTTCTTTGCTTTTTAAGGATAAAATGCTAAAATTTTCTTGTTTTATTAACAAATAAATTTATCAGTAATTACTTAGGGGTATGTTTTATTCTGATTTCGTTTTAATTAAAGAAAATAAACGCAGGTCACAAGAAACACGGTGTAAAAATCAAACTATGTTAGTACATAATACAAAGCTTAAGAATTAACTATCTCAAGAAGTAAATACTGGTTCGATTTGAAAAATTCTTGTAGTGTCGGATAAACCATTTATCGACAAACAATAAAGGCTATAGAATAGGCTACGGCCAATAGGAACGGAGCTGTAGTAATTAACGCCAATGAAATAGCAGACCACAGCCAGTCAATCATAACATAATGTTGATTATAAATTATTATTATAATATTTAAACTTTAAAATAAATTTAAACTTAAATTATAACAATTAAATTCTTATATACTATTATCAAGTTTTATTATCCATGTGAAAACCTTGTACTTACATGTAAAACCACTTCCTATTGACCTTGAAGTTTCGCAAACGTATTGTAGCAACAAGTAGGTATAATAAAAGAGTTTTAATATTATTTTTATTATTCATTACTTTTAATCTATCTTGTGTTTAATTAACACCAATTAACACATTAGCTTTAAGTAGTACGAGTATTGAGCCGTAATATAATGTTGATAAATGTAATACCCGCATAAGGGATCCAACTTGAGAGGTCTAGGTGTGGAAAAAAGCCCGCTTACAAGTTACAAATGTAATACATACCTAATACATTATGTGATTTTGTCAATAAAAACAACACGTCTTTTACTTAAGAGCCGTGATCTGGCGCGCGACAACTCAAATTTTCACTCACACAGACGCGCACGCGTGTCCGCATGCACACTGTCTATGTGGTGACGGCGCGCTCGCTCTGAATACTCCGGCCGAACGGTTTTGATCCATTGGGAATTATAAATTGTGTAAAAGTGATTGACAAAAGTATGAGTATATATAAAATCAAGTCTAAAGTATAAAATACATACTTATGTAAAAAAATCGTTGCGTAAGATATGATTAGATATAATTTACATTATACGTTTCGTTTCGGTATTTCATTATTGTATACAGAGTGTCCGGACTTCGATGTCGAATACTTTAGGAGGGTAAAATATGATGCATTTTTTATCGACAAATCACGATTCCAAATTTCTCTAGTCAAAATGGTATGGTAAAATATATATAATGGTATTAATAAAGTATTTATTTAAGAAAGATACATTTACCCCAAAACGGGGTAAATGCGTCAAAAAAGACAATTAAAAAGAAACAGTGAATTTAATATATTTTTAAAACTCCGGCAAAAAAACATCCCTGGTACTTTATACAAAAAAGCCATAGTATGGACTACAGTTTAAAAAAGTGCATAGTGTCATAATTTTGCTCATAATAGGTATGATGTTAATTTAGAGTGATTGAAAAATGGTACGCAACAGCCCCGGTTGACCTTATCTATTTTTTAACGCGGTGAAAATGCATAAAACTGCATACTAGGTAGTCATTAATTAAAATTATCTATAATGCCTCGTTACATTACACGGCTTCTCGGAGTAGGTACGTTGCCGCCCGGCCGCGCGGCCGAATCGGGGCGCCCGCGCCGCCGCCCGCGCGCCGACAAAGCGACAAAGGACCTAGGTACCTAATCTCCATTCACGTCGTATTACAAACATAGGTACAATATTTCAGCACACGCGCGCCGTTACCGCTTTTGTTTCAGGACTATATTATGATACAGTTTAGTGAACTGATATTTGCAAATGGTGTTCTGATTTGTTATAATTTTCGTGCTATTTTGTTAGATTTTTTAAAAATATTTTTAAAAAATTACACGCATACAATAAAAAATTAAAACACTTATAATATTAGTCCATATATGTAGGACTAATAAGTTACTCCTACATATTATATGGACTAATATTATTAGTGTTTTAATTTTTTATTGTATTTTCATCTCCACGTTGTATAAGTAGAACTAGTAGGATAATAATAATATATATTGTAAAAACTTAAAAATTAAGATAATTAATGATATGATAATTATTAGTTACAAGATTAAGAAGAATATTGAAAAATATTTGTTACGTATGAGTATAATATAAATTTTCGGTACCATACCAACCTTTTAGCTCTTGCTAAAGCCAGACTTTCTAAATTACATCCTTTCCTTTTTTTGTTTAAAAATAATTTTGTTTTTCTACCCATTCTGTCTGAAATATTTACAATCATCAATGTTAATATTTAAAAAAAAAACAACAAATAATATAACAAAAAAAAAATACGTACCAAGTATCAAAATGTGTTTATGAGTTACTTGCATAAAATTCGTACGCGCCGCGAAGGTGAAACGCTGAGTACAAGCGATACGTCCTCTCTCTAAAAAGCCTCGCGGCAGACTGATTTGAATTGTTTCGTGCGTCCGATTTTATAGTAGTTTTATGATGATTTTAAAATATTTATAGAAAAAAAGACAAATTGATTTAGAGATTTTTTTTTAGTATAATCGTTGTAGAAAATGTTCTTTTATTACATGAGGTAATTTTAATAACGTTTTGAGCATCATTTATCAACGTAAATTACGATTTTCTTGAGTGTGATTTTTACAAATTCTAACTTTATATTTTTTTCGATTTCAATAATAATTATAATAACAATTAAATTTTCCTCAGAGTATTTCCTTAATAAGGATCAGGACTTTAAGTTTGTTTAATTTTTAGTGCTAAATTGGTCGAATTACTAGAATTGGAAGGCAGGCATGGAAGTTAATGCTAAACGTGAAATTCAGAAAACATATGTTCAGTTTTCTTGATATATTTTTTAAGTTTTCTGTATAATATTGTTTTTCTCAGAGTATTTCTTAGATGACAATATTTTCTTTAATTATTACCTAAAAGCATGTTTATAAAATACGCTTTTCATATAATATGACTAGATCAAAAAGTACAAAAACCGTCAATTATCGAGTGTAAAGTCTTAACAGTTCTTGTATAAAATACTTATATTGTATCAATTGTTTTATTGTATTTATTATGTATGTCGTTGTATTTCGTGTAAGTATCTCAAAAAAATTCTCAGACGATTTGGATCATTATTTGTACTCAGAAAAGCTTTAAAAATTTATGAACAAAAGTGGTTTTCTTGAGAATTTGACAATTTTCTAAAATCAAGGTAACGTATAGGTTTTTACATACGTTTATTTATTTAGGTGTCTCTCTTAAGTAAATGCTTTTAAACAAAACACTTAAGTATCAAATGCCGACAAAAGGTATCTATTATTTAAAAAATAAGTCACGGAAAATCTCGAATTTCGGTAATTTGCTTTTATACGACATCTTACTGTTTGTATTGTACTTATCAAGTTAAGTACTTATTTAAGAAGATTCCCCTTATAACATTTACCCTTAGAAGTTAAAACCTCATAGCTATGTGTCAAAAACGTACTTATATAAAATAAAAATATCCCGAGTATAGAGTCACCAAGTTTTCTGTGCTGGCGGCCAAAAGTGGAAGTTACTATTGTCATTTTGATTCTAATGTCATTTGGATACATTTTCAATAAACTGACAGCCAAAAGATGCGATTACAGCGACGCTGTCACCGGCACAGAAATCTTGGTGACTCTATACATGGTTGTGTACATAGAATAAGGATCACGACCAAGATTCTCTCTGGTCTCTGGTTGTGTATGTACGTTGCAGCACAATCAAACACGTGCCATTGCATGCCACGTGACTGACCACGTGGTCTGCATGACGCCTACGACATGTAACCACTAAATAAATTGCAACACGTTTCACAATATTCACAATACATAGGAAATAGGTACATCGTAATTTTTTTTGACCACCCTGTAACGTATAATACTTAGTAACTTTTTGGGAAAAAATTTCACGCCCCAAGAAAAACCACCGGAAAAATAGATACGGTATAATAGCTATCTAAGGGCCGATTTTTCCATCGCCAGATAACTTTATTCGACGAATAACTTTGAAATTTTGACAGTTATTTCATACAAAATCTGTCAAACGTCAATTTTATTCGTCGAATAAAAGTTATCTGGCGATGGAAAAATCAGCCCTAAGTAAATTAATATGAGTGAGTATCGATAAAGTTTATTGTTAAATTATGACTTCTTTTGTAGGTATTTTAACGTTTTTAAGTACAAAACCCAAACTGAATTTTCAATTGAGCGAAGTTGTATTGAAGCTGAAATTGATAAGCACGAATGTTTTAAACTCGATATTTTTATTTGAGTAGAGCTTGCTAAACTTTGAAGAATAAGTAGAGTTTTTCAGAGAATTTTGTTAACCAAAACAATTATTAATTTTATGTAACTTACTTTGTAACAATTATTGTTGTTCCAGTGAATAAAGAATGTTCGTGAGTTGTTTTACAGGAATATATTGAGTATCAATGATAAGGGTAATATAATTTAACTTAATCCATGCCATGATTTTAACGTTTCTAAATTGTTATAAATAACGTGCGACGATAGTAAATAATTTTATAAAAATCAAGTCAGCATACTAGTTAGTATAGTTAGGTACCTTATAGAAAGTTAACTTCAGTTATCTATGACAGGACAATGAACAACAAGTGTACCTGTTCCTTATGTACCGATATCTCCCTATTTATGCTAAAAGCCTATTCAATAATCTATTGAACATTCTACATAATTCAACAACTATTGTCGTAGACAAGTTTAACATAAGTCTGAATTTTAACATTATGTACGGTATATAAAGTGATCGCACGCACTCACACGCACACAACGCATCTATGAATTGTGCGCACGAGGCGAAAGCTCAGCGCACGCTCAAGCAAGTGTGAATTGGCTACATGATGTTGTCGTATTGCCTTGCATTTCATGTGCAAGCAGAAACGAGCTTACGGTCACACGGTTAGGCGCGCCTAATGAGAAAGTTTATCGAGCGTTTATTGCGTAGTAGCGGGAAGCTTCGCAGTCGGCCGCCGGAGGCAAGAGGCGCTCCCGCCGCTCGCAGGTGTGCCACACGCCCCACGCCCCGCACACGCCCCGCGCCGCTCCTCTCCCCACCGCGCGCCGACACAGCTTTCTTCCGTCGACGTCCGTCCGCCAGTCGACTGTCAACCGCGGAAACGAACGGACGCTTCTCGTGCGCTCCTCTCTACAAAAGCGCCGCGCCAACTGTAAACACGACGCACGGCCCGTGCATCGCTTCCGTACGCGTTTTAACCTTAATTCAGCAAAGTTTTTGAATCTAGTGTCGTGTTGTGCCAAACGGATGAATGTTGCTTTATGTGTGTGGATCGTGAAATGCAACTGAACTTCCAATTCATGTAAATGTCAATGATGTCGCACTTTGTGTACCGGTGTGGTGTCCGGCGAGTGCCGTTGATCGGATCGTGCAAAGAAATTGTGGTGATATTGTGCAAAACGAGTTCTGTCAAATTGATGAGGTCGCAGAAGCTACTGAATCTACATACGGTAGTCGGGCATGCCGTGCCGACTGTTGCCGGCCGGTGTCACTCCGGTTGTATTCACTACTGCGCAATATTTGGACATAAACGCTAAATTACCTATAAAATACTTCGTCTGCTATGCTATATCCGTTGCTACTGATAAAAGAATTGTACTCATTGTAACAAATTCTATATCGCATAACAATTTAAAATTCGAACGTTAACAAATTCAAATACATTGTTTATTGGGCTTTTGTATAAACTGTCAACTTAGTCTTTAAAATACTTTTTATAAATGAGGCCAAACATTATTGATCTTGCTAAACTTTGGGACAGACAAGGTCAATTCCTTGTCCTAATGATAAAACATAAATAAAGATCAACAGCTATAAAATGTAAAGCTATCAAACCGTTGTTTAAATAACAAACATGAATAAACAATTGGGTAAACCTGGCAAGGGTACTAAATTCACCTGAAACGGCTTTGGCGGCAGTTCGGAGCAATGTTCGAGGAATCTGCGGCACACTCAAGCCGAGCTTGTCAATGCTATCAATTAATGCCATCGAGGTTATGCCCTAGTTAGACAAAAGGCGGCAAACAAGCAAGCCATACGGTGGCATAAAGAGGCGATTTGGAACGCCGTTTCTGGTTCACCACTAAATACCAATACAATACATCAATTTGATTACTTGTTGGCATCCTAAATAATACGGACCAAATATTTAGCTTTCAAAGAAATTATTTTATTTACTTACCTACTCACAAGTAAAAACAAAATAAATTCTTAATTTAGTCTTTAAAATAAAATAGCTGTACATAAAATTGTAGATATTCTAGATGACGATTTGATTGTTTATTAAAAGTATCGCATCAAACATCAATAGGTGTAATAAAATAACCAATTTTATGAATATGTCGAACCCTTAATCTAAATCATCATTGAAAAAAACTTTCGACATCATAGAGCTGTGATAGACTTAGGTACTTTTAGACGGAGGACTTATTTATTACCGCGGCAACAACAACATTTTAAACGTTATTGATGGCTTTTAAACTATTTAACTTTAAGTAAAGCTTTTAACGTGAAAGTTAGGAGGATGACAAATGACTCGGAACTAATTTTGTCTTCGCAATTAATTTAGAGCAAGGAATGCTTAATAACAGCTAAAATGATATTACGGTCTGATGGAGATTTTTACAATATAACAGTCCGATTTTACATCAAAGTAGTTTTACAATTTACTATCCGTTTTATTGCACGCGTTGACATGAAATATAAGAATATCAAAGAGTGTGCGCAATATTGCGCTGTTTACCGCACACGGCTACTTTTGACGTGATATCTCTCGCTGAAAAGACAGGAGTTAAACATTCAACAGTTCATGAACCCCGCTCATAAAGTAATTCATTATCAGAACCTTTGTATGTTCAGTGTAGACTGTAAGTTTGCGGTCCACTGCTGCAGGTTGCACTAAAACTTCCACCTTTGTGGTCCTTAAACTTTACCCCACATAGCCATTCTCAACTCTCAAGTTAATCTTCTACTTAGCTTGTTTAATAGTGAAACCCGCAGCCTGTTGAGTTTAAATTAGCGTTTATTTTAAGTTCATTCTCACTGAACTTCGATGTTATTTTTGACAAAGTAATATTTCTATAATAAATTCGAAATTTGCTGTAATTTTTTTAGTTTACCAAAGATAGAAATTTTTGGTTAGAGAGTTCAACAAGCAAATTTTAATATTGTTACCAGAATCAATGCAGTAATTTTCTGGTTTTTGCACATTCTAAATTTAGTCTAAAATGAATGAGGCTTAACAATGGAGATCATTGCGTATTATTGTTTGAATTAGTGCGGTACAGAGCGTGTTAGGCAGGTCGAGTGAAAGGCCTGCTTTCTCTAGCCCTCCGGCGGCCCTCCTATACCAAACAGCTTTATTGCAAAATTTCACACTCTCCTAACGTCGATAGCTATCAATTACACAGACAAATGGCTGTGGAAACTGTATCTTTTAACACTTTCCTCTAACAAGGTAATTACTTTTAGAAGTGCATTGTTTCTTGAGAAAATGTTCATCCTATGATAAAATGTGTGAGGTCGCTAACTAAATTTTGAAAGAAACTTAATATACAATATTGGGCCATAAATATAATTTTCTCATTATAATAAGACCAATCAGTCACGGTCCGTTGACTGTCCATTGAGAGAGTTTTTCGTAGTTCCTTTCTACCTCACGTATGTGGGTCGTCACGAATCGCTTTGTTACTTCCCCATTTATTGTTTGGCTATAAATTTGTTTCGGCTCTACTTATTACTTTATAATTCACTTAATGTTCATTTTTATTTGGACCAAATTTAAAAACACTGAACAAAACATTCTAAAAGCAACAAACAACACAGTGCCTTTTAATACCAAAATATAAATCTTGAATGATCGCACTTTAAAAGTGTGTTAATAAATCTTGACTTTATTAGTCTGTCAATAGGGTTCATGAGCGATATAATCGAATAGTTATTTCGCACGGCCCGTCGACGTACGTGAACTTAAAGCTGACTTACGATCGAGCTCTGCACCTAAGTGGATTTTACGCAAGCCGCTTTATGCCTTATGTAAGCTGTTTGTGATTCTTGTGAAACCAAACGGTGTGCTTTCCTTCGGTCGTGTTACATACAACGGCTGTCCGCCAATTGATAATGATGATTAATGAGACCGTGATTCTATTGAGAAACAAAAAGTTTATTGAGATCAGCATATGGATTGCAAAAACTTTTGTAAATGTGTGCAATAATCTTTCTATAATATCAATGTTATTTTAGAATTTTCAGTATAACATATACAATACATAATCAAATCAAAAATGAAAGTGTAGATTATTTTATTGTTCATTGTAAAGTGTTATCACGTAGCCACGTTATGGTAATCGATACTGATACCTACTGATTCCAGATAAGCCGACTCTCACAGAGTACAATATTTTCTTCGTCGTTATCATGAAATGTCAAATTTTACTGATATACATTGTTAAATAAATACTTCCTAATAATAGCAACTACCATATTTCATTGATATATAAAGTTGATTCCATAACAGATACTTCCGATTCCTGTCATCCTGCAGTCACATTATGGCATGGCGCATGTGGTTAACTACCTTGCAAAGGTTGTAGACTACCATAGTTGGCCCAAATTGGATCTACGCCAGAATTGGTTGCCAATACGACCGAAGGGCTCCATGCCCTTTCAAGCGATACATTATATTATCAACCTTTTAAAAAATAGACTTGACAAATTGCAATTCAATAGCCCTCATAGCTCAGAATGGAACAATAAAGCTGCATTAGAGATTTGCGATGATGTCCCTGGGCCACCGCCAGGAAACTTTGCCAAAAGAAATTTAACTAGCTAAGTTATACTGGACCGATAGTCCGATACAACTGCAATACACTGCTGTATCTTACTCCTATTGATGATTGGTATATGCATATTTGAAAATGTTCAGGCCTTAAAGCTTCTAAGCTTAATACTTATTTAAACTATATGGAATAGTTCATTGGGTGTTAGCCAAAAAACATTGGCAAACATTTGTACAGTTGTCACCGGTCTCTTATACTACAACTTTGAAATTGATCTCAACTTTAAATTGAACCCAATACGAAGAATTTCAATCTGATCCATTCTGAATAGCAAACGTTTCGTGGAATCAGAAATGTATGCGTGTAAATATTCGGTAATATCAGCTTATCTGCGTATGAAGCCCGTTTTATGAGTATTTTAATATTTTTTACTTTTCCCTTTACACTTTTGCTCCATTACATTTTGCTTAATGTAGATTACGACACATAATATCAATTCTTAACGAAACAGTTGCAAACAAATTGAATACATCTATGTGTTGATTTTTTTCGTGTTAGTTTGTATATCAGGTGAAGGCAGGTAGACGGTCGTGGAGTTGGGGGAGGTTCATCCACAACATCTGTCACAGCAGCTGCGTGTCCGATAGCACGTGCGGCTACACCTATTATTAACAACCTTATTTAATTCAAAATCGTTTCAGAAGAATTCATAATAAAAACTAAATTTTAAGGGTTCAACAAAATATTGTATAACATTAAACAAAACGAGCTAGTAGTTTTGAAGATTGTAAAATTAAATGTAATGAAATAATACCGGTATCATCAAAAGTGGTTAATAAAGATTTTATCAATACCTACCAGCAATAACATTCGCTTCAAAGATAAGCAAATCCTTTAAGTGACGCAAGTGATATAAGCACATACCTAGGTACATTTATAACGGAGGAAACGTTGCGAGCACCGATTTTTAATGTATAGGTATCCAATCCACAAAGGCAGCACACGTGACATTTGTTTACCGGTGGATTCAAGGCCGCTCTGCATTATTGCGACGCTATTCCGTGCACGTAAGCCATGGCTAATAAATTAAAATCCTACTCACTTACAAAATTTGTATTCAATTTTCGTAAAACAAATCATAAAGCATGCTCGCTACTGTATTAACTACGAAATATTTAGCACGAAATGAAACGAATCAATCTTTGATTCGCATGTTTTACCATTGTAAACAAACACTAATGAATCATCATTCGGAAATTACATTTCGCGGGAACTCTGCGAGAACTAGATATGGATCACAGTAACAGCGCGCAGCCCCTCGGCTCGTCAGATTAATTTGATCGATGATGCACATAATCGACCATCTTGTAGCGCATAATCATCGATCGGTTTTATATTATACGTAGTTTAAAATATAGTGACATATAAAAATGGGTTACATGCTCATGAAGAAATCTATTTTGAATTTTATATTGCGAACAGTCGGGTCAAGATGACGTCAAGGTTGTCTGAAGGAACAAAGATGAACACACCGAGTAAACATAATCTTATAATCTAACGACGCAGTTTAGATTAGACCGCGCAAGTGTGTCTCTGTCGGCGCGGCATATTGATTAGGTCTATGTTTTACAAGTTGTAGTATAAATATGGAAACAATCGCGACACACCGGAAGCGCTAAGTGAATTCGGCCACGGCACGGCATTGCACCTCTGACCTGGCGCGGCGCGGGCACGCCGCAATGCAGCGCTCGGCACTCGCCGCCACCACACTCACCCATTTGTTTACCATCACATGCATAATCGCCGTCATCTCTTAATAAACAGACTTCACAAACATTGCGCGACTCCCTCGTAATAACTTGTTTATGAGCTTTACAAATATAAACTGCAAATGCTTCACGTCCAAACTGTAAACGCCAATTAAAGCTCGCTTCAACATTATGTTTATTTGGACAAGTGTTTTGAATAGTCGTTTGCTAATAGGATCGTATTTAAAAGGTTTCGTTTTTGCAATTTGACTTAACTTTAATATAAATTGCCACACACGTTACTTGTTTGTGTGCAATGTGTTACAAAATTTATGGATTTGGAACAAATCGTGAGATGACATTTTCATAATATGAAAGGTCATCTGTTGATTGTGTTATAATGAAGATTAATGATGGATCACTTACGAGTCCCTTTATGTGTAGCTTTCATTTTTAATCCAAGATTTTCCTAAACAGCCGCTGTGATAATTAGTTAAATGTCAAATGTACAAAATGAGCAGTTGGCGATTACGAAACAGGCGATTTGTATGTTGTGGTAGACGTCGTGTTCCGGACTAATTTTGCCACTCGAGTGGCGGAGTTAGTTCGAGAGCTTAGTATGATTGAGGAACTCGACTCGGTCCCTGCGGGAGGAGGCGTCCCGTACGTACGGGCGCGCGGACCGAGGCCCGAGCCGCTCCTTACGGTATTACCAACGGATTTCAGACGCCGCCGAACGCCGCTGTGATATCTTCTGTGATGTGCGAGCCAGCCCACGGATATTTTTATATGTGATTTACTAGTGCCCAGTACAAACCGAGTACAAAAAAAACGGTTGTTGTTATAGAGTACATACATATTTATTTAGTGTTACTTGGGATTATGAAGGAGGAGTGTAAATTGTGCAGTGTTAACGGTTGGGGCGGGCAAGTGCAGGGGACGACGGACTTTTCTATATCGTCGCTGATGAGGCCCGCCGCCCACCGCCACCAGGCCGTGGACCCGCGCCAGGACGCGCTCCTGCTCTCCGCGTACATGTTCAAACTAGGTGACTATCCATTGCATACGCTTCACGATTACTACTCGAACGCGCACCTCGCCCTCGGTGAGTATCGTGTGCACTCGCCCTTACTCACCACCTCGATTAACACTCCACTAACAAGTGAGCCGATAAAGTCATCCTGTTAATGAGCTGCTTAACAACCATTAGTGCACCTAGATAATCTAACACCATGTGAAGGTAATCGAAGTTAATTAAGGAAACTTTGTTAGTTGTATTTCGTTATAAATAAGTACACAAATGGTGTGATTACTACTTTATATGTTGTAAAATACACTGCAAAAGCTATTCAATAAACTTTATATTTGCTTATCGATACCCTACTGGTTGTGTTTAAAATTTAATAAACGCACCAATGTACCTACATAATTCGATAATAAAGTGCAACCAACGACACAAAATTGAAAACACTTCAATAGAAAATATGCAAAATCAATGTTTACTTTCTCATTTTACGATTTACATGTAAAATATCTGCTTGTCTAAAGTAAATATACAATATTGCGTTTGGAGATAGTTTGCTAACGGTACTGGCTACGAGGCGAGTTAAAAGCACTATTTTACAACGATACTTAAGATATAATAAGTGATAATATCGACAAGCTTATCCTGAACTAACATAAGATAATTACCGTGTACCTAGGTATATTATAATATTATAAGTTTAAATAAGTAATTTTCGAAACTTAAAGAACATCCTTCAATATCTTGAATGAAAAAAAACTGTAAAAAAAAAACTTTACTGTAAAATGGGAAATTAACTTTGCGTTCTTAAAGTTATTGATATCAAAATTATTATTTGCATTACATAGTATTAACAATAAGCTCTAGGCATCTCTCGCAAATTTTCCGAGCTTCAAAATGGCTCTACAAGATTGAATCAAGATTCAGTAGTTTAATCACGAAAAGATAACAAAGACACAGAGTTAATACTTTCGCATTTATAATTATTAGTATGGATAATACATTGACTGTATTTATGTTATCTAGTTCTGTTCAATGTTATTGCAAATTATAAGTCAATACGGAGTTGTGTCGACCTCGCTTGAATCCGTGTTAAGCCGGATCTCAGTTCCTCGTCTCATTCTATTGTCAGATTAATTAATTGTTTATATTTACTACTTATTTCCTAAATTATTATTTGTGTTACAATATTTCTGCTAAGGTTAATACGAAATTCTTTATTGAATATTTTTCTTTTTTTGGTTGGCTTTTATAAACTATTCAATCATTGGTTACAGATCTTTGAGTAGAAAATTATTTGTTATTAGTAATAAAAGATACGTCTCCAATGAAAAACTATCACTCTATCCGTCGTATAACCACATCAATATTAAATTACTGATTATTGTTGTATGTTTTATTAAAACAATGTCTTTTATGGTAAACTTTCATAAAAAGCTAGGGGTTGGAATATAAATAAACCGTAAATGTCTTCTTGTATCCGATGACAAGTTCAACTGAATATTTATTCACACTTTTTGGACAGATCTGAAGTCTGAACTAAAATTGTTATCAACCGTATGCAATACATACATTTGCAGAAACTTTTTCGTTCATTTTTATCCTTTGCTGTTTTCTTATTCAGAATCGACATAAAGTTTATACAATACTTGATATTGTGTCACTTATTATAAACAATTCAACAACAAGAACGAACAGCGCCTCGGCTTTTACCCGCATACATCCCAATCCCGTGGGAATTTTGGGATAAAAAGTATCCCATATTTTTTTCTAGTTATACCAAAAGGATAAAACTTCTGGCTACAGTTTCCGAGCTTATTAATAACAAAGAAAAACAAATTTTCCTCTTTAAAATATTAATGAAATCAAGTGAAAAGCAAGTAAATAAGTAATACTTCTAAAGAATTTGCATTTAGATCTGTATTCTATGCATTTCAATAGTTTTAAGATGAATGTAATTTTCACTGAAGTCCTTAATAAATAAATAAATAAATACCGATAGTATTAGTTAATGTAAGTATATAATATAAATATATGTATAGGTTATATTAGAAAATGGTCGGCATCAATGTCTGTGAGATAATAGTTAAGTAATTCTTTCGCAATCCGACCAACCCGATACAAATAAATTGCGTAACGAATTTGTTAAGTTACGTCTTGTAATTTAGTACGTTTGGTTTATTTACTTCTATTATTTGTGTTAAATAACTATTTGTTTGTCTTTTTCTTTCAATATTATAAAGGAAAAAGGATTTTTAACGTGATATTAGAGCCTTCCTCGATAAAATATATAGATTATGTAACACTAAAAGAAATTTTGATTCGGACCAGTATTTTTCCCAAATTACGTCCAAAAGGTAACAATTATTTAAGTACTTACTTAAAAAAAAAATGTAGCAATTTTTCCTAAACTACTATGTATAAAATAGAACTCTCTCGAAACTGTAAATCGTTATTCGTAATTGAAATACAAACATAATAATAATTTATACACTAAAATTTGAACATAAATTAAAATGTACAATTGAAATAATTTATAAAAACATTTTCCTGTTGTTATTTTATCTAATTAATTCTAATTTCAATAGAGATAATTGGTTTTAACTGAAGATAAAATTCTATTTAAGACTTTACACTCGATAATTGACGGTTTTTGTACTTTTTGATCTAGTCATATTATATGAAAAGCGTATTTTATAAACATGCTTTTAGGTAATAATTAAAGGAAATATTGTCATCTAAGAAATACTCTGAGAAAAACAATATTATACAGAAAACTTAAAAAATATATCAAGAAAACTGAACATATGTTTTCGGAATTTCACGTTTAGCATTAACTTCCATGCCTTCCAATTCTAGTAATTCGACCAATTTAGCACTAAAAATTAAACAAACTTAAAGTCCTGATCCTTATTAAGGAAATACGCTGAGGAAAATTTAATTGTTATTATAATTATTATTGAAATCGAAAAAAATATAAAGTTAGAATTTGTAAAAATCACACTCAAGAAAATCGTAATTTACGTTGATAAATGATGCTCAAAACGTTATTAAAATTACCTCATATAATAAAAGAACATTTTCTACAACGATTATACTAAAAAAAAATCTCTAAATCAATTTGTCTTTTTTTCTATAAATATTTTAAAATCATCATAAAACTACTATAAAATCGGACGCACGAAACAATTCAAATCAGTCTGCCGCGAGGCTTTTTAGAGAGAGGACGTATCGCTTGTACTCAGCGTTTCACCTTCGCGGCGCGTACGAATTTTATGCAAGTAACTCATAAACACATTTTGATACTTGGTACGTATTTTTTTTTTGTTATATTATTTGTTGTTTTTTTTTTAAATATTAACATTGATGATTGTAAATATTTCAGACAGAATGGGTAGAAAAACAAAATTATTTTTAAACAAAAAAAGGAAAGGATGTAATTTAGAAAGTCTGGCTTTAGCAAGAGCTAAAAGGTTGGTATGGTAGGTACCGAAAATTTATATTATACTCATACGTAACAAATATTTTTCAATATTCTTCTTAATCTTGTAACTAATAATTATCATATCATTAATTATCTTAATTTTTAAGTTTTTACAATATATATTATTATTATCCTACTAGTTCTACTTATACAACGTGGAGATGAAAATACAATAAAAAATTAAAACACTAATAATATTAGTCCATATAATATGTAGGAGTAACTTATTAGTCCTACATATATGGACTAATATTATAAGTGTTTTAATTTTTTATTGTATGCGTGTAATTTTTTAAAAATATTTTTAAAAAATCTAACAAAATAGCACGAAAATTATAACAAATCAGAACACCATTTGCAAATATCAGTTCACTAAACTGTATCATAATATAGTCCTGAAACAAAAGCGGTAACGGCGCGCGTGTGCTGAAATATTGTACCTATGTTTGTAATACGACGTGAATGGAGATTAGGTACCTAGGTCCTTTGTCGCTTTGTCGGCGCGCGGGCGGCGGCGCGGGCGCCCCGATTCGGCCGCGCGGCCGGGCGGCAACGTACCTACTCCGAGAAGCCGTGTAATGTAACGAGGCATTATAGATAATTTTAATTAATGACTACCTAGTATGCAGTTTTATGCATTTTCACCGCGTTAAAAAATAGATAAGGTCAACCGGGGCTGTTGCGTACCATTTTTCAATCACTCTAAATTAACATCATACCTATTATGAGCAAAATTATGACACTATGCACTTTTTTAAACTGTAGTCCATACTATGGCTTTTTTGTATAAAGTACCAGGGATGTTTTTTGCCGGAGTTTTAAATATATATTAAATTCACTGTTTCTTTTTAATTGTCTTTTTTGACGCATTTACCCCGTTTTGGGGTAAATGTATCTTTCTTAAATAAATACTTTATTAATACCATTATATACAGGGTGTCCGGGCATCGATGTCGGATACTTTAAGGGGGTAAAATTATATATTATCGACAAATCACGATTCCAATTTTCTCTAGCTACCTTCATTACAAAATGGCAGCCATTTTGTTTTTTTCAACTCGACGCGCGGGTGCTTGTACTGATTTAGTCATTGCTATCCATGTAAACGTCTTAGGAAGATGAAAGATGTCTCATTTGAAAGTAAATAATGTAGGGTATTATTGAATGTAAGATTTTATTCCATATCTTAATAATCAAATAACAAAAAATGATTACAAAAATAGAAATCAATATTTTTTTACAGATTTTTTCTGCATTTTTTAAATTTTTGTTAAAATTTGACCCATTAACCTACGTTTTTCATCTTGTTTTTTGATAGTACAGAATATTTACTTAAAAAAGAATCATACATCTTATAGCCTTATGTATGATAGTTCTAAAGTTACGATGGTTTGAATATGATCCTTAGCTAAGAAAATCGTCTCGTATTGCGAGGAGTGTTCGACGTGCTCGCCCATGGGACTGCGTTATTGGGATTATCTGACTTGGACTATTATTTAGTCCGTCTAAGTGAAGGTAATTAATAAAAAATTGCTACATTTTATTCCATATCTTTATCAAAAAATAACAAAAGAGGATGATAAACACAAAAACAATTATGTGTTTTCGTAATTTTTTTAGATTATTTGTCTTTTCCTTAAAAAATGACCATTAAGCTACTTTTTTCTTTGTTTTTGATAGTACAGCATATTTACTTAGGGTATCTATAATAGTTCAAAAGGTTAGACAGTTTGAATATGACCCTTAGCCATACAGTCCCACGGACGAGTAATCCTGAGAATGCGAGGCGATTTTCACAGTTAAGGGTCATATTCAAACCTCCGTAACTTTTGAACTATCATACATAGGGCTATAAGATGTATGATTCTTTTTTAAGTAAATATTCTGTACTATCAAAAAACAAGATGAAAAACGTAGGTTAATGGGTCAAATTTTAACAAAAGTTTAAAAAATGCAGAAAAAATCTGTAAAAAAATATTGATTTTTATTTTTGTAATGATTTTTTGTTATTTTATTATTAAGATATGGAATAAAATCTTACATTCAGTAATACTCTACATTATTTACTTTCAAATGAGACATCTTTCATCTTCCTAAGACGTTTACATGGATAGCAATAACTAAATCAGTACAAGCACCCGCGCGTCGAGTTGAAAAAAACAAAATGGCTGCCATTTTGTAATGGAGGTAGCTAGAGAAAATTGGAATCGTGATTTGTCGATAAAAAATACCATATTTTACCCCCTTAAAGTATCCGACATCGATGCCCGGACACCCTGTATATTTTACCATACCATTTTGTAGAAGTGACTAGAGAAATTTGGAATCGTGATTTGTCGATAAAAAATGCATCATATTTTACCCTCCTAAAGTATTCGACATCGAAGTCCGGACACTCTGTATACAATAATGAAATACCGAAACGAAACGTATAATGTAAATTATATCTAATCATATCTTACGCAACGATTTTTTTACATAAGTATGTATTTTATACTTTAGACTTGATTTTATATATACTCATACTTTTGTCAATCACTTTTACACAATTTATAATTTCCAATGGATCAAAACCGTTCGGCCGGAGTATTCAGAGCGAGCGCGCCGTCACCACATAGACAGTGTGCATGCGGACACGCGTGCGCGTCTGTGTGAGTGAAAATTTGAGTTGTCGCGCGCCAGATCACGGCTCTTAAGCGTAATATGTATTTTATATAATAATAATATAATAATAATGCTTTATTTTATTTCTCTCACACAGAATAATACAATTTACAGTTTGTAATTTAACATATCTATCTAGTACATTACATAATTTATTCTGTGGGAGACTGGTGTCTGTACTAGGAGACCTGTATGACAGATTACCAGCCTCTCCAACTCTGGACAAGGTGTAACAGTATGTACATAATTATAGGTATGAAATACAACTTAATTTCACTAGTAAAGGAGAGAATTTAATGGTTAGTATAGGGTGGATGTTAGTATAGTGTGCGTGCGTGCGTGTGTGTGTGTGTGAGTGAGTGTGTATGTGTGTGTGTGAGTGAGTGTGTATGTGTGTGTGTGAGTGAGTGTATGTGTGTGTGCGTGCGTGAATGCTCGTGAATGCGTGTGTGTGTGGGATTCATAACCATAGAATGTATTAGGATATAATCTTTATAAGATCCTCAGTTTGGGCATAATCGAGGGTTTTCAACCAGGCAGTAACATTCGTTTTGCATTTATTTATGGTAAGGGGGTAAATATTAATTAAATATATATTTACGTACTATTTTAATATAATATTAAATATACAACCTGTGTAATTAGTTGCTAAAATTAACTGAATAACATCGTTAGATTTCTCTCTTATATATGTAGTTAATACCTAAATTTGTATTGTAAGCTAAGCTATTCGATTCCCGCTCTAGGAAAACATTGGTGCGCGTGTTATTTTCTGTTTGTCTTGGTCTAACTAAAACATTACGGACTTTGCGTGAACAATTTGTTCGTGTATGTTTTTTTCTGTCTAATAGTTTAAACTTAACAACTACAAAAGCTACATGGCTTCACGAAGTTCATCCCAGTTCAAATAAAATTAAAATAAAACCCATCTAATCAACAGACCTCTAATTAAACTTTGTACAAATAAATGTCCCATCAAAAATTCCTTCCTGTTTCAAACAAAGAACTACTTGATGATAACTTTATAGGGATAGTTAAATCTGTTTACGTTGGTGACGTCACGGGTGCTCCCCTAAGCGATGAGTCACGACCATCTGAATGGTCCCAAGAGCCCTTCCTCTCATTAAATGGTGTTGAATGACTGGTACGAGTCCGTAGGTTCCGACAAATTTTGTAATTGGTATCTATTTGAGTACTTTAATTTAAGTTAGATTGAGTAATTGGTATAAATACGTTTTATTTTGGTTGATATTGAGAACTTTTTTGAAAAGTTGGTCATTAAAGTTGAATAAACGCGATAAATACCCGTTCGCTTTTAAAATTAATTTAATAGTTTTAATATTAAAATATGAATTCCAATGACAGTTAAATACTCATAAAAGTTTTAGTTTATGAATATTTTGTGGTCTTTATTCTCTCCGTTTTCCTTACTTGTTGTTTATTCATTAACAGAAATTAAGTTTAAATAAATAAAACATCATATATAAATATTTTAAATCCTAAAATATAGAGATTAAAAAGGTAGAGATAGTTTGAACGCGCTAATCTTAGGAACTGCTAAACAGTTTAAAAGTTCTTTTTGCAATATATAACCCGTATACCTAAGCACTTAAATAATATAGAGATGATATAAGTATACGTGCTTTTTTTAATAAAATATAGTGTTTATAAAGAAAGCCAATCTTCCCCACAGTATCAATTATAAGAAAGTTTATAAATATATTCATAAAAATAAGATTCCATCGAGATAAGATTTAAAATCCGATTCGTTTAAGAAGTCATAAAAAGTTTTGTTGAATACGTAGGAAGGTTTGATTAACATTCAAATATTTTAATATGTACCAATTATGGAACAGGTACTTTTTATAGTAATTTATATTGATGTGTTTAAGACTATAAAATTAATAAAGATATGGGGAAAATACATTGTATTTTATTAGGTTTTTTTATGTTAAAAAATCTCATAGATTTCCGAAAATGGCTAAAATTATATTTTTAATTACTTACATATGTTTAAAAAACAATAAAATCTATCTATTTTAAGAGCTAACGGCGCTTAGTTGTTGGATAAAACTAGAACAAAAACATAAAAGGCTCTCTTACTGATGATAGTAGAACCACGCTTACCAAATGCATGTTGGTGATTTCAAACTCTAGCTTCAATCGTTAGTAAAATAACAGACATAAATCGCTTGAATATCACTTACAAATGTTAAATTCATTTCCATTTTACTTATTCAAAACGAACGTGTTATAAATTATTTAAAGTAAAAAACTGACTGCAAAAGTAAAATCTCCGTTCATTTAAAAGAATTCAAAAAGCGAGACCGAGAGATATTCAACATGTTCCCTTTTGTTAGCTATCCCGGAAAATGCGGATGGATATAATCAACTCATTGAATTAATTCGCAAGAATCTACTTCACTCTGCGAAGTACATTCGCTTTGTTCTAATTTGATTACATTACACTCCAGTGATACCCTGCCGAACCCGTTTTTTTACCACTTTTACATTTATTATTAAATTACATTTACAAACATTCCGCTTTTTAAAGAATCTTATACTTTTATGGTTTTGAATCTGAATTTATAATATCTCTGATTAGAAGAAAGAAAAAAACTTTATTTAGGCTTTACGCTGACTTATGAACTACTAGTTCCCGTTCCCGTGGGAATTTCGGGATAAAAAGTATCCTATGTTCTTTCCCGGACCATAAGCTACCCCTGTTTTCAATTTCAAGTCAATCGGTTCAGTAGTTTAGCCGTGAAAAGGTAACAGACAGACAGACAGACAGAGTTACTTTCGCATTTATAATACAGGGTGGCGCAATAGAACGTGCATTTTTAAAATAATTATTAAAAAATAAATACAAAAGGTATAGTTAAAATAAAACTAAGCAATTATTAAGTGATAACTGAAGTTTATTTTTTAAAAATAACATCATCTAAATGATGACCCTCTCTACGTTGGCACTCCTCTAACCGCAAACGGAAATTACCGAAAACTTTCTTAAGTAGTGCTGGTGTGATTGCTGCCATTTCACCACGAATATTCTCCTTGAGCTGACTGATGTTTCTCGGATTATTGGTGTAGACTTTGTGTTTGAGGTATCCCCACAAAAAAAAGTCAGGAGGCGTCAAGTCTGGACTGCGGGGAGGCCATGGGATATCACCTCTTTTCGAAATCAGTTTGCCAGGGAACATCTGCTTCACAACCGCCATGGAGTCATTTGATGTGTGACTGGTAGCTCCGTCTTGTTGGAACTCCTAGTCCAAGTCCTAGAGTTCTTTATTCTTGAATTTTCAAGTTCTGGGGCCAAAAAACCTTCCAACATCGCAACATAGCGTTCGGTATTAACAGCGATGTTTTGCCCCCGTGCGTTTTCAAAAAAATAAGGACCAATTATTCCTTTGGCAGATATTGCGGCCCAAACTGTCACTTTAGGGCTATGTAACGGTTTTTGATGTTTGAGTCTGGGATTTTCACTATTCCAATAACGACAATTTTGGCGGTTTACGAACCCATTCATATGAAAATGTGCCTCATCAGATAAAAAAGGATGTTTTCAAAATTTGAAAACCGATTGAGCATTTCATTAGCAAATGTGAGCCGTGCTATGAAGTCAGAGTCTTTCAATTCTTGAGTTAATTGCAGCTTGTATGGATGCAATTTAAGATCCAAGTTTAAAATTCGTTGCAAACTTCGTCGCGATATGTTTAGGACAGACGATCTCTTGCGAGTAGACATTTGTGGATCTTCTCGTACCGACTGCTTAACACTCTCAATATTGTCTTCGGTCCTAGATGTGCGTGGACGACCTTTCGCGTGTGGTTTAAACGTCGATCCAGTCTCTTCAAAACGCTTTATCCAGATTTTAATTAAATTAGCACTCGGAGCCTCCCTAATTTGCCGTACACCATACTCAGAACAAAATAGTCGCCTGACAACTACGTACGAACGAGAGTTTTCGTAAAATGCGCGCACGCAAAATGCGCGACGCTTCCCGTCGAAGTGACTCATAGTGACTAAAACTTTATGAACCGCGCTACCCAACGATATCGGTCTCCCCCCGCCCACGCCCCTTCTACCACGCAAAAAAAGATGATGCAATATGCACGTTCTATTGCGCCACCCTGTATTAGTACTAAATAAATATAGATCAATAGCAAGAAACTATCTAAGTCTAGTAAGTATAGAAATAACATTCGCAAACAAAAAATCATTATCTACAAAAAAGCGCTCAACGTTCGTCTAATCGAAACTTCCAGAAAAGTAGTTACCGTTATTAGTAAAAATAGTCCGGGCAGCGGCATTATCCTTTCTGGAATCGTCTGTCGCTAGACGGTTCCATCCACACTGTATAAGGTTACCGTACACTAGTGAACAATGTTGATCTTATTCAAACACACGCGTCATAATACTGTATAATGTGAGTGATGTTCCAGAATGATTTCAATTTTAATGAATGTGAACGATGAGAGGGTAAAGTTATTGATTTTAATTTTGATCTGATTAGGAAAGTTAATTAATTTATTTCATGTGAGGGATATACGAGTATTAATGAGGGTGTTAAATAATTGTTTTTTTTATATAATTAAGTATAAAAGTTAGTTTTTTTTAGATATAAATAAATATGTAAATAATATTTATTATTAATTAGTAATAATACTTATTACTAAATGATGATGTAGGGTTTATATATTATAATACTAGCAGCGCCCCGCGGCTTCACCCGCGTAGTTCCCGTTCCCGTGGGAATTTTGGGATAAAAAGTATCCTATGTGTTATTCTGATGTATAAGCAAGATTATTGTAAAGTTTCATTAAAATCCATTCAGTAGTTTTTGCGTGAAAGAGTAACAAACATCCATACATAGTACAAACTTTCGCCTTTATAATATTAGTTAGATTACTTATAGGTAAATGAAACTTTAAGATAAATAGATCTTTATTACTTACTTCCTCACGCGAAACTACTTCGGCGATGTAGATAAAGTTTAGTACAGATGTTTACTTTTTATCATAGAAATATAATACTTTTATCTATAAAACTACATCTTAAAATAATATTTTACTTGTGGAAAGTTACACTATCCGTGATAGGTAATATAAATTTCATCACGATAACAGGATAAACATACACTTAAACATCAGTCCGGTTAAAACCGGAACGGAGCTAGTTTTACACATATTTGGTATAACCTAGAGCAGTTTCAATTCAAGAGTCACGTTGAAAGTAAACAATATAAAATAAAATACCAATTTAATTGTCAATTTAACATGAACAAAGTTTCAACAAATGTTAACCCTTGCACTGTGGGAAGTGGCTTCCCGTTAGTGCCAATGGGCTATAAAAAGTTAAGTAAAACAATAATAAAGCCGTAGTCGAAAAAACAAGCAAAAAATAAACCTTACTGTTTCGTAATAGAGTTGAAAAAAGTGAAACATTTTAAACTTTCCAGCCCTTCCCCTCGTTTTGAAGCGTAAAAATAAAATATTCTACTCAATGCATAACGCTAGACTTGTGCACAATATGAATTACATTTTGTTTCACAGTATCCAAAAATTCGAGGTTTATCACTTTTAAAATTTTATGAGCCTGTTGAAGTAATCAAATTGTAAATTACCTATAAGCATACGATCTATTTGTGTAATCAATCACTTTCTTGAAAGGTTCATGAAAGATGCTATAGGGTTAAACTCAGATATATGACTGAGTTATTTTTAGATTGTAATTGTCTTTCTTAAGTATTATTATAGGATTTATTTTTATATTGGTCTCTTTTAAATTGGACTAGTTTTAACCCAAAGGTATCATGAATCACGCACGTAAAGCCGCGGGGCACAGCTATTTGTTGATAATTTCTAATTCATCAAAATAATAAATAAATAAACATTGAATTGTATTTGCTCTAACTGGGTTATTTTAAATGGTGAAATATTTTATTTGCTATTCGAAACACCGAACGAATTAACACAGACTTTAGGTCAGTTTTCCTAATACAGGTACGATAATCGTGATGTAATCATAACTATTGTAAAATAACTTGAACATTTGCTGTAAATCAAGTCTTAGAAGAACTTAGTAAAGTATTTTTTGTCGAAATATACTTAATTGATAACTACCAAATAGGATTTTATGTTGACATTCAATTAGAATTATCCAATCGCAATACTTGAGCATTTACGTAAATGGTTATGCTCCTATAATCTATAGCTAAATAAGTTCAATTTAAAATAATTATGTTTATTATTTCAATGTATTTACGATTAGCAATTCAATACGCTTTAATTAATACTATACATATGTGATAAAATTTATATTAGTTACCTACATGAGTCATTATCTGAATTTTGATTATGTAGTTTGTTAAGTAAATCATTTGTTTGTTGCCGGAAACCTCAAAATTTAATACTTATTTAAATAAGTAAACAAAAAAATGTATTTTATTTAGTTGTTAACAAAGAAACTGTTTGTTTCAGGTAAGCCGACCTCGACGTGCAGTATATGTGACGATGTATCTCGTATTTCCTACGGTGAGTCCACCTCAAAAGCGCTCAACCTTGACTTTAAAACACAAACCATTTCACATGAGAATCGTACGAAACAATTTACATTATTCAACTTTATCGTCATTGCGAATGAGTATAATCATATTAGCCGAGTTTTCGGCCTTTGTCCAATTGGTGACTGTGGAGTAATGAAGTGGGTACGAGACTGGGTTACCGGGTCGGCTCGCTCCGCGCCCGCATATCCCACCCTCTTATTATTCACCAATACAATACAATAAAACTAAACGTTTAACACCCCTATACTCTCTTTGTATATAAAACAGTCTCACGCATCCTCTTGATGAAAACCTTACCTTCCAACTTTAAAGTACACAAAACTTCTAAATATAGTTTCTGTTTCTGTATTATTTATTTTTAAAGTATTTTTGGTCCGCCCGTGACTTAATTTAAATAATCTTGTTTGTTATCTGGAAACGGAGAGATAAAATATAACCCAATAATAGGTCAAATCGTAGTTCGATACAAACAAATCGAATTAAACTTGTTGTTTTCCAAACATTACTCAAATTAATTATGTTGTATGAATAATAAACTATTTTTGTTTATAAATCATTCTACTTTATTTGTTTTAAGCCAGTTTTAAAGTTCAAGGAATGTTCATTCTTTAAATTTCATTCAAAATCGATTCTTTTTTCATTTAAATTTTTCAACCTTCGACGCGTGTTTCTACACATCTTGATATCGATGAACGTCGTATAATACGAGTCAATAGAGTCGAGAGATCGGTTGATAGCTTTCGTATTGTTCAGTGCACCCCTAGTTTGGTAAAAAGGAAGTACGCACCACTTGCCTCCCTCTATATTATATAGTTTTACCCGGTTTTAACTCAAAAGCCGTTTATTGTTACCGGATTCAACGAAAAAATTACTGACCCTTTTCTCGATACTTAATTTAGATTAAATTAAGTCAATTTATTTTGTTTACTAATTGAAGTACATTTGATAGTGTTAATTTTTGTCTTTTTGTGTAAACGATAATGAGGTAGGTATCTGCGTTTTATGCAGCAGCTATCGCAATATTGCAATAATAGATTAAATTAAAAACACACATAATCAAAATTAATTGCTTATCAAACAAATTAAAAGATTAACTATATGAAGAAACCTCCTTAACAAAAGTCAAGAAGATTAGGCTGAGTCCATACAAGAGTGATTTTTAAAACCATTTATTCATAGGAGATTAATAATCAGGAGAGGTCGCTAGTTAGCCCGCATACTACGTACAGACAGTAATAAACGTCACGTGTCTACGTCAAACGAACATCAACGAACAAAATAATCTGGAGTTAAATCAAGTGGGCACATTTATAGCACGACTATTCGTGTCGACGAGACACTTTCACGATTGAATGTCGATATTATTAGACGAACACAACTTGTTCTGTTCATATACTTTTTGTCAGACAACCGTTGATTAAACGATTCGTAATTGATTGTCTAACGTGTCTATAGATACAGCTATTATAAGAAAAGTGATAATGCTAACGTAAACGCGGTTTTTTTGCTTTATTGTTTATTGGAAAAGACGTAATACAGCGTTTATTTTTTATTGGACATACTTACATAGAATTTAGTTTATAAATAAACGATTAACTGTTGAATTTTGTTTGTAAATAGACTGTTAAATGTTCAATTTGTGGTCTTTTTACGAGTCTATGGAATAAAGGTGAAATAAATACAGGTCCCCAGGAATGTAGATGTTAACATAAATGTAAGTGAAACCGTGAGATGAAGCTTCACACATAATGTATTAAGTTGATTTGTTTTTATCTATAAAACTGAGACTTTGTAGTATGTGTATCATTTAATATTGCATGATTAGTGTTAAACCTTATCATTACGTATTTATTATCTAATCTAGGTTATGTTTTGTTATGTTTATTTAATTTCTATACATTTTTTTATACATATATCCTGCTACTTAGCAATCTGTTCCGTTTAAACAATAATCTAATAAGATGTTATATGATTTTTCATCGGTTTTATGTCTTTAGCTGAGTAATGGACCCATTGATGCAATACTCATGTACTGTCTGCAAATATATAAATAAATAAAGATATACAAATAAAGAGTTTAAAATCTTCAACATTTTTGCTGATAACGTGAGTGTCCTCAAATCATTAGTTTAGTTTGGTAAAGCTATTTGCTACAAATAGTACTTTATTGATGGATAGTATTTTGACAATTAAAACCTTGAACTTTTCAAGCGTCCGTAAATGAAGAAATCAAATTATTTTAGTATACAAAACGCAGTCCGTTATCAAGTTTTAATCAGTTATTGTATACCAAACTTTACTACAATCAAAATGTCCACGCATTAGTTAATGTAAATACTCGTAGTTCTGTGTACGGAATATAGCGCGATATGTAAATCGCGCTAATTTTTGCGAAGGTCATTTTTGAGACCTCGCAAAAGGCAGATTCGACCTCGCAGTTTATCATTGTCGTGATATCTTGATATGCACAGTAATGCCTTCTGATATTTTTTTAATTTAGTGCGTTTATTTTGTACTAGTCGGACGTATTTAGTATCTAATTTATTCACTGTGACAAGTTATCCTTGATCGGAACATGCGGAAATCTATATTTGCCAGTAAGTTTTAGTTGTGGAACTCACATTATTATATTTATTATTTAATGTTTTCCGTGATCAGTGTTGTCCACGTGCGCGATATATTTCCGGTATTTTTTGCTCCTGAAGGAACTCTTTAAGAATCTGGGTGATATTATTTGATAAATTCTATGAATCCTCTGTAACACTTTTTTGTGGCTACTGTAAATATCGCTACCGCGTTTTTATTATTTATTACTTTATTAGATAGACGCCTTAGTTTCTTCAGTTTTTTGTGACCACGAATTTTTCCGAATCGTGTAAACAAAACAAAACAACTATTTGTTTTATTCCATTCCGTTCAATTTTATTTCAATGTACACTATTATTAAAACAATCCATTCACCCCTTTCAACAAATGGAACAAAATATAATTTAAAATGTAATAACACACGCGACAGCCCTAACTATAATCGGGAACATCAAGAATCCTCGCTACATTTTATTGAGGTTATGAAGTAAGCAAGTGTACTACAGAAATACCACTTATAAAGCTTTCAGCTTTAACTATTACTTTAGGTTTTCAATGTAATAAAATATTTAGTTTGCAGCGGATTAGATAATAGTTACTGCGTAGTTAAATTTGATGTGTATATAAGGAGACAACGGTTGGAATAATGTTTATTAAAATCAGTGATATCTCTTTTGTAATAGCCCACTGTAGGACAAAGACCTCTCTTTCGCTAATGATTTAGTACAGTGTGGACGAAAAGTCGTAATCATTACGAATTCCTAATGCGTGTTATAAATTCAAAGCCACGTTTAGAAAATAACTAACATGCATCGCTTTGCCTAGAAATTGAACCTGGGACCTCCGGCTTAGACTTGACCACCAAGGCGGGTTTACTTTGTTTACCTATATTTAATACTACCCGCGGTTTCACCCGCGTAGTTCCCGTTCCCGTGTGAATACAGGGATAAAATATGTCACGCACTGATAAATTAGCTTTCCATGAGTGAAAGAATTTTTTAAATCGGTTCAATAGATCCCGAGATTACCCCTTACAATTTAACAAACACACAAACTTTACTTCTTTATAATATTAGTATAGAAAACATGCTTTTTTTAAACTCCGTTAACGTAAAAGTTTGAATTGCTTATCAACTATTATTAAGTAAAAGTACATAAAACTAATTAACAATAACACTTTTACTTTATCATTTGTAGTAACTATTGCTTAATTAATAAAAAAACAAATTGAAATTAGTGCATCCGTTTGAAAGCCACGATGACACAGACAAAAAATAAAACGTACAGTCGTCTGTTTGTCAACATACTTACTCGTAGTCTGTACAAAGGCTTCAGTCTGTTACAGCTTTTTGTCATTTGGACGTTGCAATAAGGGAAAAGTCCCAGTTATCGTCAGGTTTTGCACTTGGCTAACTTTGCAGCTATACCACGTTGTAGTATATTAAGTTACAACGATCAAATTTTGGGACAAGATAACTGATTTATCACTTTTATCGGTAAATATTTTTTTAACACGGATTAAAAAGAATTAAGTATAGATATTTTAGAAATTATCTAAAAACACCCATTTGTACCAGTATCCGTCAGATTTGTCCTAGCTATCGTCAAAATGTCCTAGAGTTCGTCAATTTTCGGTGCTAATTTGAACTCTACGCCAATGGATTTAAAGTAGTGATTTTCAATCATATTTCTTGTGATGCAGTAACTCAACAAAGGTAATGCCTGTTGAATGAAAATTAAAATTCAAAACTGCAAGCAAATCTCAACTAATTTTGTTAAAACTACATTTTGGTACATAAAGTTACACACGGAGCCAAAACTGGACACTCACAGTGAGGTTAGTTCTCCAATTTAAAGTCGCTCAGCAAGCTATGGAGAGAGCTATGCTTGGACTTTATTTGAAAGATCGTATTCGGAATGAAGTAATCCGACAGATAAACAAAGTGACCGACATAGCTCCAAGAATTAGCTCGCTGAAGTGGCAGTGGGCTAGCCACATCTGCAGAAGAACCGACAACCGTTGGGGTAAACAAGTTCTTGAGTGGAGATCGCGTCTAGGCAAGCGTTGTGTAGGGTAGGACGCCCATCAGCGAGGTGGGGTGATGTCATCCGCAAAGTTGCTGGCAGCGGATGGATGACATTAGCTGAGCTCAATGTTCAAGCCTGGGCTAACGTATGTTCAGCAGTGCACGAGAGCAGGTTGATAATGACATAAAATTGTCACACACCTACCTATCTTTATTTATTTTAAAATTCTGTGTTGTGTAAGAATTATATACATTGCGTAGAACATTCAACACCATATAGTCGTTTTTGCCCTTTCATCTCAAATATTATTACTCGTAGATCCTAGAGAAAGAGTAAGTCTCTGAAATTCCTACAGTGTCTTCAAAGTGTTTGCAGACGGGTTAGCTGACGATTCCGAAGAAACTATGAGAAAAGACAACGAACGCCAATCCTCAAAGGTACGGAATTACGAAAGTAAGGTCTACTGATACAGTCAGTAAGGTCAGTTATGTCTGTAAGACTTACGAGTAATATACTTGAGATGAAAGGCTGGTAATACACAGTAAGGCTGGTCCACCAACTTAAAGTCGCTCAGAGAGCTATGGAGAGGGCTATGCTCGGAGTTTCTCTGAAAGATCGCATTCGCAATGAAGTGATCAGACAGAGAACTGAAGTCACCGACATAGCTCAAAGAATTAGCTCTCTGAAGTGGCAGTGGGCTGGCCACATCTGTAGGACAACCGATGGCCGTTGGAACAACGAGTTCTCGAGTAGAGACCGCGATTCGGCAAACGTCGTAGTAGGACGTCCTGTGGCTAGGTGGAGCGATGATCTGCGCAGGGTAGCCGGGAGAGAGTGGATACGACGTGGCGGCACAATGGCGCGAATTGGGAGAGGTATATGTCCAGCAGTGGACTAATACAGGCTGTTGATTATAATGATGATATTTGAGATGAAAGGGCCAAAAACGACCTTACGACTTTACTGGTTCTACGTGTTTGACTTATACACATATTTTTTAATAACAAAATGTGAAATTGAATGTTAGTACCTACCAAAATTATATTCTTTACAAAAGCAGTTGAGATATTCTGCACCTGCAGTTTTTCTTTCTCCTTTAGTTTTTCTGTCAGAATATTTATTTTCATTTATCAGGCATAGCCAACTTTGTTGAGTTACTGCATCACAAGAAATATGATTGAAAATTACTACTTTAAATCTATTGTCATAGAGTTCAAATTAGTACCGAAAATTGACGAGCTCTAGGACACTTTGACGATGACTAGGACAAATCTGACGGATACTGGTACATTTGGGTGTTAGAAAGTACCAATAGCTGACACACTCGAAATAAAATATAAATATGAATAAATAGCACAATTCAATGGTTAATATCGAAAGATAATTAATTTTACTTTTATAAAAAAATAATCACACATACAAAGGCCCGCCCAATATTGCACAATGTAACATCGAACGGAGTGAGCTAGACTACAGATTCAGTGGCTAAATCTCACAAAAGTCACGAAATCTCGAATTGTCAATTTCCATCGCTCATTTCTCCAAAACAATTGCAGTTTTTAACACATACTGCTATTGTAATGATAGCAAAGATTACCATAAAGATGCTGTAATTAAAATTTTATATGAATATATTGGTTGAATTAAAATATCAATATTTTTCTATAATTTGACGAGTACTGGGACACTGACGACATTACGTGCCTTTCCCTTATCATGTTTTTCATTTACTTATTATGATTCTTACATAATATTAATTCCTTCTTACTGTACTTACCATGACTGAGTAGATATTTGCATTTGATACCCCGTTTATTGCGAAACGTGTATGAAACCGCAGGGCAAATCTATAGCAGTAAGTAATAAAGTGCTTTCTGATAAAAAAACAATTAAGTATTTGTAATAAAAATTACTTTTAATATTTAATAAACAGCGTAGCTTCTAAGAAAATGTTTTATTTAATAAACAGCGAAAGAAATAACTACAACAAACATTTTATTCAGATTATTTATTTATCACAAAATCCTATAAATAGTTTCAAGAACATGTTTTATGGTGACTATAAACTTTTTCGATGCTAAACACCGTGAAGTTGAAACGTTAAACCACAGTCAGTTCTATTCTAGTGTATTTAGTTGAATAGCAAATAAAACACGACTCGAATTCAACTATCAATAACTCTGTATTGTTTAAAATTCGTCTCCCGTCAGGGATTTGGCACTTGCGGTCGGATTCGGAATTCATAATACTTTTTATAGCTGCCATCTTGATTTCGACGGTTTGATGTATTACAGAGCGTTCGTCGCATAGCTTCCAAATTTAAAATTAATTGACGTGTGAAGTGGCGCTTGTAATTTGTAAAAAATACGTTGTTTTTTTTTATTTGTTTCGTCTGCGATATTACGTGTATTCGTCCTAATTAATCATAACTGTTAGAATAAATGTCAAAGTGTGTTTTTGTTGCGTCTAATGTCTTAATTACTATGTAGACTGATCATTATGAAATTTTACCATAAATGTTGTTAAAGGTACAGAAAAGGATATAGGTAAGTAAGTACTTATGATACTTCCTTATCTTAAAATTATTTCTGTATAAACAGAAATCACACGTATAAAACTGCGGAACGCAGTTAGTTACTAATAAACTTGTAAATAAAACTCTTACAGTGAATGTGGAGTTTTATTCTAAATATGTATATAAATATTGTTCCGCTTTTTTACTAAAAGATAAGATAATATTGTATTTACCGATTTAATTACAGATGTATACATCATAAGCCGATAATAGATATCTATTTACTTTGATAGTGTTTCCGTAACAACTTTTTCCTTCTCGTTTTCTTTCATTCTATTTGTGGCGTTCTTGCAAACTTAGTTCTAAGTATCTCAAGTAATATTTTTGGCCAACTTCATAATAGTAATACTTCAATAGTCCTAAACTAACAGCTACAAAACTAATAATATGTAGTTAAACAGACATAGTAACAATTTATTGAATGGTTTGATTAAAATATAGTGTTTAAGTTTATAGTTATTTACACTAATATTATCACATCTTAGTCCACGGGATACATAACTACATAGTATTAAACAAAGTCGCTTTCTCTGTCCCTATGTATGCTTAGATCTTATCTCGTTTTTAATAGATAGAGTGATTCAGTGGGAAGGTTTTTAGCATCATTTTATCCCCATATTCTTACGGGAACGGGAACTACGCGGGTGAAACCGCGGGGCGCCGCTGGTTATGTATATTTCGATCGCGAGTTTCCGATATTTCAAAAGCAGTTCCCGTAATCACGGATGACTGTAAATATCGGAAACTTGGAATAAATATCCCGTAAACTATGTAGCATATAAGCGCGTGAACTACTTATATCCCATATCTATCCTATAGTAGGTTAAGGTTTTAAATACCTGTTCTTTATTGGCTCTCAAAATTTGATAAAAAACATAACAGACAAAAATATAATATCCAATACTTACTAAGTATTCCAGTTTTGAATCGTAAAATATAACTGGTCGATATCCCATGGAATAATAGGTATAAATTTAAGATTAACACAAGACTAAAACACGACACGTTAATCAATAAATACCTACTAAGTTAATATTTAATAAATTGACTGTAAGACCGCAGTTACTGTCGCATATAAGTAATAAGTTAACTTTAAGTAGACAGTTATGATAGCTGTTAAAATGTACTCCACGTAAGTTCATATGCAAAAGTAATTATTTGGTGTTCATTTAGATTTTGCGGACAATGTTTGATCAAGTGTCCATTTGTACTATGATAGCGGTCGGCCTTGAAAAGTTTGCGATTACGGAAAACAACTTCACAACCAACCACGCTTAAAATGTATAGTTTGTAATAAAGAAAACTATACATTATTGATACAATCTATTTTAAAATTGAAATCGATATTTTGTTTGGTTAATTTTAAATATAAATTTTATTAATAACAGGTTTAGATTAATGTATGACTTCGATTTTCCCGCGGAATTCCATTTCAAGATAAATATTATAAATGTTTATTCCTGGTTTAAAAGAATATCTGTATAAATAGTTCTTTATATTTATGTTTAGCGATGGATATAACTTATTAGTTTAGTAAGACGCCAAGAAAAGGTTTTCCTAAGTTTACCATAAAGTTCCCGATCCCGTGGGAATTTCGGGATAAAACATAGCCTATGTTCTTTCCCGGATCATAAGCTACCCCTGTACAAAATTTCAAGTCAATCGGTTCAGTAGTTTAGCCGTGAAAAGGTAACAGACAGACAGAGTTACTTTCGCATTTATAATATTAGTAAGGATTAGCAATCAAAATAAAATACTACAAAAAAGTGTATATTTATAAAAATAAATGACTCAACTTAATAAAAGATACGCAATAAACAATTCGTCGTAATTCACGTAATTGCTAATCATTATCACATGCATTCCTGATGATAACACTATTATTATTTTTTAATTATGAACAAAACCGCGTCTGTCACTTCTTATCAGTGTTTCATTTACCCATGTCAACAGTAAATATATATGCACTGAAACCTAATTTTGCGTATTCTTTCTTTGGTTCAGTCGCCTGATAGTTAAGTACTTTGGTAAATGCTTCACTAGCAGCGCTCGGGGTTTCACCCGCGTGGTTCCCTCTCCCATGAGAATGCTGGGATAAAATTATGCTAAAAACCTTCCTCTTGAATCATTCTATCTATTAAAGAAAACCGCATCAAAATCCGTTGCGTAGTTTTAAAGATCTAAGCATACATAGGGAAGGAAAGCGAGAAGCGACTTTGTTTTATACCATCTAGTGTTTTTTATACTAAACTCTTGGCGTATAAATTAAAGTAATGGACTAGCCGAATCCGTGTATTTTTTAATAAAAAGTACACGTTATCATTAGTATGGAAAAAGGATATCCTAAATCCTTTTATGCAAAATTTTATAATGATCATGTACGATGTGGAAACATAACGAACTAACAAATAAACAATTTCATATTTGAATTTATAATATTGGTAAGGATATTGAAACATAAAATAAATTTGTTAGTAATGAAATGTTGGATGACTACTAAAAGGTTTACGTTGACAACATTATTGTACTTTATGTATGTTCGCGTATAAATTTGACATCTTCACATGTAACAGTGGCCCCTTTTCCGTTGATCACTAAGACGTTGCTAGGTATTAGGGACGCCATAAATTTCCCATTTTGCGGACAACGATCTAGTTTCCCCAAGTCCTGAAGCTATAGGTACAGAGTTGAATGACCGAAACGGGCCGAAAATAGACACGACAATTTTTGTAACTAATATTCCACTTTTTTCTTTCTACAATGAATTACCTATGAAGCTTTTGGAGATAAATATTAGGGAAATATCGCATTTCATGATATTGTATATCAATTAGATGAGAATTACGTTATAAATAAGTAAATACTTAACAATATTTGCTTAGATATTATTCATTTATATACCTTTTTATGTCCCGTGTTTGACACTACATTGATTTTCATTCCATAGCAGAAAACTTAAAGATATACCTATTATAACCTACATCACCAAGAATTCTATAGGTTCCGATTATAATTCTCAGAATCGTATCAGTAGTCAAAGAGATTAGCGCTTCAACAATCTTTTTAGCTGTATAATATTTAATATATAAAATGATAAATGTATTCGGTAACCCTATTATATATTATCTAGGGCATGTAGTAACGAACGGAGCTAACCTAGAGAGGGCGGGCGGGCGCGGCGGGCGCCTAAAGAACTCATTTTGTGAGTCTCGCCCAATCGTCTCTTCAGCCAACCTATATTGTATAAAATTAGTACAAATATAAGAATTGGTTTTTATTACTTACATAGTATTTTATTTACTACATTTTGTCCTGATTAGATTTTCTTTTTCTATTAGGCTTTGTGTCCAAATAAATAAACTACATAAGACAACCTCTTTATCGACGTACTGTAACCACGCAATCAAAATGAACATCTAAGGAGTTCTAACTACAAAAATTGTACTAAACTAGGATTTTTACAGAGAAATGTTTCTTTTCGGATCTTGATATGTAAGCGTGTAATCTTGATATTATGACGATAAATTTTCCAAGGTTGTTCCCAGTGATAAATATGAGTACAAAACTTTTAACTTACATCGTATCTGCTTGTGGTTTTATAATGATAATTTTGGGAAGTTATATCCTATGTTTTCATTAGCCAAACCCTCCGACTAAACGCACACATAAAATACGTCAATTTGGATAAACTAACTTTAATCAATCCCTTTGTTTCAACGTGGAAGAATATATTAACGGGTCTACAATCTATATTTATTACTAGCGTCGTCTCGCGGTTTCACCCGCGTGGTTCCCGTTCCCGTGGAAATACGGGGATAAAATATAGTCTATGTTACTCAGGGTGAATGTAGCTTTCTAATGAAAAAATAATTATTAAAATCGGTACAGTACTTTTTGAGTTTAATCGTTACATACAAAAATACAAAGCTTTCCTCTTTATAATATTAGTGTATGTAAATCTTTTTAAGAAGTAAAACCTTATTATTTTATTGATATTACTACAAAATAACCTAATATTTGAAGCGTAGATCGTATAAATTAGATTATAGATAATTGAAGAAACTTATAAATTATGGACAAAATACTAAGATTGTATCAACGACAGC
Organism: Timandra comae; assembly: GCA_958496195.1. Taxonomy (NCBI): domain Eukaryota; kingdom Metazoa; phylum Arthropoda; class Insecta; order Lepidoptera; family Geometridae; genus Timandra; species Timandra comae. The sequence goes on from OY292367.1 coordinate 5,814,285, forward strand.
GTGCGACAAGCATTACTCGACACCTAATAAATAATAACAATATTATTGATTTATTTGGATGTTTTAATTGATATTTTGTGTTTGTTGTGTCCGAGGTAGTAAGTAAGTATATTTTAATTATAAAGAAAATGATATACTATACATTATTAATTGTTTATTTTGTAGCCTTCCTTTTGTTATTTATTAGTAAGGAACTTAGTTATTTATATTATGTACTCAAACTTAGAAAATATAACAAGAATAACTTAGAATACTTTTTAACCCGAATTTCCGAAACGGATAAAGACTTAGTTTGTATAAACCGCAAAACACAGTTATTCTATAACAAATTTGTATCAAAAGCCAAATATAATAAAGAATAATATTATCTTTAATGTTGAGAAGTAAGTAAGTACTTAAATTATGATTTGAAGTAAGTCGATATAACAATGTAGAGCAATGAACTCTTTATGTTTCCGAGATCTAAGCTTATAAAACATGATATTTACTGGTTTATAAATCTGTCAGATCATTATAATTTTCTTTATTCTATTGTTTATGAAAAGAAAGATTTGTTGTTTTAATGTTGCCTTCTTACTTACCAGGCAATTAAAATTTTACTTAAGTATTTAATTAATTGTACTCCAGGGAAGCAGCTTTTGTAGAAGCTTTTTTGTTAAAATCAGGTTTTTGTAGCAAAAATACCTAGAAGCGTTGAATGAAACATACAAATTCCTTATAAATCCTCAATTTCTAACCAAATAGTTAAAGCCATTTTTGAGGTAAGTATATGTAATTATTTTTAAAATTGTATAACCTTTAAGTTTTAATGTGCGGCAGTTTCACGCACATTTTCGAATAAATGCTGGGTAAATCATAGTCCTTATGTTTAGTATTCTACAAGTAAAAGTATTATCAAAATCTTTGCAGTAATTTTTGAAACAATACAAATAAAAATCTTACAGTTTTTCATTTTATAATGTATATGGAATGCCGACATAGAAACATGATTGCTTCTTGTTCCACCTTTTAAGTTCCAAACTTCTAACTTCAAATCAATGTCACGGTAGTTAAGTAGGTAGGTATGAAGTTTAAAACATTAATATCACGCAACGTCGATTTGTTTATACCATAACATACAAACACTTTTTACGGTAAAAACTATTATAGTAAGTTACTTTATCAAGTCGTAACTTGTACAGCCTTCGTTCAGTTAGTAGATTGTTTTAAAATCCTTTATTAAAGGGTTCCTTCCATTTATCATTAAATCAATTAATTACTGTATCATATAATCTTTTTACAGCAACTGATCTCTAACTAGGTTTATTACTTGTATCTAGGGTATCAGAAAGACGCAGCCAGACGAAAGTAAACATTTAAAGATCAAAAAATTATTTGTCTATAACGGGCATCGAACTTGTTGTTTGGCTGATCTCACATGTGACCAATCTGTCATATGAGTCGCCAATTTATCAAACAAGAAGAGTTAACATTTCCTAAGATTTCATGAGGCAATCGGTCAGTTTTCTACATGCTTTAATAAAAATCGATAAGTAATTTTATTGTCGTTTATTTACACGAGTCCGAGTCTTTCTGCGCAGTTAAAAAAACAGAAACCATCTGCCGTATTAAATTCAATGCGATATTTTTAATTAAAACATCCATAAAACTTTACAAAATACTTTGAATGTTAGACAATGAATTCGTTTGAACCCAGTACCCAGTTGGGTAAGAATACTTTATAAGTTATCCTGGCCGAGTTTAGATTTCTAAGAAAACATAATAACGCTCTTTTCATCCCTTGAATTGTAGAGCTTCGCTTGTTTCCACAGAAATCCCAGTATTTACAATAGAACAGCTTATATTTGTACAGAAAGTTTGTATTTGTGTAATTTAAACTGTAACATTCAATCTTGTACCCTTATTGTGTAAGTGTTTTGCCGTGTTGAAGCTTAACTTATTTATTTCCTTCGTTCCCATATAGTACAATAAAATAAATAATGTAATACCTGTATGAAATAACAATTATATACCTACACCTACCGTACAAAAATTGATTTAAGTAACACGTTAATCTTTTTCGCGGTTCCCCTTTTTTATTCTACGAGTAATTTCACGCGATTGTAACTAAATCAAATGTAACACCTATCAGAAAATCGAATTAATAATCATTCTTAGTTTAGAATATAATGTTTTGAAATGCGTTCATGATATTTACAAACATCAGATAGAGTTTTTAAAACGAACATAAATAAATAATGGTAATGTCACTTTTATCGCGTAAAGACTAAAAATAGTAACAAAATTATAATTAAAATACAATTTTCATTAAAGGCTCTCGTTCAAAACTTGTAGCTATTATTATCTCCTATTTGTAATCACCACAAAGATATTTTGGCAAGTATAAATGAATTACTGACGCTCGAAATAGAACACATAGCATGGCTCTGTAGTGTTGAATCACACTCATTAGATAGGCATCGCTATAATTCTATTTATTTGGGACAACATTTAACTTGTAACATGGAAACGTACTGCTTAAATACTGATTGCTATTCGTTTTATCATATCAAGTATTCTAAGTAGACCGAATAAGCAATTTATTGGAGTTTGCGTCAGTAATTTAAATGTAGGTGTGTTTTTGATGTATTGCGCAGACATTTTAATGTTTAAAAACATAGTGTGAATGAATGTAAACCACGGGATACGCCTTTTATTTAACAATATACACTTTAAAATACACAGATAATATTATAAATGCGAAAGTAACTCTGTCTGTCTGTCTGTTACCTTTTCACGGCTAAACTACTGAACCGATTGACTTGAAATTTTGCACAGGGTTAGCTTATGATCCGGGAAAGAACATAAGCTATGTTTTATCCCGAAATTCCCACGGGATCGGGAACTACGCGGGTTAAACCGCGGGGCACAGGTAGTACTTAATATTACTTAAGATAATTGGACTATAATTATACCTACATGTTCTGTAGTACACAGCCTACGTACACGTACTACGTACATGTATTAGTTTATAAGTCTTTTTGTTGTAATAAATATTTTTCATTTTTTTTTTTTCAATTAAATGAACTTTTATGTTACATAAAAGTTCCACAAGTTACACAGACTAAAAGTAACTACTATTAAATTTAAAAGAAAAAAGCAGCAGAACAAGTTTAAAAAGTGTATTAAACAAAGCATATCATTCAAAGTATCTCAATGACGTCCGCAGTATTCCATCAACTATGAAAAATGTTTAGTGCATGTTATTAACGGTGTGGCTGGGGGACAACCCTCGTTACAAACCAAGGTCACAGGGGTGAGACACGATTCGATTTGTATTTTATTTATCTACCCGTACGTACTCGTAGCACTAAAACTTTATTTATAGTCCGTAAACATTATGAACAAATTGGAATATTCAAATTTTGGAGTCGAATTTACTAATTATTTTGATTTGATGGTTAATTGAATAACTTTTTCCCACGTTTATCTTCATACTTAAAATACTTTTAGACAAATAATAAGTAATTTTTAAAGATTAGTTTTATAAACTTAGTATATTTTCCAAGTTAAACATTTATTGCGCTTATTTAATTGTACGAGTATACATATAAATGCATATAACGTTATGAAGTTTTATGCAAACTATTTTATGTCGCAGTTCAATAACACTTCTGTTCTCGTGGGGATTTTGTGATAAAAAGTAGATTGCCTATGTATTGAACCAGATGATAAACTATCAGCATAACAAATGTCATATAAATCCGTCTACCCGATATTCCGTAATTGAGTTAGGTATAAATAATCCAAACAAACAAATGCAAACACGTACTTTTCACAGCAGGATTTGATTTACTACTCATATCTTATAATAGACTTTCAGTACGATGTTCCACAAAAATGACGTAATCGTAACCAGTGACGTCATAATACTGTCAAAACCCAGACATTTTGTCCGAACGAAGTCCATTAAAACGACTGAGATGACGAAGTTAGTAAACGCAAAAGGTAAATTCACAAACCGTATCGAAATCGAGAACGATTTGTTTGAACGAGCCACTTTTGTTTTTATTAACCTTTTTTCCATGAAACCCTTGATCAGCCCAATTGTTTTACGGCTACACTTCAAAAATATCGCATCTGGATACGTAAAGCTGTACAGTTCTCTATTGTTTTTTTCTCTATACTTTTATAAACCGTTAGCCATTGTTCTTTTTTTAAATAAGTTGTCAAATTAAAACTTATCACAATTTGCACAATCTTCTTTATGAAAGTTAACATCTTAGTATACATTTGTAGTTATTTAATATTGTAAATTACCTAAATGCCTCTGATTTAGTGGTTTAACACATTTTATCCATATACCTAGGTAGAGGTGTGTATTAAGGGTTGCGGTATCGATTCCCGCGTGTGTTAAATATTTGTGTGGTTCGTAAATGTTTATCTCGGTGTTGGTTTGTTAAGTACATATAAATTTAGTAATTAAGTATATATTATTTTATAATGTTAATAGGAGCCGTTTGTAATAAATTTATTAATTTGTAGGTACCTATTTAACATAAAATAACAATTAAAAAAGATATACCTATTGTTAATAAAATTAAAAGATTGAATCATTAAATCCATCCGCATTTTATTGTTATCTAAAAATTGCGGGCTTCTAAAAGGTTAAACCAATAAGCTATAAATATTTTTATCTAATGTTGATACCTACTACATATAAAGAGGTTATTAGGTATATTTCCCAAAACGTTATTGCTCAATGGTCAAAAGGTTTACTCCATTTTCTTTATTAAATATGACGGTGCTGTTAATATCAATGTAAAATTTAATGAAGCTATCACACAACACAGAAAAACCAATCCTAAATGTATAAACGCGAGGATAATGCACGCTAAAATGACAAAAAAGTAGTAATAAAAACAACTCGTCTCATGTCTAGGTAACAAGTCTAAGGGCAGTGACCTCGCGAATCCGTATACACCAAGTTTTTTCTATACAAAATGTTCATTGGCCCGACTCGCGCCTACGTCATTTAGACGAAACTTTATCTGCGAAAAAGTCAATCTTAAAGAACCATAAAGTGTTATTCCTTCTTATTCGCTAGGGTCGTCAGAAAGGTTATGCTATGACGTACGTTTATTACTTAGAGATGTGTCGAATGACGTCAATAGAATTATTTTTAAACGACATTAATACAGTTTTCTTTGTATCGGCATCTATGATCAGTTCAACTTAACTATGAGCTCTTATTTATGTTAATTCAGATCTTGGGAATGTGTTAACTGGTTAATTAAAACATAATTAAGTTACCAATCATTAAAATTTTATTTAGGTATTTATCCCGGATGAGGTATTAGGTTCAACTATTTTAATTTTTTATTAGGTACATAGTTGTAAGACTTCAATTGTTTTTCCCTGAAAAAAGCTGATCTCGCGCGATTTTTAGGATAAAAATATGTTAAACCAGTTATCAAACTGTACAACCAGTAGTTGGTTACTCAATCACGCAAAACTAACACAATAACTTTCACATTTGAGTATTTAATATAATTTATTAGTAAGATATTATCTAAAAATGAAAACAAAGTTTATAAAGATGAAAACTCAGTGTACACACTTCAGACAGAACACACATGAACTGTCCAAGATACCGCCAATATACTTAAACTCTTGTAAAAATACACGTGATTTCAATCAAATTAATAATATGATAACTGTTTTCTCTGAGTAAAATAGGTAAATACTTTGCCGGTTCGTATTTTCGCTATGTAATCAAATTAATGCGGCAGCGGTGGTCATTATGACTATTGGCACACAATTCGCGGTCGTCGACACCGGATTGACCCCGCTCAATGGAAACCTCTGAAAATTATTTTACTTGATACGTATAATGCGTAACGTTATTTTTTATTGTAACCGTTTCTAACAGATACCAATATCGTTATCGTACTTTTAATTAACTGTTGGACGAATGCTCATTGGCTATTTAACAGAACTGTCTGCTTTGCAATCGTTTATTCAGTTTAGGCCTTAAAAGTACTAATGAACACCAAAAAGCTTATACGAAAAGGTTTTGAGGCTTGATTGGCAACAATATTTTAATTTAAATAAGTATATTTCATCCCAGATTTTCATCTTTGTAAAATTGATATAGGTAAGTAAGTTATTGCTTATACTAATCTACATTAGTCTTGTCATAAGGATTTTTTTAATTGTTACAGTCACATATTATTTATCTATAAAAACATTTTTTCCTCAAAGTAAAATGAATTAAGTTGAAACATTGACTGTTTTCAACAAATTGTTTTTAAAAACATTAATTTGTTACTTATTGTCGATACGGTCTACTTTCCTTATTTATATAAGTACTACATACTTAATTGTTTTTCTTATATACTTACTTACTTTAAGAGTTATCCATAAACATAAAAAATATCTTCATCATTTGTTTCAAAGCAATTATAAGTGTTTGTTACGTAACATAATAACATCGTTAATGTTGTGTTTTTTATTACAAATTAACGACTTCAAGGAATTTTAACTTTGTATAAAAAATCTATTAAAGTTATAATTATTTAATAAGTACTGAATTTCACATATCCTCTATATTGCTTCTATAGTTTTTAAAAGTAAAATGTAATTACGTAAGTACTGGCTTAAAACACGATAGGTATATTAATTCATTTTCTTTGTGTTCACATTATCGTAAACAATAAAATAAACCATTACATTAACTCCAGTAATAATATTCGTTGAATATTAATCAGATATTGTATCTACACGTTTGTATCTTTGTACATTATTTCAATTATCTACACACAAAAGGTTTTCAAACGCCACGAAATGATCATTAATCTGCCCCGGTGGTCCATATTGAGACACCGTTACGAATTTGCGTTCGAAAAGTAACGCCCCGAGACATAATGTGGGCTCATTTTGTAAAATACCAGTTGCATTGAGCATTATGACCGCGGTAGTCGGTATAGTAGCCAGTGGATACACGATAGGCGGGATTAACCATCTATCGGAAGCTATTGACTACCGATTGATCGACCCCGGGGCGCACTAACAACTATTAAACTGATCCTAAACTAAATTACTAAGTTATTCCATCTATATGTTATAGGTATATTACACTATTGAAGAGGTATTGAAGTAAGTAATACGGGTTTTATTAAGCTGTTGTGTAGAATATTCATGAATTTGAAATTACAAGTTTACGTTTTATGTGTTAAAAATTGTATTTTAAACTACTACTTATTTATTTGGTTAAATTCAAGTATTTTCCGTTTAAAGTAATTTTCTATAAATGAATATGGTGAAAATAAAAAATTATAATCCCGAAAGCTTTCCTAAACTGACGATTCTTCTCAAATCAGTATCTCATACAAATTAAAACTTCTTTATTATTTAAGTGTAGATTAAAAGTCAAGATTGCACTAAAAGCCCTCGTCTTGCACAAGTACGGTACCAATTTAGAAGGAATGACGTCTTGTCAAACGTGCTAGTCAACGACCACTCACGGGCCGAATCGCTGGGAAGGAGATATTTTTATATACGTACTTATAATTAAATGTAGTGATTATAATGTTCTTTGGTCTTAGTAGAGTTGTTTACTAAAATTAGGCACTTTCTTTAGTTTATTTTCATTGAAATCTTTTTATTTTTAAACCTTGCAAATTGAGGTGTTAAACAAGCAAAACCAAGCAAAATATAGGGCTTTAAAATGTTAAGGTATTAAGTAAGTACATTGGTTATTTATTTGTTAAACTAAGTAAACTGCACACAACCAACAACAAAAGGGGATCGTTAAAAGTTCCATCTTGACCGATACTAGAACAACAATTTAAACACTCTGAAGTTAACCGTTATTTTGTGAATATTTGACTAAAGCTACGAAACTCGATACGTTACTCAAACATTTCAATCGGATTTGATACTTTTAACAAAGTTAAACCGACGATAACATCGGTTGGTAAGAAATAAACGTTATTTCATATCAATTGCGGGAACTCCGAAACATTTTCATTTCATTGAGAGGAAATATTCATAATCATTTTATAAATAAAACTTCAACCGCGTAAATCCCAATCTGATTCCGTAAAAGGATCGGGAAAAATATCAATTTTATTTTGTAATTAAGTGAAAATCGTTTAATTACAGAATATTAATTTATCATTTTCATTGTTGAAAATAGTCACAGATAAATGTTATGATATCAAGCTACTAATATTATCGCTTAATTGCAATAAATAAAAGTCTAAACAAACATTTTTGAAAGGGAGAATCTCATTGAGAAGACGTTCTACATTCATGATTACTAACAACCCGCCCTGACTTCAAATGAGTGCGATTTTCCCGTGAATTTTCCACAATTTTCTTTCACTCTAAATGTAACCTGACAATTACAAACACAACAAAAAACGGAATCAGTCAAATATATTCAGCAACAGACGTTCTGAACTGGTGCGTTTTGATACATTGTGGCAATTGATTTTTGTTTATTCAAATAAATAACATAACATAATACATCATAAATAACTAGTCTAATATACCGCCAAAACTAGTTTTATAATAATTTGCATATATTTTAAATCCGTTTGAAACATTCGTCAGTCGTGAGTTGACTGGCGCGCCATTTACGGACCTATAAAACCTCAATACGGAAATAACGGTGTTCACACAAAACCATTATTTAGCTATAACCAGCTTTACTTGCTCCCTCGGAACGTAACTGATTTTATATCAATGTACAATAATGTTTAGTATAATTGTCTTCGTGTGTTCGATTACAGAGATAATTTTAATCCTACAAGGTATGAAAGAATCGTTCACATTATGTAGGACTAAATTATTTCAGCAAATCTATATGGTAGATAAAGATCGTAAAAGATGATAAGTACATATTTTATGTTTGATTTTTAAATTCTATTCTACATTTTCTAGTTTATACGTTTTAAAAAAGATTCATTAATTCGGATTCGTTTAAAGGGAGTGGCACAATGGGCAAAGTCAATATAATATAATAGAACATAATAAAAGACACTTACTGTAGTCCTATCCTACTACATATTTTAAACCCCCAAACCTTATACCTAAAAAAACAAATTCTACAAAAAAAACCTTAATATGTATACACTCATCTTCACAACAATTCATGTTAAATCAAATCAAACACGCGTTCAATTTTCTCTTGACGAATAGCGATAAATTATAAGCAATTTTGCTGAGTTTTTCCAGCTAATAAACCGGTTTCAAAGTCTTAGTCCGAGCGATACTACAAACGTATAGCGCAATAATCTCGGTACGCTTTTTGCGGCGGGGTGTGCGGCGACCCTAATTGGCCGCACTATGTCGCTAATTGAACGCCCGCCGTTCCTAACCGGTCGTGTTGTCGTGCGAGACCCGTGTTTGTTAAACGATTAACTAACGTGTTTAATGCGATTTATTTCTTATTTTTTCAATTTTAATCGGACGTTCAATTGACTGCACTAGTTAAAAGAATATGAATAAAAAAAAAATCAGTAACGATAAACAACCTTGTGCTTTTTACCGTGCCATGTTTGCTGAGCTTAATTGCCCGCTCTACCGCTCTGTGGGTATTTTTCATACTGTTAATTGTGTAACAACAGATGAATTAAATAAGTTTTATTGTTGGTCGTTGTCATATTGCATTAATATTTATACTTTTGCTTTATTATTTGTAGTTTTTAAAACCTAATTACCTAGTATTAAAAAAGCATGGAGATTGCATCTATTCGTTCCCAAAATTCTTAAGTCTAACTGTACTTAATCTCACAGACTGAATCCTATCGAAAATAGCATTCGTAATATTAGCAGTCGAACGTTAGCAGTAGTGATAGTAGTAATATGTCCTATCTTGTTACGCCAACAATTTGAGACCTTATTTGAAGTAAAACTTTTCCCTTAACAGAAATTTCAGTTTTCTTCGGATCATTTATTTATAATGGTATCAACAAGAACCGCATTTAATATTTATAATGTGCGATTCGAACAATAAAAGTTCCATTAAAGTGATATCTTGGCACGGTTGGACGCCTCATTACATATTTCTTACTGGTGAAAAGTGTGAAAAATTGTTAATGTGATAAACGTTGGTAATTGCCAAGACTTTTTTGAGGACATTGAATAAATGTCTTATGATATTCAAATCATTATTTTGTCAGATAATCTGAACAATGAATAGTGAAATAATGATGAATTATAGCTGTATTCCACGGACTTATCCGCGCGTTGCTATTTACCTAAATCGTACACTTTTTTATTGTTCCTGAGAACACTGCATTTAAAGATTAAATTTCAAACAAAGCAAAAATTAATTGGCTTTAACTTCCTTTTATTCATAATCGCACAACCAAGATTAACCTTTGAATCAAAAGCAAATTACCAACGACATCCAACACCATAATTATTTGCACCTTTAAATCGCTATTCAATAAAAAATAATCACTTAAAGATTTAACCCACTAGCCGAGCACAATGAGACTGGGAGATAAAAAAAAAGAAAAAGAAAAAAAAACCGTTTCAGAAATAGACCCCGGTTGTAGCAGCTGCCCCGGTACCGCGGGCGTTTCAAGGCGAACCGCCCCGTCTGTAACGAGCCTTAAGTGAGATTTTTTTTAAACATGTATCTACACAATAGCTTATATTTATTTGTGTTTATTGTCCATAAACTAATGAGGCTTGTCTTTAGTGACCACCAACGTCAAAAATATATAAAAAAAAATGCGATAAAAGTTGTTGTATTTGAATGGGTAGTGCTCGCGTAATTCAAAGAAATCAATAACGAAATGCCACTTTACTTTTAGTGGCACTGAATTTTCATAAAATAATGTTAAACAAACCTGATGAATTATAGAGATGAAATAATTGTTTAATTGTGTAGTTAGATTAATTATAAACATCCGGCACTAGGTAAATGGTTTTCTCGTAGCGTTTGCTCTTTATTTTCTACTTTCTTGTAATATTTTTATCTACTTATTAAAATAAGTTGCTTCGTTAATTAATAAAAACATTCATTTTGGTTATAGTAATAACTAAAGTAAATTATATTATGACGTGTTCTCAATCAATATAAGTAAATAAATATCACCGTAATAATTATAGCATTCGAATGCACCTGCCTTTGCTTAAATACAACATGCGTCCATCTCATGTTCCCATCAAGGTTTTATTACCAACCCCAACAAAATAGCATGTGTTTCGTTTTTTTTTTAATTTATATAAAAATATGAAGATTATAATCTATGGAAACGGACATGATAAATTGATGTAAACTTGACAGTTCTTGAAATGTCACTGTAACAATATTCTGAAGTGGTTCTTTTTGGATAATTAGGTGCGTTGGTAGAGCCATACAATTGCCTCCAGCTATCTGATTGTTTGGTCATTACAATAACTACTTGTAAACTTATTTCAGACCTTAAATTACTAAAGTACTTTAATATTTAATGTTTAAAATCTACTAGTTATCTAACTCTCTTGAAATATTCAACCAAATTGGTATTTTATTTCTAAAAACAGACAACGGTAAAAAATACATGAATATGACTTTGAAGATTGTTTTGTTTAAATTTAAATTCCGAATCAATAAATAAATGTCTTACATATTTTTATAAATGCTAGACTGCCAGTATTAAATTTAAATTCATTATAGATAATAAAAACGAATACTTTTAGTTCTTCTCAAGAAATTTTATTAAAAATAACTTTTACTGTGATGCGAACAAAAATAGCGAATCTAGTACACGTTGTTTGTATTCTAGAATTGAGTTTATTGTGTACTAAACTAGTATAGTTTCAGTAGTACAGTTAAATAACAAAACAATGTAACAACTTGTAAAATAAAAGTTGGTTTGCGCAATAGGAAATGGTCGCGACCGCGAACTTTATCTACGAATGTGGTGTGAACTAGCATCGTGTACATGCCGTCATAAAACAATTATTATCATCTTTCATTTAAATTAAACCTTCTTACTTTTACATAAAGTCTATAACAAACTGTCTATAATGTTTTATAGAACTAGTCAAGTGTGGGTTAATTTGTCTGTTCTGGGTTCCGAATTTCACACAGAATATTTTAATATCGTCGACGCCCATCTTAAAATTCCACCAATAAAAATAAGTACCCGCTTTTATGCGTTAAAAAACTACTTTCGAAAGTTATTTTACTAATTAGTTATATTAATTTTATTATAAGTAGGTACTGTTGAGAGCAAGAGAAGGACATTAAATAAAACTTCATAAGTTTTTTTAGTATCAATTTACATTAATTGTATTACGGAGATCGTAGTCTTCGTCTTCGTATCAAAAGTTTACGATATTACGTTGGACGGTTTCTTTTTTAAACTATGAATATTCAGTGTTTGTATATAACCCTAAAACTGTTGAAACTATCGGTGACCACATCCGTCCGAACACGACAGTTGTTTGGTGGAAAGGACTCGAAGAAAATAACTTGCACGTGTTTTAGTTTCGATACTTTGTTTATTCAACTATTTGTATTCCGTATTTCAGTATACATTATACGTAACATGAAAGTTTCTTTTCGATTTTTTAATTCTTATCATGAACTCGTACGTAAGTAAATTAAAAAGTATATAGTACCTACATATCTAAGCATGTACTTATATGTACTTAGATAAAGAAAGGAAATTAGTTTTCGTATTAATATTCGATTTTCTCACGCGAACATTAAAATTAAATTAAGTCAAAAATAATTAAGTTCAATAATAATTAATATGTCCTTTTAGATTCCTAATCATAAGGATTAAGTCTCGTATCTTGACAATAGCTACTTACTAAAGTTATTACTGTAGACGTAGTTACCTAATTACAATTTTTATTAGAGTAAGAAACACCAATAAACTTAGTAGATCAGATTCTAACCTACGACGATCCTTGAAACTTTGGTAATAAGACAAGTTAGGTACTAAACTGGTGACTTCTCAACCTTTGTTATATGTTTAAACGTTATATAATCTATTTTATAACTTGTTTCATATGAAATCTTAAGCTACATATAGCTTATACCTAGTTAATCTATATAATATTAAACCTAAAAAAGAAATCGTATTCAAAAAGTCTTGCTAATACTAAAATTCAGAACTGAGCGCTTATTTCAATAAAGGTTGATCTAATCAGTGTGACTCTACTTTCGATTTGTTCTGTTCACACATCATAATGAAATTAATAAAGTACAGTCCTTCCTACCTTTAAATAAAGTCTTAGCATTCGCAATGCAACATTACCTACCTCAAAATAATATGAAGTACGTCAGGTACAATAAGTACTTACATTACCCAAAATTTACAAATGAAGTCCTACGTGGTATTTTGAAATGCAATGGCGTCAATATAATTATGAAATAAGTACATATTTACTTACGTCTAGTTAAAATTCATAGTTTAATGATTTAATGTAACATAACTGTATTGTTCCAGGATATTATCAGCCGGCGGGACCCCTGATCAAAGAGAGCAGCAACGATGACCGCGCGCTGGCCAGATACCACCCCGCACACTACCACGCACCGCATCCACCTGTAAGTATCTTATATTTCAAGTAGAAAGTAGTAAATGTAGCTGGAAAATATGTATAGTTCATCACCAACCTGGTCTGCCAAATAAAGGGCTACAGGTTGGATTCTTGTACATGGTAGGCAGGTGTATGTGATTTATAAATGACTGGCCAGAGAGTGTAACGACATTTTAAATTAAATCAATTGCTACTTGAGATGGGAGGATTGCTGTCGATGATGTTTGTACGACAATTATCTCTAAGTTTTCTTTATATAAATACTTATTCTACAACTACTTCATTGGCCATATAAATAGGCTTAGTAAATAGTTTTGCAAAGCGGCATTTAATAGCTTCTATTAATAAGAATGCACTTCTAATTTAATTCATTCGGTACCGCATAGTCATCTGTATGCGAACTCTATTAATTGGCCACCTCAAAACCAATTAACAGTCTATTACTGGGCTAATTATCTGAATGTTACTGAGCTCAGCTAAGCACCAGGTTAAAGAGGTTTCACACAGATTTCCATACGTGTTCCTACCTATTGCATTTGAAACTCAGATCAGATAATAAGTACGTACCGTACTTACAGGTTTTATTTATACATTTATAGTTCCAATTAGGAAATTTCAAAGAGATTTAGTAAGGATTAAACTAAACAAGTAAGCCATAAATTTTGGTATAATATATAGAGAAGCACATATTCATTTGATTTTACTTACGAACTACTTGCTCAATTTGACTAATGGCTCCGAAGGCTGCTGTAAAAGCCAAGTACGCAAGACTTCGCTAGCACAGTTGGTTAGAGCATCAACTAATGAGCTACCCAAGATCTTCTAAGTTCTAATTCTAGCTGGGGAGTAATTGGGAATGTGTAGATTCTAGGACACACTCTTGACAAACAAAGGTACTTACTTGTATCTATTAGGTATTAAAAAGTTTAAGAAAGATTTAATGATGAATACCTATTACCTATTTAATTTATGTTATCCAATGTGTTTATCTTGTGCATAGTTACTACACTAGATACACGTAATTAATCATGTAAGTTAAGGGTTAGTTGTTATGTGACGATAATAGAGGATTTTTATAGCTAGTTCTTAACCTAAATTAATCTAGTTAAGAGTCAGTGTGAAGTACAGTTTCATTTATCGATAATTACGTTTATTAAATGAGAGAATCTGATCGTAATTTCGTTTGTTCCAGGTGTTGCAACAGTACCCGCCGCCGCCGTACTATCAGGAACTCTGCTATGGACGCTACTACAGAACTCCTGGACCATACCACATCCCACCTCCACAGTCGGATGCGCCGGTAAGTTATATTAATCTATAGTAACTAATGTTTATAACTTACGTATTTCACGACATAAGGCAGTAGTGAATTCAAGTCACATCATTTTTTATGTCATTATGAGATTCTTCTACATACTTACATCATATTTTTAAGATTTTCTTAAAGAACACGATTTACAGAATTTAAATTATACGAGCTGAATCTTGTGCCAACTAAAAATATTGAAATACTTATGTACTTGTCGCTATTCCATCTAAACCCTGTTGAAATTAGACAAAGAAAAAGACTAGATAAGTACCTACTATACATAAGTCAGACTTCGACGTGATATGGGATATTATATTTATGTTGTATAATTGTTTTCAGATGGGTGGCCTTGGAAACGAGCCGTATCCGCCACCACAGTATTATGGCTCCCCGCCATGTTACCAACACTCACCTCAAAGGATACCGTATGTAGGTCAGTATGATTTCCAATTACCACTGACCTAATAACTATCTCTTGATAAATGAATAATAAACAAATGGAAACACGCAATTCTTTCCATAGTTCGTCCAGTAAAAGATCGCTAATTATTAACATTGTCGAGTAATGTGTAATTTTCGTAATCATTAGTTTACAATATGCCATAAAACTTGGCAGAATTATTTAATTACTAGCTAGTTAACGAAAGTTTGTGTTTTCATTACGTTTATTGCCGTTTTGTGACTATTAATTAAAATGTTATTTCATATAAATTGCTTGTTTCAGAATATCGCGGATGCCCGTGCCCATTAAATGCGTGTCCAAAAAACGTCCTTATTGGGCCCGCTACTGGTAAAGCCCCAGCTGGTGGCGGCCCGGATGTTTCATCTCCCTTAGTTCCGCCCGGGGGCGCCTTCCGAACGAAGGTGCGGGCGTGCGTGATCGACGCTGTCGCAGACACACATGGCAGCGGAAAGGTAAATCCTCCAACAATGCATACAACACACATGTAGTAACAATGACACAAGGAACTACAATGATCTTTATATGCACAGGATCCACCGTTGGAGTCAGAACCACCACCAGCTACTTCCGCTCCACACCCTTGCCCACTACCCGGTATTGGTAAAGCCTCGCCGAAACGTGAAGTTTTTGACACCCGTGATAATTTTCGGGTTGCGAGTGAAGTACTAGGTAAAAGCGAAACAGTTAGTCCTCTATCTCCAGCACGAGGAGCGGTCGGTGCTAGCGCGCCGCAACCTCCTATTTCGATACCTCGCCGTGCACGGCTAGGCAAAGCTATGGCAAGACGATCTCTAGCGGGTGATGATACAGGACTTCTCCTAACAGTTCCACAGCCCGCAGCTGCTCAGCACAGTGATGCTGACGACGATGTTTTGGCGATATCGCCACCAATATGTGCACCAATTGATCTCTCATCATCCGATGAAAGATCGACTCCACTAGTCGATATCAAAAAAGAAAATGAAGGACCTACTTTCGCAGCGGCTCGGAAACCTGAAGCGCAGGCGCTTAAGGAAAACAATTGTGCAACTGTGATTTCAGATACAGCTTTCGTATCTGACACAAATAAAGCTGTGAAACGGAGGTATTCAAGGCCAAATTTAGAAATTGCAATGAAGGACACTCAACTGGAGGAAGGGTGTAAAACTAATGGTATCGGTGAACACGTTAAGCTTGTCAAGAGAAGAAAAGTTTCAGGTGACCAACTTGAATCTGCTCGAGTAGAAACCATTTCCAAAGAGCCAAAGAAAAGATCAGCGCAGACTAAAAAGACGCCTAAATCACCAAAATCGTCTCCAATTGAAAAGAAAAGTGTGAAGCGAAAACTTGAAAATAGTGCAAACGGGCACCGACCTAAGAAAGTTCTCGTAGAAACAGCAGCTGAAGAAAATGTAAAAGTTTGTGAAGGCATTCCTGTTATCAACGGAGTACCAGCTATAAAAGATAAAGATGACCTCACTACGCAAAAGCCAAAAAACAAGAGCGCTCTACTACTTGATAACCTTATTAGAAAAAACAGTATTGACAGAGCGGATTCAAAAGGGTATGCATCGGATAAAGAACTTAATCCCGCTGAATTGTTCCTCTCTCCGATTGAAAACATTGCACAAAATTGCGCAAAGAAGATGTTAAATATAAACAACAACATCGTTGACAATACTACTACGAATGGTGTTCGACCCAAAACAATTGCTGCTGTTAGTCAATTAATAGGAAAAAACTTAGCATATAAAAATGCATGTAAACTTGAAAAGGTAGATTCTAAGATTACACACACTCAGAAATCAGTATTGAAACCACCTACCGGTAAAACCGCATTCAAGGAGGACCAAAAAACGCTTATCAATTCTGAATCAACAGAAAAAAATAAAAAAGTATCAACCAGTATCGAGGAGAAAGACGTGCATGTCGCTAAAATAACTGAGATTAAAGAGAATTTAGAAAATAAAAAAGACAGTATAAATGAAGAGAGTATTAATAACAAAATTTCACAAGATGCCCCTAAGTTAACACCGAGTGCCGCTAATATCGGTATTATACCAAAACCAGCAGCAGACGTTCCTGCTAAACCTGAAACAAATGTAGAATCTCAAAAGACTGTAGAATCGGAACTGACGGACCGCGATCAAGAGAGAAAGAACAGAGAGGAGATAGAAAAACGTTTCATTGAAGTAGCGAAAGCGAAGCGATGTAAGCTCGCTAACGGGGAAATGAAAGCTAAGAATGTTGAAAAAGTAGTAAAATTACTTGTGTCCAAAAGGCCTGCTATAAAGACAGATGAAGCTACTTTGGTGATCGAGGAAGCTTGTGCGTCACCAATACCTTCAAATGGGGCGAGACGAACAAAACGCCGAGGTGTACGTAGAGGCAGGAGATTGTTGGCACCGGCTGAGCTGCCTGCCTTCGAACCACGCGCGCCGCCACGATGGAGCAATGGATGGAACTGGGACGGAGAACACCACCTTGCTAAAGTCTACCTCAATGTAAGTGGTAAAACAAAATATTATTTATGGGAGAATTCTGTTCTTCTCCATTGTTTTTTTTTCTTCACAAGAAGGTTACTTTATGCGTCGTATTTCCTCCAGAATGATTCCCGCCTAGACCGCATGGCGCGCTGCTGGTCGCGTATGACGCACGTCAGCGGAGACCGCGTGTCACGCGGCGACTGCGTGCTGCTGCGGGCGTCAGTCGCACGCGCACAACCTTTTGTCGCACGAGTCGCAAGTCTCTGGGAAAATCCCGAAGATGGTAAGATATTTCCCAGTAGTAATTTAATTTTTATTGCTATTATTTAGTAGGAGGTGTCGTCGTTATCGCCTCACACTGTTTGAATAATCTGATATAGACGGAAAGGCCAATGATGAAGATGATTACAATAAGTATATTATGTGTATTGACGACTCAATTGGTAGAGTGGTGACTACGCCGACCTGTAACAAAGAGTGAGGGTTCGATTCCCGTGCAAGAATATATGTATTTATTGTAATCCTAACTATTTTGATTATTTCCAGGTGAAATGATGGTATCCCTGGTGTGGTACTACCGGCCGGAGCACACGGAGCTCGGCCGCCAGCCCACGGACGCGCCAGACGAGGTGTTCGCGTCGAGACACCGCGACGCTAACTCCGTCGCGTGCATAGAGGACAAGTGCTACGTCCTCACTTTCAATGAATATTGTCGGTAAGGAACTTTTTTTTATATTTTTTTTTTACTTTTTTTCTAATAGAACATTTCTAAACGAAATTGTTACGAGTACGTTACCTTGGGAATTATTGTCAATAGACATTTTATCACTCTCCAGAAACACGTACAAGTTTGATAAGAAAAAAATCCTATTGGAGTACATGCAATTTTTACAAGTTGTGGAACGAATCATTGAAGAATCTATTGTGTCGATTGACAAAAATAATCTCGATCACTCGAACATAATGTTTAAAAAATGTTTTACGCAAACATGATATCTTATACCTCAACTTTTACGTTACAGATACAGGAAACGGCTAAAAGCGGCTGAAGAAGGAGTTATAATAAAACCGACGATCGTCCCCCCTCTGCCGGCGAGCGAAGTGAACCCGCTATTCACGCCCAATGACACCAAGTTACCACCCTCTGTCTCACCGGAACTTGTGCTGTTCTGCCGGAAAATATACGACTTCAGGTCCAAGAAGATACACGTACCCAACAAGTGAATAACACTACACGTGTCGCTGGAATACTCTAACTTAAGATCTGTATCGATCATGAAGACCATTTTTAAATTATTACTGGACACCGAGTTACATTGTATTGGTACTTCATGGTAAACGACTACTCCAACAGTACGCGCCATCGGGCGGAGTATCGTATTTTAATTAAACGTAGTGTCACCCCTGATCCCAAATTAGTACAAATATTCCTTGGTGCAAGTAGAATGTGTGAAAGCCATTTTATGTGGAATATAAACATAATCGTCGTGTTTAGTATTCGCCGATAAAGTTTTGTTGCTCGTTTCGTGATTTGTAGTAGAGTTTTATTTGTATTAAGATTTTACAGTGATTTGCTATATTCGTTTAGTTTAAAACGAATATTTATGAAAGGATGCCTTTTATCGTGTAAGTAGTTAAGGGAATTTATGTGTGATGACGGATGCATAATTATTCTAGTATAATAGATACTATTGTTTCCCTTGTTTGCTGCGAAATAGGAAAAGCCAGTGTCCTATTTACTATTTATTATCTTCAGTAGATGCTATGAGAAGTTTAATAAGATAATTTTCTCAAAAAATTGTGCGGCGTATTTTAACGATAAGTTCTGATTTGGCTACGCCAATATGAGATAGCATTTATAATATTATTTTTAACTGTTACATTGTTGTCAAGTAGAGTCTATAATAAATTATTCTTTTACGTTGTTTATATACTGTCAGCGATGCGTTAACAACAAAATGGATCTCTGTATCGTAAATCGCACATCTTCATCACAAAGCATTTTGGATAAAATGTTTAGAATATATATATATTGTAACGTATCCAATGAACCATTATAATTTAAGTTTTACAGTGATTCTTAGAATCTAGACATTTAGTTAAGTACATCATCACAATTTTATATTGTACCTGTCGGGTACTGTTTTTGAGGAAAGGTAGCCTTCCTTTTGTTTTAAGTTGTTTTATATTTCCAGTTTTAATATATGTTATACCTAATAATTATTCCATGCACTAAAAATGCAATCTAAAACTAATCTGGAACAAAATAAAATAATATTTGACTGAAATCATCCCATTTGAAAGGATTTGAACATTCTGGCATTTTTATTTTATAAACAATATTTTTTCTGGAAGACTGAAAGTTTACGGAAAGTAAAAAAACGGTTTCGCTAAAGGAACAGTAAAACATCAATAATTTTACAATAATTTCAAATTGTCAAAATTGAAAATTTAACATGTGGGAACACTGTAACATATTTTTAATATAACACTAGTGCATAGAGGTAACAAAAAATAAATGTTATTGAAACAAAAATAGATATATTGTAGGTAATACCCACGTCTCTTTATCATTAGATACCTACTTATATAGTGCAAACGTAATGTTAATCATAAAAGGGCATTTATACATTTGCAAGTTGTGTACTACTAAGTACTTTCTACTATTTCCTACAATATCTCTATTCAGTTCGACTATCTTTCTTCTTGGTGTTAAATTATGTTGTAAATATCCTTATTTTTTAATTTTATTTGTACCTTTATTACTATTGTATTTATTTTTTCCGGTGATATTCAAATGAAGGTAGTCAGCTAAATCAAGTACTTACAATTATAAAATTATACCTTAAGAAAGGTATTAGACCTCTTATATTAATTGATGTTGTAATATAGCGTAAGTACTTATATATATCGTACTTTTATCTATATTAAGAAGATTTTAAAACATGACTTTTCTTAAATATAAATCATGTTCCAACTCTACCTTCAAGTATCACTGATGTCTATTCCAAAGCTTAGATTCCTTTCTATCATTTCATTGCTTAATGCCAAAAAATCTGCAACTTCTATTACTTATTTATTATGGTAATAGATACCATGTTTCCTTTCTTTAGGTTACTATTTAGTGTTGATAATGGATTCAGAGATTGTTTTACAAGGAGTAAGAAATATAAGTAACCAAAAGAAATATATAAAATAAGGCAGAGAAATGTTTTAGATAATTATTATACTTTTATAGTCAAGTGATTAAATATACACCATCAGAACCGCTCTGTCAAAACATTTTAATAACACAGTTCAGAACCTTGATATTAACAATTTCTGGTTCCATTATCAAAACTTACTAATTATTATTGTAATATTAGTAGATTAAATGAATAAATTCCATAATAATTACTATTTACAGTAAGAGATTTCTCCCTTGCTTGTAGATGGATTATTTTAATGTTACCTGGTACTCCGCGATTGCAAACCTTATCATAGTCAATGGTTTATAGAAATTAGTTTTTACTTCTAAGGAAAAATACCTTGTTTTTATTATTTATTTTGTTTCAATGGAAATTATATAGGTATATTTTTTATTATTGTAACCTAAGTAGTTATGTTGGCTGTAATTTAATATTGATGTAATTAATATATGTATTTTTATTTCAGTTTTTCGTTTTATTTCTACATTTCCTTAAATAAAAAGTCCTAATAAATATCCTACCTAGATTTAAGTACTTAACTAAAAATGAAAAAAATACACTGTCTACCTAATTATCCAAATATACTTACATCAGTAACTAAGTACAATATGTATCAAAATAAGTACATAAATATCAAAAGACGATAGTTACAACTATTAAACAACAATGGCGCTAGCGTCAACGTGGCAATATCGTAGACAGGCCATTGTTCTTCCAGTCTTCAGGCGATCAAAGCAAATGTGGCCATTATTCCAGCGTTATAAGAGGTTAGTGCCCTTCTTTTTACATCCCGTAAATGGCCCTGAAAATTAAATTAGAGCGCATTAAGGTTACAGAGTAATTCAAGAAAATCAAAGGCCTAAAGTATTACTAAAGTAAACTACTAAGCTTACTAATCTGTATTCTCTAGTAACATTGTGTATGATAAGTTGATGACTGCAACTCACCTAGATTGATGCTACGACCTCCGTAATTGATGCTAGGTCTTCAAAGTAATGCTACGATTTCAGTAACTGAAGCTACGACGTAAGTTGGCTTCGCTATCTAATGCTACGCGTAGTATCTGATGCTACGGCTTGTCGTGACTGAACCTACGACATCCGTGACTGACGCTAGGCCCTGTATACATAGTATCTGTATTGGAGTTAACCAGAACGCACACTGAATCACAAAAATGTTTCGAACAACAATCATTTCCTCAATACAGTTGTTGTCATGGTACTAATTACGCACAAACAAGACACATTTGCTTTTCGGTATATGTAGAGCGCAAATTGTTGCTTGAAACATTTTGCCGCCTGGAACATTTTGTTGCTTCGGTGTACGAATTCGTTTAAAAGACAATTTAATTAGAAAAATCCACCGCACATAATGATTTGTTGGGACGGAAGTCCTAAGGTGACTCCCTGATCTGTGGTGATTTCTGTGCTATGTGGATAAGTCTTAAAATACTCAAGATATAATGAGGATAGATAAAGAAAAAAATACCATATACATAACATCAATATTGATTATATATTTATTGACCAAAATGTCCAAAAGCAAGTACCTAGTTAACATTCATTAATACAATACAATAAAAATCCAAATATCTTTACAAACACTTTACATTCCATTGTTTTCTTCATACAATATTGTGTTACAAGAAAGAAATCAGAGCTCTGTCACATAACAGATTATAAAACATAAGTATTAATACTTATTTCTAAACAATTTTCGCCGAGTATATTCAATTTTGGCATAAGGCGTCCAATAATTACAGTAAGTCACAATATTTAGTCACATTTTTAATAAATTCTTAATGAATTATTTAAACAGGTAACACCAAACACAATACAGCTATGCAACTAATTAAAATATTGCTCATACTTTATTACTTAGTTTTTCTAGTAGCCAATTGAAAATGTTAAAACAACGGAGCAACCACAACATTGAATATAGTTAATTATCCTATAATTTCATTTCAATCATACCTGGGAATGATTTAGAGAGGGTCTATATTAGAGCCGTGGACCCGCTGTAAGGGTAGCCTTACACAATATTATGTAAACCTTGTGAAAACTATCTCTACACATTCACGCCAGAGGGTTATTATCCCTAAGGCAAGAAAGGCCTAGGGGCGCGAGGAGTCATAAGGACGCACGTAGACTGAAAAGGGCAGCAGACATATGTAAATCTCATAAATTTCGTTTACTATCTGGCGCCCCCCGACGTTACTAACTAGCTGACGAACGGGAGCCAAATTTGATAATCCGCCCGTGTTCACGGCACTAACGCAGAGCCGCCGTTATTAACTTTAAATTTAAAACAAAAATTGGTCTTTATGCAGTAACTTAAATTATAAAGTAAATAAAATATAAAATATGATAAGGTTGAGAACAACCCCATTTAAATATTTACAAAAAACAAACTAACTAGAACACAAGTACAATAAGTATAAGACACAAAATTTATATTTTTCATCCAGATTTTGCTAGATATTTTACATTTTCTCTAATGTCATGAACAATGTTTTATGTAAGTATATTTCGCTAGCTTCAACCATTTCATATACATGAAAAAACATTAGTTGACATGCAGTACACAGTCAAGTTTACAGCTTTGTCAGGATATATTTATTGATTAAATATGCTATAAACTGTAATTAACAATACCAATATACTGTAAGAACCAAATACAGTCCTTTAAAAAGTTACATGATCACAGTTTTTTATACATACTCGTATATCAAGCAACTTTTAATGGATGTATGAACATGCATTATATATCATACAACTTAACTATTAGACCATATAGTACATAAATATATTAATAAATTAGGATAAGTGAAATTTGTGATGTTTTTCACAGAATACTCATATTAAATATTATGTTTTTTAATTACAATCAGGCAAACATATATTAAATAGGCCATTCAACATCAGATCAGACCATTAACTTTATCAACGGGAGTGTAACAGTAATTTTGTTCAATAAATAAATGTCTACTTGAAACAGGTTAATTAGAAAGATAAACAAGATTCATTTCATATAGATAATTTGTTAATGTCTTGGTGGAGAGATTATTTATGTAGTTTATCACGGATAAAAATGATCTCTTGTTAATCTTTGTCAAACTGATCTACATAATGTTATCTCTAAACTATTCTGAACATTAATTGGTATATAGATTTGTGTGACAACCATCACCTAGAAACAATTATGGCCAGTATAACAAAAATAAATGACTCAGAAATTACAGCAGCTGTTTGTCTTACGAGCCGTTTTGTAGAATGCTTTACTGTGCATAGATAAACTGTCAGATTTTGCCACCAAATCATCTAGTTTCTCTCCCCTTTCTAAAACAGCTTTTATTGTGTCATGGAGAATAATCTTAGTCTCGTCCAAATCATTTTGTATCTTTGTTAAAGTGTCTGCCTCTTTTGGATTCTGGTACTTGGCCAGATGTTGTGGTAATGCATGGTAATCTATAATGTTTTCATTGCCGGTAGCCCAAGAGCTGGCTGGTACAGCAACAGTGAACTCGTCTAAAGTCTTTGTGATAAGTGTATGAGCCACTCTGTTAGGGTATTCATGATCTGTTATGATGACCCCGGCTAAGTTGTCAGATCTAACATAAACTTGTAACATGTACTCTCCTTCCTTGACAGATTGTCTTGATGCAGGCTGCGTTCTCTCAACCATTGTTTTACTCACAAATGTCATGAACTCTTGAACAGAAGACCGTTGAAAGAAACTAAAGCTTTGTAAATCATATGCAGCTTTTAGTATCGTGGCGCTATTTATCCCTTTGTAGAGAACAACAACAGCATATACTTTCACCATTTTTATGAGGTCTTATTTAAGCTGAAAATATTAATTATTTGGTTAATACAACAACCGTACATGTTACTATACGAAAAGTTACGAAAGTGGAACAATTTATAGATATTTAACTGAAACAATATGCTAGTAAAACACCTTCTAAATCGAAAGTTTTTAGAACTGAGGTTTAATACCTTTTTACATCTTTTAAAACGTTCCCTAGTTTATTCTATTCATTAACTACAATACATTAATAAGAGGTATTACGTTGATTTATGTACAATATGTATTATAGTATTATTAATACTTACTAATTTCGGGAATCAAGACCTGGAAATTGTACCACATAGAATTGTTTAAAATTCTTGGATTAACTTGACACGAACTCGCACCCGCATTCAATAATAATTGATTAAAGTTAATTAAGCCATTAAATGTAGATGACTAAGGAGCACACAATAAATGATGGTAAAAATAATTATATACGAATTAAGAATTTGTGACAAACTGACAAATAAAGCTAAACGAAATTGAGAATTTCGTTCACCACTCGACTTCCTTGTTCAATTGTACTTGACATTGACAGTGACAGTTGGTTGACATACATCACATTTTTATTTATTCAATTCTTGATTTTTGGCTTCTGGAGGGTGTCAAGATTTATAAAATGTCAGGTCATTCAGACAGACGTTCCCTTCCAAGACAGTGACAGTTTGATAAACGTCAAGTCAACAACGAGAAGAATCTCGTTTCGTCAGGAAGTCAGCAAAGAAAATAATATTTTGTTTCATGATACGATTTACTTAAAATAATAATGTCGGATATTGTGGAAAAAGTTGAAAGTGGTTCTGATGCTAGGCGCAGAGTTCTCAACATTGCCGTATCCACCGTCCTAATAGAAACAGGTTTCGATGCTGCTGATAAAATATCTTTGGAAACTCTCACAGAAATGTTACAATCCTGTAAGTAAATAAACAACAATTTATTTATATAATAGCAATTCCACTTCATTTCCTCACAGAACTCCTCTAACTCTCTTCTCATCCAATGTAAAAATGTTGATCGAGTCGAATTTCTCTTGGTCCAAGTAATCTACCTTAACTAAGTATCTTTTAAAGCATTGCTTGATTTGGTGCTATATGTAGTAAGAATGATGTTGTATTGAAATGAGAAGTCTGGCCGCCTGGCAGATGAATACTATTTTTACACACTTTTATTCCTACTTACACCAGTGAAACCTCATCCATTGTTGTTGTATATATATTAAATATATAAATGTTTTGTGAAATCAATGCTGAACTAACCTTTGGTTATAACCCTACAAGTGTAAGTTATTTATAAGTTACCCCTAATTGAGTATTTTATTTCCAGTTTTAACTGAAGTGGGTAATTCCGCGAAGGGTTTTTGTGAGTTATCTGGAAGGGTTGAACCAGTTTTAGGAGATGTTGTTATGGCTATCATTAATATGGGTATGTTACTTAATTATTTATTTACCTTATAAATTATTTCACATTGGTAGTTTGGATTAGATTATAGTAAGTGTTTTGCATGTGATAAGTGTATATTTGCAAACTCAAGACTGATCTTCTCCCTGGAGTAACTAAATTGATTCTAGAAGCTTACCTCAAACAAAATTACAAACTATGCCTTCTAGTTTAAGGTAATTACCAATCTACAAGTAAACAAGTGCAGTATATTAAATTACTAAAACATATTTTCAGGAATAAGTCTCCAAGGTCTAGAGCAGTATGCAGTTCGTCCAAATAGGCATGTGATTCAGCCCCCACAGCAGGCTCCAGCTCCTAGAACACCGGCCATGTTGTCAGCAGGATCCAAAGCTAAGCCAGCTCCTCATATACCATGTCACTTGCCTCCTCTGCCAGACCCTCATGCTTATATTAGGACTCCAGTAAGTACTTCGTTTACCTTGAAGGTTTTAATATAACTTCTTATTAGTGAGTTGTAAATTAAGATCTTAAAAATGTTTATTTAATCTCAAACTAAGCAAATCTAGTTCTATTACATACTGGATTATTATACAATCATATAAAATTTTAACTTTATGTAATTCACATTGTAACTATTCAAATGATCATTATGGAAGTTTGAGCTCTTTATTGAAAACTGAAGACTTTTTATCTAGAAATATTTGTAGCATCAAAAGCACCAAAAATTACAGTGTATTATGTGACATTTCTGTATAAGTAACATTAAATTTCACTTTCAGACACACAAACAACCAGTCACAGAATATGAGGCTATCAGGGAGAAAGCAGCGTGTCAGAAAAGGGATATAGAAAGAGCCCTCACTAAATTCCTAGCAAAAACAAGTGAAACTCATAATTTATTCAACACTGAGGACAATCAAGTGTTTCCATGTAAGTATAACACAAAAGTATGGTATTTTTGTAATTTATTTAATACTAGCTGTGCCCCGCGGTTTCACCCGCGTAGTTCCCGATCCCGTGGGAATTTCGGCCTATGTTCTTTCCCGGACCATAAGCTAACCCTGTACCAAATTTTAATTCAATCGGTTCAGTAGTTTAGCTGTGAAAATGTAACAGACAGACAGAGTTACTTTCGCATTTATAATATTAGTTAGGATTGAATTAGGACCTAGCTGAGCTTTGGAGTTGTTAGACCAACTATAATATTGATGTCATAACTCAGCTCACAAATTCTTGAGTTTTCAAAATAGGTACAATACAACAGCAATTACTTATAATAACTGATAAAATTTTGTTTTTGCAGTGATAGCATGTAAGCCTACATTCCCATCATATTTACCATGCCTGTTACCGACAGACCAAGTGTTTGATTTTGATGAGCTGGAGTATCATTTCCAAGTTGCTAACAGGACTGAAGATATGCCAGCAGAAAAGAAAGGTATTTGTGAAACATATTCATTTATTTAACTCTCTATAATGATTATAATGTTACTTATTTAAATGATAGCTTTTAGACATTAATTTACTGTTTTTCCTTCTCCATTTATTTTATGGATGGTTTGAAACCTAAAGAAAACCGCGCATAAAGCTGTGTGGTGCAGTTAGTTATTCAAATAAGAATTTTGTATTTAAATCCTGGAACTATTTTGATGTAAATTTGAATGGATATAGTAATTAAATTTTAAATTTCCTATATTGTTATTTATCCTTGCACCAACTAAGCTGTCTTATTGTTTCAGAACAATCTGATAATGAAGATAATGGTGACAATGACCCAAATAATTCTCAAAATGACAGTCAAGGACCCGACGCTGCATCCAGCCCAGACAGAAATAAAGGAGGTGGTTAGAATACATGATCTTATTATGTAATGTTACATCATATTTTACCAGATACTTGAATAAACCTATATTTTATATAATTTTGATTATATAATTTTGAAAACTTTAATTTTCATTCCAAAACGAGTTCCAAGTAGCCCTTATACCTATACTTAATTTTAGTAACAATCACCATATAAAATTTTAAATTACCTTCAAAATATGTAAACTCAACTGAAATAAGTACAGTAACATAGTTTATGAAACAACTTTTCCTTGTCTATGGTTAGATCCAGACATTTTCCACATCAATCTATTGTATGATAGGGATAGATACAGCAAATTCTCAAGTTGCCAAGGAATGAAATAAAAATAATATATTTATATTAAAAGAACTTTATTATGTAATACAAACAAATCACTTAAGAGCAGCAGAGTTGATTACAGGCAATGCCTTGATACCGTCCCGGTTGACTACAGTCACTTGGAAGTTGGGAAGGCTGACAAATAACCTTTTGTGTACCTCCGCTACACACAGTTTCAATATCTCGTATGCTTCTTTTTCTGTAGCATCTGAAAGTTAATGTTTTACAAAATGTTAATAAACCAATCAAATTAATTTAAGACTAACAGAAAACTCAAGAAATGTGTTCACAAATTATGAATATTGTGATGTTATCTATTTATTTCATAAAAATAAACTATTATTACCAAATAAAAGAGAATCACTGTCAATATCTTATGTATGCGATAGAAGCTGCTTTGAACAGAAGCAAGTGGATGGTTGCACTAACAACAGCACTGCTCTGAAATTGGATAGAAAACCAAACTTTAACTAACCTTTCTTATAATAACGGTCCATGATACTCAAGCTGAGGTATCCACCAAACCCATGAGCAGCAAAAGGTACTTTCACACTGGATGCCAAGTAATCCATGAAGTACAGTTCTGGGCCATTCTCTTTGTCATGACCACCCATCAACAAGTTCACGAAATAGGGGGTCTGTAAGGAAACACAAATAAATAGTATGAGAAGCGTATTATATTTATAAGGTACTAGCAGCGCCCCGCGGCTTCACCCGCGGAGTTCCCGTTCCCGTGGGAATTTTGGGATAAAAAGTATCCTATGTGTTATTCTGATGTATAAGCAAGATTATTGTAAAGTTTCATTAAAATCCATTCAGTAGTTTTTGCGTGAAAGAGTAACAAACATCCATACATACAAACTTTCGCCTTTATAATATTAGTAGGATTGAGTTTGTATGCATCATGAGCTAAGCATACAGTTTTACCTACATTTTTAAATAACTTTCGTAAATATACAGGCAATAAAATGTAAAATTAATTGTTCAAAGTATAAAGAGTTCCTGAGATATGAATCTCAGGAACTCTTTATTCTTTGAATTGTTTGCATGAGCAAACAAACAAAACTGCTGCCTCTATATGACTATGTACGTGACTTACACTGCTTCTCAGGTACTCAGCAAGATTCCGACGAGTGAAATTGGCAGCCGCAGTGGGTCCAAGTTCATAGCCGTTTCGCATTTTGTAAAGCTGAATATTTTTAGCAATGTATTCAGCAAACTGATTGGTGTCCCCTGAATCTCCTATGACACCCATCACTAAACGGTCTGAGATCTTATATATTTTATTTTCATCTGTAAATAAAAAAATGATTAGTATGAAACGAATACGAATAAGAGGAAGATTTTCTGGTAAAGTTAATTCATCAAAACCGCTAACTCACCATCTTTCATGAGCATAATACTGTGGCTGTTGCTTTGATCGGCAGCTATCATAACAAAATCATCGCACTGTATGCCTAGGAGACATTGTAAGTTTATATTCGACATTTTGTAGGAAAAGCTAAGGTTTTCGCAAAATAATTCGTCCAAATAAATAACCTCGCAGAGCCAAGTACCGAGTACCGACCGGAATCAAAAGTTTGCAAGTCACAAACTTGCTGATACATACAAACAAACTGACAGACAGAATGAATCTACAACTTTTCACAGTATAGTCGGATTGCAGTCAATTATATAGAGTTGTCATTGTCACTGTTAACCTACAGCCCTACCTCCGTCACCGTCACTTGTCAACTTCTAAGAACAGCTGCTACTTATGTCTTCCTTCCTTCAATCAAAAATTTCGAAATAGAATAGTTCGAGATTTGATGTTGGTTTATCTATTTTAGATAGAAATGCAATGTTAATAATGTATTAATAATTCTAAGAAATGATTTTCAAAAAAGTAGCTCTCGGAATTTCTGGTGGAGTAGATAGTGCAGTAGCAGCTTTACTTTTGAAACGTGCCGGTAATGTATTTTTCTATCCTCTTGTAGTTCCTACTAGGTCCTACGCTCTGAAGATAAAATAAAATTGACCTGTTTATTTGGATTTTAGGTTATCAAGTCGAGGGTATATTTATGAGAAATTGGGATAGCAACTATGAATCTGGTTTTTGCTCTGACGAAAAAGATTTTGAGGATGCCACTTTCGTTTGCCGTAAGCTGAACATACCTCTGCGTAGAGTATACTTCATAAAAGAATATTGGAATGAAGTGTTTACTGTGTTTCTAAAGGAATATGAAATGGGATTAACACCAAATGCTGACATATTATGCAACAGATTTATAAAATTTGATAGCTTTTTCGAATATTGCAGGAACAACCTAGGGGCAGATGCTATTGCCACTGGTCATTATGCTAATACCTCGTTTGGAAGTTTATTAGAAAATTACAATGAGACTGAAGGTAAATCCATTATAAAAAAACATCAATTTGTGTATAACTTACCAATTGTACCTACTTCTTTAATTAGTTTTTCCTAGTTAGATAGCTATAAGGACTTAATACACATTTATTTATTTTAGGAGTCAGATTATTACAACCTAGAGATAAGCATAAAGATCAAACTCTTTTCTTGTCTCAAGTGAAACAGTTTTCACTCAGAAAATGTATGTTCCCAATAGCAAACCTTCTAAAAAGTGAAGTTAGACAATTAGCTAAAAAAGAAGGTCTTATAAATGTAGCAAAGAAAAAAGACAGTACTGGAATATGCTTTATTGGAAAGAAGAAATTCCAAGATTTTATCGAAGATGTAAGTTAGTTGTAAGAATATGTCATATTACAATCATTTATTGCCTTCACATATAAGATATTGGGCTCTACAACATTATTTGAAAGAAAATTATCTATAACACTGTATCTTTTAGGTTTTATATATAAATTATGGTTTCAAAGTTAAATTTATTATTTTTCAGTATATACAAACTAAAAAAGGATTATTTATTGATGTTGAATCTGGCAAAGTAGTTGGTGAACACAGTGGGTTTCACAAATGGACAGTCGGACAAAGATGCTGTCTAGCTAATTGGAAAGATGCATATTTTATTTTTAAGAAAGATTTAGAAACTAATAATATTTATGTGGTAAGTGTTAATTTAAATGTGATTATTATTCTTTAAACTATTTATACTGATTAAGTATTTTCTTTTTTTTTCAGGTTCCTGGCACAAAACACCCTGCTCTATGGAATAATATTTGTTTCACACATGCACCACATTGGATTAATATAGAACCTCCAGAATTAGCTGAAAATAATGTTCTAGATTGTTTCTTTAGGTTTCAACATACAAAGCCTCTTACAGCCTGTAAAGTAGTATATAATTCTGAAGGACTCACAATAATTTTAGATCATCCTCTTAGAGCTATTACTGAAGGGCAATTTGGTGTACTTTACAGAAATGATGAGTGTCTTGGCAGTGCAAAAATTAAAAGTATATGTCATAATTTTAAGAAATGGTCAAATGATCTAGAATTGTAGAGTTTAGCTAAGCTAAATTGTTACTATTTATATAAAATATTGCAATTGTTTAAAGATGTGTTTTTATTATACTATGTCCCTATTAATGTATTATAGTTTAAGAGGTCTATTATTATTTATTTTCCATTCACGGGACTATTAAGGAGTCCCGGTCTTTTGGAAGGCTAGTATGGGGCCAAAGCCAACACACGGAAGCCCTTTGACATATTTAATCTTGTGTAAAGGATGCACAATCCGGGGACTATCCCTGTAACACTATAAAATGTATCCAAGGACAGTCCCCGGTTCTGCTGGGACTATTGAAAATATATGGAAAACTACGACTGGGAGTACTTTGAGAGTGGAGCAGACGACCTGGGTTTTAAACCCGCGATCCACTAACCCCGAGAGTCCAGCTTCATGCTAAGTCAACTCACCACTTACGGAACGCCTCTCACTCTCCGACCACCAAAGTGCTCTCGCGTCGCGGGCTCTGGAAGGTCTCTCTATTACAATTATAAATAACTAGCTGTGCCCCGTGGTTTTACCCGCGCAAATCACAATCCCGTTTGTATTTCGGGATAAAAAGTATCCTATGTGTTATTCCTATAAGGAACATCTGTACCAAATTTAATCTAAATCGATACAGTTGTTTTTGCGTGAAAGAGGAACAAATATCCATACTCACAAACATTCGGCTTTTTAATATTAGTATTCCTTGTTCACTAATCTGTCAGTTGACGTTTTTTATTTAGTTACATTAACTGTCAGTGTCATGTACGTACGATTAAATCAATGAGAGTTTCATCTCCGAATTTAGTGTTTATTTAAATAAATTATTTTTTTTCTGAATAAAATTTATTCAATAGCACGCATACTTGGCTTGCTTTGATGAGTTAATTCCCGCTCAACCTTAAGTTTTTTATGTTACGAAGTTTAATTAAATCTGAAATCTAACTCGTTACTTCTACTGTATCATGATCGACAAAACCTATAAACATAACAACGTTCAAATTGTTAATAAACTTGAGTAAAATTGAAAAATTGCATGGAAAGTGTAATTTGGTAGTGACGATTGTTTAATCCATAATGTCGATACCGCCTGGAAACTTCCAGATGCCCCCACCGTCTGTTCCTGCTCCTAATATGCCGCCGCCACCTTACCATCAATCACAGGTCCCGTATCCTCCACATGTGATGTACCCCCAAGGTTCGTATAGCGCCGGACCGAGTGCCGCCCACTCGCACACGCATTACTCATCAATGTCGCCGTATACGCATCAACCGTCGATGACTGCGTATTCTGCACCACCCGCGTACTACGCGCCCGGTCCGTCAGGCGCACCTCCTGCCTACCCGTACGAAGACCCAAACTACAGAACAACATACCCAGAAAACCCAATGAAGTATCAACCAAATTGGGATATAGACAAAATAAAAAACGAGAAATCACCAACACCTGTAATAGATTGTAAACCAAACATCAAACAAGAAAAGAAATTTAGCGTTTCTAAAGAACGTAGTCCGACCGGTTCGAAGTACTCTAGACATTCAATTTCACCTAAGAGAGATTATGATAGAGAAAGGAGTTACAGAGAGAGGAGTTATAGAGAGAGTAAAGAGAGATATAGGTACAGGAGTCGTAGTCCGGTTCATAGTAGTAGGGAAAGTCCACCAAGATATCTAGAGAGATCTCGTAGTGAAAAAGAGAGGTGTTCTAGAGACAGACATGACAGGAGGGAAAGTGAAAGAAGGAGATATGAGCATGAAAGAATGCGTAGTCCTTCTAGACACAGTGAGAGGCGCTCTCCCAGTAGGAGTTCTGACAGATATGATAAGAGGTACAGATCTCCAAGCAGAAGAAGCCATCACTCCCCTCCAAGACAGCCGCGGCTTCAAAGCAGAAGTCACACAAGGGAGTCATCGAGACATCCAAAATGTGATGTCAAATCAAGGAAACCAATGACTGATAGAGAAAGGATTTTGGAAGAATACAGGTATGAGAGTTATTCTGATTTATACAATAAATACAAATATTTACTCCTTAACTAAAATGTAATTTTTTTTATCTAGGAAACTACTGGAGTGCTATTTTTGGTAGGAATTCTTTATTGACTCTCTGTTAAGACAAATCAGAATAGAACATGTTCTACCTTAACTGATCTATGGGAGAGAATACAGTAGATAAATTATGAAAATTTATTCAGGCTATAGATAATACTAATTTGTGTCTATTTCCAGGAAGAATTATTGTAGAACTTCTGAAGATTTAATTGAAAAAATGGAACAATGGTCCAGGGAACATAATTCTGATGATGAGGAGGTAAACATATTTTTAAATTTTGCAACATTTTTTGCCATTTTACTTATCTACTGTCAAATCTAATACTAATTTTTCTTATAACAAAGAATATAAAAACATTTTATTCCAAAACAGTATCAGAAAAATCTGGGAAAATAGAAGTGTTTTAGTTCCAACATAGTTTTTTTTAAATTTACAATAAATAATATAGATAGATACAATAATAAATAAGATACAATAAATAATTGTCATCTTCTTAGCTTGTCGACTCAACAGATAAAAATAAAGGAAATAATGATTAATAGGTTCAAACTATATTGAGGACCAGAACTCGGCCACCAATATGTCACTTTCAGTGGCGTTGTTAAAATCCTCGCGTGTGCAGGTGTAGGGACACAAAGCAGGGCATACATAGACTCAACAGTAATAAATTATTGTATTAATTATAATTACAGGCACCAAAGACATGGTACAGAAGTTCTCCCGCAGAACTTTACTATAAAAAATTTGAAGACAAGCCCGGAGTGCAGCAAACTAAGAAATTGGAAAAAGTAGTTGAGAGTTTCTTTAAGTTGCTCATTGAGAGGGGACGCAAAGCAAGGCCGGCTGTTGACGAATTGCCTCCATTGAGAGCAAAAACTAAGGTCTGCAAATCTCATTCATGTAAGTTGGTTTTTATAATTTTTTTTTTATTTATGCATAATTTCTAATGGTAGAAAAATATTCCATGTTGGGGAATCATCACAAATAAGTCCCTTATTTTTATGCAGCATATTTTAAAGTCACCAACAAAGCTTGTCTGCTTCATTCTCAATACTCTCTCAAACACATGTGAACAATAGCAAGAGAAAAATATTTTTTCTGGAATAAGTCAATCAAAATTAATGAACTTCCTAAGAGTCAATGAACCATTTTCTAAAACTGTACTTGGAATAACTTAATACTTTGCAGATGACGAGAAAAGTTCTTCATCAGAGGAATCCGACTTTGATGAAGAAGGCCTACAAGGTTACACTGACAGGATCATGATTGAGTTGCAGAGAAAACAGAGCCATCCACGGCGGTTACATCCGGAAATGTGGTATGTTGATTTGGTCATCTTATTCTAACATTAGCTTAGGATAAAGCTAAACCAGTAGATTCTGAGATTTACACACGTAACGAAACAAAATGGCGACTATCTTAAATGAAGGCATTGTAAGCTTGCAGTTTTTCGCATCTAAACCTCTCCAGTTTGGGTCCTTCATATGTGCTGCTGGAAGTGCTAAAACAACTTAGCTCCATGTAGCTCTATGTTTCCAGCCTTTTTAATTATTGTTATACTTTCGACACTGCAGTATCAAAGCTATTTATATGCAGTAGGAATAGTACATTTAATAAAATTAAAAACGAATAATTTGGTCTTAAACTCTGTGCCATGGTTATTTGGATTTGGATGCAGTAGGGACACTAAAAATTCAATAATTACAAAGGCATATTATACCCTAATTACAACTGTAAACATTCACAATGGTAGGTTCAACAACCCCGGCGAGATGAACGGTGGCCCGCTGTGCCGCTGCAGCGCCCGCGCGCGCCGCTTCGGCATGCGACACGGCGTGTACGCGGGCGAGAACAAGTACCCCAAGTGCGATCCCAAAGCCAGCAATATTGATAAACTGTATCATTATAGGTGAGTGTTCAATATTCATTGTATGGTTATAAGAGCTTAGGTAGACGGCAATTGTTAGATCCCTGGTCACTGCTACCTACCAAAGTGTTTTAATTGCGACTTTCTAACCGTTAGAAAGTCGCAATTAAAACACTTTGGAAAGGAAACATCAAAACTTGTGAAGAAATTCAATGGTTGCCTTTGAAGTGTAACAATGATCTATTCTATCGTATTTTTAAAGATATTAGCTTATATGGATGTAGGAAGAGGGTAGATGGAGGAAAGAGACTTTGTTTTTTGTTTACTCAGACTTGAGCAAAAGAATGGTGATACTTATGTAAAAGTAAAAAAATATTGCTTTTCAGAATAACAGTATCCCCACCAACTAATTTCTTGATAAAAGCCCCAACAATCATAGGGCATGATGAACACGAATTTCTCTTTTCTGGATTCTCAATGTTCTCTCACTACAAACTCGCAAAGCTACCTACTTGCAAGGTGATAAGGTTCAATATTGAATACACAATATTGTATGTTGAAGAACCAGCGCCTGAGAACTTTTCTGTGCAAGAGTTGCAATATTTCGGTGAGTAAATGTGATTTAATATTATTTGTTTGGAGAATGATTTTTTAATTAAAATTATGATATAATCAATATTATTCATAGCAATGATTCAACACATATTTCAACTAATGGAGGTGCAAAAGTAATTTAATATATTTAAATATACATTCACTACATCATCCCATTATAGTAACTGACCCCTAACTAACTAACTAAGTTCTAAACTTGTATCTAGGGTATGAGAAACTATGCACACACTCATAGACCTACCCTACTTATTTCAGGGTAGTTATAACAGTATACACAATACTACTACTATTGTAAAAAATAATAAGTAAATTTAAATTATTTTCAGAGGAATTCCTATTCACCGAGCTACTAGAGTTGGTCGACTTAGATCTCGGCAAATCAACTGAAACTTCGTGCTCACAGTTCCATTTCATGCCTCGCTTCGTACGATACTTACCAGAGGGAGGTTGCGAAGTATTATCGATGTGTGAAATCATGAAATACCTGATTGATGAAAGTGGATTATTGATACCACCGGATCGATTGGACGATATACACAGCATGGATCATTATACTTGGCAGAAGTTTGTGGATAGGATTAAAGGTATGTGGTATTTGAAATAAAACACTTAAACGGATTTTTGTCGTGGTTGTATTTTGTTTTACATTTTCTGACGTTTAAGTGTTTTATTTCAATGTGTAGTGTTCGTGTAAATTAAAGATATCAATATGTGGTATTTGTTATTTTCTTGTTTTTGTACTGATATTATTTATTGGAGAATGAGAGAGGAGAGAAACAGAGGCTTTTGTACAATATAACCATACAGTATTACAGGATCATACTTTAAAATATACATAACTTTATTAATACTAAGGGCCTATTTCACGACTTTCAAGTTACTTTAGGTAGTTAGTTTTGTCTCTTTCTTACTTTATATCAAGTGACAAAGACAAAACATGTGAGTAGACCCGGAATTTTACTTGAAGATGGTGAAAAATGCCCTCAGTCACTTTAATTAACTATTAATTATATTGCTGACTACAACATTGTGCCTGCATATATTATTAGATAAGTTTATCCAACTATCTTATATATATATATTTATATATATATTTATTTGTTTGTTTGTTCTTCTACATATATTATGTCGAAATACAACAGATTGGTATTCAACTACTTATTTCGTCATAGAGACATGTAAGCAGGTATTCTAATGCCTTTGAATTTTATTTAGGTATGATAGTAACATACCCCGGAAAGAAGCCTTGTTCAGTGAGAGTCGATCAGCTAGACCGAAGTCCTCCAATCGACATGGATAAAGAAAAGGAGTTATCGAAGAAATATTATCCAGAAATTGTGCATTTCGGTATCAGACCTCCACAGTTGAGTTATGCTGGCAATCCTGAGTACGTATTTATAGTTTTAATTTTTAAGTATTTAGTTACTTGAGTAGGTATTTTTTTTAAAGCATCACGGAGTGAATTTTTCAAGTGGGCGTGGTAGACGAAATCTGAAAGTACTTATTTATAAGATAAATAGCGAAAAACTCTGAAAGGAGTTGAGGGCGGGTTAAAACTAAAAATTTTGAAAAATTAAAAAATAGTACTTATCTTCATCTTCAATTTAAGAGCTATTGCTCTTGTCGGTGTAACAGGTGCATTTCCAAAAATAGTATATTAAATAATAAATAATTTCAGATACCAAAGAGCATGGCGATTCTACGTAAAGTACCGTCATTTGATCGCTAACATGGCGAAGCCTTCTTACAAAGAACGTCAGAAGTTAGCCGCTAAAGAGGCCAAACTACAGGAAATGAGGACGCAGAGCAAGATGAAGCGTGACGTCACTGTCGCTATATCCTCGGAAGGATTCCATACCACGGGGCTTATGTGCGATGTTGTTCAAGTAAGTTTTTATCTGTCTAAAAACATTTACACCATTTAATACTCAAGAAAAGGCTTGACCGATTTATGATTTATTGATGTTCCTTATAACCTAAAAAGCATATAAGATGTATTGAATTCCGATATTTATACGGGTTCGAAAAACGAAAATCACGCAGGTGAAACCGCGGGGCACAGCTATCTATATACAGGGTGTCCCGTTAGTAGTGGACCAACGGGATGTGGGGGATAGGGGAGACCGTTACCTACCAGAATCACTTAAATTTATTGTCCTAGGCCTCATAGTTTTGAAGTTATAACGTTTTTTAGTAAGTCGGTGAAATTATCGTACTATGTGCACATTTTTCTTAATTCTACAAATTCTATTACTTATTTTGATGTTATTTTTATCCAAGGGCGTTAAGAATACATAGGTTTTTCTAATTTAAATCATTTTTTAGTGTAGTTATCATTAACATTAAAATTAATCAACAAAACAAGTGCAATTGTTAAATTTCAAAATACTCTAAGTGGTATTTGAGCTGAGCTGGTGTAAAAAAAATGTATTGTAGCCTTGTGGCACTTTATTTTAAAAACATCTACATATCATAAGGATTACAAAAACGTATAACACTGTGGTTTCAAATGAGTAGTTTTTTATTTTAACTAATATCAACGTAAAAGGGAACTTTTGAGAGAAAACAAAAATTCATTGCTAATTATGGAAATTCGTTTATTACTCAATTTATTTTTACATTAAGGGTTCAAAATGCTTTTCTTTAGCTCTTGTGCATTAAAACATTTTCGTATAAAGTCTTTTTGTAAACTTTTTTGGGCTCTTTGATGTTTTTTTATCAATTCAGCAACATGATTGAAATTTTGTGATAATTCTCTTTTTATCAGAAATATTTGTCTCATAAACTGCTTCTTTGAGGAAACCCCATAGAAAATAATCCAAAGGATTCAAGTCGGGAGATCGTAGCCTATTTCAGGGCCGATCACTGGCCATGAAATAGTACCTTCGCGTCCAAACCATCGATTTGGGTACGTCTCATTCAAAAATTCAGTCACTTACCGTGAAAAGTGGGCAGGTTCACCTTCGTACTGCAACATTCGTACGTGCTTCTTAACTTAACGAAGATGTTGGTTATGCACAAGGCCTGAAACTGCGCGGAACCACATACTCTCGCGTACTACTTAACTTTATTCGAAGATGTTGGTTATGCATAAGGCCTGAAACTGCGCGGGAGAGAATGTGGTTGCAGTACGAAGGTGAACCTGCCCACTATTCACAGTAAGTGACTGAATTTTTGAATGAGACGTACCCAAATCGATGGTTTGGACGCGAAGGTACTATTTCATGGCCAGTGGTCGGCCATGAAATAGGCTACGATCTCCCGACTTGAATCCTTTGGATTATTTTCTATGGGGTTTCCTCAAAGAAGCAGTTTATGAGACAAATATTTCTGATAAAAAGAGAATTATCACAAAATTTCAATCATGTTGCTGAATTGATAAAAAAACATCAAAGAGCCCAAAAAAGTTTACAAAAAGACTTTATACGAAAATGTTTTAATGCACAAGAGCTAAAGAAAAGCATTTTGAACCCTTAATGTAAAAATAAATTGAGTAATAAACGAATTTCCATAATTAGCAATGAATTTTTGTTTTCTCTCAAAAGTTCCCTTTTACGTTGATATTAGTTAAAATAAAAAACTACTCATTTGAAACCACAGTGTTATACGTTTTTGTAATCTTTATGATATGTAGATTTTTTTAAAATAAAGTGCCACAAGGCTACAATACATTTTTTTTACACCAGCTCAGCTCAAATACCACTTAGAGTATTTTGAAATTTAACAATTGCACTTGTTTTGTTGATTAATTTTAATGTTAATGATAACTACACTAAAAAATGATTTAAATTAGAAAAACCTATGTATTCTTAACGCCCTTGGATAAAAATAACATCAAAATAAGTAATAGAATTTGTAGAATTAAGAAAAATGTGCACATAGTACGATAATTTCACCGACTTACTAAAAAACGTTATAACTTCAAAACTATGAGGCCTAGGACAATAAATTTTAGTGATTCTGGTAGGTAACGGTCTCCCCTATCCCCCACATCCCGTTGGTCCACTACTTACGGGACACCCTGTATATAAAAATCAATTGCTGTTCGTTAGTCTCGCTAAAACTCGGATTTATCTTATCTTGGTCTTGAAATGTTCGTAGAGGTCTAGGGAAGGTTTAAAAGGTGAGAAGAAATCGAATAATTGCCGGGAACACGGGAACGGGTACTACGCGGGTGAAACCGCGGGGCACAGCTATATCTTATATAATTTAACAATTTTACCCGATATACATATTTTTCTGTAGTAATTTCATGAGAAAATGTTTACCTTGATATACCTACAACCACACAATACCTATAGTAATTAGCAAATTTTACTATTTACAGCACGCAATGTTAATACCAGTACTAGTCCGGCATCTACGCTTCCACAAATCCCTAGAAAAACTTGAAAATAAAATCGGATACGTTTTCAAACAAAGACTATTACTACAGACGGCTTTAACACATCCGTCATACAGAGAGAACTTTGGAACTAACCCCGATCACGCGAGGAATAGTCTGACTAACTGTGGTATCCGACAACCGGAGTACGGTGATAGGAGGATACATTATACTAGGAAGAAGGGTATGTTGTTCATTGGTTTTTAAAGATTTGCTGCCTTATTTGCGTTGCATTTTTAGTCCGGTTTAACAAAACCTGGTAATCATTTGACACTTTGTCAGTCAAATCTGTCACTTTGACAGTATTCCAAATTTATTGTAAAACCTGATTTAGTGCTAAACCAGACTAAAAATGAAACGCAAATAAGGCAGATAGAGTTTTATATAGAGTCGAGAGCTCAGATGGTGTCTAGGAGTCTTCATAGTAGATGAAGTTACAAGTGCTCCCCCGCGCCCCTACACGCGGCCCTTTCTGGGTGTTTCACCGCCTCCCTTGAGGCCTGGAGCGCCCACAGCCGTAAAGGCTGCTTGTGTGACGCCAAAATTAAATTCATAGATCAAAATACTTGAATTTAATCAGCCTACAATAATTAAATAATATAACTTGCAGGTATCGTGACCCTAATAAACATAATGTCGCGGTTCGGCAAGCACAGCGAGACGGAGTCGGAGATCAAGCACAACGAGCGGCTGGAGTTCCTGGGCGACGCGGTGGTGGAGTTCCTGTCGTCCACGCACCTGTTCCGCATGTTCCCCGGGCTGGCCGAGGGCGGGCTCGCCACCTACCGCGCCTCCATCGTGCAGAACCAGCACCTCGCGCAGCTCGCCAAGGTACGGGGCATTTACAACGACTAATTTATTTTATTTTATTTTATTTTATTTTACACATAGGGATAACAAACAGAAGCACAATCAAATATAGAACAAAAAGTGTGTACAAAATGTGGGTAATTGTGCAACCCACCACGTTATCCTCATACTTACAAAAAAAATTGAAAGTTACAGTGGCTATATTAATTAGTTACTAAGTCTAAGTGAGGTTACAATATTGAGTGTAATACAATTGTTAAAGTTGTCGAATTTCTAATGTACTTTTGACTTGTCTCTTAAAACTGTTTGATTTTTCAAATATTATATCTATATGTATAAATGATTGATTGTATATATTACATATTTTACTTATTGGTGCTCTCATACCAGCATTAGTTCTACAGTGCCACGTTGTAAACAATTTACCCTTTCGAGTTTCTCTTCTGTGTACTGTCCTAGGTAAAGTATAACAAATTTTGTTATGAAGATCTATACAGTCATATTTATTGTTACAAATACCATGTAATACCATCATTTGTAGAAGAATTCGTCTGTTAGCAAGTGAATTTATTTTATACTTTTCCAGTAACAATGTCCGCGAGAGACGTTATTTAAAGCATTTATAATGTAGCCTCCTAAGGAACTTCACTTGTACCGTTTCTATTTGTTCAATATATTTTTTATAAAATGGGTCCCATATTACACAAGCATACTCCAATTGAGATCGAACAAGACTATTGAAGAGATAGAGAAATGTAGACGGTCTCACAAAATCTGTGCTTGATCTCATCACAAATCCATACAATTGGTAGGCTTTATTAACTATATTTTGTATGTGTTGGTCTAAGTGCAGTTTATTGTCCAGATGAACTCCTAGATCTCGAAGATCATTAACCCTGTTTATTATATTCCCACAAAGAGAGTATTGATATAATAGATTAACACGTCTCTTAGTAAAACTGATTATATTACATTTAGATATGTTTAAGTGAAGTTTATTTTTAGTGCAGTAAGTTGTGAATCGATTAAGGTCGTTTTGTAAGTTAATATTGTCGTCAGTGGTGTGAATAGTTTTATAAATTTTAAGGTCATCTGCATATAATAGAAATTGTGAGAATCTAAAGCAGTCACTTATGTCGTTGATAAAAATAGTAAATAACAAAGGACCTAATATTGATCCCTGTGGGACACCTGAAGTTGCTACGACATATTCAGAACTATAACCATTCAAGACTACTCTTTGATTCCTGTTAGTAATATATGAAGTAAACCAACGAAGTAAATTACCCTTTATACCGTTGAACGCTAATTTATTTAGGAGCAGTTCGTGGTCTACTTTGTCGAACGCCTTTTGAAAATCGGTGTAGATCGAATCAGTTTGCAGGCATTGGTCCATATTTTCAAATAATTTATTAGTATATACCAAAAGATTAGTTATTGTAGATCGCGATCGAACAAAACCATGTTGTTGCGGTATAATCATATGATGGATTTGAGCATATACCTCTCGGTGAACAAGTTTTTCAAATATTTTAGCTATAGTAGGGAGTATCGATATCGGACGATAATTTGTAACCTCGTTTCTTGAGCCGCATTTATGGACTGGTATTATGTTAGCTTTTTTCCAAGTATCTGGAAACACACCTTGTTTCAAACATTTATTGAAAATAATTTGCAACGGTATAGAAAGAATGTATGACGTTTTTTTAAGAAAGATCGCTGGGATATTATTATGACCAGGGCTTTTGGATGGGTCCAGTGAATTTAGTTCTCGTAGTATATCAGATTGATCGATATGGAAATCATTTAACACACTACCAATGCCAGAGCATTCTTTAGGAGGAGTCAATTTAAGACTGTCAAGGGTTGACGGAACAAATACTGATTGGAAGAATAGAGAAAACGCATTACATATTTCGTTCGGGTCGGAAAATTTATCATTTTTATACAATACGGTTGTTGGTATGCTAGGAGTTCCTTTGCGATTATTCAAGTAAGCCCAAAAGTGTTTAACATTTGTTTTAAGATTTTCCTCAACTGCGTTTCTATACTTTGTATAAGAAGATTCGCATGTGGATTTGAAATGTTCACGATAGTTTGAAAACATCTCGTAGTCGGATAAATCCCCATATTTTTTCCATTTTATCCACGAGTTTGTTTTCAATTTGAACAATTTTATCAGATGGTGTGAAAACCATTTGGGATAATCATTGTCTTTAGGAACAGATTTTGGTGTGAATTTTTCTATTAAATAATATAAGGTTTTGTATAAAATGTCAACCGCACATTCAGCATTTACACCATCAAAAACAGTGTGCCAATTTATGTTGCTTAAC
Organism: Timandra comae; assembly: GCA_958496195.1. Classification (NCBI taxonomy): domain Eukaryota; kingdom Metazoa; phylum Arthropoda; class Insecta; order Lepidoptera; family Geometridae; genus Timandra; species Timandra comae. The sequence continues at coordinate 5,858,203 of OY292367.1, forward strand.
TCATTGTTAATTTCGTCATATCTAGCCTTAAAGTAATTAAACCTAGGCTCATATTTACGTTTTGTCGATTTTTTACCAATATTGATAGACACCAGAACGTAGAACGGGGGGTGATTTGGATCTACTTTCACCAAGGGAGTTAAGGGGGTTTGTACAGTACAATGACTGTTCGAAATAAATAAATCTAATAGGCGACCAAGATGATTAAATAAATTATTGTATTGTTCTGCATTTAGAATCGACATAAAGTTATTTAATGAAATGCATGTGTAAGTCGTATCAGACCAGTGAAGTATGTTGGTGTCTACACTATTTTTAGACCAGGTAGCATTCGAGAAATTATAGTCCCCCAAAACGAATAATTTGTCAATAGGATGTTGATTAACTGTGTTCAATATCATTTCAAAGTGGCTATCAACTATTTGGTGACTAGTTCTAGGAGGGACATACACCGCACTCAACATATGATATTTACCCTTAGAACTAGGTATTGTGACCATAACGTGTTCTATGAGTTTGGAGTTCGGTACTGTAGGTAGCAACAAATTGGCCTGCAGATGCTTCAGTACCGCAATCAACACTCCTCCCCCATCTTTTTTTCCCGTGACGACGCGATCTCTATCACATCTAAATACATTATATCTATGATCTATGAACTCGTTATCACATATAGTAGGTATAAGCCATGTCTCACTTAACACAATTATGTCATAGTTATTACTTAGAATATTAAGATATAAATCACTTAATTTCAGACGAACTCCTCTACAGTTCTGATAATAAATACTTAATACCAGATTATCCATTTGTTAAACACATTATTATATATTGTATTGACAAAAAGTAAATTATATATGGAACAATAGTCATAAGCATTTTGATCGGTATATATGACTGAATTACAATTTAGGTAAGACATGATATATGTTACAGTTTTATCACATGTTTTATTTAGTATTTTGTGGCAGATATGTATCTTTATATAACTGTATAAAAAGGTATTTATATTTTTATTTAAGTTATAATACAATAATAACGTTGACAGAACATAAAATATTAGAATCATATAAGATAACCGGGCCCAATGGGATACAGCCATTTTTTTCAGTATATTTTTGAGAGCACACAGAAAATAAGCTATTTGATAAGTATAAATAAATGAATTATTATTATTTTGGTAAGATATGATATATACTACAGTTTGTATATATATTATATTATGGCAAATATGTATCTTTATATAAGTATAGATAAAAGTATATATAGTTACATTTTTAGAGTTATATTTGTAATTTAATATTACCGTAGACAGAGCATAATATATAGAAAACTTATGAGATATATTTATCAATGTCTTTTTGGGAGCGTACAGCAATGACTGGAGAGCTGTCCGTTTTTCGCACGAGAATAGTAGCGTTCTTGATCCAGACGTATTTGTAGTCCTTCTTTTTGGCTGCGGCACGAGTTTCTCGAAACAACTGTTTATTACGAAGGGTCAGATGTTCATTGACATAGACCGGCGTGACTGTGCCAGTAATACCCAAGTCGCTTGATGTTACCTTTTTCTTAAGTCGGAATGCTGCTAGTACGTTATCTCGCAGAATTTTACTTGTAAGTTTAACTATAATATTCTTAGGTAAGGTAGATTTCTGTTGTGCGTGTGGTACTCTGTGAATAGACACGATGTCTTTTTTATTTATAGAGCATTGGATGACCGATCCCAATGTTTCAACAATCGTTATAAGGTTTTCTCCACGTTTTTCCGGTATATTACATATTTCTATATTAAACTGTCTGGCCTGCTGTTCGAGATCATCAATTTTATTATGTAACTTCGCTATTTGTTCAGAAGAGATGGATATTTCATTTTGACTTTTTTGTAGATTGTCCACTTTCTTTGCGACAGTTGATTGCTCATCAGACGTAAAAGCTAGAGAGGATTTCACCGACTCTAAGTCCTGGGATAGGTCTGACAATTTGTTCTTTAGAGTCGTATTTTCGGAGCGTAGGTCATTAACTTCCTTCTTGAGTTCTATTTTTAAAGAAGTTATATCGTCTTTTATTTCGTTTCTCATTTCTGACAAATATGACCTGAAGTCCTTTTTCCAGTCGGAAAGTGTAGAGTTCAATTCTGATTTAAGACTTTTAAGAGAATCAGTAAGTTCACAATCTGGCTTCTTTCTTTTAGGTCTAACAGAAATAGTTTCGGTATTTATGGTGAGGTCAGAGTTTGATGACATAGGTGAATTAGTCAGACTCATTGCTTCCTAAAAAAAATTAATAGCAACTCCTGGTAATATTTATTTATTAATTAACGCCTTCCAAAGAAATTATAGCAAAGCAGTTACCGTATCGTAATTCGATAGCGTTCACTATTTTTAGGCAAAGGCGTCACTGCCAGTTGGCTCAGTGGTTTCACTGTGCACTTTTAACCGTGTACTCACTCAATGGGATGGGTTCGAATCCTGTCACCGGTATTGGATTTATTTCTTAGTAAGATTTCCTCCAACTCCGAGACATCCACCAGCAGTGAGAACTCGGTTGAGAGGAGCTGGAGGGGCGACACAAACGAAGATACACGAAGTACAGCCGACCGATCCCACCGCCAGAGAAGCTCAGATATAGTCCAAAGCAAGATGGCGCGGGCAGCAAATGGCACTCTCCACAAGATGATAAGAGAGGGTCCGAGTATCTTCAAAGCAAGAGCAGATCAGCAGCACTCCAAATCCAAGATGGCCGCCAAGGTGTACGGGGTCCGTCCCAAGATAGAACGAGAGCAACCGATTATACACAGAAAATATCACTCAAAAATTAAAATAAACCATAGAGACAAGCAACACACAACCACTCTCTACAATAGCACTGAACATTTTGAACACACTAATCTACAAATATAATGTATCTCTAACGCAACGAGCGACTGGAGTTCCTGCACAACCAGCATCTGACGAAACTCGCTAAGCTAATGAGCCACACCGCCAGCGGGCGGACGTAGTTTCACCTCTTTACATACTTCGGTTCACACCGCGAGCTACCAACTTACTTACGTCAGGGATGCGAGCGAAGTTAAGCTTATTAAAGCAACATTAACTGAGTACTATATTTATCTCGCGTTTCAGAGACCCTATACCTAACGGGCTGGCCTATTCAGACTGCATATTATAATCTCGGGTATTATATTGCAGAACATAGAACTAGAGCAGTTCATGCTGTACGCGCACGGGTCGGACCTGTGCCGCGACGTGGTGATGAAGCACGCGATGGCCAACTGCTTCGAAGCACTCATGGGGGCACTGTTCCTTGATGCTGGACTAGAGGTCAGTTTAAACAAAAGCTGTAGGTCAATAAAAAAAAGTTGATAATACTCGTATAGGTATAATATACGTATTTGAACTCTTCAGGTTTATAATATTAGTATAGTGAAAATAAAATTAAACTACAAACTTTTCTCTTGAATTATTATCTATTAAAGAAAACCCCATCAAAATCTGTTTCGTAGTTTTAAAGATCTAAGCATGTAGTGATTTAATACCAGGATGCTGACCGAGTGTTCGCCCTATCACTATGGCACAACGAGCCCGAACTATACGAGGTGTGGATGAAAGAGAGACTGCATCCGCTACAGGAGCAAGAACCGCTGGGCGACAGGAAATACATCAAGGACTTCGAGTTCCTACAGAAGCTGACCGAGTTTGAAGATGCTATTGGTTTGTATAATATAATTTACATTATAAATTCTGTTTTCTAACCAAGTCTTTGAATTGATTGCTAATGTGGTCTTTTCGAGGAAATATTTGCATCACCCGAATCCTTAGAATAAATAATCTTCTCCAGGATTCCCAGGATGATACGACCTCTAAACCTCCGAAATCAGCTTAATCTGGTTCGAGGGGTAGATACAGATGGTACGTAGGGTATTCCAAATCAAAACTAGCAACGCACCCGTGACTCTTGATTTATGGGTGTCCATGGGCGGTGGAAATCTCTTACCGTCGCATACTTTAGTAAATATGAAACAATTTAAAAATTTAATTACTGCTTGGGACAGTTGGAGGTGTTTGGAGAAGACCTTTGCCCAGCAGTGGGACAATATAGGTTAACAAAAAAAAAAACTGCTCGTCGAATTCCGACCACCATTGAATGTGTGACCCCCAGGCGTGAAGTTCAAGCACATCCGCCTGATGGCGCGCGCGTTCACGGACCGCTCGGTGGGGTTCACGCACCTCACGCTGGGCTCCAACCAGCGCCTCGAGTTCCTCGGGGACACCGTGCTGCAGCTCGTCGTCTCCGACAACCTGTACCGCCACTTCCCGGATCACCATGAGGGACATTTGTCGGTATGTACTTTAGTAAAAAAACTATTGCAAAAGCCCATATAATTCCAAGTCCTATAATTTTTTTTCGAGCCAAGTAGCTTGGTTTTATTGCATCATAGGGCCGTGCGAGTCTATTGTCCTATCCTAGAAAAAACAAATTTAATGGAACACAGCCTGTCGGCTGGCTAGCGAAGCACCTAAAGTAACCAATAGCATGCGGAAAAACGCGCCGCGGACCCTGCGATCCGATAACGTGTCGGGTTATATGTCCGCTGCGGCCACTTTGGTTAAACATGTTTTTTTGATTGGCGTTAAAAATGTTAAGTATAAGTTAACTTAATTATTTTTCTTATTTCAGCTCCTCCGTTCATCGTTAGTAAACAATCGTACCCAATCGATGGTGTGCGACGATCTAAACATGTCTGAGTATGCGATATACAACAACCCCAAAGCCAAGCCGACTACTAAGAAACACAAAGCTGATCTCCTGGAAGCGTTCCTTGGCGCCCTGTATATTGATAAGGTAGGATTTCTTTGATGCTGTTTATATTTTAGCAGATATTTTTATCTATTTTCTTCAGCCTAAAATGATGGGAAATTTGGCAAAGGTTTAATGATAAAAAGAAATACCTATGCTAAAGGATAACAGATAAGTGACCGATAAAGTTTATTTTCATATACTTATCATTGTTTTTAAAGGATAAATGATTGTCTTTATATCTTGTCCTAGGGACCAAATATCCAATTAATATCTAATTTTCAAAATCCATCTAATTAATGAGTATTAATTATTCAGAACCTGGAGTACTGCCAGGCGTTCTGCAGCGCGTGCCTGTTCCCGCGGCTGCAGGAGTTCATCATGAACCAGGACTGGAACGACCCCAAGTCCAAGCTGCAGCAGTGCTGTCTCACGCTGCGCTCCATGGAGGGAGGGGAGCCCGATATACCGCTTTACAAGTCAGTAAATTATATTTGTGATATGTATGGTTCTAAAGTATTGGCATTGGCCACAACCTAACTGTCAGACAGAGGGTTGTGAATTTGATTTTTGAATGAGATGAATGTGAGAATTTGTATGATACAGGAAAGTTAATTAAGTTTGTCTCTGTGTATTAATGGAGTAATTCTATTTAAAAGTTAGGAGGCACCAACTTTGTGCGTTGCATGCGTGCATGCGTGCGTGCGTGTGTGTGGCTTTTCATTTTGCTATTTCATCCTATCCAAAATTATGATATTAGGGACAAACATTGTAACGAAGAATATATCAAAACATACATGACGACATATAAAAGTCATCAAGTCAATACTCAACACAATCTGTCTATCGTCGCAGGGTGATCGAGTGCCTGGGCCCGACGAACACGCGCGTGTACACGGTGGGCGTGTACTTCCGCGGGCAGAGACTGGCCTCCGCCCGCGGACACTCCATACAGGAGGCCGAGATGAACGCCGCGGAGGAGGCGCTTAATAATGCACACGGTATGTATCTGTCTATTTTAAGACTTTTCTATGTAGGTACTATGCTCTGATAAAATTCAGTCTATTTAAAAAAAAGATTTTAGCTCAAATTCTGTAAATAATATGTTTTTATTAAAATTAAGCCGACTTTTCGACCAAATTCCAAGTGGTAAATTATGAAAGTTTCATGTTAATTTGAAACTATTGTTGCAGAGTTGTTCCCACAACTGGACCACCAAAAGCGCGTCATAGCCAAGAGTATGAAAAAGAAGAAAGGCAAAGATCTCAAGCGCAGCCTAGCTAACGCTATCAAAAAGAAGGGCGAAGACAAAGTGCCTAAGGCGTACAGACTCGATAAACCTTTGGATAACTCTGACTCAGACTCGGAATTAAGACCTCCTTCTGTCGTAGAATGTAGGAGCCCAGGACAATCGTCAGACGAAGATTCAGGCCTAGACAGTGACACAGAATCACTAGCTCCAGAGAAATTGAATGTGGAAGTAAGCAGTTTAGTCAAAGAAATGGAGAAAACGAAAGCAGCTATGATACGAAGCAACAAGTACGAAAAGCTAAAGGAAAAATGTAAAATATCAGATTCTGAAGATGAATAGAATGTAAGAATAAGTGTAGCTTTTGTGTAAATCGTGAATGTTGTAAGCTTTGAAATGTGTTTTTAGTAAGACGAGATGTTTATTTTTTTAAGTAGGCAAAATGAATTTTATTTTATAGCTTCAAATAAATCAGTTATAAATCGGTGTAAGTTTTTGTACTTCTTTCTGAGGTGTTTTCTCATTCCTAAACATACTCTCCCAGTTTTCATCTTATCTATCCGATTTAGTTATGTCACTCTGCATATAAAATCATATTCATGAAATTTTGAAGGAGTGTGTTGTTACCAGTTATGAGGATAATTTTTGTTAAGGGAGAAAAAGAATGAAAAAGAGGCAGGTAGTATAAAATAAATTTTATTGTTTAGTAAAATTAGCTTAAAACTATACAACACATTGTAAATGCTAAGGGGCCTTTCAGTTTCTTCGCTCGCAGTGTAAGCCATTGTTTCTGATTCGGGACGTACATTTCTGCTGGCATCAGCTGTTCTGGAGCGTCGTTTTCTGAAAGACAAATCAAAATGTCTTTATTGTCAACTAGCAGAGCTCTGAAGCTATCCTAATTTAAGAGCGCTTCATCATACCAAAGTATAATAAAAAATTACCATCTTTCCGTGGTTGCTTAGCCGATTGACTAGTAGAATCCTGCATCGATATTAAATCTCCAGGTGCGTGCAACAACAGTCTACCCACACCTTCGCATCGCCTGTAAAAACAAATAAATATCCATATAAATAAATATCAGTCTGGGATTCGTAGCGTCAGTCACGGTACTCGTAGCATCAGTCTCAGATTCGTAGCGTCAGTCACGGGACTCGTAGCACCAGTCTCGGACTCATAGCATCAGTCACGAGACTCGTAGCATCAGTCTCGGATTCGTAACGTCAATCACGGGACTCGTAGCATCAGTCACGAGACTCGTAGCGTCAGTCTCAGAACTCGTAGCGTCAGTGTCAGACTCGTAGCATCAGTCACGAGACTCGTAGCATCAGTCACGGGACCCGTAGCGTCAGTCTCGGACTCGTAGCACCAGTCTCGGACTCGTAGCGTCAGTCACGGATTCGTAGCATCAGTCATGAGACTCGTAGCATCAGTCACGGGACTCGTAGCATCAGTCTCGGATTCGTAGCACCAGTCTCGGACTCGTAGCATCAGTCTCGGATTCGTAGCGTCAGTCACGGGACTCGTAGCGTCAGTCTCGGACTCGTAGCATCAGTCACGAGAATCTTACATCAGTCACGGGGCTCGTAGCATCAGTCTCGGATTCGTAGCACCAGTCTCGGACTCTTAGCATCAGTCTCGGACTCGTAGCGTCAGTCACGGGACTCGTAGCGTCAGTCACGGGACTCGTAGCGTCAGTCACGGGACTTGTAGCGTCAGTCTCGGACTCGTAGCACCAGTCTCGGACTCGTAGCAACACTCTCGGACTCGTTGCATCAGTCACGAGACTCGTAGCATCAGTCACGGTACTCGTAGCATCAGTCTCAGATTCGTAGCGTCAGTCACGGGACTCGTAGCACCAGTCTCGGACTCATAGCATCAGTCACGAGACTCGTAGCATCAGTCTCGGACTCGTAGCGTCAGTCACAGGATTCGTAGCATCAGTCACGAGACTCGTAGCATCAGTCTCGGAATCGTAGCACCAATCTCGGACTCGTAGCATCAGTCTCGGACTCGTAGCATCAGTTTTGGACTCGTAGCATCAGTCACGGGACTCGTAGCGTCAGTCACAGGACTCGTAGCGTCAGTCACGGAACTCGTAGCGTCAGTCACGGGACTCGTAGCGTCAGTCTCGGACTCGTAGCACCAGTCTCGGACTCGTAGCGTCAATCACGGGACTCGTAGCACCAGTCACGAGACTCGTAGCGTCAGTCTCGGACTCGTAGCACCAGTCTCGGATACGTAGCGACAGTCTCGGATTTGTAGCGTCAGTCACGGGACTCGTAGCGTCAGTCTCGGACTCGTAGCCCCAGTCTCAGACTCGTAGCATCAGTCACGGGACTCTTAGCATCAGTCTCAGACTCGTAGCATCAGTCACGAGACTCGTAGCATCAGTCACGGGACTCGTAGCATCAGTCTCGGATTCGTAGCACCAGTCTCGGACTCGTAGCATCAGTCACGAGACTCGTAGCATCAGTCACGGGACTCGTAGCATCAGTCTCGTATTCGTAGCACCAGTCTCGGACTCGTAGCATCAGTCTCGGATTCGTAGCGTCAGTCACGGGGCTTGTAGCATCAGTCTCGGATTCGTAGCACCAGTCTCGGACTCGTAGCATCAGTCACGGGACTCGTAGCGTCAGTCACGGGACTCGTAGCGTCAGTCACGGAACTTGTAGCGTCAGTCACGGGACTCGTAGCGTCAGTCTCGGACTCGTAGCACCAGTCTCGGACTCGTAGCGTCAATCACGGGACTCGTAGCACCAGTCACGAGACTCGTAGCATCAGTCTCGGATTCGTAGCGTCAGTCTCGGATTCGTAGCGTCAGTCTCGGATTTGTAGCGTCAGTCACGGGACTCGTAGCGTCAGTCACGGACTCGCAGCATCAGTCTCAGACTCGTAGCATCAGTCACGAGACTCGTAGCATCAGTCACAGGACTCGTAGCATCAGTCTCAGACTCGTAGCATCAGTCACGAGACTCGTAGCATCAGTCACGGATTCGTAGCACCAGTCTCGGACTCGTAGCATCAGTCACGAGACTCGTAGCATCAGTCTCGGATTCGTAGCGTCAGTCACGAGACTCGTAGCATCAGTCTCGGATTCGTAGCGTCAGTCACGGGACTCGTAGCGTCAGTCACGGTACTCGTAGCGTCAGTCACGGGACTCGTAGCGTCAGTCACGGAACTCGTAGCGTCAGTCTCGGACTCGTAGCATCAGTCTCGGACTCGTAGCATCAGTCACGGGACTCGTAGCGTCAGTCACGGGACTCGTAGCGTCAGTCACGGAACTTGTAGCGTCAGTCACGGGACTCGTAGCGTCAGTCTCGGACTCGTAGCACCAGTCTCGGACTCGTAGCGTCAATCACGGGACTCGTAGCACCAGTCACGAGACTCGTAGCATCAGTCTCGGATTCGTAGCGTCAGTCTCGGATTTGTAGCGTCAGTCACGGGACTCGTAGCGTCAGTCTCGGACTCGTAGCACCAGTCTCAGACTCGTAGCATCAGTCACGGGACTCGTAGCGTCAGTCACGGAACTTGTAGCGTCAGTCACGGGACTCGTAGCGTCAGTCTCGGACTCGTAGCACCAGTCTCAGACTCGTAGCATCAGTCACGAGACTCGTAGCATCAGTCACAGGACTCGTAGCATCAGTCTCAGACTCGTAGCATCAGTCACGAGACTCGTAGCATCAGTCACGGATTCGTAGCACCAGTCTCGGACTCGTAGCATCAGTCACGAGACTCGTAGCATCAGTCTCGGATTCGTAGCGTCAGTCACGAGACTCGTAGCATCAGTCTCGGATTCGTAGCGTCAGTCACGGGACTCGTAGCGTCAGTCACGGTACTCGTAGCGTCAGTCACGGGACTCGTAGCGTCAGTCACGGAACTCGTAGCGTCAGTCTCGGACTCGTAGCATCAGTCTCGGACTCGTAGCATCAGTCACGGGACTCGTAGCGTCAGTCACGGGACTCGTAGCGTCAGTCACGGAACTTGTAGCGTCAGTCACGGGACTCGTAGCGTCAGTCTCGGACTCGTAGCACCAGTCTCGGACTCGTAGCACCAGTCTCGGACTCGTAGCACCAGTCTCGGACTCGTAGCGTCAATCACGGGACTCGTAGCACCAGTCACGAGACTCGTAGCATCAGTCTCGGATTCGTAGCGTCAGTCTCGGATTTGTAGCGTCAGTCACGGGACTCGTAGCGTCAGTCTCGGACTCGTAGCACCAGTCTCAGACTCGTAGCATCAGTCACGGGACTCGTAGCGTCAGTCTCGGACTCGTAGCACCAGTCTCGGACTCGTAGCGTCAGTCACGGGACTCGTAGCGTCAGTCACGGGACTCGTAGCGTCAGTCACGGGACTCGTAGCGTCAGTCACGGGACTCGTAGCGTCAGTCACGGGACTCGTAGCGTCAGTCACGGGGCTCGTAGCGTCAGTCACGGGACTCGTAGCGTCAGTCTCGGACTCGTAGCACCAGTCTCAGACTCGTAGCATCAGTCACGAGACTCGTAGCATCAGTCTCGGATTCGTAGCGTCAGTCACGGGACTTGTAGCGTCAGTCTCGGACTCGTAGCACCAGTCTCGGACTCGTAGCATCAGTCACGAGACTCGTAGCATCAGTCACGGGACTCGTAGCATCAGTCTCGGATTCGTAGCACCAGTCTCGGACTCGTAGCGTCAGTCTCGGATTCGTAGCGTCAGTCTCGGATTTGTAGCGTCAGTCACGGGACTCGTAGCGTCAGTCTCGGACTCGTAGCACCAGTCTCAGACTCGTAGCATCAGTCACGGGACTCGTAGCGTCAGTCACGGAACTTGTAGCGTCAGTCACGGGACTCGTAGCGTCAGTCTCGGACTCGTAGCGTCAGTCACGGGACTCGTAGCGTCAGTCACGGGACTCGTAGCGTCAGTCACGGGACTCGTAGCGTCAGTCACGGGACTCGTAGCGTCAGTCACGGGACTCGTAGCGTCAGTCACGGGGCTCGTAGCGTCAGTCACGGGACTCGTAGCGTCAGTCTCGGACTCGTAGCACCAGTCTCAGACTCGTAGCATCAGTCACGAGACTCGTAGCATCAGTCTCGGATTCGTAGCGTCAGTCACGGGACTTGTAGCGTCAGTCTCGGACTCGTAGCACCAGTCTCGGACTCGTAGCATCAGTCACGAGACTCGTAGCATCAGTCACGGGACTCGTAGCACCAGTCTCGGACTCGTAGCATCAGTCACGAGACTCGTAGCATCAGTCACGGGACTCGTAGCATCAGTCTCGGATTCGTAGCACCAGTCTCGGACTCGTAGCATCAGTCTCGGATTCGTAGCGTCAGTCACGGGGCTCGTAGCATCAGTCTCGGATTCGTAGCACCAGTCTCGGACTCGTAGCATCAGTCTCGGACTCGTAGCGTCAGTCACGGGACTCGTAGCGTCAGTCACGGGACTCGTTGCGTCAGTCACGGGACTTGTAGCGTCAGTCTCGAACTCGTAGCATCAGTCTCGGACTCGTAGCGTCAGTCTCGGATTCGTAGCGTCAGTCACGGGGCTCGTAGCATCAGTCTCGGATTCGTAGCACCAGTCTCGGACTCGTAGCATCAGTCACGGGACTCGTAGCGTCAGTCACGGGACTCGTAGCGTCAGTCACGGAACTTGTAGCGTCAGTCACGGGACTCGTAGCGTCAGTCTCGGACTCGTAGCACCAGTCTCGGACTCGTAGCGTCAATCACGGGACTCGTAGCACCAGTCACGAGACTCGTAGCATCAGTCTCGGATTCGTAGCGTCAGTCTCGGATTCGTAGCGTCAGTCTCGGATTTGTAGCGTCAGTCACGGGACTCGTAGCGTCAGTCTCGGACTCGTAGCATCAGTCTCAGACTCGTAGCATCAGTCACGAGACTCGTAGCATCAGTCACGAGACTCGTAGCATCAGTCTCAGACTCGTAGCATCAGTCACGAGACTCGTAGCATCAGTCACAGTCTCGGACTCGTAGCACCAGTCTCGGACTCGTAGCGTCAATCACGGGACTCGTAGCACCAGTCACGAGACTCGTAACATCAGTCTCGGATTCGTAGCGTCAGTCTCGGATTTGTAGCGTCAGTCACGGGACTCGTAGCGTCAGTCTCGGACTCGTAGCACCAGTCTCAGACTCGTAGCATCAGTCACGAGACTCGTAGCATCAGTCACGGGACTCGTAGCATCAGTCACGGGACTTGTAGCGTCAGTCTCGGACTCGTAGCACCAGTCTCGGACTCGTAGCATCAGTCACGAGACTCGTAGCATTAGTCACGGGACTCGTAGCATCAGTCTCGGATTCGTAGCACCAGTCTCGGACTCGTAGCGTCAGTCTCGGATTCGTAGCGTCAGTCTCGGATTTGTAGCGTCAGTCACGGGACTCGTAGCGTCAATCACGGGACTCGTAGCACCAGTCACGAGACTCGTAACATCAGTCTCGGATTCGTAGCGTCAGTCTCGGATTTGTAGCGTCAGTCACGGGACTCGTAGCGTCAGTCTCGGACTCGTAGCACCAGTCTCAGACTCGTAGCATCAGTCACGAGACTCGTAGCATCAGTCTCGGATTCGTAGCGTCAGTCACGGGACTTGTAGCGTCAGTCTCGGACTCGTAGCACCAGTCTCGGACTCGTAGCATCAGTCACGAGACTCGTAGCATCAGTCACGGGACTCGTAGCATCAGTCTCGGATTCGTAGCACCAGTCTCGGACTCGTAGCGTCAGTCTCGGATTCGTAGCGTCAGTCTCGGATTTGTAGCGTCAGTCACGGGACTCGTAGCGTCAGTCTCGGACTCGTAGCACCAGTCTCAGACTCGTAGCATCAGTCACGGGACTCGTAGCGTCAGTCACGGAACTTGTAGCGTCAGTCACTGGACTCGTAGCGTCAGTCTCGGACTCGTAGCGTCAGTCACGGGACTCGTAGCGTCAGTCACGGGACTCGTAGCGTCAGTCACGGGACTCGTAGCGTCAGTCACGGGACTCGTAGCGTCAGTCACGGGGCTCGTAGCGTCAGTCACGGGACTCGTAGCGTCAGTCTCGGACTCGTAGCACCAGTCTCAGACTCGTAGCATCAGTCACGAGACTCGTAGCATCAGTCTCGGATTCGTAGCGTCAGTCACGGGACTTGTAGCGTCAGTCTCGGACTCGTAGCACCAGTCTCGGACTCGTAGCATCAGTCACGAGACTCGTAGCATCAGTCACGGGACTCGTAGCACCAGTCTCGGACTCGTAGCATCAGTCACGAGACTCGTAGCATCAGTCACGGGACTCGTAGCATCAGTCTCGGATTCGTAGCACCAGTCTCGGACTCGTAGCATCAGTCTCGGATTCGTAGCGTCAGTCACGGGGCTCGTAGCATCAGTCTCGGATTCGTAGCACCAGTCTCGGACTCGTAGCATCAGTCTCGGACTCGTAGCGTCAGTCACGGGACTCGTAGCGTCAGTCACGGGACTCGTTGCGTCAGTCACGGGACTTGTAGCGTCAGTCTCGAACTCGTAGCATCAGTCTCGGACTCGTAGCGTCAGTCTCGGATTCGTAGCGTCAGTCACGGGGCTCGTAGCATCAGTCTCGGATTCGTAGCACCAGTCTCGGACTCGTAGCATCAGTCACGGGACTCGTAGCGTCAGTCACGGGACTCGTAGCGTCAGTCACGGAACTTGTAGCGTCAGTCACGGGACTCGTAGCGTCAGTCTCGGACTCGTAGCACCAGTCTCGGACTCGTAGCGTCAATCACGGGACTCGTAGCACCAGTCACGAGACTCGTAGCATCAGTCTCGGATTCGTAGCGTCAGTCTCGAATTCGTAGCGTCAGTCTCGGATTTGTAGCGTCAGTCACGGGACTCGTAGCGTCAGTCTCGGACTCGTAGCATCAGTCTCAGACTCGTAGCATCAGTCACGAGACTCGTAGCATCAGTCACGAGACTCGTAGCATCAGTCTCAGACTCGTAGCATCAGTCACGAGACTCGTAGCATCAGTCACAGTCTCGGACTCGTAGCACCAGTCTCGGACTCGTAGCGTCAATCACGGGACTCGTAGCACCAGTCACGAGACTCGTAACATCAGTCTCGGATTCGTAGCGTCAGTCTCGGATTTGTAGCGTCAGTCACGGGACTCGTAGCGTCAGTCTCGGACTCGTAGCACCAGTCTCAGACTCGTAGCATCAGTCACGAGACTCGTAGCATCAGTCACGGGACTCGTAGCATCAGTCTCAGACTCGTAGCATCAGTCACGAGACTCGTAGCATCAGTCACGAGACTCGTAGCATCAGTCACGGATTCGTAGCACCAGTCTCGGACTCGTAGCATCAGTCACGAGACTCGTAGCTTCAGTGTCGGATTCGTAGCGTCAGTCACGGGACTCGTAGCGTCAGTCTCGGTACTCGTAGCGTCAGTCACGGGACTTGTAGCGTCAGTCTCGGACTCGTAGCATCAGTCTCGGACTCGTAGCATCAGTCACGGGACTTGTAGCGTCAGTCTCGGACTCGTAGCATCAGTCTCGGACTCGTAGCATCAGTCATGGGACTCGTAGCGTCAGTCTCGGACTCGTAGCACCAGTCTCAGACTCGTAGCATCAGTCACGAGACTCGTAGCATCAGTCTCGGATTCGTAGCGTCAGTCACGGGACTTGTAGCGTCAGTCTCGGACTCGTAGCACCAGTCTCGGACTCGTAGCATCAGTCACGAGACTCGTAGCATCAGTCACGGGACTCGTAGCATCAGTCTCGGATTCGTAGCACCAGTCTCGGACTCGTAGCATCAGTCTCAGACTCGTAGCATCAGTCACGAGACTCGTAGCATCAGTCACGGGACTCGTAGCATCAGTCTCGGATTCGTAGCACCAGTCTCGGACTCGTAGCACCAGTCTCGGACTCGTAGCATCAGTCCCGGATTCGTAGCGTCAGTCACGGGGCTCGTAGCATCAGTCTCGGATTCGTAGCACCAGTCTCGGACTCGTAGCATCAGTCTCGGACTCGTAGCGTCAGTCACGGGACTCGTAGCGTCAGTCACGGGACTCGTAGCGTCAGTCACGGGACTTGTAGCGTCAGTCTCGGACTCGTAGCATCAGTCTCGGACTCGTAGCATCAGTCTCGGACTCGTAGCATCAGTCACGGGACTCGTAGCGTCAGTCTCGGATTCGTAGCGTCAGTCACGGGACTTGTAGCGTCAGTCTCGGACTCGTAGCACCAGTCTCAGACTCGTAGCATCAGTCACGAGACTCGTAGCATCAGTCATGGGACTCGTAGCGTCAGTCTCGGACTCGTAGCACCAGTCTCGGACTCGTAGCATCAGTCTCGGACTTGTAGCATCAGTCTCGGATTCTTAGCGTCAGTCTCGGACTCGTAGCGTCAGTCACGGGACTCGTAGCGTCAGTCACGGGACTCGTAGCGTCAGTCACGGGACTCGTAGCGTCAGTCACGGGACTCGTAGCGTCAGTCACGGGACTCGTAGCGTCAGTCACGGGACTCGTAGCGTCAGTCTCGGACTCGTAGCACCAGTCTCGGGACTCGTAGCGTCAATTAAAAATCTATGGTATTTGTTTACCTCAGAACTTCATTTTGTAACATTTGTTTCCTCGCGGCCGTCGCTAGCGGCTTGCATTCGTTTAGCCAATTTCTTACTTCATTGAAATCAGCCAGTAACTGGACCGCTGCTTCTTTACTTTAAACAAAATTATAAAGATATTTAGTTTATGACAAAATATAATAATAATTGTACTTAAGTCGTTAGTTTAGTCTACCTAAATTTGACTTTCGCAACGTATATGTGATGAAGCCAAGACTCGCACATGATTCTGAGGACCATATTTAACGTTGTTATATCTTGAGTCGCCTTTATAACTGGTAACAACATCTTATCTAGAACACAAGAAATATTTATATTATATTAGGTTTTCGTACTTACTGAAATATAACTTAAATAGATCGTTCCAGTTTTTAATCTATTCAAAAATTGCTTGACTTTGGTACATATTTCTACTAAAATTTTAAATGCTAAACATCTGTCTGTCTCCTGCCTTTAGGCATGATTGAACTAATTTTGATATTTGGCACAGACATGGGGAAAGGGAAGGGCATAAGCTATTTCTTATTTTAAATAGTCGCTTGTATTTTAAGGCTAAGAAATAAAACAACTTAAGCCCAATTCCCACAAAAGTACTTAAATAACATAACATAATCATTCACTACATCATCTCAATATAGTAACTAACCCCTAACTAAGCTCGAAGCTAAATAATTACCAAAGAACTCATGCACGTATATAGAGTGGTCGGGCAATGGCGGCCTCGTGACGCGTCGCCACTCGGCATTGCTCGGGAATATCATCGTGAGGTGAGCGAGGCTACTCGTACCGCACACGCTTGATAGCACTGATACTATTTCTTCTGTTGCTTCCTGTAGGGAAATTGAGATTGTTTAGTCACTATTTTATTAAATCACAGTCTTAATGTTTGATTAAGGTTTCTGAAACCACTTTCGATCATTTTTTAGTACAGTATAACAAGTATGTTATACGAAATTAAAAAAGAAATGGTTTGCGATTTAATTATACATTCCTTAATACTGTTCTAATCAAGGAGGAAGTTCACTGCACTATAAAATACTTAAAATATTGATTAAAAACCTAAATAATATGCTTATCTTTATTACTTACTTTCAATTTCTGTATGTTGACTTTGACTTCAGAAACTAATTTCTCTCTCATTTTTGCGCATACGTTTTCGTGAACACCAATTTTTCCTGAAAGTAAAATATACGTGTGTAAGTTATTAGCACTAACTTAATGAGATTCACAATAACAAACATTTAGAAAACAAAAAGATATACTTATTTCAAAATAAATAATAAACAAATATATGTACCAGTTTCAATAGTAAGAGTATGATCAGCGAATCTCAAATTGAGCAGTTGTTCCATACACGCTTGCATGTCGTTGTGTGCTATTCTAAAGAAGTCGTCCATTTCCCAGAGATTTGCTAATCTTCTCGTCTCCGCTAAACACCACAGACGATACGTATGGATTGAGTGATCTGAAAAAATTAACGTTAAGTTGTAAACTTGTTTGAATTTATGATTCGGTACACGATATTGCTTGGAAAATATTGGTAACACGCAGTTTCTGTTGCAAAAAAATATACTTATAAGAATCCATATCGTATTTATATCTAAGTATTTGGAATTTCCATTAGAAGGCCAGCATCTTTAAGTGTTAGACAATGTGGGTTTATACATATTGACTAGCCTTTATGCGCTTCATATATACCTTATAGACTCTATTCATCAGTCCAGCTATTTAGGCCTAATAACATAAATATGGTGTACTTACCGAGCCTATGCAGTATAGGTATCTGCTCGACTATAGGCAGGTCGTCGAGCGGCGCGCCGAGCATGTAGTCCCACGTCACCTCGCACTGGTTGTTCAGCGACACCAGCTCCTGTAGCAGCAGGGCGAACCGCAGGCCTGACTCCGAGCACTAGGAATATACGACATACAATTTAATTAGAGCAGCGTTTCTCAAAGTGTGCTCCGCGGAACCCTAGGGTTCCACGAGAGTCCTGTAAGGGTTCCGCAAGAATTTCGAAAAAATAAAAACACCTCTTTCTGGTCGACCGTACCGAAATTTTCACAATGAACTAACATTGCTTTAATTTTGCCGAGATGTGTGAACTTAAAATAGGGTTCCATCAAGTATATCGCTTTCCAAAAGGGTTCCGTTACCAAAAAAGATTGAGAACCACTGAATTAGAGGGATATAATATTTCGTTCGCCCTAATTTAGGGTAGGCTCAAGCCCTCGGTGAGAACATACACTAATGGAAAAAATTAAGGGATCAAAAAAATATTCCAAATTTTTCGGTACTTTTCAACAGGCCGTAACTTTGAGAGAAATGGTCGTACAGGAAATAAAAAAAAAGGAAATTGTAGCTCCAAGTGTCTAGTTTTTGGATTAGAACTTCAAAATTTTGTAGCCTCCGCGGTTTTTGAGTAATCGTAGAAAAACCAGCAACAAAAAAAATCTCAAATTTTTTTTAGTTTTTTTTTTTGGTCTACGAGCGTGGAAAATTTTTTTTTAGCTTAACCACCATAAGGATCGTATACTTTGTTCATTTAGCTTTAATTTCTTTTTTTAAACACCCTGATACGTCCACTCCTCGCTGAGATATCGGTCTTCAAATGGAAAAGGATCTTTTTGTCTTTGATTATCGATATCTCAGCAACCAATGATTGCACAGAAAGTTAAAGGTGGGTTTCAAGAACTTGAATGAATTCCCCTTAACGACTGTCCATTGTTTTTTCGAAAAAAAAATTTTTTCTTTCTGTCACATGAATTTGAAAATGCAACAAAAAAAGGGCAGTTAGTGGTTTTTTGGAAAATCAAGCGCTGGATCGAAAATATTGAGGAAACCACTAATGTTAAGTGTGCCTTTTACAGTTCAATATGTCCACAAAAACCCTACAAAGAATCAAATTAATCCAGCCAGCCGTTTTTTTGTTTCACTTGATCGAATTTTTGAAAAAATTAAAGGATCACGTTTTTTTGCAATTTTTAAAAATGAGAAAAAAAATTGTTTTTTTCGAGCTTTT
This sequence comes from Timandra comae, assembly GCA_958496195.1. Taxonomy (NCBI): domain Eukaryota; kingdom Metazoa; phylum Arthropoda; class Insecta; order Lepidoptera; family Geometridae; genus Timandra; species Timandra comae. The sequence continues at coordinate 5,876,809 of OY292367.1, forward strand.
TCCACATTTTTGTTCCAGAAAGTGCTTAAATTTTAAATTTAAGGGGAATTCATTCAAGTTCTTGAAACCCACCTTTAACTTTCTGTGCGATCATTGGTTGCTGAGATATCGATAATCAAAGACAAAAAGATCCTTTTCCATTTGAAGACCGATATCTCAGCGAGGAGTGGACGTATCAGGGTGTTTAAAAAAAGAAATTAAAGCTAAATGAACAAAGTATACGATCCTTATGGTGGTTAAGCTAAAAAAAAATTTTCCACGCTCGTAGACCAAAAAAAAAAACTAAAAAAAATTTGAGATTTTTTTTGTTGCTGGTTTTTCTACGATTACTCAAAAACCGCGGAGGCTACAAAATTTTGAAGTTCTAATCCAAAAACTAGACACTTGGAGCTACAATTTCCTTTTTTTTTATTTCCTGTACGACCATTTCTCTCAAAGTTACGGCCTGTTAAAAAGTACCGAAAAATTTGGAATATTTTTTTGATCCCTTAATTTTTTCCATTAGTGTATTATATGCTGATATATTATGAGCTGATGATAAAATTATGTTGAAGCTTTTTTTTATGTATTGTATGTATAACTCTAGCTTTTATTTAACCCTCGTTAGCTCTACTTCTATTGACCATAGCGCAATGTATATAGTTTCTTAATAGATAAAAAGGATAAAAAAATATTCGGACCAGTAGTTTCTGAAAAACCACAGTCAAACTTTCAGCTTTACCTTTTAATAGATAATACAATAAAACAATGACTCTTTTTATGTAGCAACCGCTTCCTAAAAATATTCATTAGATATTTTTATTATCTTCAATAAATATAATGTTTACCTCAGTTATGTATAACGATAAATCTGGGTGTACTTTCAAAGACGTTGGTTTCAAATTAGTGGTCAAGGTCGCCCTAGAAGCAAAATTATATTTAAGTACATATTAATTAGTGTCTTAAAGATATTACAATCTCAATAGTACATTAACATAATACATACCCAAAATGCTTATCCCAGGATGTCGAAGTCACGTGACATCCTAGTGCGTCTGCCAATATTCTTAGAGCCGATAATATCAGTTCCGGAGTATCTATAAAAATAAAATATAACTATTAATATACAACACAAAATACAAATACTATTATATTAGTAAATAAAGACTGCATTTACGTATAAATAAAGATAAAATAAAACTTACTATTGACATTAAATGTCTGGAACAGCCATTCTCGAAGACTTTGACTGGAGTTTGGTGATCTGAAATTAATAATAACAATAGTAAATTATCCTAATCCTAATTCTAACTAGTCCTAACTAATATTATAAATGCGAAAGTAACTCTGTCTGTCTGTCTGTTACCTTTTCACGGCTAAACTATTGAACCGATTGACTTGAAATTTGGTACAGGGGTAGCTTATGGTCCGGGAAAGAACATAGGACTTTTTATCCCAAAATTCCCACGGGAACGGGAACTACGCGGGTGAAACCGCGGGGCGCTGCTAGTTATCATATAAATGTATGTTTTTTTATAATATTATTAACTTGCCTTGTAGCTAAAGGATATGGTGACCACCACAAGACGATATGTTCTAAACAGCTTCCCACATCACCCCATAGAATGTTCTGGTAATACTCCGTCACTTTATGGGCTGCTTTCTTACTTGCTTGGATTCTACCTATATTTAAAAAATACGTTCTATTTTATGACGGTTTACTTTTATATTCAAACAATATTTTAAACGATAAGTGTGAAAGAAGGGGGGCGTGGTCACTTACCAAACAAATATGATAGACTGACTGAATGTTTAGCGTTATATTATTTTTTGTGAGTGAGGAAATAATGATTGTTCCTGTCTTTAGTATTTATAAATTAGAGAAAGGTTTCTTTCTTTACCTGATTTCAATTTCTTAACACCATTAGCACCTAATAAGTTAGGTGACATATTGGCAACAGTATCTAGTAAAATTTCTATATACATTTCTTCGCTTTGGAGAATACCGTTTACATTCTCTGAAAAAGAAGAAAAAATATATGAGGCAACTCATCCTCGTAAGGGACACATTTTCCAAACTTTTTTTCTTATTCCATTTTTTTTTGTTTTTATTCTTCTATTCTCTATCCAATGCAATTTTTTTTAATTGGATTAGTAATTCCTTGAATAGCGCGTTTAAACATGGTAAGTATAGAAATAAAACTGCAGCAATTCTAGGAACATATTTTTTTACATACCATCACTATTTAAAATATTCTCCAAGAGACACTCGTTAGTCAGTAACGAGGTGTAAGGCACGTCGGTATCAGAGTTCTGTCCGCTCATCAACTCGTTCAATTTCTTGTTCGTCTCGTTCTTCAACTCAATCAGACTCTTTGCTTGTTTCATCTTCTTTTTCTTATTCTCTATGAACGCTTCCCGCCTTTTCTCGACGGACATTTCGCGAAGTGCTGACGCGGGAGGTGTTATGTGCTTCGTTAGGGTACTGAAAATTAAAATATTAGGTTCTTAATCTGAATGGCCAAATTGGATAGAGCGCAGTTTAAAACGAAAGGTTAAGGGCTCATTTCACCATCTTCAAGTAACATTCCGAGAAGCTACTCACATGTTTTGTCTTTGTCACTTGACATAAAGTAACAAAGAGACAACACTCACTTTACTTGATGAGTAAATTTACTTGAAAGTCGTGAAATAGGCCCTAAGTAATACTTAAGTATATTGTTTTTTTTAACTGCAACTTTTATGAGAAATTATGTCATCAACTAGTTCTCAAGAGATAAATGCTGAATTAAAAATAAATACAGTTCGATACCATAGGTCCATTTTTTAAGCGTTTTGGAAAATTTGTAATTTAAATTTTAAAATTGTAATCTTTCCCCAAACTACGATGCTAGCTTGGTTCCATGGTGAGATCATGGTCATCAAACCACAGCTGCACCGTCTATAATAATGTTATTAACAACTTACTGGTAAATCTCAATGCTCCCAGCACTACTGGCGTTTGATTCGTTGTCCGAGTTATCTTCTGGCGAGTATACAGTCACGAGGCAGTTGATTAAGCGTTGGCAGCTGATTTCAGCACGACTTTTAGCTAATACCTGGATAATAAAAATAAAATGCTAATTTAACTATAAAATAAATAAACTAATATAACATTTTCTTGACATAGAGTAAGAACTACTAAAAAAAGAACCATGATGCATCTTCCTATAAAAAAAAACTAAATCAAAATCAGTCTTTTCTTTTGGGAGTTACAATGCCATAGAGAGTTTACACCACTCAGATTCTAAATCATAACTCTTTTGGCGTTAGAAGTAAAAAATGGAAGTACAAAAAAGTAGCGTAAGTACTCATGTAGTTGAAGGTAATTAAAATCGAAGCGTTGTCATGGTAATTTGAGTTACTTATTATACGCTAGTAAAACATTTGAATAGACAAATGAATCTTCAAGTAAAACTTTAACCCTATTCGTTTAACAGTTCAAGGTTCCTAAGACATACTGCATGAATATTTGATGAGGCAGAAACAAAATACAACAATACATTCGCAAAATCATAGATTTATTGCAACAACTCACTGTTGGCCTTCTTGTAACCAAACAAACTTCGTGACTTGTCACCATATATTAATGAGGGAACGGTATACAAAAATATATATGAGTGTTGTTCTATTTTGTGACTTATTACTTTATTATAAGGATCTTTATGTTTTATTTAAATAATAGGAACAGTATATATTTTATTTCCCAAAAAAAAAAACTATTTAGAAGAATCATTTTCCCTAATTGAACTAGCTAGTTAAAAAAAACACCCTGTAGAAACAAGGCTTGAAGTTATTAAAAAACTAATTACAGTAGAATCCGCCTATATTGACCAACCGGTTATTATGACGAATTGCACTACGAAGTTTGGTTTTCATATAAAATTATTTATAAAAATGTCGGATATTATGACTTCCTTTACAGTGACATGTCGCTTATTATGACCCATTTTTAATAAATTATGTCCGGTTATAATGACCGACATGATTCTTTACACCTTCGGTAATGTCCGTTGATTCCCGTACTGTACAAAATAACACGCAAACTAATTCCTTCTTATCTTTTTATGACTAAAGTTTGAAATAGAGATTCTTACCATAAAACAAGCTCAATCAAAAATTTACGTAAACAACGGGAAAAGGCAGTTTGTTTCAAACAAATAACAAAATAAACTTACTTGTACTATTTTAGTGAGTGTAATAGCCTTCGTTTCGCTTATAATATTTGGATACGTGTTGCTACCGATGTTGAACTTCGATACGAACTTCTTATAGCTCAATCCTAGCAAATGGTTGTAGGTGCTCACTAAACTGGAAATATTATTATCGATATTATATATGAAGGCATGTAATACACAACTTACATTTATGGTTATAAAGACATCCAGCCCGCCCGTATTAGTCCGGGAGTCAGCAACAGATTTTCATGACCAATTTCCTCTCAAGCGCTAATTAGTAAAATGCATCAGAGTATAGTATTATGAAGCCTTGTGAACGTCAGCTGGCACTCGGTTGGGGGGATGAGCGGGTGTAGCCCCCCACGCATGAAAAAAAAAATACATTCCCTGATCATACTTGTTGTCGATTTCTGCCCAACCATAATCTACAGGATCATGAGAAGTTGGAACTTTCAGGTGTGCATGTGACCAAATTTGAGCAATGTAACATGCTCTTAAAAATTGCTGATATAGCTCTGATTTGCATGGTGGTAAAGAAGAGCCATCAATACCTTTTTTTGGTAACTTGAAAGTTTCAGTATCCAAAAATTTATATGTTTTTTCAAACGACGCTACTCTTGCCTCATTGATCTTTTTTAGACGATTAAATCCATACATATGGCAAACAAACTCTTCTATCTTCTAAGAAAAGAAGCAGCGCTATGTCGAATAATTAAAGATACGTCATTTCCTTCCAGATGAAAATTTGTGAGTTGATTGTTAATATACTGATGCGATAAATAAAAAAAATCAGCTAGCAATAAGTCGAGGAAAAGCTAGTCAGCTGATGCATTTAAATTGACAGATACAGCCAGCTGACCTATATATTTATCCACAGTTACATATAAGCTATCATCAGGTAAATTTTTGTTTGAGAGGAAATCACTGAAAATAAATTTTTTTTTTTCATGTTCGAGACACCAGCTGACGTACAATACACCACGTTGTAACCAGCTGATTATTTTTTTTCGTTGATATATTAGATGAGCTACAATTTGACAAAATTTCAGCTGAGAGGAAATCAGTGAATGTATTTTTTTTTTCATGCGTGGGAGGCTACACCCGCTCATCCCCCCAACCGGGCACCAGCTGACTTTCACGACGCTTTATAATACTATACTCTGATGCGTCTCACGAATTATCTCTTGAGAGGAAATAATTAACCAAATTTGCACCTGGCTCACGGACTATATGGAGATATTACTGAAAATAATATCTTTAACAAATTGAATTAATAGGACAATAATCTACTACTACTGTGAGTATGGATGGATGTTTGTAGCTATTATGTCACGCAAACACTTCTGGACTGTGTAAGGATGGGACTGGGAGGCACATTGAGGTAACATTTGATACATAATTTCCCACAGGATCTTTAGAAATGGGATTTACGACGATAAACCGCGAATAACAGCTACTTCTTACTTACTTCGTAGGCTCTACCTCTACCAGGCTCTACTTAGTTTTATGCGCCATAAAAATATTAATTTAGAAACTTTTTAAAGTCTATTTAAAAGTTAATAGAGATACGCTTAAGTAGGCAAACAAAAATTAATATCATAAGTAGTATTTTTTAATTTAAATAATGTAGGTACCTGAGACAAGATTCTATCATTTTCCTAGAGTCTTCCCTATGAAGGCACGTGTTGAGTATTGTCACTATAAGTCCATGGATCGCTTGCAGCATTATAAATCTGCTGCTACACAATTTATCAAAAATAAGTTCGTGTTTACTCTGAAGTAGACCGTTGTCCTTCTTCAATCTAGCTAGTTTTGGATTCAATTTGTAAAAAGATTTCACTAGCTTCGATAAATATTCTATTATTTGATCTAATACCTGGAAAATAATCAATTTTAGTAATAAATCTGCACATACATCTATTCTATCTAAAATTAAAGATAGAATTAGATTTCAAAACCATAGAAACAAAACTGGTGCGGTATTTAATAAATGCCATTTAGTACACTTTACGAGAAAAGTAAAATATGTAAGCAAGTACTAAGTATATTGGAATTTCGACTTTTAAACCAGCACCTGTTGGCATACTACAATCATAATAGAATTCCACCCAGAACATCTCAAACAAACATACCTGTATATTCACTAATTCCATAATATATTTGCGATTCGATAGCGAATGATGATTATTTTTCTCTTTAGCTCCCTTCCATTTATTGTCAGCGTCAATAATCACTTTAGTAACCGCATAACAAACCAATTCCATTTCTCTGCAGTAACTGAACAATTCTTCTTCTTCCTCTGTTTCTTCGCTTATCCATTTTTTTAATACACTCGAAATCATCGTATAAAACCAAAGGTTGAAGGGTTGAAGGCCTGCTATCTGTAGTAAGTCATGTTAGCGACTAACCAACTGCATTTTGGGGTTGTATTGTTTGAGTAAAATCGATGGCGGGCGCCGTCCGTACCATCCAACTGAGCCCGCGTCTAAATTGTTGTAGGACAACTTCGGAATTACTCATCGTAAAACTTTTTATTGCTGTTTAACCCCAACCTTGATTTTATGGCTATTAATGATAGTTTAAGGGCTTTTCTATTAGATTTTGGAATTACTCGAAAAAAATGCAAATATGTTTTAAGAGTACTCGTAGTGTCGCAAAGACAAACTGATTAAGAGCAAAAACTTAAATTTTTTTAGAACATTACTGTTGAATATCTTTTTAAAACATAAAATATAAGTTACTCAAGCTATTGGCATCGTAATTTTTGTGCAGGTTTCGTAATCGACCTATAATATAAAACCGTAAAAAAGTCACGAAACCGCGTCTACGTTACATTACTCTGATGATAAAGTGCGGTTATTAAATCGATGATCGCATTACCCCTACAGCCTACTGTTGGCACAGCGAGACGGGTCAAGGAAAACACAGCTAATAAAGTTTGGCCTCGCGAAATAGCGCTAAATTATATAACACTTCCCTAGTATTTACCTACTGCTTAAGAAAATAGTAGTTAAATAGTAGTAGATGGATATATATATATATATAAGAAAATAGTAGTAGATGAATAAAAAAAAACAATTATATGTATAGTTAGTAGATTTAATTTCAAACAACATAGACTATTTAACATATATTAAAATTTAATTAAATATTTGCGAATTGCGACGTATAGGAAGAAAAATATCACAGTAACAAAATTTCCTTTCATGATAACGCCCTGTAAGTTTTTAATACAATAACGATTAAAATGTGGACATCTTAGTCTATTTCAAGGTGTGTGTTCTTTGTACTAGATGTGCTTATTGCATTGATAATAAAATTAAAATTTGTACCTATAATTTGGAAAATACCAATTTAATATTAAAAAAGAATTAGAATAAACATAATCGCCTAATGATAAACACAAAAAGTATGTAAATAAAAAAGTGGTTTTACATAAAGTATCATACAAAATAATAATGTTTTTTATTTGTGAAATGTAAACATGTTATTAATATCAGTATTTCGTGTCTTTCTGTTGAAAGGAGGATTGTTAGTCTACCCTCAGTCTGAGAACGAATGAATCTTGATTCAAAATGTCGGCGAACGGACTTAAAACATGTATACATTACACAAAATAAATATGAGCCAATTTAAAGCAATTTTAATACTTAAAGGTTAATTTAGATGATAATTTTAATTCATAAAATACTCATGGCATAGTAACATACAAAAATTAATAAAAATATCTTATCTTTTTCACTCAACGACAAATACTTATGTAAAACGAAAGAGACATAAAACGGATTAAACCAGTGTTAAACTTTGCACATTACAAAAGAAGTTAGTCTTCATAGTTTGAGTACCAATATAAGTTTCCAATAATACTTTACATTCATAAAAATGGTATGAAATGTAACACATAAGTATGATAAATTACCATTCAAATAAAGGTTTGGTCAGACACCAAGCGTGGCGTAGCGGGACGGGACGGTAAAGCGACGCTGGCTTTGTTTTTGGTGATTAACTTCACGCTGAGCGGGATAGCTCTGTATGGCGTGTTCAGTAATATTTAATACGGTCAGCGTCAGATAAAATGTATCTCCTTTGATTTAGAACACCAAAGTAAGCATTACCAATGGAGGTGCCTTTTATCTGAGGCTGACTGTACATTACAACTTCTCAACGTCGCGTCCCATCGCTAGCTGTCTGACAATACCTCAAGTACCATAATAGGTACAAAACAAGCTCGTTTCGAAGCGACACACATCACGGCATGACGCTAACATACATAAAATAAATCATCAATATACAATGGTGCGTGTTTATGTATTTACTACGCGTTTAATGGGTCATTTTTGTCACGAACTTCAACAAAATTATACAATAATTTAACGCGGTACGGTGTTTTAGTGTAACACGAAACTGGGGCATGTTTTGATGTAAATATATACAGTAAAATGTGAATATTTGTTTACTAAATCTGGAAATATTTGTGCCATTTATAGGTTTTCATAAAAAGTAATCAAATATGTGTTGTTTTAAAACATAATAAAAAGGATCTAAGACAGTATCATAGTAACTCTTATACATTCTATTTCGGATGTCCCCACAATGTTCCACTGTTAAGACACTGTATATTCTTTTATAGAAACAATTAAGCTTAAAGTGAATTAGTAATGCCTAAAACAAATTTTATCTTAAAATGAACGTTATTATAATGTATATAAGTTGTATAATAGAATAGCACCTGTATTTAAAAACAAAATATCGTCGCATGATTTTCAAAATGGCAAGTGACGCATAAAACAATGCATAAATTAAAATTTTAGTTGATATTAATAAATTTCACTAATAACAAAATTAGTATACCTATCCTAAAATTAACAGAAAAAATATACACATTTAAAACTAAACTTGAATATTGGCTGATTATGAAATGGCACAAAATATTACATTTATTTAATTAGACAGTTTTCAAAAACTAGTTGCACATAGAGTTTAATTAACAATACGATAGACAAGCTAGTTTTGAGACTGCTAGGCTCAGTGGCGGCAAATTTGAGGGGCACCAAAATAAAAAAAATACCAACAGAGGGTTTTAAATGAAGGTTTCTGATCCAAACAATAGGTTTTTGGTTTTCACTATAACTACCATAAAGATTTTAGTGGCAAAAAGGAGTGACGTCAAATCTACCTCTACCGAAAGTGTACTACTACAATTAATTTTCTTTTTAGGGCCGATTTTTCCATCGCCAGATTCGACGAATAATTTTAAAATTTTGACAGTTCCTTCATACAAAAACTGTCAAACGTCAATTTAGTTAGTTAATTAAGTTATCTGGCGATGGAAAAATCGGCCCTTATTTAAATATACTAAGATATTTTATACCATTTCAAAGTCAGCCAATAAATAACAATTTCAACCCTAATAATCCTTAGAAATACTAAATATTTCACTATTATTTGTTCACAAGTGAGACCTATCTTAAAATAGATTATAAAATTGGGACTTCGGCAAACATGAAGTTCTAATACTCTAATTCAATAAGATAAATTCATAGACATTTTCGCTGAAGATGAAACTTGACCAGTTTAGTTGCGGAAAGCTGCTTTCAAGTACATTTTTTAAAGAAGTATTGTGTTGTCTTTCATAACTCATTTTTGCTAATAGTTTAAATACTTAAATTTAAAAAAATACTACGATTTATTGAAATAAAGTTTGAAGGGCTAAGGACCTAAATTAAAGACGTTTAGTGGCGGTATACTACCGACAAACAGACAATAATAAAATGATTTGTTTTATAATACCATTCGAATTTATAATTTTGTTTCATTTAAAAAAATACCGTTTTTGTATAAATAAAAAAATTAAAAGCATCGTTACGGCTTAACGAAATTCACAGGATCAAAATCAAATACCGCCGTTCAATAATAGAAGATTGTATAGTATAAGTACATACACGAAAATTGTGCTTCAAATCACTTAAAAATAATACTTTTTCTAACATTTCCATATTTACATTACACTTAATAGTTACATATTTATTACAACTAGGTCTAACACTCAACAAACCAAACTTAACAACATTGAATATTGCTTCATTTCGATTATGAAAAGCTTATTTACAAAGATATCGAGTGAACACACAATTTTAGCACATATTCCTATAACAATAAGGGTCATTCAATCTGGCATGTCTATTGTTGTTATAGGTACAACCGGTTTCATGGCCTCGTTTTTCTTTTGGCTTTTATTTGACTTCTTTTCTTTGACTTTTTTATGTGTTTCCTCGTCTCTGTAAGGTTCCTGATTGATTGGTTCAGTAGGTACCGGGTTCGAGCCCCGGTTTACGTTGTTATTGTACGCAATGTTTGCGTACTCTTGTAGTAATGGAAACACTGACAGTAAGAACTGACAAAAATCTTTTCTTATACCGAACCACCCTGGAAAGATTGTTTTATTTTACATTCTTGCAAGTTTACCGCGTATAAATAGCTCTAGAATAAAAAGCTATTAAGTTAATTCAATATTATACATAAGTTATTTATGTTTAGTTTCAACAGTCTAATAGTAGTTGTCATCCTCGTCATAACTTATGATGATTGGGCGTGTTGAAGTATAGTTACGTCACTGATCAATCATCATTAAATACCACTTGCAGTAAAATCATTAAAAAAAATAACTCTACACCAAAACGAATATTTCATACTACTTACATTTATTACCCCCTTTTGAGCTGAACGACATCATAATGAGCGTTATGTAACTGGCGAACAGCGGGCTCACGACCACCACGTACTTCAACGCCAATCCATCATCCAGCTTGTTTGTTAATAGTACCTGTTATAAGGTTAATTACAGAATTAAGTACAATAAGGGGCTATTTCACGATCTTCAAGTAAATTTACTCACCAAGTAAAGTGAGTATTGTCTCTTTCTTACTTTATATCAAGAGACAAAGACAAAACTTGTAAGTACCTACTCGGAAATCTACCTGAAGATCGTGAAATAGGTCCTTATTCAAACTTCTTTATAGTTAATCGTCATGTCTCTGTTACTGATGATTTTAGCACAGTACGGAAGAATACGCGTTATTATTACGCTTGGCTAGTGTTGGTGATGTCAAACCCAAGCTATGTTTGAATATTAGCTTAACCCCGAAATTGAACTAAGAGCTTCAGCAGGCAGGTAAAAGGAAGAAAGAAAGGAATAATTTTAAAACAACATGTATATTAATACATACCTGGAAAACCAAGATTGGTACAACTGTGAATGTATAAGCGAGTGCCGAGTTGAAACTGGTTCTTCTCTGCTGCATGTTCACATCTGGTGTCCTCAGTAGTATACCGGCAAATATTATACTGTATAATACTCCTGCAATAAAAGAAAACAAATGATAAAAGTATGGAAATATTCATAGTTATTACAGCTCTCATAAGTAACCAAAAAATACTGCAGAACACAAAGAACTCAAATAAAGAATTGCAGTTGCGGAAAAATAACCACAAATAAATATATAAATATGTGTATTTTATTCTATAGATGCATTTTTATGCGTATTTCTTGGTTTATTAAACCAGTAACAAACAAACATCAACATTCTCATACAGTAACTAAAAAACATTATAGAAAAAATACAAACTCAATCACAAACACCTGAGAACACACTATTAATAGTATATATTTACTTACCAACAAGACTGAGACACATTAGTATCCACAACGGTACAAACACGACCTCCCACGTCCAATTGATGAAATCATCCAGTTTCAATGCCAAAAATATAAACTGTAGTATATTTACAGCACAAAATAATTCCAACTGAAACATTACAATGTCACTAATTAGACACAGATTGTTTATTCATGACTAGCTGTCATTTGAGTAGGCTTCATTAGATAGTAACATGATTATCCTACTAATATTATAAAGCCGAATGTTCGTGAGTGTGGATGTTTGTTCCTCTTTCATGTAAAAACTACTGAATAGATTTTAATAAAATTTGGTACAGATATTCCTCATACCTAGGAATAACACATAGGATACTTTTATCCCAAAATTCCCACAGGATAAGGTTACACAGTTATAAAGGCTTCCTCAATAAACAGGCATAAATCATTTTCAAATTGTATGAGTATTTTCTGAGATTAGCATGTTCAACTAAACTCTTCAATTTCACAAGATTGTTAATCTACTTATGTATAAATTATTTAAATGGACAAGCAGTATAACATGGTATTTATTACCTGCATTCCCATAGAAAATAATCATAACAATCAAATTAAAACAAAGGGAATTTCCTTAGTGATAAAAAAGGTAAGTCTTCTTTAATTGAAAGAATTTATAAAATCAGTCCAATAGTTTTTGTGTTCATTGAATACAAAACAAATACCTTTCTCTTTGTACACTCATTTGCCCTAGTTTTATTTTTGACAAATAATAATGTATTTCGGTAAATAAACATAGATACAGATCTATGTTCTTAAAAGTAATTATTTTTTTCGTTTTTTAAAAGTAAATCTGGGAACAGTCTCAGAATTACTTTTAAAAACAAATTCCAAGTTTAATTTCTGGATTATAAATGACAGATGATGTAAATAAAGGAGAAAATAGATATAAAATATTGTAAGTATCAATATAAGATATCAAAGGAAGAGAGCTCCATCTTAATTAAGATATATTACTATTATCTACATAGTAATTGAGTGTTTACTATAACATGATAAGAAAGAGGTCATAACAAAAACTTACCTCATAGCTGCGATCATGTTTCACTGACCATATACATATTGCTATAGACACTATACTTATAAATATGAGTGGTATAAACACGAGTATCCACAGGTGACGGTCGGTGGTCAATTGGTCACATACAAGCAATTCAAACATTAGTAGAATCAGATGTATGGCCAGACTTATCAGCATTGCCTTGTAATGGATGTATGCTTCTCCTTCAAGTCTGAAATATCAACAATCATTAATAATATCAACATAACATTTAAATGTAGTATAATTCTGGTATTACTCTCGTTTCTTACCTAAAATGGGGATATTGCCACCAAACATATGTACCGATTGTCGCCCCAAGGACTACAAGAAATTTCCATATCCATATCGGCGCGAAAACAGCCCAATATGACCATGTTATGGTGTTATCTAGCTTCAGAGCTAGCAGAGCCGTAAATATTAATAAACAGCTGTGCACAACGAATTTGCTGTAAATAATAGAAAGATATTTTAGATACATGCATACCTTCACTTTTTTAAATTCAAGCTATCCCGCTTACTTACCTAGGATTAAAATCCTGGAATAGTGTCTGTAAATTCATTTCCATACACATTCGTCCAATAGTTATTCTTTAACATTTCACAACACAAATTAATAAAAATATTATCTTTTCTCCTGGAAAACAAGACAAGAATTTCAACAACAACAAATCATGCCACAATAGACTGACTGACAGTAGTGACAGAAAAGGCACGGACGGACGGACGGAATCAAAACGTTAAATAAACGTCAGGAGTTATGTCGGGTTTACACGCTCGCCACTTTTCGTTGTGGCACTATCTATTTTTCGAGGATACTATAAACCTTTTAATTAAAGGTTACAATTCAAATCAAAACGTAATGAAAACATATCAAAATGTAATGTAGTATCAAAATAGAATTAGAATCTTTCTGTTCGAACTTTCGTAGGTTATTTAGACATTGACATCTAATACTGACATGACTGATGAATGATGACAGAAAACGACCCAGGATACCGGTTTGTGCAAGCAAAAGTCATAATTTCTATTTCAATTGCCAAAAGCAAGAACACGAACAGGGGAAGTCGGAGTAAAAGAAACGAAATTTGCTTGCTTTTGGCTGAAAAAAACCGAATACCTGTAATATTGAGATCTAATATTAGGAAAATATTATTCAGAAGTACAGATTTTCTATTCGTGAGTCTCATTTTATTTAATTCAGTTAAAAAATAATTATTATGGCGTCTCCTTCGCCAAAATCTCCAGAACAAAGTGAAAAAAACAAACAATATGATCGACAGCTAAGATTATGGGGTGATCACGGTCAAGCTGCTCTTGAAAGTGGACACATCTGTTTGATAAATGCGACAGCTCTTGGCACAGAAATATTGAAATCTATCGTCCTTCCCGGTGTCGGTGCTATTACAATAATAGATGATAAAATAGTAACCGACGAAGACATTGGATGCAACTTCTTCTTAGAATGTTCAAGCAAAGGACTGAATAGAGGATCGGAAGCACTCCGACTTCTCATGGAATTGAATCCTGCTGTCCGAGGACACTCAGTTCAAGAGCCCCCTGATCAAATTTTAAAAGAAAATCCTGATTTCTTCAAGTCATTCAGTATAGTGATTACAACTGCAGTTGGTGAAAAAACTATTCAGCTATTAGCACAGCACCTTTGGGATATCAATGTTCCTCTTATACAATGCAGGTCTGTAGGGTTTCTGGGCTCTTTTAGGATACAACTTAAGGAACATGCAGTGATTGAGACTCATCCAGATAATGAGCAAACAGATCTTCGGTTGGATGTACCATTTAAGGCTTTATCAGACTACCTTGAAGGTATTGATATCAATGCTCTAGATCTGAAGGACCATGGACATATTCCATGGATAGTAATATTGTACAAAGCTATACAGAAATGGCAAGAGACTCACCAGAACTGTTGGCCTATGAGTAGAAAAGAGAAAAATGAAATCAAAGATATTATTCAAGAGTTTATAAGAAAGGATGAAAATGGTGTTCCTATTAATGAGGAAAATTTTGAAGAAGCTCTTCGAGCTGTCAATACTGCAATTGTACCAACATTCTTACCTGTTAAGATTCAAGAGCTATTGTACAGTAGTGCTGCTACTAATCTAACAAAGGAGAGTTCATCATTTTGGATCATGTGTGCAGCTTTGAGAGCTTTCATTGAAGCAGAAGGCAAAGGGAAGTTACCAATAAGAGGTGTGTTACCTGATATGACTGCTTCTACAGAGCATTATGTGAAATTACAAAACATTTACAGGGCACAAGCTGCCATGGAGTCTGAAATTGTTTATAGAAAAGTACAACAAATTGTATCACAACTTCACTGTGAAAATATAAGCGAGGCTGAAGTAAAGTTGTTCTGTAGGCATGCACATGATTTGTGTCTAATAAAAGGATCAAGTATTGCCACTGAGTATCAGTTGGGAAGTTCAGTTGCAACATACATTTCTAAGTACTTAGAAGAACCTGATGCTATGATGGTTCATTACATCTTACTACGAGCTTCTGAAATATTTCATTCTGAATACTGTAGAGCACCAGGGGATTATGAACCTGAAGGTGATATATCAAAGTTAAAAACTTGTGTTATTAAGTTCCTTAGTGATATATCTTGCCCCCCTTTCTCCAAAGATGATCATATTCATGAAATGTGTCGCTATGGGGGTGCTGAAATACACAGTGTCTCAGCCTTTTTAGGTGGATGTGTGGCACATGAAGCTATCAAACTTGTAACCAAACAATACAAACCTGTGAACAATACTTTCATTTATGATGGTGCATCTACAAATACTGCTACATTTACATTTTAAGAATGCTTGAAAATAAATTATTTCTAATTTATTCATTGGGTTCTTTCATTCATTTTATCCTCATGCTACTTATTTTACATAACAGCAAAGAATATTCTCAATTGAATCACCTAACACACTTCCAAAAATACATCATTTCAATGAGCTAGAAATCTATAAAATTGTGTACCTTTGACATATTGTGTTACTGTAGGTTGTTATTATAAAAAGATGGGGTCTATCAAAGTTGTAGGTAAAGTTATCTAACAATATGACATGAAAACAAATTAATTTCAGATAAATTTATTACACAAATTAAAAAATATATTGATTTTGTTAAATTTATAAATGATTGGTAAATAAGCAGGGAAAACAAAATAACAGTGACTACATTAATTCTTCAAGTTGTGTATTTAGAATGGATATAAAATTATAATCTTAAATTCAAGAAAAAAGAATTTGTGAAAACATTTTCATATTAACAATTTAACACATAAATTAGGTATAATAAACATATATCACATGACTAAAAATAATCGAAACAAACTATATATTTGGCTAAATCCTCGTGGGTGTTCATCAATTGTGATAACAGTCACATAACACTGTTCTGAGGCTTTCATAGCCATTAGTATAATAACACAACATTGAGAATTCCTCTTTATCTAGGTACATGTTTCACCTTAGCCATAGTTTCAATCGCAACGCGTCTACACCATTAAGATAGTACCGAAATAAACGCTTGTCTCTCACAAAACCAAGGTTTTCATAAAGCTTCAGTGCAGGTTTGTTTGTGATTTCTGTTTCTAGTACTACTTCGTCAGCATTGTCATTTATCATTGCCTGGAAAAAACAAATATTAATAAAAATGTGTTATCAGTAGTAGATAATAGAACAATACATAGTTTATTTTTATTACTACTGATAATGTTCTACATTCGTACCCTTATAGCTTTCCTCGCAAGTCGAGATCCAATTTTCCTATTTCTGTACTTTTCGTCAACGGCTAACATAGCAATGTACCCTCTCTTTACCACATTGCGATGCATATCTAACTTACAAACAATGGCACCAATGCACTTTCCTTCATGTGTAGCCAGGAAACAAAGTTTAGGCCAGTTGTGTATAAAATATCTATATGTATAGATAGAATAGGGTTCTGATAAATCTTTTTGTATAAGTCTCATGATTTCAGGCATTTGCAGTTCAGATTCATAAGCAATAATCTCTATGTCATCTTGTGGAGACTGTTCACGTTTATTGAGAGCATTTTCGAGAGTTTCTAAGGCATCATCAATGATGCAGTTAATTGCATGTTGAGACGTCGCCTCTTTACTCTCTTCAGTAGATGGTTCTTCACTACACTGTACACTATTTACATGACTTGGGGTTCCAGTTTGTGCTTTACTCTCATCATTGTGCACGACGGAATTCTCGTCGTTCGAATGCTCGTTTGTTCCATTAGTTAGGTTATTACTGACGTTATTAATATGAAGAGTATTAGCTAATGTTTCACTCAATATTTCTTGATTCGATATACTTATTTCGTCCTTCGTTTCAGAACGATCTTTGGCCTTTTTACTTTTGTTTCTCATATTCGTACTTATTTGACTGCACTTGATTTTCTGAAAGTTTTCATCGACTACTTGGTTCATAATAGCGATTTTCTATCTATAATATATACACAATCGAATTATTTTAAGCTCATATAGATCCAATAGAGCCTCTAGGGGTATACTTGCATCTTTTTCTTGTCAAAATTGTAGAAGAATACCACCGACATCTTGGTAAGTGTAAAGTTATATTTTGCTATCCAAATTTATTATAAATAAAGACTGTTAGCCTTGATAAAGAAACTTATATATATTCTTTGAAATATATTCCAAATCAGTTACGACTAATGAAACACCTAGTGAAAATTAGCCACTTTTCCGAGGCCCCAATACCTTCCACCAAAATCACATTGCAAAAAAATAACTTTGTGTTTCATTCTTGACCTAATAGATAGTGAGCATCATTCATCAACTTTTTGAAGCATGAAAAGTAATAGCTATCTCTTTTTTCTTACATTCAAATACCAAGGTAAGAGAGAGAAAAAAACATGGGCCTAATGCTTAACAAATCGAATCGAAATTTAATACATTTTTGGTTCATTCATTCACTCATTCTATTATCTATGAAAGTATTGCCAGCAGCTAAATAAAAAGTATACTACGTTTTTTTTTGTTGAGATATTTATTTTGCCAAGTTTTCTCAAAAACGTTCTTGCAAAATACATTAATTTATTTAAAATAATGGTTCCAGTTGGTAAAGTTTAAATATGAAATAATGGTTAGGATGATTAAGGTCTTTTTCTAACTTTCAATCGTATAAATTTAATCGTATAAAATAGAATAGAGTAGATACTGGAACAGGTAGAGCCATGGTAGAGCATACAATTTGTACAAGAATACTCTATTTTTTACCTCAAACTCTACTCACTTTTTACAACAAGCTAATTATTACACACTTGTCTGAAAGATATTTGTGTATTATTCAAATCAATATTAAAAATTATTAAGTGGTTTCTGAAATAATTTGTTGATTATTAAATTCAGAACTAAAATCGAGTTGGTTATGTTACGAGTTATGACTTGGATAAAATACAATAAATTAGTACATAAGTAAAGTAAATGTAAGTTAATTTTTTATCTGATGTCGTTTATTTTCTTACGATGTGTATTTCCCAGTGTGAAAAATGGCGGGAAATTTCCAAATTTCAGAAAGTGTACTTATTTTTTTTTCTGGTACTTACTACATTCGTCATTTTTATTAAACGAACTTATGCATAATATAATAATGTTAAGTATATTTTCTGTTTCCTAAATTGTTATAGGTAAGTATTTAATCTTAGTTACCTACGTTTTTCATTTTACGTAGAACTTAAAAATTAAGTAAGTAAGTACTTACTTAATATTATTCTATAATAATTTGGTGGCTTTCCGTTTTTTATGTGGAGTCCATGTATAATTATAAGTAAGTACTTACTAACTTTTAGTTTGGTGATGGATTTAGAAATGCGAAATATAGATATATACCCTAAAAATATAGGTAGGTATTTTGTGGAAGATATTTTAATACCTACTAAATTATTATGCTTAGCATAGATGTTTCAAATAAGAAAAATCCTAATAAAAATCTTATATGTAAGTAAGTACTTACTTAATTTTTTATTTATTTCAGTTCAATTGAAATATTCGTTAACAAGTATTTTTTTTCTAAAAATAAATAAATAGGCAAGTTCTGTAACAAACATACTCTACCATAACTTGAAGAAAATAGTTTTGTTTGACCATCATTGAATTGAAATGGTGTAGTGGAGTAGTTAAGTAGGTGAAACTGTCATGTGGGTATACTCAGTTAAGTAAGCACTAAGTAGCTACACGTTTATCTTGAGAAGGTAGGCTGCTTAACATTACGTGGGAGGGTTTACTTGGCTTTCAGTGGTAGAGTACAGTACAGCTATAAGTATGTTGTTGACGTCATGGAGAGAAGCAATATGGCGGGTAGCTGAAAGCGCGCGCGTATAGCGGTCTCAGGTAGAGCTCTTGGCTTGGCTGGCTGGTTGTACGTAGTGTTCAACTCTATCGACTCGAGTCGAGTTCAGTACCCGGTTGACAGCCGGCGAGGCGGCGGCGTGACGTGCTCTCAATATTTTTATACGCGCGCCGCCTATACGCGATATTTAATCACTGTAAATATTTTTTGTACACAAATCCTGGCGTGTTTACTTGAACTGAGTGATGTGTGGTGTCGGACCAGGGTATTCACTCGAACAATAACTTCTCGGCTGTAGTACTGAAACGCGTACAGCTCTACCTTTGATAATGTCTATTTACTTCAGGGTATGAATAATACCTAATGTAATGCGTGAATGCATTACAACGTCGTAATACATCAATGTATAGGTACCTATTAGAGGATATTTCATATTATTAGTTTTATACTGGAACCACTGGAAACACAGTGATTGGAGTTACATACCTCCGATGGATATAAACATTAAAGTGCTATGGATGTATTGTGAATTATACTACGTTTATTTGAATTGTGGAATGGTTAAGAGTCGATTAAAAATCAGGGAAATTTAAGTCTACAATGGCGGAGCGAGATCGTCCTGCGAAAACCCCCATTAGGGTGGGTTTTTATGACATCGAGAGGACCATTGGCAAAGGAAATTTTGCCGTCGTTAAGTTAGCACGACATCGAATAACGAAGACTGAGGTGAGTTAAAAAGGAATCAATAACGCTTTTAACTTAAATAGCTTTATTACTACTTACTTTATTATAGTACGTACTCTACCCTCGTCCTTCTTTCCCTATTAACTAGTATAAGAGTTATTATAAGTAGGTAGTTTGGTATCAATTTAAAAACTATAAGTTACATCCGATTCTATACAATACATATAACAGCATAGTTAAATCAGCTTAGTTTCATATAGGTAGAGCTGATAATGTATATGATGTTGATGTAGTAGATAAAAAACTAGGCCGTAATGCATTTATTAGTTACACTACGATTAAAAACTAGTTAATTAATAAACAAATTATTCCGATGTTTAATGTATTAAAACTCTACCACGGTAGAGCATACTTAGGTAGGTACACATATAATATTCAATTCAATATCTACCTAAGTAGAATAGTAAAACATGGTATTTTATACTGTATTTAAGTAGGTACGTAAATATATAAGGGAAATTTTTGTATGTAAACGATAAGTTGTAAACTCAAAGTTACGATGTATCGTTGAATCAAAAGGTTTAAGTAAGTAAATTGTAAGACAGATCACCCTAGTCATACTTAGGTCTTTATAGTCCAAAAATTGTTTTGGTAGAGTCGGTACATACCTAATAGAATTAACAAGGAAATTACAGCAAGTTGCTGAGATATTTTTTAAGATCTGTGTTATGGCCTCAGTGATATCCGTGTAAATCCGGATCCTATAGAATTTTGGGATAAAAGTATTCAATATATTATTCCTAATAAAATAAGGAACATTTGTACCAAATTTCACCTAAATCGGTCCAGTCGATTTTACGTGAAACAGTATAAACATCCGTAGAAATGTACGCCGTTTTATTAGTAGGACATGCCACTGGTTACGAATGGTTAAGCAACACACCATAAGAAGAGTGCCTTTGATGTTACAGCATCTAATCAAAAATATTGGTATCAAATACTTTGTTATTAATGTTTCAAATATGTCTAGTCAAGCCTCTTACGTTACGCAATCAAATGAGTAAGTACTTCCTACATGAAACCTCCGTAATTGTATGGAATGTTATACATATTTCAAATGAGTACCTTGGTATACAATAACAGAATGTTATATTGCTCATTAGGTATTTTAATAACGTAACCTAATAACATACTTATGTTGTGATTTCAACAAAGTTAACTTGTATTCAAGTTGCAAATCTTTATTAAATACTAAGCACGCGTATTTCGTAAAATGTAATATTTTCCTCGAGTATTTTCGAAATGAGAAAAGTAAATATAATAACTGCTCTACTCAATTTAATGTGACTTTGTAATTCATAAAACATCTACTTAGATACTTGTCATAAAAGTTTAACTACTGGAAAAGTTTTTAACCAAGTTTGTAACCCTTTACGAAACTTTTCATAGCGAAAACAATAAGTAAATAAAAATACCTCGCTATTTACTTTGTTACAAAAGTATTAAATGCTATTAAACAAGTCTTGACGCTTGATTTTAATGATTAACTTATTTAATAAAGTAATTATTTGTTTAGTAAACTTTTAGTTTAAGTAATTAAAGTTGGAATTTCCTGCAGGATTTTGACGCGTGGAAAACAAAGATATAGTCGTAACTAACATACATAAATAATTACTTGAATTACTTATACAATACATTAAAATATGTATTCAAACTTAATAAACTATGTAAGATAAAGATTGGTTGCGTTACGATCATTAATTAGTGAATGAGTAAACTATTAAAGTAAACTGAAAGTAAACACGCAAATGTTGCGAGACATCGTTATCTGTAAATCCATGTACCAAAGTATATTTAACAACAATAATTATCATCCGTGTATACCGACCCACGATAATACACACGTGACTTTCGAAATATTAAAATCCATTAGTTTGTATTCAGTTTACATTAACATCGATACAATAGGTACAACAAACAAAGAATAATATGTTATGACCGAGTTACACAAGATATTGTAAATAAGGTTTGTAGTATCTTTACATTTTAACTGGCTATGAACTACTGGAGCGTAGAAAAACCTGCAGTCAATATACACGCTTGGACCATATTATGGTTCAATAATCAAAGTAAGTAAGTACTTACGTAGATCTATTACTTCCACAGTAACATAGTATGGGTAGTTTCAGCCAGTAAAATCACTTCGCAAGACAGAAGCATCTTCATTCCTGATCATGATAATAATACAATGATGACGAGGGGAAAAAGGTCTTGCAAATGCATAGCCAGGCAGTGATAGCCCAGTAAAATAAAGAGTACTTTATATTCTAATCACCGCGCTTGTCCAACCCCTCTAGTCTCGCCAAAAACTCATAGTTTGGAAAATAGCAAACTTCTCGACCCAGAATTCCTTCAGGATCAATTGCACCTGAGGTTTGACAGGCACAAAATATGCTACTAGAATTAAGAGGAGCTTACAATCGAGCTAGGCCAAAAGTGCGTCACCCATTCAAATTCAGATACATTTTGAAGTCAATCGGGCTTTTGTTGAAACAAATATTGACAGAAACAAAAGTACCTATTTTAAAAGACATAAATGTTAGATGTTTCTTATTGATTGTGTGTTATTAATAGGTCAGTTAGTAGTAATTGTAGCTACTGAGAGTTGTCTAGGTGTCGCCGTCAGGTAGTAACTTATTTAATGTAGCGCGAGTCTACGGCACCAAAGTAGGTCATTGGCCGAATACTGTCGACGTCAATGAGTCACGAGCTGCGTTGACTTTCTAACTGACCAGTGACCATTGATTTGAGGGTTTAAATATTACTATTAATAGTGTATGCAGCTGAAGTTTAACAAATGTCGGCGATGATGCATTACCGATTCAAATTAGGACATTGAATGAATGCACTGAAATATCAGAACAGTCGCCCTCGGCCTTAGCTGCCGTTTTATCGAGTGCGTGTACTCTTTGATGTGATTGAACGACGCACGACGTCTAGTAAACAAAGGTATAATTTTTCCACGATATTGTGAAGTGAAATCACTAAAGTTTTATCAATGGAACCCATTGTTAATGCTAAAACTACATACATCATTAAGTAGTAGTACTTACCCAGGTATTGTTAAGCGACACAATAACATTGATTTTCTTTGCTAACAAAACAGTTCTGAAATTTTAAATCCAAATCGATTAGAAACAAGCCTATAATAAGTAAGTAGTTAGGTACATAATGCATATACCAGAGGATCGGCCCAAAAAAGCAAAAGAATTAGTGATAAATTATAAATGTTATGGGAACAGGAACCGTCTTGACTTGTATTGAAATTAAATGCTCTTTTATAAATTGGAAGTGTAGCTATAAAGAAACATAAAACATTAGCTCCGCGGAGGGACAGATCAGATAAAGTAGTAGCATTAGTAAATGATTCGTTCATTCCATGGAACATAAACAGTATCAATCAGTGATTCAGCACGCGAGTGGGGAGCGATTCGGCTACCTACCGTGTCCAGAAATACCGCGGCATCGACCTTGCCTCCGGATGCACGCATTGCGTTGTTTTTATTATTTCATTCTTTTTCCGAACGAGCCGTAAACGCCAAGGTGATGGTCATAAGATCTTTTGTTATGGTGGACGAATAATGTTTACTCAAAATTTAACTTCATTGATTAACGATGAGTTAAGAGGATGATTCATCTGTATTTCGGCTATGTAAGAATTGCTTTGTTTCCAATATCATATATTAACAATTAACAATGATATCTGTTTAAATAATTTTGAAAGTAGATAACGTTAGAAATTAATTAGATACGTCTCATTTATCAATAGCGTTGATTATTCTTCTCGTGAGATCATAAGACAAGTTGTTTATGTATATATTGTGTTCTATTCACGCCTGTCTGCCTAAGTATAAATATATCTCAATGCACAGGTAACAGACAGCTTGAATCATTACGTTTCGCTTCGTAAATTAAAGAAAGTGCGCGATCAGGCTGAGGATGCGTGATCGGCACATATGTAAGTCTGGCGAACATTTTGCCAGGAAATCATACTGTATGGCACGCGCTTCGTTTATTCTGCTTAAAAATGTATGCTTGACGCAAATGCGTTATCTATTTTGGAGATTTGCGTCAGAGACTGCCTGTTATCTACGTTTTGCAGTCTGGCGGTCACCTCGAGCAGCGTCTTCTCCATTTTAGGTTTCTTTCCCTCGACTTTTTCTTTGTTCGCAATGTTTTTCATTTCTTATTTACACTTATAACCGCATTGTGGTACTGTTAAAAAGAATTATCCATAGTAAAGCAGTATATGTATATAGACTAAACAAGTGAAGCGGAATACGTATTTATCTAGAGATAACATGATATCATAGAGACACGCTTGCTTGTTTGCTCTGGATAAGTACGGTTGGTAGTTATCTACCGACATGACGTCAATCATATTGTTGAATTGAAGATGCTTGCCGGTGAAAAGAATTCCTTTACGACTGTAATTAACCTTGTAACGTCAAAGCCAAGAGTTTTATCTAATACGATTTCTTTTGTAAGTTTTGAATGAAACCCACGTTGCTAAATTATTTAGACACAGAGATTCATTGAATAATATGCTAGACGTTGTTCTTTACAATTAATTTTACTCGAACACATTTATTTTTAATTTAACATTTGTTAAGAATAGCAACTGTCGTCGGTATAAATCTTAAAGTTAAATTCATGAAGGTATACATCTGCCATTTCCATTAGGATACTAAATTGTTAGGTAGGCTTACCGCAGTAACTTGATCTAACGCAAATTGGATTTTACAAAATCATGTTGCGAATGATAAGGTTCCTCTCCTATCCACTTAATTTGACTTGTTATGAAATAATCACAATGACCTTGATTTTCCACAGCCTGTTAGATTTTATTATTTATACTAATAAATCGGTGTTAAATTAATACAAACTTATCGCGGTCTAGTTACGAATTAGGCCCGTAATGTCTTGAACAATAATTTGTGATGAAAATTATTTCACAAACGTCATAATATTTCTATTTCGTATGTGAATAGTACAAATGTTGACCTTACATATATTGTACTAACAATTACATAGAATTTACTCCAGTTTGTGTCTATAAAAAAGTTGTCTGGAGCTTTAAGGACGTGGGGTGGGGGTGTGGGTGTATATGAAATGGAGGGCACTACGTTACCCTGGCGAAGCTACAACTACGAACCATTTACTACAACTCCACTCGAAACGCCTGCCTCGTTTGGCTTTCTTTGTAGCGCATGTCTAATGTCTAGTCTATAGAAAATATGAAATCTATTTTCATTTTTGCTTAATATCTGCTATATTATTATCTTTTTTTTCCAAATCGAGAGACGTTTTATAGACTACTAGCAGCGCCCCGCGGTTTCACCCGCGTGGTTCCCGTTCCCGTGGGAATACGGGGATAAAATATAGCCTATGTTATTCAGGGTGAATGTAGCTTTCTAATGGTGAAAGAATTATTGAAATCGGTTTAGAAGTTTCGGAGCCTATTCGTTACATACAAACAAACAAACAAACAAACAAATCTTTCCTCTTTATAATATTAGTATAGATAACCAATCTTTTAAAATATTCTTATAATAATCTAAGTACTCATCGTAGCCAGTGTGAATAATTTTCGGTGTCTAGATAGCGTTAATCAACACCGTTTTACAAAGTTTATTGTTTTCAATGGCGTTTTCAATAGAGGGTTTCCACATGAAGCTATAATTTGATAATAATATTCTGTTGACATGACCCAATCAGAATGCTTATCGGATTAATAATGTGTCTGTAGACTTCGTGAATTTACGAGGGTTTGCCGGGGATACGAGGGGCTGTCGTTCTTTTGGTTGCTGTCTCGTTCTGACGCTTATATTGATCGTGGTCTGAACTTGTTGATCACGAGATTCACGAGCCTGGGGTGAAGGGCTGAAAGCTCGGCGTTACAGATTTCGTCCAGGGCAGTTCTCGCATAAACTTGACATCGTCGGTTATGGGGTATTTTGTGGCGCCAGACGTCTTTATAACACCAATGTATTGCCATTGGGCGAAAAGGAATTTATTACAATTTATTTGACAGTTTTTTTCCAGTGCTTTTTTTTATCTTACGTTTATTTTTATTTCGTGTTTCTAAAATGATTTTATATGCGTTTGAATATTATATTACGTTAAGTTATATTTCTTTGATATTTTTTACTTAAATACCGAAACCTAAATAAATAAGTGCCTTTTTAATATTAGCATACCTATGCACATATATGATAAGAACATACATATCTATTTAAATAAACGTCACAATTTAATAACTCCTATTATGTAATTTAATTGCATAAGTACTTATTTAGACTTTAACCTATAAGTAAGTACTTTTTATATACGGGATACTCGTATTTTGATAGTATCAACAGCTTAATCTAGAAATTAAACACTGTTAATCAATTATCGATTGAATACTAATGACGTCATTATATACATTATCGTGATAAATAAACATAAAGGTAGATTAACTACCTTTTAGCTATTACTTAATCAATACTGCCAAGTAATTGTGATTAAACTATTACAAGTAGACGTACCTACAACTCTACAATACCATCCATAACCTATTATTATTTATAGGTTTTATTATTACATAGACGGGTTATTTTATTATAAAATAAATTTATTTCTGAATGTGAAATACTTATATAAGTAGAACAAAAATAAATGTACTTTCGTAACATTAGGATGTGTTCGAAATTTTTGTAAGCAAAAGGTGTTATGTGTAAGCACCGATGTTTATCTTATTGACATTCTACGAGTACCTACTATCTACACACCTGTTTACTCTAAAGTACAAATTAAAAATGACATCTAAGATTAAGTATGTACTTACTTGTACTTGATAAATATGCATTATTAAAATATTATTTCATTGCTAATTTTAGTTAGGCACTAACGTAGTGGTATTTCGATTTTATAAATTACTAGCAGCGCCCCGCGGTTTCACCCGCGTGGTTCCCGTTCCCTTGGGTATTTCGGGATAAAAAGTATCCTATGTTCTTTCCCGGACCATATGCCTGTACCAAATTTCAAGTCAATCGGTTCAGTACCTAGTTTAAAATGTAACGTGAAAATGTAACAGACAGACAGAGTTACTTTCGCATTTATAATACCTATTAGTTAGGATATCCTAGTAGTAACAATATAAATTCATGTTTTGTTTGTAAGTAAATATTTGTATTATCAATAAATTGGTTTACCCAATGTTATGTTTTCCTCTATCCCCTTTTTGTTCTAATAGAGGTTGGACCACATCTGAAGCTTTCAATGTTAAAATAATACATACCTTAGTACTTATATAAAATAATTATTGGCGTTACAATTTATCGGAATATCTTTATTTTAAGTCGGGGACAAGTAATGTTTAGTATCTGTCGCTTTCCTTACCTTTTCGTTCAGAAAGCCTTTCAAAGCCCGTGTAATTCGATAATAACGTGCTCCCTTAGGAACTTTTCAAGACGGCCTCAATATCTAAAAGTTAGCTAGGATACAAACATTCTTGCAAATTTTATTCCGTTTAGCCGTTTAGTTCCATAAAGATAACAAGGAGACAAGATAGCGTTATAGCATAAATACTAAGTAATACCTATCCGTATGGATTAGTATAGATAAGTCAAAGTATATGAAAACGAAACTTGTTGTTATTTACAGGTGTTAGGATCAAAATATTGACAAAGGACGGCCATTTGTTCTCGACAAAAACAATAAAACGTATCGAATTCTATTTGATTTGTACAGTGACACAATCATGTTTACCCATTTGGATCCTGTTTTCATATTTGATTAGATACAGATGTGCGAATGCCTGCTATATTTTGATTCTTTGATGATTTATTGGTATGTTGATAAGGGTAACGTCCAAAGAGATTACCATTGTCCAGATAACTGACACATTGTCAGTTTTGATCTTACAATCACACAGAGTAGATTCTATTCTACATAGATGTGTGATCTTTTAGAAGAGTTTGCGCTGCTGCCACGCAGTATCTACTTAATACCAATATGAAGACGTGTCAACCCTCATTTTTCCTTTCTTTATGATATCAAAGGTCTCCTTATGATCCTATATAAATCTTTTGAATCATGACATAAGAATTGGTTTAAATAATATGCGGATAATTGAACCTGTAATAATGTAAACCTATGTTTAAGTGTCATTAAATCTGTCTTATTTAGAAACTAAACAACTTTTCTAGAAGTATTTTAATTGTTATCAAGTTACTTAACTGAAATTTCCTTTCTTTACCTTTGTAAACAATAACGTTATAAGATCCCTGTTCCAATTACCTCCAATTTAGTCGGTAACGGCTCAACCCTCTTATTATCTCTAGTCTTTTTCAAATAGGTACCTAATTACTTAAACGATCTTGTTTCTGGGTCGCTCTAATAATTAACTCGACTAATCTATTTAAGTTTCTATCTAGGTAAATGAGATGATAAGGTTATGTACACAATTGGTTTAAGTAGAGTTCGGATAGGTATTTTTTTCTGAAAAGAAATTTCACGCAAATGTTTTAGATAAGCCTACGCTTAGATTTAAATACTCTTTCTTATCTTGATAAAAAGGCATTGTTCTTAAAATACTGCTTAGATATATCTTGAGGTAAAGCAATTTTTATATTTAGGTACTTACATACTGTTTTATCTACCATACATCATATTAATTGCAACAAATTAGGTTTAATTACAAAAATAGAATAATAGGGAAAACGTTATTAAGTAACTAATTAACTTACTTATAGATCACTAGCTGTGCCCCGCGGTTTCACCCGCGTAGTTCCCGATCCCGTGGGAAATTCGGGATAAAACTTAGCCTATGTTCTTTCCCGGACCATAAGCTACCCCTGTACCAAATTTCAAGTCAATCGGTTCAGTAGTTTAGCCGTGAAAAGGTAACAGACAGACAGAGTTACTTTCGCATTTACAATACTAGCAGCGCCCCGCGGTTTCACCCGCGTAGTACCCGTTCCCGTGGGAATTTCGGGATAAAAAGTATCCTATGTTCTTTCCCGGACCATAAGCTACCCCTGTACCAAATTTCAAGTCAATCGGTCCAGTAGTTTAGCCGTGAAAAGGTAACAGACAGACAGACAGACAGACAGACAGAGTTACTTTCGCATTTATAATATTAGTTAGGATTTCAATACATCTAATTCTGTACACAGAATTAGTTAATCACCCTAAATAACACAAACATAATAACATAATTTATTATTGACACTAATTTAATTATAACAAAGTCTAAAACGGTATAATTTATGTTGACAAGCAATATTAATATCATTTTCCTTAATCTTTGTACCTCAATTGACTCGTTTGATGTCACTGATAAACTTGTTTATTAATTTCAATAGCCCTTTTATTTGTTATTGAAGGAGTAAGTAATTACACCTACACATTTATTTAATCTAAATTAATCTACTTAAAGTCTGCCCGATTGACGTAGGTATCTATTGTAATAAAGTACTTACCTAGATAAGTATTATTTCCTTGACTAATTAATAAGAAAATGAAGAAATGCTTATAATGAGAATAAAGTAATTAAGTACGTAGTTTCTACGATTTTCGTTCAATCCATTCCACAACTAACAAATACCTTAGTAGAAAAATATCTGTTGTATGTTGTGCAACAGAGATTCCAAACAGGGCGATTACCTCAGATTGTGAACATTTACTTCGTCACATGGACACATTACGATACGACAACGGACATTTGTCTGTCGTAACATTCTTACAACAGGATAAAATTGAAGGATAATACAAGTATTGTTAGTTTATATGCGGGAGTTGCTTCCTTCGGCTGTTACTGTGCAAAGAGTACCGTGACTGCTAATTGGTTAGAAGGTTTTGTAATCGTGTTATTGTGTACATTGGTAGATAACTATGTTAACATCTACATTATAATTAATATTTAATTTGTTAATATCGACTCTGTAAAATGTTTGATTACTGCGATCGTGCATAGATACTATCAATACTTGCTATTGCTACTTTATCATGCGTTCATCGCTGCAGGAAAACTGGCATACTAAGATATAAAGAAATTCAATGATAAATAAAATTTAGATATTTTCCGGGATTCACAATGTATTCCAAATATTATTTATCACTCATAATCATGATAAGATTTAACTGTTAGTTCCTTATCCTCAAAAATGTTGGTCAAGGCCAAAACTATAACAGTACTTTTGTTTATTAAATATATTGAAGGTTAATATCCTTTAAATTACCAATCTACTTCAAACAGTCAGTTTTAATTCATGTGAAAATTGTAGAGATTGATTGAAATAGACTGATAGACATTCTCGAGGGGCATCTTGGAGTAATGACGTAATGCTTTGCGTAATATACTGCTATCTGAACAATGGGGTCAATGTCAGAGAGCCGACAAGCGAACACATCCTATATACCGTTTGTGATCGTATTATCGTTTCTTATATCCTTCAACTCAACCTAACGTACCGCGATATATCCCCGTGGCCTTAGTGATTTAATTATACAAGTATATTTAGTTGAAGTTTCTTTCTTATTCATGTTATTTAAATAAATAAATCTTTCATTGGTTTCACGCGTCATCAAGAGCGAGTCAATATGTATATTATAGTAGACGACTTCTGTAATGTATACTCTCGATATTGGATGGAGATATAACTTCCTAACTTTTACTAGTAAGTTTTAATTATTTTGTATGTAGATGACACAAGTTATTGGTATTTATGTACATTCTAGGATAATTTTAAGAATAATATTAGGAATTCCAATAAGTTATACATATACTGACTTACCTAATAGTACCTACTTACGTAATTGATTGCTTACTAACCATTCATTACATTGTCGGGTTTACCTTAAATATCGCATAGCTAAATTTACCATCCAAGAATACCTATTTTGTATCGATGAGATGGATTTCCCCAGTGAATTGTTTGATTAAATCGTATGCAAATAAATTAACGATGGCAACAACCGATAAAGAGGAAAAAGTTGGGAAAAACTTAACGATGAATCAATATGAAAGTCGTGATTTTATAACGTTGATTAGATAGGACATAGGTATACTTATACAATAATCTTCTTCTTAAAAAAAAACAATTTGTACATTACATGGACATTAGACACATTGCTTTCCTATACAATTTTAACATGATCTACCAATATTGTAGGGAAATGGAAATAAAATTGGTAGATATTTAGGGAAAATTTTAAAGGTTGTTTAAAATAACTCAAGTTTTACTATGTTTTAAAAAGTTGGTACTCTTTCAAAGGTTATTTTCTCTTTATTCCGTTTGGAGTAGTATGGGAACATATACTTATATAGGTGAAGTTGTACGGCCATGTCGTTCAATCACGTCAATTGAGTCAAACGTCCATGACGCCCGATTTGACGTCATACCCTCTGGAACACGATAACTTCCAAAAGGGTATTGTTCCGCTACCAAAATTAGTAATAGAGTTAATAATGAATACGTTGTTTTGTTTCGTCAATGTTACTCATGTTAGATACATATTTACTTATACAAATAACCGTAATTCCTATTCAAATTTTGTAACGTTAATGTTCTACTTATTAAGTAGTAGTTCTACTTAAATTGATATTGTCTTTAAAACATTATTTCCTTTTGTTACAGGTAGCAATTAAGATAATAGATAAATCGCAATTAGACGCCAGTAATCTACAGAAAGTCAACAGAGAAGTGGACATAATGAAGAGACTGGACCATCCTCATATAATTAAGCTTTATCAGGTACATTTCTCACACATTTTTTACACAGTTAACACTTACATTAACATACAAGTAGGTACTTTGCCATTTGCGCAAATCATTTCGACCTCAAGAGACTATGACGTTATTTGAGGGGCAACAAACTCTACAAATACGAATAGGGGTCAGTGGCTGGTACAAAAAGAGAAATTCTTATCCCGATTCCCGTTACATTGTTTGTTAACAGTTAAAGTTATAGCGGAACAAATTCGTATGATATGACGAACGATTTGCTGGATTGATGGTGCATGCATGCCATACAGGTGATTGCAGGTTAAAAAACAGTTGACTATTCGCCAAGTATAGTGTCTTGCTCCGAATGTGGCAATAATAACATTAGTGCTGCTAAAATGAGATGTTATTGTCTTGTGCCAGGCGCGTACCGTTGTTCGTCAATGCGTGACTAGTGACACGTTATTGGTACCAGCAATAAGTGACAATGCCAATGACTCCGTAATTTTCTTGCTCCTTACACAGCACGCAATACGCAAGCGACTCGTAACTCGTAACAGCTTAAAAACGTAAACAATACGGTGTAAATTGTTAATTGTTTGTTTTGTTTATTTTAACTTCTATCTGTTCGACCACAGATGATGTCACCGTTTATTCAATTTATTAATTAATTAAGCTGTTTTACGTAAAAAGATTTATAAACAATACGTTAATTATATCAGATAATAGGCAGGTAGTCAGACTGTAAGGTATATTGTCTTTGAAATGTTCTTGACGTCATTTCTTGCCTGATGAGAACCGTTCACGTGGATTTCAGTTTACGTCAGTATTTCTAGCGGGTAATAAAATGGATTTTATATTTACATACGGGTGTTTTTGATAGCTTTGATTATGTATAAGAATATTGTTTATCTACTTTGCACACACAGGGTACATTTTGTACATACTTACATAGAAAAGGGTCATTTAATTTAATGATAAAAAATACACATTACCGGCATAAAATATGTATTAATAGAAGACCCATATTCTTTTATTGTTATAATTATAATAACAAATCTTGCGCAACCTTCTAGGCGACAAGAAGTAGATTACGACAAACAATTCAAAAATAATCTCGTGATAAAAACAACTTCAAATTAACGTAAGAGTTCCTGACTGTCTGTTGTAATTGTCGCAAACACAATTTTAGATTTTATATTTAGAAGCCAACTTTTATTGTCACTTTTGTAATACTTTCTTGTTTTTTTTTAAATTCTACAATCGTAAATAAGAAATAACCAGTTTCACAGCTAAGATGAATGAGTATTGTTTTGATTGTATTTCAATTAAAATGGTCTCTATTGTGTCGAATCACGCTTAATCCACGTGAATAAACTGTTTACTAATTATGTTTATTGGTTATTCGATTAAGGTTACGGTACATTGGTGGTTTGTAATTGATATTTAATGGGAGGATTGGAACTTAAACAGTATTGGACATTGTTTTGATTTTAAATGAGAAGGATTAGTATAAATAATGATGTGCTAAATAGTAGTCATATCAATGTCAAGAAACGATTTCTAAAATGTACTTCACAGTCGGTACCACTCGTTCTCATACACAGTAATTGCAAACAACATTGTCTAGTAGACGGCCGCTCTCAGAGAATGTTAATGAATGAAAATAAACAAAGACCGTAATTAATTCAAAGTCAAGAAACATTACAATTGCTAATATTAGAGATTACGACGGCTTTTATTTATTTCATGTAAATTTTAATTTAATTGTTAGAATTTTTTGTTGTAAATCAATTATGTTGATCACTTTTACTTACATTTTTCTTATTCTTGATTGTAATTGGAAACTATTACATTTCTTAATGACTCTCTCTGAAAGACAATTACAATAAAATTAATAGTAATTGTACATGAATGAAGTAGTTCATTAATAGAATCGTGTGATTGTTTCTATTCAAATGGAATACTTTACGAATTGATAATAAATTCATTTAGAAATAGGTCAGATACAGTATCTGGTGTAATATTGTACGATGTCTGTTGTATAAGTAATCGTTACACGTGCCGGCCATCAATGAGTTGCTTTAACAGGGTACTTGCAGTGTGAATTGATGTATACAAACATTTGTCATCTCGTTTAGACCAAAACCGATATTTCCGCTGTTTAACAATCACCCGATGATTTCCGCTCTTACTCGATTTATGGCTCTTGACCAATATGTACTTACTACGTATATTCAAGGAAAAACCCTATTTTTACCTGTTACAGTGCGCGACAACTTTG
This sequence comes from Timandra comae, assembly GCA_958496195.1. Classification (NCBI taxonomy): domain Eukaryota; kingdom Metazoa; phylum Arthropoda; class Insecta; order Lepidoptera; family Geometridae; genus Timandra; species Timandra comae. The sequence goes on from OY292367.1 coordinate 5,910,838, forward strand.
TGTTTCTAGATACTTTATAATCTTCAAAACTTTAACAACCAATCAATTGAACACTTTTCAAACTTTAGCGAACTTAATTCATTGTTTATTAATAAAACACGCCATTAAGACTGGACTGGACTGGACTGAACTGTGAAAAAATAACATATTTAAAATAGCTGTCTAAAAATAATATGAAAATACTTTCAAAGTAATATTCTGATTTGAAAACATGTATCTGATAATATTGTCATTTAAAAGGACGTAAACTTTTTATTTTTAACATTTACAAGTTGGCAGATAAGCATTGGAATGTTGACGTCGAGTGCTGATAGAATGACGACAAGCCAAGGGAACACTTATAATAATAAATTTTGTTTAGGAAAAGTTAACTACGCAATGAAACTCGTATGAAAAATAAAGCGAAAAACAGTGACTCATATTCTTATCTATTTATATCGGAGACTAGTTTTTTTTTCAGTTTGACCGCGGTTCAGTTCAGGGGCATTGAATAAGTTAACCTTAAACGAACTATCAAATATACTTACTCAAAGTATTTACTTAAATTTGTTTTCGAATCTTTTGTTAGCTGTTTGTACTTTTATCAGGCTCATTCATCGTTCAATTACCTATTATAAACGTTCTTCATTTTTACACGCCCCGACTTTGCACTTGCAGCTTCCAAATTTTCCCGTGTAATTTTCAGTGATTTTCTTTCATATAATATTCGCATTTATTTTTTAAAGACAATACAAAAATAACAGCAGTCTTTAAATAATAAATCCTCTTAAATTATTCTACTTTAATGGAACAATGAAACCTCAAAAAGTTACATTTGTTAAGTTAATGTAAATTCTCGATTGAAATATTACACTATTGGAATTGGGAAGGGAAATGTTTGATGGAAACTTTTGGAACTTAATTTAAAGTTAAGAGCGGGGCTTGAAATGTCTTCCAGTAAATGTCAAGATATTCTCAATAATTAAACTTAGACATTTATACTTGCGACAGTTGTAATGGTTCAGGAATTTTAAGTGTGTTCTTCAAAAACAATAAGAAAATGAGACTAGGTACTTTCTTTATATTGTTTTGAAGTGACCAATCTAAATAAGTATTTACGAATGAAAACGGTATTTTATGAAATAACTTTACAAGATTTTTTTACTGAAACTAATTAAATTTCACGTTAACATTTCCCTTTTGTTCCAGGTCATGGAAACGAAGAATATGATTTACATTGTATCAGAATATGCGAGCAAAGGAGAAATTTTTGGTGAGTACTTTTTTAATAAGGGATTAACAAAGCTTGCTATGGTAATTATGCTCTTTTAGTAAGTCAAAATGGAAGATTCATAGTGTTAATGGAAAAAAGGCAAGGTGAACAAGTATGTTAGGTATCTACATATACTTACTTACTGTTATGTTCTTAACCTCTACATCGATCGACGTTCATAAGTGGCCCAAACTGAATAAATTATTTTGAATTTGTTATTTGTTAAAAAATAAAATTTCAAATGGCTACAAAACTTTAATAATGTCATTTAATGTATGACGCCGGTCAAATCCTCAACCTCGAAATCGATTAAGGGCATTCATTTCGAAGGTTCGTGACCGCTTTGTCTATGACGTAAGCAGGCTCAGTGTGACGTCATTGAGCAGGGTATCGTAGGGGTAAAGAGGGTGGTAGGTGCAGGGGAGGCGTAATTTTGCGCACAGCTGACTTTGTTCCCCTAAAATCAAGCTGAAAGGCAGTGATATTCTGAAATATTTAATTTTAATGAGAGGACCTGGCAGCTACATTTGTGTTAAATCAGAAATGAATTGCTTCATTCTGTGTTATATAATTCAAGGAGTTTTAGTATTTATATAAGGTGTTAGATAAATTACTTATGCATGAATATCTGAAATACATATGTTAATACTGTATGCAGATTGGTGTTACCGTTAAACGAAGGGTCAGCTTATTTGAATAAAATATATTAATGTTATACTGAATTTTTACGCCGAGTTGAATTTTTTCACAGTAGAGCCGCGAAAATCCCGCATCGTACCGACCCTTGTGATTTTCGATGAATTCTATTAAACTTGGTGGGCGGTAGCGATGTAATCATTTTGTACTGAATTTTTATATAAACAATTCGCTTAATTACATTAAGTATTGAATATTTTCTCGTTATTTTGGAAATTAAGTGAGGGAATATGTTTGAGATATATTTTTACTGATAAATATAATAACAAATAGTATATTTATACACATGTAAAAAATTATGGCTTATCTACAAGATGTGTCCTGTGGTTTTACCCGCGTAATTTACCGTTTTCGACGATTCCATGGGAATTTCCTATGTTATATAACCTAGATTTCTTAGTTTGTTTAATTCGGGAATATCTTTACAATATACCTAAGTACATATTTATTTTATTTTATTCTACGTTATTTCTACAAGCTTTTGCGTGAGTCATTTCAATCATACTACCTATTTACTTAGACACATCCTAACAAAATTTAAAGTTTATATTATGTTTTAGTAAGATTTGTAGCTAATTTTAGGTAGTAATTAGTAAAACTATACACGTGAATATTATGAATTAAAATATTCCACTCGAAAATACATACTTATGCAAATTTTAATTATGGACTCATCGAGAAAACACAAAGAACTTGTAAATTGTGTTTGCTTGTTTAAAAATGTTTCCAAATATAATTTACACCTTTAAGTTAGACATTCATAATAAGAATATTAAACATTCCTTAGTGAATTAAGAAAAACAAATAATTTATGTTATGTATTTATGTATATTTTATAATATGCAAAATAAACCGGCTTCTGTTTTTGATTTTTTTTAAAAAAAGCTTCTCGATTCGTCTTCAAAACTCATACTTTTCGATTATGCGGATTTATTTGTGCGAAATCCAGTTCTTAAATTTCTGGATACTTAGGTAAATTTACATTTAACGTATCCAATATCTGTATGCTATCCATTTCAGTACTTGCTTTTAACGTCTATGCTTAATTTAATGAAGATTGGTTGACTGTTTAAAACATGAAAACATTACAAACAAATTCGCATTTGAATTTTAATAATTCAAATGCGAATTTGTTTGTAATATTACTTAAGTTATAGCTTTGTATGACCTTATCTTGATGACATTAAAACTTGATATTCGTTACAAATGTTAAGATGCTTTAAACATCTGCACCAGGTGGAATTTTAACCATACACGTTTCAATAACAAACAAATATTTGATCTTTGTAAATAAACGAATAAATAAATTGTTTGTGCATTTCGAAATAACTGCCTATTTTTAAACTGCCTGCATTTTACCAAAATTGAAACACGTATCGCCTGTCTGTCTGTCCGAAACGATTGAAACAATTTTGATGAGACTTTCGTGATGAGTCACTGGTACGTAATAGGGTTTTCTTTGTTCAGATACGGTCGAAACAGCATATTCTTACGATCCAATTTAAATGTGAAAGTTTGTATGTTTTTTATTCAATCAACAAAAACAGATTTGATAGAATTTGGCACACATTTATAACCCAGATTAACAGATAGGACTTATCTCAAAATTCCCTCGTGATCGGAATTTGAATTTTATAATCTTTGGATATAAATAAACTGTTTTGGCCTTTTTATCAAGTTATTGACTTTTGTGGTGTTAAAGAATTAGCACTTCTTTGTATTTTGAATTAAAAGTATGAACGAAGTTTTTATAGAAAAGTATATTTTTTGTGACTAGTGCCAGGCGTTTGGTTTCTTATTCCCGTAGCTATTGGAAACTGATGAGATCATTCGGAAAAATAGATAAAAATGTCGCTTACGCAATTATTATTATCTTCATGTATTTAATATTATGAATAAGCATGAGTGTGCTGTAGGTGTGTAGTGGGTATACGTACAATTTTGTATGATTGAATCATGATTTGAAGATAAGAACATCTGTGCTACTTAACTTATGTTATTGATGTTTATCCATGACGTAACAATTTATAACGAATCAAATTCATAATATAGGGAATACGTAGAGTAATTCCCTGTTTACCCTTTCGAAATTTCGGGATATAAGTACCCTGTGCTATTCCCGGTTATAAGGAACATATGTACTTACCTAATTTCGCCTAGATGTGTTCAGTAGATTTTCAGTAAGGACCCAAAATTCTAAAACAATGTTTTGGCTTCTGTTACTATAATAAAACCGCCCATATTAGTTTTCGAATAAGAATCTTTATTGTAAAGACATCGGTCTGTTCCAATCGGGTGCGCCAAAGTTCACCTAAAATTTCAACTCCGATAATTGGAAATCCGAAAATTTTCTTCCTAACATTTTTTATCCTAACAATCGCAACTCCTAAAATCTTTGTCACTAATGTTTTAATTCCGAAACATTTGTTTTCCTATATTTTCTCAACATAACCATCGTTCATACTATTATTCAAAGTCATATATTTTTTGTTTAGATTTATTTTTATTTATTGTAATCAATATTATATACATAAATTTTTCGTAACTTTGTTTTTACATAACATGTAGGTATAACATATAACGCACGAGCCGAGCGAGCAAAACCAGAGTCCTGCTCCAATCATTCAATCAAGTTCCAGTAACGAATCGGTCCTATTCCTAATTATTGGTTTAGGTTATGTTAGAACTGTGACCCCAACGCACGAGCCGAGCGAGCGTAGCGAGCGTGCCGCGGCAGCGGCCGGCGAAGTGCCAGAACCGAATTGGTCCTTTAGTTATGGTTATGGTAAACTCCCAGGCCATAAGCATAACCTTACGGTTATGCTTATGGCGAGTCGTATAATAATCATTAAAACTATAAATATCATCTTCTACCCACATATATTTTTTATTACACTTGGTAAATGTTTCTTTCTGAGCATGAGTGAAAATATTATGGTAAGTATGTATAGGGATAAAAGCGTTATGATAAAAAACAGTAGGAGTTTAAATATATTTACATTAAAGATGTTATGAATTAAAATTTTCGGAAAAATGAGTGTTATGAGCATCGTCGGTAGCACTACAAATAGTATGAATTAAAACTTTAGGATGAAAAATTTTAGGAAGAATGATCATTCGGACTACAAATAGTTAGGAAAAACATTTTCGGGTAAAGAACTTTAGGTGAGCCAATATGGACCCGTTCCAATCCTACTAATATTATAAAGGCGAAAGTTTGTATGTATGGATGTTTGTTACTCTTTCACGCAAAAACTACTGAATGGATTTTAATGAAACTTTACAATAATCTTGCTTATACATCAGAATAACACATAGGATACTTTTTATCCCAAAATTCCCACGGGAACGGGAACTACGCGGGTGAAGCCGCGGGGCGCTGCTAGTCTAATATAAAGAATCAAAGGTGCCTCTACTCTACAGTCTACTTATACGATTTCAAATCATACTTAGCTTTTTATATGTACTTATACTTGTAATATATTACGAATACAGTGTATCTAAACTCACGCCATTCATTTTATTTCAACTTTATGGCAGCTCTTTTGAAATCAGCGTTCCGCCCAACCCTTCAACAAACACGTAATTTTACCCGCATACATTTTTCCCTTTTTTGTCTCGTTGGTTTTAAGATAAATGTGCTAAAACACGCATGAATGGGTACAGAATGATAAATAGAGATGTTATTTTCAGATTACATCGCTAGGTACGGACGCATGGCGGAGCAGGCAGCGAGGCGAAAGTTTTGGCAAATATTGTCCGCTGTCGAATATTGTCACGAAAGGCGTATTGTCCACAGAGATCTCAAGGTCGGTAGCCTATACAATATTTGAATATACTTTATTTTCTTCATATAATTTTATTTACACGTATTTAACGCCTGGGCAATTGAATAGCATGTGCTCTGCCTGCCAGGCCAGTGGAGGTATTGGGTTTGATTCCTGGGCCGAGTGATATTTGATCATGATAGATTTGAGATCATCAACATTAGACAAGCTTAGTGATTTCTGTGATAGTATTATCAGTGAGAGAGAGAGGTTGCCCTGCTGTAAATTTTCTCGGATTATTCTTTACTTACATACATTTACTTATATTGAATGGTATTACGACTATACGTGCGTAAAAGCGTTCTTAAAACCTAAATATTTTCGCGTGACGTTTATTGCGTACTAGAAAATCTCTATAAAAACTACAATCATAAAATAAAGTTGGCAAAATAAACTGTAATGAGGATCACTAACTTCTTTGAGGTTAACAAGTAAGTTTTAAAAGTCCAGAAAGTAGTATAAAACAACAGTTAATATGCATAAATCTGAAAACAACTCACTTCGCACCTAACTAGTTTGCTTAGTTGATTTGCGGATTTAGTATTTACTTTAAGTGCTAAACCGTTGTTTGGAGAGCGTTTCAATGTTCTTCGGATTTGCAGTCAAAATAGTAAAATTGAAAGGTGTTTGTATAATCCTTGACACTGGTGGGCAGAATACATTATTTATTGTCTACATCTTAGGTTTGAGTTTACGAACTTAAACGTACTTGTATACTTTGCATTTACAATAAAACTGGTTTGCTATTATCTCTCGATATTTATTTATATTATATAGAATTGTATTCGATACAAGGTCATCTGATATTATTTACATAAATTAAATTATTAGGAAAGATTATGTGATATAACAACAAAGACATCGTTTAGTACGTATGCACTTAATCATTCAAATTATTATTTTGGTATAAAATAATTTTAAATCCATATTTTTTTAAAACGCAGTTCTTAATCGCGTACAAGAATGTTTAAACTATTTACCTCTACGTTTTGATCAGGTCACCTAGTCACAAGGATACAGAAAATAATTGTTTATTTTTGTTTATTGTAACAGGCCGAAAATTTGCTGTTAGATGCGAATATGAACATCAAAATAGCAGATTTCGGATTCAGTAATTACTACGCGACGGGGGAGTTGTTAGCAACCTGGTGCGGGTCTCCGCCGTACGCGGCTCCAGAGGTGTTCGAAGGGAAGAGGTACACCGGCCCTGAAATAGACATATGGGTAAGATATTATATTACATATTCCTCCAAGAATAACCTTCCAATATTGAACCTCCCAGTGCTAGCTTTACGACACCTACGCAATAAAAACGTCAGCTCAAGATATTATTTTCTTTGTTCATACATAAAAAAATGTCATTCAGTGTTTTGTAAATAGGCTAGTGGATAAAGTTTTTTAGAACTTCCTTGGACGCCTTCATATAATTTTATCGACCATTTTGGGGTCAGGTTTTAGGGCTGATATAAATTTAGTTTGTTGGCACTTATATACCCTAATAGGCCTACGAGGATCGTAGTGTAGGCTCATAGTGACCCAGTTTAGTTAGGCACGTAGATACGCAAAATTACGGTCGCCTCATTATTTATAAACACCTTCATATCATAATCATATACGGACGTACATATTTTTGTAATAATATTTTGCAAATGCCTACATCCTTACGGTCTCTATGCCAAAACTAAGGTGTAAGTAAGTAGTTAGACTTTATTCGTTTCTATCATTTCATAGTGATAAAGGTGGTTGTATTAATTTTCCCGTATCTTTTGTCATAGAAGACTCTTTAATAATTAGTCTGGCGTTCCGTAACTGTAATAAAGCCCATTCATTTAACATACCTAGTTTCACGTAATCTGTACTTTTGCAATCGATCTTCATGGTTGGACGACGTACCTAGTAGAAGTTGTTCGACATTGGGTACAAATTGAAGTAAGTATAACAATTGTTTCTTTATTCCAGAGTCTCGGCGTAGTGTTGTACGTGCTCGTATGCGGTGCTTTACCTTTCGACGGATCGACTCTCCAATCGTTACGGGATAGAGTCCTCTCGGGGAGGTTTAGAATTCCATACTTTATGAGCGAAGGTGAGTTTGGTTTAACACTGATTTTTCTCTATCTCGTAAAAGTCGAGGCTTTTATTTACTTATGTTTATTTCTAGGGATTGAATTGATCTCATAGATAGGTACTATTGTAATAGGTTCAAAGAAACAGTAGCCAAGCCAAGGATTCAGGGTAGGTTCAAACCCCTCGCTGGGGACATATGTTAATGATGAAGTTAGGTAGTTATATATAAAATATTTAATGATAAGTTATATTAAAGGCCAGTTAGATGAGTTCCGCATATTTTACAGTAATTGAAGTTTGTTTTTGCTAATTTTTATTGCATTAGGTACGTATTTAATAACAACATATAAATTCATAATGATTATTTCCTGCATAATTGGATAAGGTTTCAAGGCTTTGTATTGATAAGGTTTAAATTGAAATCGAATTAATGATTTACGGATACTTAGGTACACAAATTGAGAGCTAAAATTGAGAGTACTTATTGTTTAGCACTAAATATCGAAGTATTTGAAGCTAACTATTTTAATTTCGGTATTCCATAGGTAAGTATGCTCTATTGTAGGCCGCAATATCGCCTTTAGACGAGTTGCAGTCAAATGGAAGTCTATCATAAAACGAAATGAAAAAATATACACAGTTTCAGTCACACCCATCAAAAGTTATACCAACTTATATGAATAATGAATATACATTTGTCTGAGAACAAAACTCTTGACTAAGGTGACGTGTAAAGTTTGGCTAGAGGTCGTCAAAACTACAATTAGATCATCTTCTTACACGTAAATTAGTATACATTTACGTACATAATTACGTATGTAACATTGTAAGACGTATTCTTTAGTTGAAACATAAAAAGAAAACACGTAAACCACGATTCTGTAACGAATTGATATTCACCTTGACAAGCTGTGAATGTATGACGCATGATCTGAATACCTACTGCTTCTTTCATTTACTGTGTGCACTTTGAACTGAAGTAAATAATAGTTCTATAATTTTTATGTATTAAAAATATCAGTCCGGGTTTCTTGCCGATTTCTCTCGGCTGATACCTAACTATAACTACCGAATCGGTGGTAGATTTAGTGTTTGACGTTTGTAAGTGTACTTCTTTGAGGTCCAAACTGAATAAATGATTTTGGATTTTGTTTTTATCAGTTAACGTGATATAACTTTAAGATCAATAAATCGTAAATTATTATATTACCATGACAAAGTGTTACTCGGAAGGTATAACTAGCATTAAAATACTTACTTTTTTATATTTAAACTTTCAAACAACCCTTTTTATTACTTTGCTAAACTATTTTTAGATCTTATCCAATAAAAAAGTGTGAATTGACAATCTAGTGAGAGATACCTATACTGTTGAAAAACATATTTGGCTTGAGGAAAATCATAAAACAGTTTGATCGTTCAATTTTTTTTGAATGTGCTTACCTTTATGTCCTTTTTATTCTATCTGTACATCACTAGCTACACTACCAACAATAAACTTTTTGTCTTCATTAGATAAAAAGAAAAAAAAGGACGAACAAATTAGTATTGAGATGAAAAAGAAAAAAGCAACAAATAAGTTGGGCCATTAAATTTTTTATGACAATTAATAAATTACGCATGGTAATAAGTTTTTTATTATCATCGGTTTTTGTGCCTTGTTGGTGATTAATTTGATAACATAAGAGATGATAAATCATTGTCTTACATGTAAGTAAGTACAAGGAACTATCTATAGAACTAACTAGAGGCCTAGAGTTAACTCTTTTTACGGTAGAAGTATTACATAAATGTTTAAACTTGCTTACGAAGTTAACAAGTACGAAGCCAAAATTCAATTTAAAAGAAAACATCAAAAACACGAAAATAGGTTTAACACCAAATTGTGTTAACAGCTACCAATTTACCAGTGAAATATCTCGAGATATCGACTCAAAGGGAATACTGGCGGGAAATGGAAAACGTTGTGTCGATTTTTCTGTACGAACAGGGTTGCGTTATACGATATCGGTAACGGTATTTTAGGTGCAAAAGGGCATAAAATAACAGTAAAATAATACTTTAAAAGATGTAAATAACGCATAAAAGTTATGTGTATTTAATCTGTTATGTCATTTATTCAATATAAAATATAAAGTTTTGGAAAATCTACTAGAAAATATGTAGAACATTGAACAATTTATTATTGACGTTCTGAATTTAAAATGGGGTACAGATCTGGTTAATAAATCTTTTTCGATCTTCATGTCTCACTTCATTATACATACAGTAAATCGGCCATCACGTTTTTTGTCATGTGAAGGTGAAATATAGGTAGGTACCACTAATTCTGGTCAATGAAAAGTCATGAAATGTGTAATACGAAACTGGGAAACATAAGATAGGGAAACCAGTTCAAGGCCATATCATAATGTATTACTTAATTATTATGAAGCCGAAGAGCTTGGAAAAATCTGTAGTGTTGATTAACTACGGTGTGGTCCAAAAATAGTGGTGCAATAATAATCATTAGGTACCGTGCACCAGCTTGTTTATTCAGATGTATAGGTTAAATTTTGTCCAGGAGATCTAGATCTATGTAAGATAGCCCATGCAACGCGTCATATTATCTTAAATCTATTACCTATTTGGACAAATCGGATAATGAAGTAAAACAAATGCAGACGTAATTAAACAATATCGTTGGCTAATAATCTAAAATGAACGGAATCTACCGATGTAATCTGGCTACTTCTGTGCAATTAAGTGATAATTTATAAGTCCCAACTAACGTTCGGGTAAAAGATAAAAAGTAATGAAATCGATAAGCGAGCCGTTTGCGTCATAGTCGTGTTCAATCATACATGGTGGTCAGACAACGCTCAGTCAGTTTTTTACTTTATAATAAGTATAACTAATACCTACCTAGCCTTATAGCCTACTATAAATGTACAATGTATGCCTTGTTAATAAGTAACGAACCAATATGGCTATCTTGATCCAAGTAAAAAACAAACCAACAGTTTTAACCCTTAACTTTTAACAGCGAAGAAAAATCTTACATTTAGAAAATGTTGTCGAAAAAAAGTATCTGAAATGAAAATATATTTTGCGCATTAGAAAATACATATTATTGTAATCAGCTTTCGACCCTGCTGATAAATATTAAATAATGATGTGAAAAAAGTCTGGATGGTAGGTGCGAAATCTTTGTAGAATCATTCTTATTACTACGTCACAGATTATAAAATATTAATCAATCTTGTTTTTGCTATTAGTACTTACAATTCTTAGATTTATGTCATATTTTTTATCAAGAATCAATTTGATAATTTTACCTTAGAAATGATTTTTAGATATTATATTGCTTAAAAACTAGGTTTTTATGCTCTAACATCATATTAATCTTTTAAACTATTCCACGCCTGTGTTCAATGACATGAGGGGAATTTGTAAGAATTTATAAAAAAACAAGCAATGAAAATGAGTAGGTTAGGTACATACTTAAATTTCATATGAATTTAATCTCTTATTTCTAAATTCAGAACACAAGGGTTACGTTTACTTAATTAGGGTTGTAATCCTAATTAAGTAAACGTATACCTAAGTGTTTTTAAACTTTGGTTTCACAATCCTTTTCGAGTAAGTACCTCTGACTACATTAGGTATCCACCGACGATTAAATTAAATAAATACTATTTAACAGATGCGACCTGTCTAGATGACAAATCAAAGTCACCCCTATATAGTACTAAAAAGGGCGATGTCTCGGGATGCATGTATTTTATTGTTAATTCAATGTTAAAACAAACACCTCGTTGGTAATGACGAGTATCAGCCAAGAATAGTTCACTATGACGTGAGCTATGGTGGTATACGTCGTTACATATCTCGGCGAAGTTTTGACGCAAGAAATGTTAATGACTTTATATAAACACGCTGTTATGAATCTCTACATGTTTTTTCTGTAACGATAAATTCTAAAATACATTTCTGAATTTACATTTAGCATTCCGCAGAGAACCTTTTCGTTTTCGATACGAAATAGAAATATCAAACCTAGTCAATAACGTCCCAATATACTTAATATCGTCTGTTTAGATGAAACCTTCTCTACTCTAGTATGTAATGCCAAACGAGTTCCATTCGAGACGTTATTACGGATTTTTGGTTCAATCTCATTTCTGTAATAATAATTTTAGCGACGTAAATACAAAATGCCCAGTTGGGGATATTCAATTTATTGTTGTACATTTGGGGTGTAATTTAAAAGGACAATAGAGACGAAATTGTTGAAGCGTTGTGCGGCGAGCGAGAGATTTTAAAGGACTCTGCTTGTTGCGGTTTGAGTCCTCTAGACTGCTTCAGGCATGTCCTCTCATAACAAACAACGTTTTATACGTAGTAGATACGGAGACTCATTTCAACCAAGTACCACTCCGGCATAGCGTAGATGGGGCTGCCCATTAAAATGTTTAAAAAATCTTATACCTTTGTCTTTTATTGCAATATAGCTAACGAAGGGATTACTTCCCTTACGAAAGAACTACAAAGAGAATGAGGTCGTCTTCAGGAAGCGGCTTATCCTGCTCTCAGGATAATTATCATTTCGTAGCAGTCCCCTATAAGTAATATAAAAGTTAAGAGTACTTTACCGTTAAAAAAACTTTATTTACATTTGTATCGGTAGCAACAAGCGACTGTGGATATTAATGAATTATTCAGTTTTGTAAATTGGAGTTCGTGTCATGGAAAATTTGGATTTGTCTTCGTAGATGTAAATTTTGTTGACAAGAACATCTGACTGTCGCAAAAGCGGCAGATTTGATTCAGATTTATCTTAATTGGAGAGAGTATTGTAATCATAATATAATTTCATTAAAACTGATGGCTTATGTTGGTTTTTATTATTTTTCACGGTGTGTAAGTACTTGAAACATTTTCTTCATTATGGAGCATTTATAGAGCTATTCCAAACTGGATTAAGCGTCAAGCACGAGTAGCGTTCCACACGCAAACACAAAGCGTTTGTACTTTTTTATTATTAAAATTATTTATAAAAAACCGTTGCGTGTTACTATTAATGCGTGGAAGTACTTTTCAGGTGCGTATAATTTATTTTTCCTCAACACGATAATGTGTGGATTATTTCCTATCTGTTACGAAATTAATTGTATTGTTTGCGTAATTACTTAGAATAATTATTTTTAATCAGTTTAATTACCTTTGCGTAACGAGGACCTAATATTTTATATCAATTAATATTTTAGAACTAGGTAATTGCCTTTGTTAAACTAGGGCCATTGTTATACAAAGTTAGGTATATTCTTCAATAAGCAATAAATTAATATAACCTAAATAATTTATTTAACCAATTATTTTGCTTAACCTTAATGAGCTTCTTATTTAGTTTCATAATGTGGATGATTATTGTTTAATTGGTAGTTGCGTCAGACAATGTATTTTTCTCATAAAACTAAATATTAATATGAAACAATAAATGTTCAATTCATTGTTATGAAATAAGTGTTGCTTTTGAAAAAGTTATTCCCATACGAGTTTTACAAAGGATTACAAAATTGAGACATCAAGAACCTTATTCGAAGACACTTTTTAGGTCCTAGATTCTTGGGTGAATACATTTTACGCATACGTTGCGATTACGTCTTTTCCTCCTCACATCTATATCTAATAATACCATCAGTAAGAGAGACCTTACTCCGACCAGAGAATCTAGAGTTCATAAGTACATATCATTAAATCATTAAAGTGAATAATCAATCAAAACAAAAGACGAATACTAATTATAACGTAGTTAGGTACTTTCCTTATATTGCGTACAACTGTGCGTAAAAAACTAACCATATTAAGTTCTAACTACTAATTGGGCATAATTAAAAAAACTAGGTGAATAGCTTTTTGCAACGTTCCTTTTTAGGTAATACACGCAATCATTTTCAGATATTTGACCAACTTCGGTATAATAAGTACCTCCCTACGTATAAGACCTAAATATTGCTATGCACATAATTTGTTACCAAATGTAGAGCAAGATGTACTTTGTAAAACAAAACTGTGAAATCGTTGAATTTGAACATTTTTTGGAACTTTCCTAAAGCAAACTATGTTTTTCGTTTATATTTATTAGATTGAAGGAGAATCAAGTGATAGAAATATAGTGGAAAACACATTTAGCTTCTCGAATGTTATAAATATGTTTACATCATTTGATGCTTACATAGATGCAGACATATGCACGACGATATAGTACTTAAGTATGTACTTATAAAAAACGGATTTCTTCTGTTTTTATCATTATTATATTTAAGTAATGTAATAGGTAGAAGAGTATCCATCCACACAACTTGACGTTTGAGATACCAATCGTGTTGTTTAGTAATTTATATTAATTATGTAATCAAATAAATGCCTCATGTAGCATGTGCTGTCTGTCCAGCACAGCAACCTGTCAAGCTGATGGTTCCGCGTTATATTCCGGGGTCGAGCGATGTTGTCATTTTCCTAACATGGTTCTGGTTTGATATCATCAAGACGCATTAAGGAAGTGTTGTTGTTTATATCTATTCCGACTTTAGATACTAATATCATTAAGAAGACAATGTGATCATACTTACACGTAACATTTACCTGGTCGTATAAAACCAGTACTAGGGCGTCGTTTTTAGATTTGCTCTTTAATATCATATTAATAACCATTGACACCTAGGTATGCCTATAATATTAGATTAAAATATTTATAACTAAGTAGGTAGGTACGTTAAATCGTAACGAATACCAAAATACAATGAATTAACCTATTGATAAAATGTAATGGTTGGCGACACTATATACGTCGGCATGTTGTTATGTTTACATGTTTTATGGGTCGTTATTGCCGGCGCCAATGTCGGGCTGCGGGCTGCCCGGCTGGTGCCAGTGCCAGCCGAGAGCGCGGATGGGAAGTGACGCAGGGTATACTCCGGCTATAACGCCCAAGTTCATGGAGCTAGATTACCGATCGTCCTCGCCCACCCGACTTTCCATCGTTTCATTAAAACACTCGCACATTTTTCACTCGATTACGTCAACGGTCAAACGAAGCACGCGATATTTGCGTCCGACCACATTATTAATAGAACCGCCTAGCGAAAACAGATTGAATTTATTATATAAAGATGCGGAGTATGGTAAATAAAATAGTATTTAAGAAATTACTCTGAGTCGACGCGTGATGTTTTGTTAGAGGCTTCGGATGTGCGCTCTATTTCCAGCGCGGGAGTATCGAGTGCCGCGAATATTTATATTTATAAACGTATATTCGTCACTCGATTCGAAACTATATTTTGTTAAATGCTAAGTTAAGATCGAGTTCTGCGAATTATATATTTATATTAGATTATTTTTAGTTCATAATTTATTTATTTCTCGTCAAGCGTCACTCTGTTTCGGCACATGAAAGCAATTACAATTTGTATTTTCGATTGAATGACGCATGACCCGAATGTTATCATTACGAATATATTTTCACAGGACTTTACCCAAAGTTGTTTGTGAATAATAAAATACTCAATTGTAGTAGATTTTCCTTGAATTATAGTTACGGCGAGATCGAGAACCTTGTGAACCGACAGCCTAGAGAAAAATAATTGTTTAATCGACACCTTTTAACTTTGTTTCGTATAGTACTGAATGCTTAGTATTATAAAAAACGTATTAAATAAAAATATGTTTTGTTAGCAAATGTAACATAATAATTTGATATTTTGTAGATATACGTACTAATTTGAATAGAAAAAAAAATAATGAAGATTTATTAGCACTGCGGGTGTCAAAAGACATTGGTACTTCTTATTCATCTCTCAGCAGTTTGTCCAATTAGCGGGTTACGATGAATTGTCTGTGTAATACCAAGTAGTCAGTTAAAAGTACCTTTTATTACAACACTGACGTCAGAGTTGTCGAATGGTATATAATATTTAGTCATAATTTATAGGCAAAGCTTGTTACATAAGTTATACACTAATGACGTCAAACTTTGCTAATTAGCTACCTATACTTAGAATTTTTAATGTTTTAAAACATGTACTTAGTTAAAGGCGTGGTGTGTTTTAATGCAAAATTTTTGAAAAAGGAAAAAAAACAAATAAAACAACGTTCATAAATGAACGAGTGTTGTTACTCATCGTTTTATCCGCGAGAAAAACATATTTCCTATATGTTAACACCCAATATTTAAAACACTGATTAAAATCAATTTGATTGCCGGGAAAGAGTAAGCGAAGAACAGACAAAATCGATGCATGGTAACACAATCAACTAGCTTTGTAGACCTCCCAGACATATTGAAAGTACATACTAAAGTTCAGACAGGTCTAATTAAGACGGAAGCTAGAACTTCCTAAAACAGAATCGATAGTTTTCAACTGACAACTCTACCTGCGACTAACTTACTTTGTAAACTTAGAGAAACTAAGAATAATTGTTTTTGTTAGGGTTATCTCAAGTATCTCTACATTGATTGATCCATCGATTATTATAGTGATATCTATCGATAATTAAATTGAAACGATGTTCTTTGTCTTCGACGCAAATGTGGGGTGAATGATAATATGGCATTAGCTCGCAAAAGAAATTTTAAAGATTATGACGATGCACTACCGCTGCATCATCGCAACCTATAAAATAAACATAAAAATAAACAGGTACATAAAAATACATTTTAACAAAATAAACAACAAAAGATTAAGTACTTTTGTTATTTATATTGTCGTTATCGATACGTTATTGTGACGTTATTTATCTTTCACGTTAAGTATGCACAGACCTCTGGCCTTTGTAACTTTATCATTCAGTTATCGGGTATATTGATGTGACGCGGAGATCCAATACCGGATGGAGGTTACTAACTCGTTTATAAAGCCTCACTGTAACATAGATAAACCGACTTTAACACGCACAGATTAAGTCACATTTTCGAACTACTAGTTTTGTTACTATAACAGCTTTTTATAGTGATAGGATTTGGAGTACATGCTTACTGCTTAGATATTTGGAATTTTATGTTAGGTACAACAAAGGTTATTTTTTATCAAAATTTTCCCACCGGTCCGCTAAGTCACCGTGAAACCGTGAGACAGCTAGCTGCTAAACAGTAGACTTATAAAAAGCGAAATTCTATTAATCGACTAAACATAAAATCTCGATAGTTACTTGTGCAATAGACGTCAATTAAGATAAGGATAAGATTAGTTTGATTAGGATACTGTGACGCGTGCGAATTCACGTGGCCACCGGGATTTCCGCTGGCGTTACCAGCAGAATGATAAAGGTTACACAAAATTTAAACATAATGTAAGGCTTTAGTAATTTAAGAAGAGATACGTAGAAGAGATCAATATTAAGTAGGTACACGTAGTTCATAGCATTAGACTTGTTAATAACTCTGATTAACATATTTAAACAAAAGATATTGACATCGTTCCTAATTTGTAGCATTTTTAAACACAACAAATCACTTTACAATTTTTTTTCAGACTGCGAGTCTCTAATCCGTAAGATGCTAGTCCTAGAACCTATGAAAAGGTACACAATAGAGCAGATAAAGAAACATAGATGGATGGCTGCCGAGCCCTATGCGGTGCCGCTAGTTGCCGCGGACCCAACACGGAGCCCTGCGCATGCGCCTACGAACACTGAGCCCAACGAGCAAGTGTTAAGACTAATGCAAAGCTTGGGCATTGATCCTGTTAAAACCAAAGAGGTAGATGTTATTTTACAATATAATTAATTCTCATCAGAGATCTCTCTATCCAAAATCTTCCTTCGACGTTTCCTTCTAAGATGTTCAATAGAATTCTGTCAGGTTGAGGAGCAAATTTAAATACTAATATGTATTTAAATATGTTTTCAGAGTCTAAAATCCAATAGCTACGATCACCATGCGGCAATTTATTTGTTACTGCTGGAACGTCTTCGAGCTCGAGCTGCTGGCGGTTCTGAACGGAGGCCATCACGGCGACCATCTTCCGTAGCCGACCACGCTTTAGCCAGAGATGCTTCTCTTCAAGATCCCAGACGAGAACATCATACAAGGTAACTAATTACAAAGTGGTTATTTATGTTAGAATCTATTCCTGCAAAACACATGAAAATTTTTAGTTTACAATATCACGTTTTAATGTACTGAATTCTTAATTCCAGGTTGCTACATGCTGGTGATCCAACAAGGGATTATAGTAGAGTAAATCCAACATTACCTGCGGTATCGACCGATTCGTCGTCTTCAGAAACTCAGCGCCTTCTCTCTCTTGCCGGAGTAAACATGACCGAACAAAGACTGCTCCAGCGAAATTCCGACCCCTCGGATACGCATCGGAGCTTTCTTGTCGGAAACATAGACGTATCGTCTAACAGAGGTCATGAATCAGAAACAACAAGACTGCTTTCAATGAGAAATATTGACGTTTCTCAGTCGAATCAAAGACTAGGTGCAAAGATCGGTGAAGCTCCTGTTCCTACACATAGATTGCTGACATCGACATACGAACAACAGCAAAATATTTTGAAACAGTCTAGTGAAGATTGCAGACGATTGCTGCAACAATCAACGACTGTTGGCCCTGAAATAAACAAAGCTACCAATGATGGAACAAGGTTATTGACGTCATCCAGTTTTGATTCGAAGTGTGCAATTGACGGCGGAAGGAATTCTGCAACGACTGATCACAATGTTATCGCTAGTTTTTTACAGAATTCTGCTTCAGCAACTAATTTCAGTGTAGAGACAATGAAACTGCCAAATTCAACTACATTTACAATGTGTTCTGAAGCAGCAAAACTTATGAATACTTTACAGCAATCTCCTTTACCTTTGAAAGGAACCGTTAACTTAAGTGCTAGTCCAATACCGTCACAGCTGACAGATCCAAAGTTGAGTAGTGTTTTAGAACACCCAAAGCCGTTAGAGTCTACCCGACTCGTTTCCCAAGCGCAACAACAAGATCTCAGTCGTCTCCAGACAAGTACTCCACCGTTCAAAGATTACATGAACCACAATCATCCCTCATATTCTTACTTACCAAATACAACTCTACCTCCGATGTCAAGCGCAGCTGATACAAATTTTTCTGTAACTACAACAACTACAAATGATCTTTTTCCAAATACACTGTACAGACCGGATAGCAAATTTTCATTGAATAGATATACAACAAGTCAATCAACATACCCTCCTGTTATGCCAATTAATGCAGCTGAACCGTCAAAATTTCAACAACAGTATTCATCGTCGACCGACGAAGGTTGCGAGACAGACATGGAAGACGTACCCAACGTCCAAAGCGGTGTTCCAAATAGACTGAGCTCCTACGCTAGTTCCAGTTCGAGCAGTGGGGTCGTTACTTTTTTTAACAATAAAAGCCTGAGTCAAAACCTCAGCTGTGATTCATCTCAAAGTAACTTTTCAACATTCGAAAGTCTTGATTACCAATTATCTGACTGTTCTAGTGAGTTGGCCAGCAGTTTACCGAGCTGTACGTCAAACGAAGAAAAACTAGCTCATGAAAATAATTCTTTAGTTAACACTAACCCGATGCATCCATGTGTGTATATATCTTCATATAATAATAAAAATTCTGGAACTGGGCTGGCACGGCACAATCCATTAAATTATCAATCTGCTAACAAAAACTGTTCTCGTGCAATGACTCGGAGCCCAGTAGATTTTAGAGAAGGTCGACGTGCAAGCGACGGTTTAGTTGCTCAACAAGTAGCACAGGCGAATGAATCGCAAAAAACAAGTCTAGCCTTTAACAGCCAACGGTTGAATGAAAACTGTAAAGCGAAAGGTGTCTTGGAACTACATCTAGTCCAAAAGGAGGCCCAAAAACTAAAAACTCAGTATCAATCAACAATTCCAGTAGAAGAAATGACGCAAAGACAAATTCAACATACTCAGTTTGCAGCGACATTTACTCCCCACTACCTGGACACCAAAAACCCTACGCAGAAACGAATCAGTCTTCCGGAAACTTACAACTATTCGAGTTCTTCTCCTCCGATGCCCGCGAGTCCTAAAATGATAGCTCAGCTCTCGGCAGACCCGCCGGAGTTACTCGTGACCCAAATCAATAAGCCTCCGTTACAGCAACAGCTCATGCAACACCGTCTATTCCAACAGAAAAGACAAATATTGCAAAAGCAGATGACTCCTCCAAATGTGCCGACGCACGACATCGGAATTCACTCACTGCAGGTCGGCATGAGCAGGCGACAGATGCTAAGACAGCAAAGTTATAAAATAGCTCAGCAACAACAAATATTACCACCGCTACCTTTGACAGAAACTGAGAACAGAGATCTTCTTGCTTTTCAGGCTATAGTGGAAGGACCGAACAGAACGAGCAAACCGAAACCCGAGGAGGGTCAGGATGACGTAGCTAAATTTGCCTACCAAGGGTCAATGGAAATTAGCATAATGAATAAAGATGGCCTGGGGAATGAGAACTGGACGAATCTGCCGTCTAATTTGCAGAGTGCTTGTCAAATCTCAGAGCTGACAGGCAGACGGGAGGGGAGGGAGTCCCGGGAGAGTGAGAGGGAGCCCCCGAGCCACTCGGCGGTAGACGCGCCGCTGTGGCCCGGACAGTGGAACACCAACCTTTTCCAACCGCAGCCATGTTTTCAGGTATTCCAACAGACCAATTAAGTAGATCTCCACGCTAATCTATATTCGTAGATCGTTAGAATGGATGACGCACGCAGTGCAAACGTCGATCTTCATTCAACTTATTAGCTTTCAAATGAAATGTAAGATCATAATTTTAGTCTTATTGTAGTAATACGTATGTATTTGTGAAGCATTGTATGTTATTGGCGAATGTTTATAGACATTATTTCACGTATTGAATTTGATGTAGAATGCATGACAATAACTAGTGCTTTAAATCTTTGTAATACACAGTTACAATATACATCAGTTTAGTAAATTAGAACACTGTTATTATACTCTTGTCAGTGAATTCGAGTTTAATGGAATTATAATCACGGTAATTAAGATTGAAACAATTTGATTCTTTATTATTAATAGTCTAAACTAAAATAATAGAAAATCAGACTGTTAACGTAACTTTAACTCAGTAAATGTTTTAACAGTGTCAATGCATAATTTAGAATAATATTGCACTCAGTTTTTTACTCAATTTATAACTACAAGTTCATTAATTATGGACGAAAATACACTGATAAAATTATTAACAAGTATTACAAATTACGTAATGCCAATCAGCAATTCCATTTTTTAATAATCGTCAAGTATTGTATTATTTCATAACGTTTTTCAGTAAATTAGGTACTTACACATAATTTTCTATCTTGCATTTGTTCTAATACGCTACAGACATCACATAATATGTATGTTATAATGTTCCTACAATATTTATTGGTCAGTTCTTCGGTACATTATGGAATAGCTTTAGGTATCTATTTATTACTAGATATTATAAGTAACAAGTACTTTTATTATTTGTGAAAGTCTGTATAGTTTTATTTGCTATAAATATGAAAAATTATAATATATTATGTAAGATGTGATAGCTTTACTTAGAGACAAGATTTATTTAAATACAAGTAAATGTAAATTTAATACTTTTTTTGTTTTATTTTACACCTAATTGATTTGCAAATAGCTTTTACACGACACGAATGCATGCACGATTAGTCAAGTAGGTACTTTACTAGACTTGTACATAATGGATGGTAGGAATACATTTTCAGTAGAATTTATTTTAAGAAATATTCACTTTTATCATACCCTGATAAGAGCTCAAACTCGTTTGTAGTTAACTATCACTTATACTCGTACATTAGAGGCTAATCAGACGAAATCATCATAAGTCTACTGTTTTATTTTAGTAGGTAATAAAAAATAGAGGTCAAACTCTTTCATATTCGACTATAATCTGCATGAATGCATCACACAGAATCCTCTGTAAGGAAAGGATATTCTTGAAATATCAGTATTTGACGTGAATTTACTATTTAATTGAATTAAAAAGTCGACTTCATTACGGGGCGTAACAGAAAATGATGATGGCCAATTTTCTAATAGAAAATTCTATGATAACGAGTACAATTATTATGTAGAACTTGCTATGGCAACATTTTCACCCGAACATTTCAATTTTAGGATCTATTTCAATCTGATTGAAAATTAAATATCCTACGCTAACTGCTACTTAAGCTAGGTAAGTTAGTCGAGAAAATACTATACCTACCTGGAATTAGAAAATTGCAGGTTTACGTTTTAGGGAAAATGCATATGTTGGTAAATTACTGATCGTTTATTAATTTATTTCCAGTCAAATTGGCAAGGCCACAGTCTGCCATCAACGACCGCCATGTTGCCACTCAGTGAGAGTCCCATATTGGAGCTTACAGAACAAATGGAATCCATTTAGCACTAGTATTTAGAATTTACGTGAACAATATATTTTAAGTTTATTTTTAATTTAATTATAAGTCTGTTAAGTTTTATGATTAAGGTACCTACACATTCCTAATTGGTCGACTACTTATGTACTTATTTAAATTCGTATTCTAATATAAGCTGAGGCTGAGGTAAAAAGCGTAAAAAGTTAAGAAGCAGGTATTAAAGTAAAGATTTTTTTCTGTCTTTTTAAGTTACGATTATTTATTAATGTTACGTTTAAATTAGAGGTGCATTCAATATTAATTATTTAATTTCGATATTCGTAAAGTTTTAGACAAAGACTTAATTCAATAACTACTTACTTATTTATCAGTATTTTAATCGCGACGAATGTCCACATTTAAGCAATTTCGTAGAGTGGTAGAGTTTAGCTAGTTAGTATTATGATAATTAGATCAAATTTATGCACCACAGCATGTCAATATATTGGAAATATAATACTTAGTAAAAATATTTAAATAATCTAGGTGATAATTGACGCGACAATATCAAAGTAGGCTAAGTGCATTAGGATGAAAGTAATTTAATGCAAAATTAGGTATTACACTTATTTTCAAAACGGTTTTTTGTCCAAAATATTTTGATTACCATTTTTGGAACACATTTTTTGCAACAATTTCCATTGATAAAAGTGAACTGGTATAATTTTTTGACGAAACGTATTCCTGTGTACTAGGGTATCGAGAACCGGTATAAATAACAGAACCGGGATTTTCGGTACCAGTACTAATCGGAACCGGGATTTCCCGGGATTTTCGGTACTTTCGGGATTTTTTTCTTCTTTTTAGTTTTGGAGGTAAATATAGTCTAAAAATATTATTTATATTAAATAACACATATTGCGCATTCTGGCATGACAAAATAAGCATTGATTGCTTTAACACGTAAAAATAGCATCACGACTGAGCCTCTTAAAGCCTGAGGCAGGCCAGTGCTGCGGAAACTGCAAAAGCTGTTTTACGATGTCATCTCTCCGGGAGAACTCCAAAAGCATAGAACAGAAGCGTGATGGTGCTCTACTTAAAAAAAGGGATGAAACCCTGCTGAAGAACTATAGAACCATCTCGCTTTTGAGCCATGTTTACAAGCTGTTGTCTCAATTCGTCTATCAAGAAGACTCGACGAATTTCAGCCCCTCGAACAGGCCGGGTTTCGAAGCGGTTATGGCATCACAGACCACATCCACACATTAAGGCAAATTATACAGATGATCTAAGAGTATAATCAGTCTCTGTGTCTTGCATTTGTGGACTATGAAAATGGGCTGGGCTATTCTGGAATCTTTGCAGCGATGCTAGGTCGATACTCGTTATGTAGAGGTGTTCAGATGTCTGTATGATGCCGCAGAAATGACCGTTCAAGTTCAGTGCCGACAGTTAAAGTCTATCTAACTGTGCAGAGGTGTAAGACAGGGTGACGTTATATCCCCGAAACTCTTCACCAACGCGCTGGAAGACGTATGTAAGACTTTGCCTTGGGCTGGATGGGGCATAAACCTAAATGGCGAGTACATCTCACACCTCCGGTTTGCAGACGATATCGTACTAATGGTGAAAACGGCGCAAGAGCCACACTGGATGCTGAATGACCTAGCAGATGCCTCTCGTTGGGTCGGCCTCGGCGTGAACTTTGACAAGACCAAGGCCATGGTTAATAGCCTTGTTATGCTGGAGCCAATCAAGTTTCTCTGAAATATCGCATTCGCAATGAAGTGATCAGACAGAGAACTAAAGTCACCGACATAGCTCAAGGAATTAGCTCTCTGAAGTGGTAGTGGGCTGGCCACATCTGTAGGAGAACCGATGGTTGTTGGAGCAGAAGAGTTCTCCAGTGGACACACGTAGTGGACGCAAACAGGCTAATGATTATTAAAATACAGTTATAAATTCACTTTTGATAAAGTTGTACACATAATACATCAACGTATATCGTAGGCCGATTCTCCTAAATAGTATCTCCATTTTGGTCCTTATAATTAAACTTACTTGTTCTCTTGGTAATGTGTCTTCAAAAAGATCATTGCATCTAAAGTTGCATCACCTAATCGAGATCTAATTTTGTTACAAAAAAGGCCAGCTGAGGAGAAAATTCTTTCTGGCTCCACGCTAGTAGTTGGAATTGTGAGAAGGTGTTCGTAAGCTTTTTAATTACCACATTGTCTTATGATAGAATAATGATCTACCACGTACCTACAGATACAACATTTTAATGAGAATATGGTTTTAGCTTGAATATTTTGTATAAAAAGAATAAATGCTGTTAATAGAAGATTAAAATCAAACAAATGATTATATAGTTAACATGATTCGTTATTTCCCGAAAATACCGAAAATCCCGGTTCTTATTCATTGAGAACCGGTTCTTTGACTACTGTTAAAGAACCGGGAAATCCCGGGATTTTCGGTTCCGGGATTTCCCGGTTCTGAACCCTACTGTGTACATATAATCTACCTCTATTTGATTTTTAAAATAAGACTGAATTCGGTGTCAATTCAGGAGAGAGAGTGCCATCAGACCGCCAATATGATTATGATGAAATGAATGTTGAAACTTTTTGCTATTTCCCTGTGTAGTGAGTCCTCTTGGCCCACTTCATAACACCCCACCAAAAACACGTTGCTTGTGTATCGATCATGGCCACCCTATACCTCCCTTAAGAATTACGTAAGCCGAATCATCGGTTAACAATTAATTTCGAAAGTTTATACACAAAAACAGCTTATTAAAATGTAGGTATTGGTATATAAAAGGGCATGGGTAATGTTAGTCTAAGTACATATCATAATATTGTTAAGAAAATGTACTTGAAAAAAAAAACATTTTAGGAATACTAGACTTTTTAGAAGTACCCACTGCTTAACATTTTTAAGTACGCTCTGAAAAGCAACACGACTTACAATAATTAGACAATAAACATGAACGAGACCAAAAACAAATAGCAAAAAGTAAACCCAAATCTAAGTACACGAACTAAATAATTTGAAAACATTGTTAGGAATAAAAAATGAATTCATTTTAATCAGCACCTTGCTGAATGCGAAGCTTTATCAAATAAATAAATATACGTAAGGGAATAATACTTAGGGTAGACATAAGTTCTTTAAATTTCATATCAAACTAGTTACTTATTTCAATTCATGAAATACTTAATATTATCTACTAAATCACTTGTTAATAAACGTCAATGCAATATTAAACTTTATTTACTTATACCAATAGTTTTTTTTTTTGCCAAAACTGAGATAATGGTGAGGTAGAGCCATGGTAGAGCAGAAAATGAAGTGTTTATTAATACAGTAGATGCTCCATAGATGTAGGTTGGCCATTTCTTCACTGCATAAAGTTTAAAATAAAATTTCTAATACTATTATTTCTTTGTAAGAATAACGTCACAAGTATTAAAGAGAGGAAACGTACATTAATTACTTATACCGTTCCTATTCCTTGTTTATCAATTTCCCATCGAATAATGAATTGCCTAACGTTGAAATGAAATTTAAAGAATTATTAGTAATAGGTGTTTTGATGCTTTTACACAAATAGATATAACGCAAATGTGTTATAATTATAATTCTTAAATTATCAAGCAATTTCTATGTAAACCGCAGTTATAAAATAGATACATTTTAAGTAGGATCATTTTATAATAATAAAGGAAAACGTAGAAAAGTGTAAACGATGTAGACAAACAATATTTATAATTACTTAATTATTATCTTATTTGTAACCACGTCACAGTACCCACCTAATTATTAACCTATAGATCTTAAAATATTATAATTTTTACAGTTTTACTAGAATTTGTAAACCTTTTGTTTTAATTTTGATATTGTTTTTGGTTGTGATCAATATTATACACAACATAAAGTTAATTGTTATACAAGTTAGTCCAAATACAGTAACTTCTTTAAAATTATAAGGTTTTTTATTTCATTACATTTAATTGATTTAATCCCCGTGTAGCCGAATTTTTTTTTAATTTCGGTTTTATTTACCATTTTGGCATATTTCTTAATATAACTTTATGATTAAATGGTAGGTACTTACATACTTACCATAACATTAGGTACTTACACCTACACCTACGAAAAGAAAGGACTAGAATGGAAAAAAATGGACTCTTGCAACTCCATAGAAAAATGAAAATAAAACGCAAGGTTGGTAGGTTTTTGATAAGGGTAACACAAGATTTATCTGACTGACATCTAATTGTCAACAACAAATGTGTCTTGTTTTGTTTCAAGGTGATTGACTTTATTTTTATTATTAAGTAAGTATTTTACAAAATTGATTTTATATGAATAATACTTTAACTTTATTTTACCTAAACAAAATGTCTGAACCCATAAAGCTTACAGAACTAATAAAAGATAATAAATTCACTTGTTCATTCGAAATCACGCCAGATGTAAAAAAAGATGAACTGTGTGGATTAGAAAAGCAGCCAGCTTTTTATTCAATAACCTGGCACGCTAAAAGCCACCAATGCAAGGACTTGGATATAGAGCCTTTGAAGTTGGCCTGTTTTCTAAGGGCCCAAAATCACCAGGTCCTATTGCATCTGTCTTGTGATATGATGAAGAAACATTTTCTGGAAAAGGTCTTAACATTTCTACAAGAAATAAAGATCTGTAACTTATTCTTGGTTTTAGGAGGTAAGTTTACTTGACCACTATATAAAATCGTATCAAAACTGTTTATTCTTGTTATCAGTGTATATTATAGACAATTGTTGCGGGAGTTAGAGCCCACTCAGGATTAAAAGTTAATCTAAAACATCTCAGCTCGCACAAAGGCATCAATCAACCTGGAGATGTGCGATTGTGGAAAACCACCCGCTTACAAATACAAATAGCCATTAGCTCATTAATAGGTACCAAAGACTAAACCTCTTGTACTTTTCTTATATTTTAGAGAGTTACGACCCGAATTTGTCTGAATTTCAAAGCACTGTGGAGTTAATATCGTACATTAGGAAGATCTCCGGTGAGTACTTCTGTATTGGTGTTGCGGGTTTTTGCGAATTTAACGACGGTAAAATGGCTCAACTTAAAGGAAAAGTCGACGCTGGAGCAGATTTCATAATAACACAAGCCTTTTTTGAAGCTAAAATCTACAATAACTTTATTGAGCAATGCCATAAAATTGGTATTAATGTGCCCATAATTGCGGGAATATTTATTTTCGAAAACTACAAACAATTAAGTAATTTTATAGAAATGTGTAAAGTCAAAGTATCTCCTGAATTACTCCAGTACGTCAAAGAAAATGAAGGGAAAGAAGAATCTGGAAAAGAAATAATAAAGGAAATGATACAAAATATTAATACTGTACATCCATCAACACATTTTCACTTCTTTACCTTGAATAAGGTAAAAAGTACTGCGGACATTATAACACAAATAAAACTAGATATTCAATAAATAAGTTTTTTTATTCGTACAATTGTAAACATTGCTTTATACTGCCCAGTTAATAAAGACAACCCTAGACGACCTCATGCTAGAGAGAATGAAAATTTGACATGCGATTCAAAACAAACGTGAGGCGGAGGCTCGCTCCGGGCACTTAGCGGATGCCCACAACGATGTGAGTAAATAATGCATTATAAGCTGGTTTCAAACACGGAAAAACCCTCTGTTGTTTTGAAAGCCCTTAAAATATTTTCCCCCTTTGCGTGCTGGAGAATGATGCGAAATCAACATCCACGGTACTGTACTGATAAATTCCTAATTCTGACAGATGAATATATTTGTGAGCATCTGTGGTGATCGTATGCATTTTGTCCTGTCAGTGTCAGTCAGACAGTCAGTGTCTAACTAAATATCTGTCAGCTGTCAGTCAATATCTATCAAAGAACCATCGATCGATCCTTCCTTCTCCCTTTGTAGGTTATCATTTATCAAATTTGGAGGATAAGGATATTTACGCAAAATTTCTGTTTTTTTTATATAATCGTCTGAGAAAAAAACGTTACACGTAAGTTTTAACATATAAATATCTACATTTGTGTTACAATTTATAGAAAAGTACGTAAACCGAGTGTTAGTTCAAATGAGAAGGGAATCTTTTTCGTTTTAGGTTTTATTGTAAGGAGATAATTACAAAAGATGTCGTTTCCTAATAAAGAACAAAGACAAGTTTGTTGGGATTCCAGGGATAAGTACTGGGAATGCCTTGATGACCAAAAGGCGAAAGACAGTACGGAACGTCCAAAAGCTTGCGCGGAGCTTAGGAGATTATTTGAGAATTCTTGTCCCTCCCAATGGGTCACACATTTTGATAGAAAATGGGATTATAATATTTTCAAACAAAAAATGCAAAAGGAAGGCTATGAACCCATTAAAGAGTCACAGTGACTTTAAACTAGAATTTAGTTTCAACTTTTAATTATATTGTAAATATAGTTTTCAATGTAGTAAATTATTATACAAATTAAAATTGGCTTTTATTTTATACACTAAGTATAACAAAGTAAAAACAAACCTAATTACTACATTGATCGAAGTATGTCCTTATTTATTTTTATTTATTTGATTATAGGCTTCATACCTTTTATTTAATTTGTATAATCTCTCCATTTCAGAATGGAAGTATTAGAGAAAATAGCTATATCATCAAATTATTTAGATGCAGAACAAATACAGGTAAATAAACAATATAAAAATATTCTGCATCCATAATCTTGTTTAAAAACTATCAGGTTTATAAGTGTCTAAATATTATTTGTACTTACTTTCAGGAGTTAATGATTGTGGCCAAAAGAAATAATAATCCATCAGTAGATTGTCTCGACTTTTGGAATATAATCATTGATAAAATGTGGAATGACTTAGAGATAGGTTTGCCAAAAACTGACGATCAACTATTATGTGCCACTTGTTTCTTTAATATTATCTCCATCACAGATAAACTAGATTATTATACTTTGGCAGTAAAAAAAGCTATTGATGAAGAGTTACTATATCAAACCAAAAAAGATTATGATGGTACTAGAACATTACACGCTGTATCTCTAATGTACGGAATTTTCCAGTCCTCATTTTTAATACAAAAAAATAAGGAAAATAAGGCGCTTCATGAAGCACTAAATTCTACTTTTAAATTACTTGTCAAGCTAGCATATGAGTATACTCCACACAGTTTTATAGCTGTGAAAACAATTAGTTCTTTCAAAAAAGTTTTGGGCACAGAATATCAAAATATACTTCTTAATGGAAATAACCAAATAATTTTGCTAAATCTTGTGAATCATAATTGGGAGAATCCCATAACTGGTATTAGAGATTTGATCCGAGTAACATTTAAAACAATCATATCAGTTGCAAACTATGCTGTGTATAATTCAATTTTGATTGATATTAAAAACTTTTACTGGAACAAAGCAAAATATTTGATGTTGTCTGAAATAATTGAACATAGCCAAGAAGATATATCTCATTTGATGGGAAAAAGTAACTGGATTGACGGATTATTCAATAGTTTATATAAACCAGGTTTGGTATCGGCTGGAGCTGATATGTATTATGCTGTTTTGAAAAAGATATACTCTGAAGATGAATGGTGCAAACTGTTCTTGAAAAATGTTGTAGATCTTCTTAGTGGTTCTTCTATCAAGGGAATTGAGAATTTTAACAATTATTGGTGCCTGACAACTTTAAAGAAATTCCCTTCAATAATGAATATTATTCTGGAAGAAATGGAGAATGGAGATGAAACAGAAGAGAAAATGTATAGCATAGTGTACCTTATGAAGCAAGGAAATAAACTTGGTATCTTGTCAAAGAATTGGGAATCTAGCGAAACATACACCAGTACCGAGAAGTTGATCATACAGAGTTTAGAACATTACAATACAAATATCAGAATGTTGGCCTTTGATATCATCTGTCTAACACATGCAAAGTCTTTGCCGACCAGAACAGAATATGACTTAATATATGATTACATCAAAAATAATATCAACTCTGATTGTACTGTACTAAGGTTGAATATGCTGATGAGCTTGAACAATATCTTGAGCCAGCTACACATTTTATTCAGAAACATAAAAGAACATAGTCCCACTCAAATAGAAGACATGGAATATTTCTTAAAACGCTTACAAGAATTTGTAGTCTGGTCTTTGAATTTAGATGGCAATTACCAGAGAAAGATAGCTACTGTGAAAGTTTTCATTACTATTAATACTTGTTTGAGTGAAATCCCAAGAAAAAAGAAGCAACAAACTAGAAATATTGGACAGACATTAATGGAATATCTTAAAGATAAACATATCTGGATCCTGCATGACGAAGCTACTATTAATAAACTATTGAGTCTACTAAAAGATCCCTCAGATGACATTAGAGATAATGTATTGAAATTGTTGCTTCACTATTATTCAAATGAGTTTGATAATGATCTCACTCATTACTATTCTGGTTTAGTTGAAGATGCATTGAACAGTCGGAAAAGCAAATTCTTTTATGATATAAACTGTAGCCAAGTCATGTTTAAACTAATATCCAGCTTGTTGGTAAAGAAAGAACATAATAATACTATTTTCAAGAATGTTAATGATATTTTTGATTATGCATTTAATGAATTAAAGACAGAATTTCAAATGGAAAAGGATGTTCTCAAAGCGATTGAAGATGGGAAGCAGTTACATTCATTTATAAGCATTCTACATGTGGTCTTAGAAACATGCTTAACGAATTCATACAAAATAGACATTTCAGAAGAAAATATAAATAATTTGTTAGGTATATTAGAAGGTATATCTGATAAATTTACTTGGGAACAAAACTCAACGAGTTCGGATTTTTCCAAAATGAGTGACATGATTGAAAATATTATAGCTCAGTCGGGTTGTGCTAAAGAAGAATCGGATGCGACTAAAATTTCTAGCGTTCATCAAATTGTCTTGAACAGCCTATGGTTTAATGTTAAGGTATTTCAATGTGAAGACTTACAGGGGTGCCGGCTTTTAGACTGTTGGGTGCTCTTTAATTAATTTCAAGTATAGACAGGCTTGAATAATGCAGACAAACATAGGATGATATAGGTGTTTTTTAATGTCTATGACATAACCTGAATGTTATGGGACTTACAAGTGCTCTATATTGCTTTCATGGGACCCGCTGAGAGTCGGCATCCCATGCTATAATTCTGTCTAATTCTTTTGTTTCTAACTAATGAGAAATCCAACTATTTTAGGCATCATGTGATTTAGCGGCACTAATAATACAATACCACTTACAAGATGAGCAAACATGTGCAAAATGTCTAGTCATAATCACAAATGTTCTGGAAACTTCGCGCCATAAAGGTGCTATAGAGGCCGCTGGAGCAGCACTTGGTAATTATACAATGTATAAATAAGTTAAAGTATGAATAGTGTCCTTAATTCTGAGGAGAAAAGGTCGAAATTACTTAACTCTAAAATAAGTTTCAACAAATTTGTAGTTAATATGTCTACATACATACGGAGAGACAGAAACTAAACAACTTTATTTTATACTTCAGATCATATAATACCATTATTAATTTACAGGTAAAAGTATTCAATACTTAACAACACTACCAGAAGATTCTGCTGTGTCTCAATTACCCCAAACACTATTGAAATCTAAACTATACATATTGATATCGGAAGCAAGTAAGATGGCGTCTATTACTAGGAGAGGAGCAGGTCTTTCTATAATGGTTCATAGGATTGTATCAAGTGATGTGAGGAAGGGCAAGGTAGGTTACATTTTTTTTAGTAGCTAAGCTCGAAATACAAGAGTAGTTTCAATTGGGCTATTTTGGTCTTAAAATATCCAAAATGGAAAATCTAGTTAATAGGTTTTATTATTAAACGAAACGTACGTCATTGTTTACAATTAGTATTTTTACGGGATATTAACACTTACCTATAAGTAGAGTCCCTCAACTAGTTTCAGCCACATCCGGTGGCCATCATCAGGAGGATGAGTGCGATACGCCCGACTTATAGGTATGTGTTAATATCCCGTCAAAATATTAATTGTAGATAATAGGTGTTATAAATTTATAAGAGTTTGTTTAAACGCGACTTCATTGGAGGAACTACTGATCCGATTTTAAAAATTCATTTTGCGTTTAATTTTTTAAGCCATCTGAGGAAGGCTGTAGGTTATATTATTTTAACAGGTGAAACCGCGAGGCACAGCTAGTAAATACTAATAATCGCAAACCGGTAAATGAGAGTAGGTATAATTTTAAATAAGTAAGTACTTAGTTATTTCTGTAATAGTAATAATAGACAAACTATTAAAAAATTAAATTAAACTATTTTTATTACTAATAAATTAAACTTGTATTGTTTTCAGCCCCTATTCCACTACTTCATGAGAACCCTATTGGACACATGCGCTAATACTGAGAACGTACCAGATACAGAAGACATTGTCAAAATAGAGAATCTAATGGACTTGCCCAAGGCAATATTGATTCACTTTTTGACCAAAATCGTGACGGACAGCAGCTTGGCTTCAGACATGATGTTTTATTCAGCTGACTTAGCTGAGCTTGCTTTTACTAACCTTACTAGTCCACATTGGCAAATAAGGTAATATAATTAATTAAAAATACATATGAATATACTGTTTGTAAGTTGCTTTTTATTGAATGCATAAGTTCAGATAGATAGGGTAGAAAAAAATACTCCAAAATGACTGGATTAATCGAAGTTTCACTGGGATATTTCCCAGTTCTAAATATTTACACAAAAATATTAGATAATAGAGTGAATAGGTGATACCTATGTTATTAACTGTTACAGAAATGCAGCACTTCAACTCTATGGTGCTCTAATACCAAGACTCATTGGACAAAAGAAAGCATCAGGAACAGATGAAGAAACAATAGCCACAGTTGGTTACGATGAAATGAGAACACATTCGCCAAAACTATGGACTTATATAACAGAACACATGAAATTTGAGGGCAAAGATGATATAGTATTACATTCTCATTTTGTACCTACGTTGAACTTACTTGCAAGTGTAGCTATGAGGTACAACTTTACTTTTGATTTAGATGACCAGGTTCCACACGATGACGAGTTATTACGAAGCTTGTTCCATATACTCGACAGCCCTATACACACAGTCAGGAGGTTAACGGCAAAGTGTATCGTCAACATATTCCCATTTGACCGCATTTATATGTTGTTACTGAAAACGAACTATACATCGGAAAATTTTCTTCATGGAAGTTTATTAGTATTAAAACATTGCTCCCACTACTATGAAAAACAGGGATTTCTCAAAGAACTAACTAATTTAACAGAAATGTTTTCCCAAATGTTGAAAAAGATAAAACATTCCTATTGGTCAAGAGAAGTGTTAGAAAGTATTTTAGAATCTTCTAACAGTTACAGTGAAGAGGATTTAGTCAACATATTTTCTGAAGTCAATGCTAAACACCCTGGTTCATTTTTATGGGCAAACACTTGTGTTAAAAATTGTATATTGTATTCAGATTGGAATAATATAACAAATATTTTAAATATTCTGCTGAAACAAAATGATTATGAACTTTACTGCGAGTTTCTGTTAAACAAAATAGAAGCTCAACAAGATATACCTGTTGAAGATTTATCAAAGATAGCCAACACATTACTGCTATTTGAAAATAAATTTAACAGCACAATAATATGGAAAATATTGTACACATTGTCCCAAAAAATGAACTTTTGTAATGTTGATGTATCAGCATTATTCATAGAATCAAAAGTTGATGAAAACAATTATAAACTTCGATATTTAATTCCATTTATTGCTACACAGTTCTTAAGGATAGATGAAATGAGCCAGAAGACCTTTCAAAGCATAGTTTTTAAAATGAGTGATTTCGAGTACAGTGATGTAGATATGAGATACATTGCTGTGTTAGCTAACAATGAAATAGCTAATGTTTTACACAAACTATCAGAGGAAGCAAAAGTAAGTTCAATAAAAACTGCTATTCTACTACTTCAAGATGAAGATGAAGATATAAGAAATATAGCAGTTGGTTATTATAAGAAAGTTAAAAGGTTAAAAATCGCAGTGCATCCTTACATTTGTCTTAATAAGATGTTGAGCAAAGACTTTTTGGAGGAAACCTTTATCAATTCTACTGCTATACAAGACTTGTGTGAAAGCCTAAATAGTTTAATAACAAGGTGCAATATTAGTGATACAGACAATTACAATCCTTTCGCAAATGATTCAAAGAACATTTATATCGAAACTAATGTGTTGTCACAGACACTTATCAAGTTAGGTTAAGTATTTTATAAGTTTAAAATTGTAATCGTAGAATTAGTAATTTATTGCAATAAAGTCAATGTGTAGATTTCTTTATTCACTGTTTTCTAATCCTTTTTTAAACAGTTTAGTCGAAATATGCATTTAAATAGCAAAATTGACAAAAAATACTTTATCATCTAAATTATAAGAAGCACTAAAATATAAGGTTCAG
Source organism: Timandra comae (assembly GCA_958496195.1). Taxonomy (NCBI): domain Eukaryota; kingdom Metazoa; phylum Arthropoda; class Insecta; order Lepidoptera; family Geometridae; genus Timandra; species Timandra comae. The sequence goes on from OY292367.1 coordinate 5,945,618, forward strand.
AAAATTAAAAAATCCTATCAAAAAATTACCGCAGCAATGAAAATTCATATAATATTAAATGTTGCTTTAATTTCAATCAGCTCTTATAAATAAATTAATGAGATATACCAAATATCACAGGGCTCACTCGACATAGTAGTATTTAGGTGGTGGTGTACTTTCGTCCAGTTGTATGGAGACTATGTGACGTCCCGGCACCATCACCAGGCCAAGCACTCGAGGTTCTTCTGTCTCACCTTCACTGTTCTTGAGGTATTCTGAACATGCACCTATGAGGGACGAGATGTAACATTTATTATAAGTACTTTGGGTAACTTAAAACTTATTTGGATGGCTGGTGGAGGGAGTTGAATACCAATAAGAGCAGCAATCTTATATTGTTAAAAGTAGAAAACTAATCTCTGGAACTATGACATCATAGGACTTTTGAGCACAGCCAGTCATACTATAAAACATAGCTGACTAATTTTTTTCGATTATTCCCTGGATTAACACAGTATACTTTTTAATCCTCAAACTGCTTTGGTATGAGCAACAACAATTATTATTTTGGGTAAAATTGTGCGCAGTATATATTATTATAGGATTTATATTCAAATAAATACACTATTCAATAGAAGCTGGTTAGATATCTTACCCAGGATTACATTAGCATCTCTATCAGTGCACAGGAATACTCCAATGAGAACCCTTCCATCGGTCATTTCTATTCTGAAATTCATATTGAGCCATTTCTGTAACTTTGTTTTGCCGTTTTCTACTTCAATTTCCTGAAAATTCAATGAGTACTTATTGATTTATAAATTATATTTTTCCCAGATAACAAGATTTTCATTTACTAACCTTACAAGATTTAGTACTGAGCTCCGGTTCTGTGGAATTCATTTTTACACATTGCAGGATAATATCCTTTTCAAAGAAATTAACCAAGATAAGTTATTAATTTAATAAAATAATATATATTCACAAAATAAATCTACTTCTAATAAATCTTCTATTCACGAGACACCACAACAAGCAGAGCTCTATTTTGACTTGACATTGATTGAATAGTGTCAACGTCAATCGTGTAGTAAAATTAGTGATCCATGTAGAATGAAAATAATAAAACTGTTGTCAACGTCACAATCATCACTACATACATATCAAAATCATCTGTGCTGTGCTTTTTTTTTCTCTCAAAGCATGTTTTGATTTCAGTTTCAGTCAGACTTTTCCTTTTCACAGTAATTCCGGTTCTTTAACACTGATAAGAATTTTATTACAGTGCTGGAAAGGTTTCTGTTTGTCTCAATTATTCCGGGACTCACTTACGCAGTATCTTTATAACAGTCATGGGTCAAAATATCACTATACAACATGCAAAACAAATCAGATGACATATTTATGAAAACATTTAAATATTATAAAGGCAATAAATCTAGGCCTTCTTTAGATAAAGTCATCGATGCGGATACTTCTGATAAGGTATTTTAAACTTACTTTCATTTATGATATTAAAAACTAATCTGTAGAATTAAAATTCTTAGCATGTTGATATTTTCAAAAGGTTGGGGTGTGTTTGAGTACTAATACTTTGATATTTGTTGATTTCAGGTTACACCTATAACCCCAGATAAATTGATTGACGATGAAAGAACACAAGGATTAGGATTATGCAGTATAAAACAATGGCAATTATATTCATTCTCCAACCACCCTGGTTTATACATGATAAAAAACCCTTTTACTGTATTAGGACAGAGATATTGGATTAGAAAATGTTTAGAAGAATATCCCCGCAAGCCAAATAAATTAAATATAGATAATGAAATAGAAACTAAAGACTGGTGGGCCGAGTGTTATGATAACGGCAAATGTAATTCACAGTTACAGAAGAAATTACGATGGACTACTTTGGGATATCACCACAATTGGGACACAAAAGTAAAATGACTTTTTGTTACTTAAAAATAATGTTGTGTTGTGTGTTAAATATTGTACATTACAAACATTGTGTATTTCCTTTGCTGTCAGTAGGCTGTCTTCTTTTTCCACTGGCAATCAACCTTTTTCAGGGACTGCCACTATACACTAAATAATAGCAATATATGTTGAAATATGAATGAGTAAGTTTCTCATTTCACTAACCCTGCAATCCTTTGTTTATCAGTCCTTATCATGCTGGATACTCTACCATTTATTTTGTCTTATAATTTCAGATATACAGTGAAGAAAATAGAAATTATTTTCCTGATGACCTGGCTGAATTATCAGATGTGATTGCATTATACCTTGGCTATGAAAACTTCAGAGCTGAAGCAGCCATTGTCAATTATTACCACATGAATTCAACACTTTCTGCACATACTGACCATTCAGAAGTCAACTTGGATGCACCCTTATTTTCATTTAGGTATAATATTGATTTTTAATGTTACTATTAATTTTGCTTGTATCTTTGGAGCAAGCTTACATATTCTGTTACTAGCAGCGCCCCGCGGCTTCACCCGCGTAGTTCCCGTTCCCGAGGGAATTTTGGGATAAAAAGTATCCTATGTGTTATTCTGATGTATAAGCAAGATTATTGTAAAGTTTCATTAAAATCCATTCAGTAGTTTTTGCGTGAAAGAGTAACAAACATCCATACATACAATCTTTCGCCTTTATAATATTAGTAGGATTTAGAAATTGATATAATTTATACTATTAAAATAACTAATTTTCTTTAGAAGTAGAAAATGCTAATAAATCATATTTTTAACTTCATTTATATTTTTATCTTTGAGCAACACTATGTTTTTAATGTAATTTGGGGAAGAGTCCCCTTATTGAGATTCTCTAAAATTATTCCAGTTTTGGCCAATCAGCAATATTTCTACTTGGTGGCAAAGAAAAGTCAGTTGAACCATCAGCTATACTCCTCAACTCTGGCGACATTGTTATAATGTCCAAAGAAGCTAGATTATGTTATCATGCAGTACCCAAGATATTGCCAGCTAAGTCAACACCTTGGAATGAGGAACATCAACTGTTGGATATGGAGACTAACCAAGATTTCAAATATATAAAAAATCCAAAACAAATATACAATGAAATAAATGAAAATGCAGATAATATTGAATGGAGGAAATTCCAAAATTATATTGCAGAAGCAAGAATCAACATGAATGTTAGACAAGTATTAAATGAAAAACAGACTGGTTTGAACGATTAATATTTTGAAATATAAATTATTGTTTTTTATTCAAGTGTTTCAATTTTATTTAAGCTTGTATTTTGAGTGAGTATGCTTCTTGTCGCCGTGGTTGTTTAGTTATTACTGAAATTGGTAGAAATATTATTTTAAAACCAATATTTTTCAACTTTTTATCAGTTTAAGTTAAGTAATTTTGATACTGACCATTTCGTTCAGAATGTGCACTGAACTGTTCTAAATTCTTTTGCTGATCACAGAGAGACCAAAAGCATTTGGTATAAGCATCAACATAACATTCAAAATCATCTTTGGTTTGCAAAGATGAAAGTCTTCTGTTAACAGGTTTGTAGCCACCTTCGCATTTCCGGAAACGCATCAGATACATTTTGAGATTTTGCCTTTTTATATTTGCCAAATTTAATATTATTCACTACTCATAACTTTTTTACATAATTTCCTAATAAAATTTATAAAAAAATCTGGTCTTGATGGATTCAACAAAAAATTAATAATAATGTCAACTTTCAAGTTGTAAACAACATTGCCATATGACCATAACCAATTATGTTTTATGAAGTTTCTATTGCATTTTGGCTATATAAGGCCATGGAATAGAACTTTGTAATTTGTCGCAATTTTATGCACAAATTAGATCACTCGGTAGCCACACCTCCAGAGGATTTTCTAAAGGCTTACACTTTATTGAAGTTTATACTTTTAAAATTATCATCTTTGAAACAATTTTGATAATCTGTTAAATGTATATCATCTAAAATCAACATTATATAATCTGTTATATCCTCTAAAAGTACAAAACAAACCAATTATAAAAATTAATAGTTTATTCCTCAAAATGTTACAGCTAATTTACATGTCACCCTCATCAGAGTCCTCAATATCGGCCAGTGCTTGTTTAGCGAGGTTCTCTGCCTCAGTCGCAATCTCCTTGGGCACTACTTGGTGAACTCCCTTAGTGTCTTTCGAGACCCAGGACAGCTCCAATTCAAATTGTTTGTCTTTTAACTCATCATGTACTAGGTAGATGCTGAAAAGAAAAAACATTGGATTTAATGGAAATTCAAGACTAGCAATAGCAACATGGCGGGATACTGGAGACCAGTTGAAGTTTAACAGTTGAGCCAAAAATATTACTTCATGAATAAGGACCAAATTTATGAGGGTAGTTATGATCATTTAGAGATGATAACAAAGAGGAAACAGATTTCAAGGTAATCTGACAGTGAATCATAACTTCAGCTGTGTATGGAACTGAGGATTTTGTATCAGTATTTGTTACTCTTTGAACACATCAATGGAAAATATATTTTCGGCTGTTTCTACTTACATTCTTGCTGCTTCTTTGATCAGATCTTTGACATACATGTCAGCCAATTTGAGTTTTTCAATTTCAGTCTTAGCTGCTTGTTTCGCTTTGCCAACAGCACATCCAAAGTATGACTGAAAATATAACATTATTTTTAAAATAGGTTTATGTAGGTTTTGTGAGGTACAAATTATCATAGTGAGTAATTTTTGTAATGAGTTTAATACAACATTGTTAGTTTAATACTAACCTGGCAACTTTAAAATGTAATAAGTATATTTTTTCATAAGTATAATAAAAATCAATTAATACTTACAAATGCAACACCACTAGGATCAAGCATGTACATCTGTGGTCCATCATGTTGATTCCATGTCCCCATCACCACAGAACAACCATACGGACGGACAGCACTGTATAATGTGTATGCGTGCATGTACATTGCAACTCTTTCATTAAGGTATTTGAGAGGCACTGGTGTTCCATACTGAGATCTGTAGTTGGAAGCCTCTGAACGGGCAGTTTCTACAATTTGTCTTGCGTCAGAGATGAGACCTGCTACAGCCTGAAATATTGAAAATATTAGTTAGATATTTGAGGCAAATGTTTCTAGTCTAGAGTATTGAGAGTGACTACATGGGTAAACTACTGTACATACTTTTATAGTACATAAAATATATAGGAAGCCAAAATGATACTATTATTGTTGTATTTTATGTAGTAGTTCCGCCAATTGTAATACACTCAAAATAGAAAGAAAACAAAATAAAATCTAAAGTTTACCATGCCAACATGTTCATCAACATGGAATATTCTTTTGTTAGCTCCAGGTTCATACAGTTTCGATGTAACTAGTTTCTCCACGGCGAACACGACACCATCCTTACCACGGAGCCCGATAACTGTACCCGAGTTTTCGACAGCTTTTCCGGCATATTCTACTTGAAATACTCTACCGTCAGGCGAAAATTGAGACGCTGATAGATCGTACTGAAAATATTAAAATAATGAGTTATTCTACAATCTTTTTTAGATGTTTCTTTTTACTAATTGTAATTACGTATATTTACAAAGTTCAGAGTGTAAATATACACAAATATATTAAGTAAATTGGTTCCAAAACTTAGTTAGGACTTGGTTTTGTTGGTTATGATGAGAAGGCAATAATTATAAAAGTACTTACGCCTGTTCCAATTGAACTCATTTTTTAGGTTTTATAGTAAATTTGAACGTGAACTATGTTGTTATTTTTCAATAACTTATTGTAAATAAGCACAAAAACTTGCAGTATTCCAAATACCGAACAACCAATACAAGTACAACAATGAATGAGCAAATTGATCAATTGAACGATGACAAGCAAAAGCAACTCTTTTTGAGTCTGTTTGGTTATGGTTTGGTTACTGTCAAAGAAAAATTGACAGCTGACGTTAACAACGGCCAAAAACTGCTTTTTATTCTGTGGATTCATGAAATGAAATTATACTTGCATGCATGCAATGCCCCGCTGTTTCATCCGCCTATAGGCGGTGTTGGAATTGGAATACTTATTGGTTCGAATAAACCGATATGAGAGAGTGTAGACTTTATACTGTAAGTAAATCCTACAAAATTAAATAATTTTGAGTAACGCAAGGATTTTAATGACTGAGGGCCGAGATGGGTTACGGGTTCGATGTTTGCTCAAAACAAACATTTGTGTGCATGAATATGTCTGTTTGTCTTGGTCTGGGAGTTTTCTATGAGTACTTACCTATATTATTTAAAAAAGTAGATACTTATTAAAATATACTTACCTACCTATTCTTAGTTAAACCGGTGTCTATTAGGTTATTAGGTATTCATTAGTATTTACAAGCTTTGCTTAGTTTGGGACTAGGTAATAGATGGCGATGTGTTATATGAATGCGGATATTGTATTTGTATTTACTAAAAAAATATTGATAAAAATAAAAATCGTTATACTAACCTACTTACATAAATTGAATGTGTGTCTATAAAGATAGGTAGGTATTTATTACAAAAATATTCTGGTATATACCTACCTAAGTACTTATACTATATTACTCCTATATTGCGCTAGGTTACTGACACTCAGTCTCAGACTAAGCATAATGTAGGCGCAGATTTTGGAGAAGCTCAACTACAAATTTCCATATCAAAAGAATTTACAACATTTACCCCGTGTTTACACGTTTTCGTCGCTCCGCCAAAAAACATGCCTATGAGAACTTTATTACGGAATCCATATGAAGTGTAGTGACTGAAGTGTTGAGTTGAGCTTCAAACTTGGTGCCCGCCTAGCTAACACGCGAATTTCCCAAGTGTCTATACTGAAACTTCGTCTGTTGTCATCGTATTTTCGAGGGTAGTGTACTACGTACGTACTTAGATACCTTGAGTAGTATAGTTTAGGAAGATACTTAGGTACTTATAACAGTTACTACATTATGTTGTCTACTAAATATAATCTGAATTGGTGCTCTCAAAGTATTTACTACGGAAACAATACCTACATTAGATTCGATTGAGGTAAAGATTGCCGTTTTCATATTTTAAAAACATTATTTTAATTTTTGTTCGTAAATCTTGTTATTAGTACTTCATTGAAACCCTCACTGCAATGACATAATCAATGAATATTAATTTAAAAATAAACATATATTTTGTACCTATCATGCGCCTATATACGCCTCTAACTAGAAGTACTTATAATACAAATAGTCTGGTAATGATAGTACCTACGTACACTACACGCACACTCGTAGGTAACCCTCATTGACTACCAACTAATTACTAATTCTATTCTTCTCGATGCTCTCAGCCTCTCACTGTTTCGACAAACATAATTGCCCTCCTTTTCACTATCTAGTGCTATATAGAAATGTAAGTAAATACACCCTTGAAAGGGTTCGGGCGTTCCCTTCAAGTGGTGGAATAAAACAAAATGAGCTTTTCTATTGATCCGCGTGGAACGTGCATTTTATTCGTAGTGAACCGTTTGTTTATAAGTATAGGAACTTAAGTTGTAATCTTTAAAGAGAAGTTTAAAAGCTTTCGTATTTTAAAAACAAATGATGACTACATTTATGGCGTTTATATAGGGGCGCCGGGGCAGTAGTTACAAATCATATAGAAAAAGTAATAAAACATTTACACTTGAATTTTAAAAGGAAAATCAAGAGCAATGAAATGAAAGCTTTAAATATTTCACTCCACATACTACTTAGGTCACCTTGTACCTAAACATAAACGTCCTGTGTAACCAAATAAGTAACAATGTTATATGTAAAAGGTCACACATGTAAAGCTAAAACAGTGCCGGTGTAAATGGTATCTAGCCACACATTACTGTAGTATGTTTATTGCTTTAATAATGTTAACCTCACCTGAACAATATCGCCACATATTACCCTTTTTACCCGTTACCAAATTAAAAACGCTGTCCTACATGTTTTTTCCAGCGGACTGCGGGTAGACATTAAGTAAATATTCCTGTAATTGCGTTGTCTAAAAAATGCGAAGATAAATTTTTTGGCCGCAAGCCCGAGCCGCATACGAAATAAGCCACACTGGGATTATTATTTGTGGAGCTGACATCCTAATTAGCGTGGCTTTTTGTCCTTCTAGAGTACAAATTGATGCAGATGTTTTCATTATTTTCGTTGTTTATAAGGGCTTATACTACTAGATAAGAAATAAGCTTTTACTTATTAGGTACTACATGCATTCATTTATAAAAACTACGATCGTTTGGACTCTTCAACTACGGCTTTAGTTATTAATCAATTCTATTAATATTGATATTTTATTCTCATTGCCATTTTCAAACAATGTAGTTGAAAAGATGTTTCACCCTTCAATCTTCATTCTCAAGTCACCTTAATGTATCTTACAAGTTTAAATTCCTCGGACAAAGAAGTAGAATAATTTTGAAACAAATTCAAAACTCGAGGAACAATTAAACCGCTTGAATGTCAAATGGAAAAGCTGGACAAAGTTTGAGAGCAAAAGTCTTATTTTAAAGGCAGACATTTACTTGGTCCTTTTAATTTAAGTAAGTAAATTGCTTATGCACGGATCAAGTTTACATTTTATTAAGACGTTATAAGAAACTTATGCACTTTGCTGCAGCGGAACTTAATTTATAAATTAATGTTTTAGCTTAGCCTTATTTTACTGGAAGGAATCAACAGTTACTTTAAATTAAAATTACTTAATTGGTATTATCGCAAAAGAATAAGCTGTGAAACTATCGACCGAGCCTAGTTAGTAGTTATAAATAAAGAAGCCACTTTGCTAAGAGAAAAGTTTGAAACAATTTTTCCTTTAGTTAAGTTCATTGCCGGGTTCTAAAAGAATTTACTTCTCCCGCGGGATACTGTGCTTTCAGTAGTCATCTCTGTGTTATATTGCCATGCCATTCTGTAGTAAAGCCAAATCTAGTTCTAGATATCAATTTCATCGTATGTTACAGGATGAGTAAATCTAATAATATTACATGATTTACAAGAGTATAACGTAACAAAGTAACCTTTTTATGCGGTTCACACGTTCAAATATTTATGATATTTTCAAGATACGATTCAAAGATCGCGAGTGCAGCTATAAATTACCAATCAGGTGGTGTTACAATGGTTCGCGAGTCTCGATGCTTAACTTAGTTGAATATGGGCCAAGTTTGAACTAACTATGAATTATTATGTTGATTCTATTCATCCGCTCTCATGTAAAGTGCACTTACTTGCACAATTTTGAGCCAGGAAAACCATAACACCATCTCGCGGGCTATTTCCTCCCGTTCAGCTGGAAAAATGCTATGAAATCGTAATGGTGTTGAGGGTAATGGAATTTGGTTATACTTGGATAAACAGAAAAGTGAAAATGTTCACGTTATCAAGGTTTTAGGTTCATTGGATACGATTTCTTCGAAGGACCAATACTTACCTCATCGGGTATTTTACGGTGAATAACTACACGTAAGTATATCTTTTAGGTTTACGTAATGATCAAATCAAAATAAAATGATGAGCAACCTCTCGAATATTGATTTTCTTGGTAATATAATAAGGTAAGGTAAACCTACCTACATTAAATAGAATCTATTGATAAGTAGATATGGCAAATACCTGTTATTATCCTTATTAAGATTTCTAAAGTTCTTTAGCAGAATTAAGCACTAATGTGCCTACTTAGAGTTGGAAACAAAATCAAAGTTGGAGAACACCAACAGAACCTGAACATTTTCATAAGTCGTAATGTGGAACATCAAATTGGAACTGAAATCCGTTTGAAATGCTACCTTCATAAAATTTTATATGAAAACTTCACATACATTGTGGACAAAAGTGGGCATTAAGGGTAATCTATGTGTCGTGAAATCCGAACTTTTCTTTTCATTGTTCTCTCGGTAATGCGGTACACGGAAGCCATTTTTAGTTTTTAAAATTGTTACAATTTATCGCTCAGCTCACAGCAAAATTATTACAACTATTACAATAGCTTTTATCTGTCTGGAACTACATTTACTATGTTGCTATATAAATGTATAATCCCTTAGATACATTAAGACATATTTAACTTAGTAATATAAGTATTTTATAGAAGTAATATTATAAAAAGTCCAGTAGGTATTCTACAAAACTTTTACGCGCTATTTAACGTAGACGTGAGTAACGCAATGAAACATCCATTAATTTCGGGTATGACCATTTTCCAGTTCTCTGAACATGAAGACGTTACACGATCTTTTCATTTGGAAAGGAGATTTTGCATCTTCACGTTATGGCCGCGTTCCTTCAGGTGACTTTGTAAAACTTTGAAATGCTTTTTATTTAAACATAAGTATGTCAGAGTTCATAATAATTTATGTTAACTGTATTCAATGTAAGTAACTTGTTTTCAAACTTGTGTTGTTTACCTAAGTACATAATATATGTATTTGAATTTGTTAATAAGTTTATTAGTAACCCTTTTATTAATAAACAAAGAATACTTAACATTGATTCATCTCTCCGTGAATGTGTGATTAGTCTTAGAAAGAAAGAAAATGTGGATTACGTACTGTTTTCATACATAATTTAACCATGATTTTTTGTGATTAGTTTGTATACTAACCTACCAAAACCATTTCTGAACTTTGAAGGATATTTTAAGTAATATTAATAAGTGGTGATAACATAAAAACACTAAACGAGATATACCGGGAAACACTCGAGGAGAGTGCTTTTCCAAGAATCTAATATCTGTGTTTGCCAACCAGTTTGCATTTGCAAAATTGGGGTGACATTCTGTAGATAGCAAGTGTATTCACTAGCGAAATGTAACCTACATAACTGAGTCCTATGTGAGTATATTTGTTATGTTGAAAGGGGTAAATATGTAATATATTATCGTAGTATGACACTGACCAGTATCTGTATCTAGAGTATAAAGAATAAGCATATACAATTGCATATAGTCGTGTCAGTAACAAGTCGAAGAAAGTCAATTTTTTTAATAAACCTAGTTGTTGTTGCACAATGATAAAGAGTTATTCATTGACTAATTGATTTTAGTAAAATAGTGCGTTGGCTATTTTCATTCTTGAATTCAAATGAAGGTGTTTAATACTGGCACTCCGTTTAAATAAAGTATTCCAAACAGGTTGAACTATTTGATTAAATATATACAAATATAAGCATACCTACATACGTCTTCGCAAGATTCACAATAGCGACGCTTATCGGGACGGCACAACGTTATTAAATAAACAGCAAGCTACAGTTTAGCGCTAAAGTAATACTGATTCTCATCTCTTATTTAAAGCCTTACTACAATGTAATAAGGTTGAAGTTTTGCAGACAGTGTATGGAGTTGCTGTGCCGGGTGTAAGCACCCTCTCTTGTGTTCCTATCGGGTATATGACTGCAGAGACTAGCACTTGGGTAAATTATTGAAATACGTATTTGTCGATGCTACTGCAGATGTTTCATTCTCAGTTTACATTTTGAACTTATTTGGAAACAGCCAATATTAACTTTTTGTGCCTAAAAGTATTAACTCTTTTCCAAAACAATTCATCTACATAATTGTTTATTTTGCATGAACATGAAGATTTCCAGAACAATCTCTTCATGGAAATTATTTATTAATAAAGTTCAAGATTTTGTGCAAACATTTTTACCGGAAAATTCGAATAAAAGTGTACCCAGAGCGAAAGATTTAAAATTGAGTTTTTCAAACACACGAATTCCAGGACGATTCAATCTTTGGCTTCATTTAAACGGAAAGCAGACCATTGAACTATGAAGGAAACGCCTCAATAGTGGCAAATGAGGCACGCTCACCGCTCGCCTAGTTTTAAGAAAATTTCTTTAAAGAAGCTTTAATTCAACGTCTTTAGAAAATGCACCCGGATTTACTTTTAATGAGTTTCGAGAGTGCAACTTGGGGTTTACTTTGTAAATGAATGCTGAAGTTAGCCCGTCGAGGATTCACCGAAAATCTTTATTTATTAATATTACACTCTAATCCCATTGGATGTTTTTGCCAAGCTGAGAGCTTATTTATTCTGCAAAACCTATTTTATTATGACTTGGTTTTCTTTTATTCATTAATCATTTAGCAGATGTTATGAAGTATTTTCTGCCAATCTAACCGGCGCGTGTGGAGAGATGGATAAGTTTTTGCCTTTTTCGTTCATTCGTAAACATATTTTTATATCTTGTTGTTCAAGCTAGATATAAAAGTATATTTACTGAAGAATACTTTTAAGTACGTTGAATAAAGTATTGTTGGTATATGCTTATATTAAAGTTTTCTTAACGCCATATCTGAAATTAATTTCAACTTCTGTAAAAAGTTAGTTATTTAGTGCGTAGTACTTAGATGAGAATATCATGAATCTTGTAAACGACAACGTCAGCATTGATAGACAGGAGTCATCACGGGTGACGTGGGAGTACGTACGAGCAGAATATGATCATAAATCTTATATCGAGACACGATTACATGAAGGATAAAAAGAAAACATTTTTTATAAAAAAAAATAACAGTATTATTTTATGTACTTAACTCTTACTGAAACTTACAGCTTTACTTATTAATCTTGAATTATTTTACTGAAATAATATACGATTCATTTTGATAATTTCTTTCAAAGGATAATCATCGTGACCATGAAAATTCTTTCACTGATTTGGTAGCAATATTTTCCTAAACAATATAGGGTAGGGTAAACATGTTTGTATATTCCGGTATAAACATTTCTGATATAAGCTAGTTATAACTTAACATTATTACGAGTATAACATTGTTTTGTATTAAACAGTTTACCATTTTTTATAAGGGTAAGTGTAATCCGCATAATATTTTGAGAATTTTTGTACCTTCATTATATGACAAAAGTGTTATCCACATATTTTTGGAGACATTCTTATACCTTTATGATATGATCATATGACCTTGTGGCAATTTTCCTTATACTTGAAATCCGTCGTCATGTAACACCAGGTTACGTAGTAGGGGTTAAGCGTTGACGTCGATGTCAATTGAGCAAGAGCGTCGTGATGGATGGCGCTCCCTGGGCGCAGTTCAGCCCTTCAAATTACTTAATACCCTCAGAGACGGTTGAGGTCACATTTTTTTAGTAAATTCCGACACATGCTCGGTACGTTAGACGAAATTGGATCGTTTATGTATTTTGTCTCTTGGGACGATTATTGTTGTATCGATTTTGTTTCGATTTTTATTGGGTCTCATGCTACGCTCAAGGAGAGTGACAATGGAACGCGCTTGTCAATAAGTAGCTTATTCACTTAATTTTTTAGTTTTATTATTAGTTAGTTTTATTCTATTAATACGTAGCATTAATTACTTACGTATTACTTTGTGATTTTATAAATTCTATTGTTTTATGACATTCCTAATAACTCAGTTCAGTAATGAATCTTAAAATCTTACATAATTACAACAAGTAAAGTTGCGAGTGCTTTATAAACTACTAAAACGCACTTTACAATTCTAAAAAGTCATGAAACGAGATAAATGGTTAATATCACAATATAATATCATATCATCAGAGTAATATACAATAAATAACTCGCGGTGGTTATTTATTTCCGAGACAAACTGGTATCTAGAGTCGTCAGGTGTCCTTTCTATTGTTATGTCTATAATGTTCTCAAGTCGCAAAACGCCCACATTTTTATCAAGGTACTCAACTATTGTATCAAGCAAACAATTCCATTAGAAATTGTTCGTAATATCTTTACTGCGGAAAATTATTTTAAATTCAAAACAAGATTGTGGTGCTGTGTTGTTTTGGTGCTAAGTAACTATTGTTCTGTTAATTTCAATACATTTGTTTGTGGTAATTATTTATTTACGACCTCGATGGCAGAGTGGTCACCATGCCGGACTGCCATTCGTGAGGTTGCGGGTTCGATTCCCGTGCGGGGTGAATATTTGTGCGAACCACAAATGTTTGTCTCGGTCTGGGTGTGTGTGTGAATGAGTGTGTGCGTAGTTTCTGATACCCTAGATACAAGCTTCGAGCTTAGTTAGGGGTCAGTTACTATAATGAGATGATGTAGTGAATGATTATGTTATGTTATTTGGAAAACTTTTGGAAATGTGTGTAGTGAAATGTGGAATGGTTATACGTTAGAACGATTTGTCATAAGAGTAATTAATAATTATTGTTATTGCAATGAATAAATGAATTACGAGTGTTATATGGTATGCTATTTATATTTAAAGAAAGATTAAAATGCGAATTGAATTTTATCAATAACTAGCGACGCCCCGCGGTTTCACTCGCGTAGTTCCCGTTCCTGTAAAAAATATGGGGATAAAATTATGCTAAAAACCTTCCCACTGAATCACTCTATCTATTAAAATAAACCGCATCAAAATCCGTTGCGTAGTTTTAAAGATCTAAGCATACATAGGGACAGAGAAAGCGACTTTGTTTTATACTATGGAGCGATAAGAACAGAACGTTGCTTTTATTAACGAAACTATTATTTTTTTAACATGACGACCCAAGTGATGGATTCGTTCTCTTTGCCAAATGATTACGGGTATATTTCCCGATTAAATTTATGTTATATCTAAAGAACCATAAATGTTTATCCAATTCTAGGTTTGTGCGTGAGGTAGGACACCAAAAACTAGGCACACGTTTTTTGGTATCCCATTCCTAAAGGTGATAAATTTTAATCAAGTTAGGGATCAGATGTTACAGAAAGATATCTTTGTCTGTATGACAAGGACTATGATAAATTCTGCTATATTTTAGGTCGTACAGTAAAAAAATATTATTGTAGCGACATACAATATGCTTCATATTGTCGTTTTTCGTGACGATTGCTAGGATACAAAGGAATCTAGGTTTTTCTTTTACAAACAAGCAAAGAATACATTGTATGGAACGCAAAAATGCTATATTTTTAGTTCAAAAGGTCAATTTTTTGTACCCAACTCTCTCTCTTTTTTGTTTTTATTTTATTCGAATATTGTGATTGGTAATATTTGTTTAGCTTTATAATTGTGTACTGTAAGGCTGGAAGGTGCCATGGAATAACAGTTAGTGTATGTTTTTTTGGTGCACAGTTTAAATTGTATCCGTAACTATCAACTAAGAAAAATCCTAGATAATCTCATTTTCTATTGATGAAAACTGTATCAAACTTTGTTCAGTACTTTCTCAAGTAAGTAAATCTTACAATACACAGACTTAGGCTTTAATTTATGTACTTACCTACAATAATTGATTTTCTGGTAGAGACTAGACTAGATATTATCGATAATTCGGTAACAAACAACTAATAACTAAATTAGGGTTAACAATTTCGGTTCTAATTTAATTTAATAGCAAATATAGTAAATTTAATCAATTTTATACACTGTTGAAGTAAATTAAGTTAGAATTAGGTTGAGTCAAGTCTCTTTGATTACGGATGTGGGAGGTAATGTATGTACTCTTAGGTTTATATCCTTAATTAATTTTATCGCAGTAAGTCAATAAGTTTTAATGAAGATTATTTAAGTGATTTAATCAATTTTGGTAAGTAAAACAGATTTATTTAACGTATTACTAGTGTATTTTGAATTTAATTACAGTTTTCGGGTTTAGAATTTACAATTTCGTAGTGATAGTGGTTTAGTGAAAACCACTGAAAGGATTACGCAGACGAACGCAGATAATTAATATGACGTAGGCATCCGCTAAGAAAAAAAGAGCTATTACTTAGACCACAAATGCTTGTCTCGGTCTGGGTGTGAGTGTGTGCGTAGTTTCTAATACCCTAGATACAAGCTTCGAGCTTAGTTAGGAGTCAGTTACTATAATGAGATGATGTAGGGAATGATTATGTTATTTTATGTTATACTAAAAGCGCGGGACACAGCTAGTTCTACCAATAAATAAGAAAATCTAAATTAAAAAGTACATAAAGTTAGAGAACCAACATCATAAAATGCTACATTTTCTACGTACTTTAACGTTAAGTTCTAAACATTCTATATTCGTATAGCGTGCTTAGATATATCAGAAGCTAACCTTAAGTATATCGAATTTGGTCTAAGGTTGTATCGACCATCGCCCTCTAGATTTTTATTCAGTTACCGTTCTTACTAGCCAGTTACTATTGATTAAACCGTGTCTGAGTACCTCTTTAGTACCTAGTATTTTATTGTTTAGTAGTAGTAGGCCCCGTAATTTACTTGTGTAATCGCTTTTTTATTGGTAGTGTATAGTATAGGGAACTCACAAACAGAGAGTGGCGAGTTCGATTCCCTATGAGGTAAATAAAATATTCATTTACCTGTGATAGCAAATGCGGAATGAAAAGGTTCGTCACCTTAGAGTTGGTATTCACTTGCACTAGTATTGCAAGAAACAATTATGCCAACGAGTGAATTTCCCGGCCCCTAAATTTGCGTGGCAACTATGAAATCGGTACTAAAAAATATAGTTATAATGTTTAAAACTTTTTTTTTGGTTAGATGAAATAGTCAGCTATGTGAGGCACTAAATATTTCATTACTGGGATTAATAGGTACTCCAGAAAAAAATGTTAAACCTCGAAATCTTTCATCGCCGTGTCTGTCCACAACTCACCTTGACGTGTATTATACCTCCTTGATGAAAACCTATTGGTTGAATACATTGAAACCTAGTTTTATATGATACTTGGATAGTTAAGGTATTGTTACGGAATACACTTAATCAAATATTTAAACAATACAACGAATGGTTACTAGAAAAACATTTGTCCCAGAACTTCCTTTCATCGCCATGTCAAAAACATTTTTAAACATATTGTTCCACCTAAAGACTTGCGTCTCCTTCTCTGTGTGCTAAACGTTGCCCAATAGTACCGCCTCAGTGCTCGACGTGGAAGGACGTGTCCGCGTGCCTACGTTTTCAAGCTATAAATGTAAGTGTATCCCATTTTTGTTACTGGACAGTTTTTCTTTCATCGCCGTGTATAGGTATAACTTCTATTTGAACAAGTTCATACTCTTGACTGAGCATTCGATAGAATGCCCATACTCTTCTGTTTATTTGTGAATTGTTTAGTTCTTAGGATACCTAATAGATTTTATGTAATTTTAAATTTTCGACTCGTTTCTCATCGCCATGCTTTCATTTCCGTGGTTTCCATAGCAAATATTTGCTATGGCAATGAAAAAAAAGACACGGCAATGAAAAAAACTTCATTGCCGTGTCTTTTAAAACAAATTACTTTCATCGCCGTGGCCAGGTCTTTCATTTCCGTGACTTATATTTTCATCGCCATGGTATGATTAGGCAAGAAAAACATATTTACCTGTGATACAGTGTACCGAATACTGACAGTACAGTACTCGTCAAGTAATATCTCTGCAATACGACAAAAGACTTAAGTAAAGACTTATAAGTACAGTAAATAACTCATTTGTATTTACTGTACTCCTTCTAGCTCGTTTTCTTGATTCCTTAAGATCGTGTCCGTTCTGATGCACTGTAATGGAGTCGTGTACCAGCCGTTCCACTCCGCTCTGTCTTCGGCTCTTCTCAGAGCTGGTAATTGAGAGCCCTGTTATTGCCTTGATCAGGTTTGACCTACGGGTAGGTCGGGTAGGTCTACCTTTCCCGCCACAACCAGCTTGTCCAGGCTGTATGACCGTTGTAGCTCCAAATCTGACCAAAGTAGGTCAGGACTCGTAGGTAACATATCGTAGACAGTCTTGTTTTTACGTCAAGTTGTTCTAGAATAGACTTATTCGTACGTCTCGATGTTAACGGTATGTGTGGCATCCTTCTCCAGCACCACATCTCGAAAGCCTTAATCTTTTTTCGATCTACAGCGCGTGGATAGACCAGGACTCACAGCCGTATAGCAATATCGAGAATACCTGAGATCTAATGAGTCTCATCTTTGTTACGTTTGGAGATGGTTTGGACATTCCAGATTATCAACATTTTGCTTATTGCTTGCCCATCTCCACAGAAATTCGAATCTCTTTCTCGCAGCCTCTCTGATTACTGATCGTCCAGCTTAGGTATACAAACTTCTCATAAATTCCAGGTCTGACAATTCTCCTGTGCGTGTGATCTGTTCAGCTCGGTCAGTGACCATAACCTTTGTCTTCGACTTGTTGACCTAAAGTCCTACTGTCTCGGTTTTGCGTTCTACTCTGCTGAACATTTCAGCAAGTTCGTGCTCAGACGATGCGGCCAAAGTAGTGTCATCTGCATATCGAAGGTTGCTGATCTTGTTCCTGCCAACAGTAATGACTCCCTCCTTTTAAGGCTCTCCTACTTATATAGTTTCTATAGTTATCATGGTTATTAGCACTCAAATTATTATGATTATACAGCGTTGAAATATTTCGAGTTTCCGATATTTCAACGCTGTTGTAAGTGCCATGATCACGGATGAACTCTCCTACTTATATTTCGTATATCCTATAGTATTCGCCATAGATGTTAAATAGAAAAAGGAACTCTTTTTCAGCCTGCTCATCCGGGATGATATGCAACATAATCTTACTGGCATGGGATATAAGTGCCACAGTCCGGTAGGGTACACATTTTTTTTACCCAGACTAGGCTAGCACTTGACTGTAACTGATGGAAAGCGATGGTACAGCCTAAGATGGAACGTGCTCACCTAGAAGGTACCTATTGACTCGCGACTTAAAAGGACCCAGATTGTATGTTTAATTTGTATGTTCCAGTTTCAGAACAGAGAAGCTGTGCAGGGAGTTCCACACTCTCGCTATTCGCATAATAAAGGTGGACGCGAAACGCTTCGTGCGAGCTTATGGAACATCTACCATGTATGGGTGACGTTTATCGGTTTCCCTGCTCATTCGGTGGCAGAACGGAGATGAGGGAATTAAGCGGTGTAGTTCCGATGCGCACTCTCCAAAATGTATCCGATAAAAACCCATAGGCTAGCAACTTTTTGCCGGTGCTCAAAACTCTGGAGTCTCTTGTACGCTTCTCTAGGGACTCCAACCCCTCAAGTTGATATTTAGCTGATCCATCCTAAGGGTGCGAACAGTACTCCATGCACGACCGAACTTGTGCTTAATAGAGTTGGAGCAGCTGTTCTGGCGTGAAGTACCGTCGCACCCTTGAGAGGACGCCTAGCTTTTTTGCAGCCAGTTGAGCCTTTGACTCAATGTATGAACCAAAATTGAGGGTTGAGGTCAGCGTTATTCCAAGAAGGTCAGGGTGGTCCACTATAGGTAAGGATACACTCCGGAAAATAGGAGCCAGTTCAAACAGCGTCTTCCTTGCGGAGAAAAGACCCGCCTGGGTCTTCAAGGCATTGAACTTGATCAGATTGGCATCGCTCCAATCGGAGACTGCCCGAAGGGAAAAGTTCGTGTGATCGACCATAGCCTCTCTTAAATACTGTGTCTCGGCCGCACTAGCACGCGGGATGGATATGTAATTGTCTACAACTGTGCAATCATTTGCATACTCATAGGTTCTGGGCTTTGGCAGATCATTGATATGCAACAGGAAAAGTGTTGCAATGAGTACTAACCCTTGGGGAACACCGGCATTAATCGCCATTTGATCGGACGAGCATCCATCAAGAACGACCCGTATCAATCGATCCCGCAAGAAGTCCGATATCCACCCACACAAACTAACAGGCAGACCGTATGATGAAAGCATGCTTATAAGGCACGTAATTTTGTGGACCCCTTCTTGAGCAGGGGGATCAAAAGCGATTCTTTCCAATCTTTAGGCCATATATCATAGGGGTTTTATGTTAATCTTATAAAGAAATTCGATCAATTATTATCATTCTATGTGGCGTAGATAACCTGTCTGGGGGAGTATGCCTGTCCTTCTCGGAGACAGGCGTGTATATATTGTATGTTAGGATAATATAAAACTCATGTCAGTATATAAAAAAAAATGTTTTATGTATGGATTTTCATTTCCGTGGTGATTCTTTCATTACCGTGGGACAGTTCTTTCATTGCCGTGGACGCTTGTTTCATTGCCGTGCACGCATGTTTCATCGCCGTGGCATGAAATTTTTAAACTTGTGTTATTCGTTAGTTTTTTAAGTAATCAGCTTGATAATAAGCAAGAATACATACATTATCAAGAAGTATAATAAACGCTAATTATTTTTGAAAAAAAATTAAAAACAAAATAATCCATGGAAATGAAGATTTTTGGGCACTTGTTGAAATTCACTCCAACATACAAGTGTAAGAAACAGTGATGCTAACATTTAAATACTTAAATAGACACTGCCTTGTGCGCGCAGCATATAAAAACCTCTTTGATATTTTGCAATGATAACATTGACCGATTGACAATAGTTTTAACAGAAATAATAATGGCAGGTTGAACCAACAAGAAGGTTGTAGTTTATCAAAAATCTTTTTGACGAGATATTTATCCTGTCAAACAACACTGATCTGAATAATTTTGAACTTTATTATAGAGCACTAGAACATTATTTTCCCTAGCCCGAGTCTATTCTGTACCATAGTTTCAGTTTCAAAAGGTAATATGTTTTCGCGACACATTATACGAATCAATTTGAAAATTGACGAACCTTTTCATTCCGAGACTGTACACTAGTTAAAAGTTCATGATGATTGACTAAATTGTTTGGTTAAACAAAACAACTTTCGCAATTACAATATTATGTCACCATTATACTTAGTCAGAATGATACTTTTTAAATTTAGTTTTTCTTGTACGTCGACAATGAGAAGATCCATAAACTACGTTTTATTCATAAAGTTTTAGGTAACTGCTATAATAATAAATCCATTGAGACAATTCTTTGAATAACTTTTTAAGAAAATAATTACTACTTCCTACTTTTTTTTCTCACAGGTAAGTCAATCGCAATGTTATTTAATCAATGTAGTTAAATATTACCGAAATCATGTGAGTAATAATTCAGAAAATATCAGTGTTGTCAAAATGATTAGATGAACAAGACTTGACTAGAAAAGACATTCGAATAGAGAACTTCCTCTGTTTTTGAAGTTGGTTAAAAACTATTTTGACTCAAAAAGTTTTAAGTTACCTTAGTATAAAATATTTTAAGTGGTTGTGGTTTTTTAAATATATTTTTTATTTTTCTTCAGATTTAGTTACACAGAAGCGCCGACGGAAAATATACGGCCCATAAAAGTCGTTTTCTTTAAAAGTTTCAACGGTAGCATTTACTTTCTACTCTTTGCTTTAAAGTAAATATTATTATGCCTCTCATAAGTTAAAGGATTATTTTGTTAGAAAACAAAAAATAAGTTTTACACTTCAGATAGGGTCTTTAGTGTTTTTCAGGCGAAGAAAAGTTTTTTTTCTTCTTACCAAAAGTTAGTAAGACTGTTTCACCATTAGTGGTTATCCGAGCATGTACGTTAAAGGGAAACTTGCCGGCTAATGTCTAAGTTTTTGAATAGCTTGAATTACAATTTAGTTTCTTAAATGTTTCTCTTGTGTTTTGTTTTTTCCGGACTTATTTCTACTTAACACTAAACAAAAACTTGTCGAAATTTTTGTTGCTTAAAGAAGCAACAAATAGTATAATAATAAGTAAGTATGTAAAGACATACTTACTTTTTTTTCCATCGAAAGCTGGTGTAGAGTAACCAAGTTACAAAGACATCTTAAAGACATCTTCTGTTTTCAAATTTATTTCTCATAAGAAACATAATCAACTACTATTATCTTCATATATCAACTGACCCGACATTAACTGGGAAAACTCACACTCGTTCATACAAAATATAAAACAATGATAAGCTAAAAGGAAAATCTCTAAAGAATACACACCTAAACACAAGTATTTTATTCGGTTTATTATTTAAGTAAGTTGTCAACCAACAAGATTGTGATACTTATTTCAAAGCTCTATTACATACTGGTATAAATATTTGCGAAATCAAGTTTAGTCGTGTTAGTCTATAAACATTGTGGTAGATGTGTTGTAATCCTTATCCTGACTAATATTATAAATGCGAAAGTAACTCTATCTGTCTGTCTATCTGTTACCGGCCAAACTACTGAACCGATTGACTTGAAATTTGGTACAGGTAGCTTATGGTCCGGGAAAGAACATAGGCGAAATTCTCACGGGATCGGGAACTACGCGGGTGAAACCGCGGGGCACAGCTAGTCTTCTATAATATAAAAATGAATCGCAAAATATGTTGGTAAGCGACTCACTCAACAACGCCTGGACCAATTTGGCCCATTCTTTTTTGTAGTGTTTATTATTTTCAGTAGAAGGTTCTTATGGAAAATCAACGAGAAAATTGGACGCTCGCGAAGCCGGGGCGGGCCACTAGTTTTTAAATAAAATGTTCCTCGTAGTTTTCTCCGCATAAATTTCGATCCCTCAAGAATTTTGGGATGGTAAGTATCCTTTGTGTTAATCTAGGCACCCCTAACTTTATTATCGGTTAAGCGAAAGTTTAGTAAGATAAGTTTGAAGGCATCGATGTACGTTCAACTACAACATTCAGAACCAATCCCTAGAATTACTTTATATTATAGTACTTTCATTCATTCACTCTTAATTTTGTCGTGTAGGTAACGGTAGAAATTTGCACTGACTACGCAAATTCATTGAGTAATTTTATCCCAGCAACTTAAAACCAGAATTAAGGTATTCAATCTTAAATTGCAGCTTAAAGTAACCTATCACATTTAAATAAGAATAAGGAAAATCTTAATCGAACCCTTAACGGGATTTATGAAGCAAATATATATGAAATGGGGTACCAAATAAAGGGGAAGTTTACCAAAATGCTCGTTGTTGAGTATCTAAATCGAAATTACTTCTGTTGCCGAATGTAATTGCTTTCGTTCAATGTAAGATCCAATTATTTTTTGTAAACCTTAAAAAGATTTACTCCCATATCGAATCTGACATTCATATTGAGAAACGATATTCTAAGACGGTTGAGGAGGTTCCCTCGTTCGGTTGAAGTGCAGTTTTACGTTATTACTTATAAAATAATGCGTATAACTTTCTGATGGCATGCTTTTAAATGAGCGCGCTGATAATGGAAAATGCAATCTCATTTTATGTGAACGTGCTGATAATACTTATTTTAGAAGTAAGTTTTGCTTTTATGGTAATAGGAGGGTACCTACCCTTGATGTGATTTTCCACTGGAATAATCAACTTTTCATAGCCATGTTTTTAAGACTGAAATATTACAGATTGCGATTGTTAAGTAAAAGCTCTACAACATGACTTGTTTTCGGTTTTAGAGTCTGTTGGTTTGAAATGTGTGATTGACCATCAAGTGAGTTCTATGTTGGGTAATTTTGAAATATTTTTCTATAAGTACTGTTGCGGTCTCTGTTGAATTGAAGGTCAAAAATAACGAAAGTTATGTTAAAAAATATGTAATAGAAATCCAGTTTTTCTCATAGTGTTTGGTGGTTGAAAACAGCGATCAGTATTCCGAGTGAGGACAAGAAACTGAAACTTTGACCGCAAACTCTAGTGGTTTCGGTACGTTTGTTTCCCAAATTCGGTAGATTCGGCATGGCTAATTTGAATACGGACGGGACGGGCGTCAAAGTTAAATCTCAATCCCAATATTGATCCTGTAGGAGTGAAGTTTTTACATTTCTAACGAACCGTGAACGGCCATGGGTATAATGAGTGCCGCCTTATGCAGTGAATACTAATATTGATCAAGAAAATAATATTAAACCATCTTCGTTATCATATTTTTATGTTAATTAACGATCCCAAACAAGGAATTATTTTTGAGGAATTAGAATTTACAATTTATAATCTTCCAAAGCCCAAATTACGTTTGATGATTTATTAGAATATCGCAGATTTTTGTTACACCAACGAGCTAATCCTAAGAATTAGGAACTAATACGATTTGTAAAATCATACTGCATTGGGTAGCCCGTTTACTAAGGAAGACGTGGCCATCAATCATCATGTTACTACCCAAGAGAGTACAGCAGTATTAATTATGAAAACTGTACAATACAGGGAACAGTAATAGCATTACGATATTCACGACTATATTGCCTTTTTATCTTAACACACTATATAAAAATATCCTTTAAAAGTTTAGTAAAATGCAATGTTTCAACATGTCTCACCGTAGCCGTAGCCGTCATACGTTAGTTAGTAGATAAACGTGACAGGCAGAAGAATGCGTTATGTTGCTACACTATGTACGTTGTGGATGAAATTCAAGGAACTTGGGAAATAAGGGGCTGCTGCCGAGACAAAGGTGGAGCTTATTGCAAATTCCAGAGCTCACCTTGCGTTTGCTATTAAACCTTTTGCAATATAATGTTTGTAAATCTCTTTTGTATTTCACTTGGTAATTTTAATACCCACTTAGTACTTATTCAGTTGTCCGTTAAAATGCTTAAGATTCTTTGTTTTCATCAACACGTCATCATTAACATGGGACGGGCAAGCTTCATTGTACTAATATTATAATCGATGAGACAAAAACTTTTGCCCTGCAATCGGATCTTGCAGGCTGATATACTTGCATACTTTAATGAGGTTATTGAATTAAAGAATACTGAAAATTACCATAATCAACAGCATAGGTATGTGCCCCCATGCAGGGACTCGAGCCTACCCTGAATTAGGACGATCGGGCCTTACTTAGTCAACCAAGCTGTTCTAGTGAGGGTTGGTCGACTTCCCACGTAACCTTAGAATTTTCAGGTGTGTGCAGGTTTCCGCACGATGTTTTCTTTCACAGTAAATAAAATAATGAAAATAGTTTTGCTTCTTCGTTGTTAAGTGGGTTAAGAACTGTGTAAGTAGTGCTAAGAAAATCCACCAATGACTCATTGTGGGGTTTGAATAGCATTTTCAAGGAATTAGTTTCTTTACCGCTTATTTTCTTTATATTATAAAGCTTCGGAGAACTCTTGGTTTTCATAACCGACCTTTCTTGAGAGAAATGATCCATATTAATAAATGCGTAGAAATATTGAAAAGAGCTTCCATAACTATTTATTTTTTGTAAACAGAGATGATAATAAAAAAGTTCCATCAAAGCTAACATTGACCACGTCCCAGTTCTGCGTTATATAAAAATATTCATACGAATATAGTATGGAAAAATTTTCACAATCAGTGAAAGCGGTCCCCTCGGGCATATTGCGGTACGGAGTTTTCATTAAACACAAGCTCGGTTTTGTCAAAAAAAAATGCCTACGTCGCCCGGAGCGTCTCCCCACATAAGGAATGTTGTCGCAGGGAAATTAGTTCATAAAATTTTGGCAAACTCATACAATATACCGGGAGCAGGGTCTGCTTACGACATGATCCGGTATTTGGTCCAAGTTAATATTAAGATTGGAATATGTTTTTTACCTGTAATATGATTGTTGTTTGCAATACATGTTGGCCCGCAGTACCGAGTTTCCAACGAGTTTCGGTCGCATATGGCGGAAATATTGTGTACCTATACACAAATATATATTAATAAGGGTTATATTTTTTGTATGTTATGTTTTCTTCAAACAAAATATAAGTTTATTATTTTATTTTGTTGGCTTAGGGAAATCTCGACATTTGCCCTATTATTAGATTTGCAACTTGGTCTTTAAGTGAAATTCTGAACGATTTGGAACGATAGCACTGATCATAATATGAACCATATTATGGTACCATATAAATGTTCCTAGTAGGACGGAATGGAACTCGAAGTTTCTAAGATTTACAAACTCAAATCAAACAAACCCTTCATATTTATATTCTTAGATATAACTTTTATTAACAACTACTCCTGTCTAGACCAAAATAAAAATCTTGTAGTACCTAAGATTAACTTATTCAAGCATAAAAACCATCCCCAAAAGTATCATTGGCATAGATTTCGTTAAATACGTCTATAAACATAAGTACCTATACATTTACATCTCAATAACAAGCGATGAAGACCAAATCCAATATAACGAAAGCAATAGAAGATAAAGAGCTCAAATAGAGGCATCGACTAATAATATATTACGACAATGGATATCCTGACACTATTTTCATTAGATTTCAATAACGTATCGTGTGATGGGGGGTTGAGATGAGGTCAACACAGGATGGTATTACGTATTACGTACGAATAGCTGGGGACACTTACCAAAATTGCTTACACAGAAAACTAATATCAGTGTTTGCCAGACGTAGACGTCCGTAATACTGCGAGGATTAAGTTATCAATGGGAAGCGATTGGGAATAGTTACCTATATTATGTTATAGGTTTATACCTATTTTTGTTTACAAATTATATTGACACTTAACGAAAGTACGGTTTTGTAGGATTTCGATAACAATAGTAAAATGTAAAGAGAATATTCGCATTGTTAATTTTTTAAACGAATGGAAAAAAATATAGTTGGTAAGGTTTGAACGCAATATTATTCCAATATTGGGACGAAGTGGGTTGGTTTTAGATACTTATTTCGATTTTATTATTCAAATGATTGTAATAAGTATACTTGTTAAAATGAAGGTGTTACTCGAGCTGCATTGAAGTTTATTATTTGCCTTTACTATAATAGTTGTAAATAAATCCTTTGTTAAGGAAACCACAAACAAATTTACCTAATTCCATTATACTTATTAGCCATACCAAACAACACGAACAAACGTAAGAATCCACACTCAACAAATATTCCGGAAAATATTTTTACGGTCACTAAAATAGTTTTTTTATGTCTTATACCACGAAGACTAACAATGATTCTATTCCCCTTATTGTCCAAAACAGTCAGATAGGCGCGGCACGAGTTTAACAGACCACTTACTATACTTTTATTGGTTTTAGCTAGTCTAGGTTTCTATGTCTAACTTTTAAGTATTATTACTTAGCCCGGGATAAGTAAACGCCGTTTTTATTACAAAAAGTTATGAGATATAATGAAATATCAAATATACAATAATCTTTAACGTAAAAATGTTATGATGTTGCTCTTACGAAACGAGAATATTTATTAAGCTTTATTGTAAAAGTAAATAGATTTTACCGCGCACAAAAGTAACTTAGATTTAATAATTACTTTCTTTAGCGAGACGAGAGTCGAGAATAATGTAAACTTTTCTTATTTTGTTTGTGGTGTACCTTGTTTGTATGGGTTGTTTGATATTAGGGTTGACCAATTTCTGAACAGAGTGGGATTTAATTTTGGTTATTTTGTTTATGGTTGTTTTTTGGTTAGATATTGTAATTTGTCTTAATTAGCTGTAAATTATTATTTTCTTAGATGTGTGTGGTTTCGCTTTTTGGGGAATTTTCTCATGATCTAATACTTATAGTAAACGTGTCTTAACACGTTCAATGCGTCATCATTTTCAAAGAACTTTTTGCTGGTGCGTTTTGGAAACCTAAAAATTCTCTCGAAGTCGCGATGTCGAGAAGTCGAGAAGTCGAGAAGTCGAGAAGTCGAGAAGTCGAGAAGTCGAGAAGTCGAGAAGTCGAGAAGTCGAGAAGTCGAGAAGTCGAGAAGTCGAGAATCGAGAAGCCGAGAAGCCGAGAAGCCGAGAAGCCGAGAAGCCGAGAAGCCGAGAAGCCGAGAAGCCGAGAAGCCGAGAAGCCGAGAAGCCGAGAAGCCGAGAAGCCGAGAAGCCGAGAAGCCGAGAAGCCGAGAAGCCGAGAAGCCGAGAAGTCGAGAAGTCGAGAAGTCGAGAAGTCGAGAAGTCGAGAAGTCGAGAAGTCGAGAAGTCGAGAAGTCGAGAAGTCGAGAAGTCGAGAAGTCGAGAAGTCGAGAAGTCGAGAAGTCGAGAAGTCGAGAAGTCGAGAAGTCGAGAAGTCGAGAAGTCGAGAAGTCGAGAAGTCGAGAAGTCGAGAAGTCGAGAAGTCGAGAAGTCGAGAAGTCGAGAAGTCGAGAAGTCGAGAAGTCGAGAAGTCGAGAAGTCGAGAAGTCGAGAAGTCGAGAAGTCGAGAAGTCGAGAAGTCGAGAAGTCGAGAAGTCGAGAAGTCGAGAAGTCGAGAAGTCGAGAAGTCGAGAAGTCGAGAAGTCGAGAAGTCGAGAAGTCGAGAAGTCGAGAAGTCGAGAAGTCGAGAAGTCGAGAAGTCGAGAAGTCGAGAAGTCGAGAAGTCGAGAAGTCGAGAAGTCGAGAAGTCGAGAAGTCGAGAAGTCGAGAAGTCGAGAAGTCGAGAAGTCGAGAAGTCGAGAAGTCGAGAAGTCGAGAAGTCGAGAAGTCGAGAAGTCGAGAAGTCGAGAAGTCGAGAAGTCGAGAAGTCGAGAAGTCGAGAAGTCGAGAAGTCGAGAAGTCGAGAAGTCGAGAAGTCGAGAAGTCGAGAAGTCGAGAAGTCGAGAAGTCGAGAAGTCGAGAAGTCGAGAAGTCGAGAAGTCGAGAAGTCGAGAAGTCGAGAAGTCGAGAAGTCGAGAAGTCGAGAAGTCGAGAAGTCGAGAAGTCGAGAAGTCGAGAAGTCGAGAAGTCGAGAAGTCGAGAAGTCGAGAAGTCGAGAAGTCGAGAAGTCGAGAAGTCGAGAAGTCGAGAAGTCGAGAAGTCGAGAAGTCGAGAAGTCGAGAAGTCGAGAAGTCGAGAAGTCGAGAAGTCGAGAAGTCGAGAAGTCGAGAAGTCGAGAAGTCGAGAAGTCGAGAAGTCGAGAAGTCGAGAAGTCGAGAAGTCGAGAAGTCGAGAAGTCGAGAAGTCGAGAAGTCGAGAAGTCGAGAAGTCGAGAAGTCGAGAAGTCGAGAAGTCGAGAAGTCGAGAAGTCGAGAAGTCGAGAAGTCGAGAAGTCGAGAAGTCGAGAAGTCGAGAAGTCGAGAAGTCGAGAAGTCGAGAAGTCGAGAAGTCGAGAAGTCGAGAAGTCGAGAAGTCGAGAAGTCGAGAAGTCGAGAAGTCGAGAAGTCGAGAAGTCGAGAAGTCGAGAAGTCGAGAAGTCGAGAAGTCGAGAAGTCGAGAAGTCGAGAAGTCGAGAAGTCGAGAAGTCGAGAAGTCGAGAAGTCGAGAAGTCGAGAAGTCGAGAAGTCGAGAAGTCGAGAAGTCGAGAAGTCGAGAAGTCGAGAAGTCGAGAAGTCGAGAAGTCGAGAAGTCGAGAAGTCGAGAAGTCGAGAAGTCGAGAAGTCGAGAAGTCGAGAAGTCGAGAAGTCGAGAAGTCGAGAAGTCGAGAAGTCGAGAAGTCGAGAAGTCGAGAAGTCGAGAAGTCGAGAAGTCGAGAAGTCGAGAAGTCGAGAAGTCGAGAAGTCGAGAAGTCGAGAAGTCGAGAAGTCGAGAAGTCGAGAAGTCGAGAAGTCGAGAAGTCGAGAAGTCGAGAAGTCGAGAAGTCGAGAAGTCGAGAAGTCGAGAAGTCGAGAAGTCGAGAAGTCGAGAAGTCGAGAAGTCGAGAAGTCGAGAAGTCGAGAAGTCGAGAAGTCGAGAAGTCGAGAAGTCGAGAAGTCGAGAAGTCGAGAAGTCGAGAAGTCGAGAAGTCGAGAAGTCGAGAAGTCGAGAAGTCGAGAAGTCGAGAAGTCGAGAAGTCGAGAAGTCGAGAAGTCGAGAAGTCGAGAAGTCGAGAAGTCGAGAAGTCGAGAAGTCGAGAAGTCGAGAAGTCGAGAAGTCGAGAAGTCGAGAAGTCGAGAAGTCGAGAAGTCGAGAAGTCGAGAAGTCGAGAAGTCGAGAAGTCGAGAAGTCGAGAAGTCGAGAAGTCGAGAAGTCGAGAAGTCGAGAAGTCGAGAAGTCGAGAAGTCGAGAAGTCGAGAAGTCGAGAAGTCGAGAAGTCGAGAAGTCGAGAAGTCGAGAAGTCGAGAAGTCGAGAAGTCGAGAAGTCGAGAAGTCGAGAAGTCGAGAAGTCGAGAAGTCGAGAAGTCGAGAAGTCGAGAAGTCGAGAAGTCGAGAAGTCGAGAAGTCGAGAAGTCGAGAAGTCGAGAAGTCGAGAAGTCGAGAAGTCGAGAAGTCGAGAAGTCGAGAAGTCGAGAAGTCGAGAAGTCGAGAAGTCGAGAAGTCGAGAAGTCGAGAAGTCGAGAAGTCGAGAAGTCGAGAAGTCGAGAAGTCGAGAAGTCGAGAAGTCGAGAAGTCGAGAAGTCGAGAAGTCGAGAAGTCGAGAAGTCGAGAAGTCGAGAAGTCGAGAAGTCGAGAAGTCGAGAAGTCGAGAAGTCGAGAAGTCGAGAAGTCGAGAAGTCGAGAAGTCGAGAAGTCGAGAAGTCGAGAAGTCGAGAAGTCGAGAAGTCGAGAAGTCGAGAAGTCGAGAAGTCGAGAAGTCGAGAAGTCGAGAAGTCGAGAAGTCGAGAAGTCGAGAAGTCGAGAAGTCGAGAAGTCGAGAAGTCGAGAAGTCGAGAAGTCGAGAAGTCGAGAAGTCGAGAAGTCGAGAAGTCGAGAAGTCGAGAAGTCGAGAAGTCGAGAAGTCGAGAAGTCGAGAAGTCGAGAAGTCGAGAAGTCGAGAAGTCGAGAAGTCGAGAAGTCGAGAAGTCGAGAAGTCGAGAAGTCGAGAAGTCGAGAAGTCGAGAAGTCGAGAAGTCGAGAAGTCGAGAAGTCGAGAAGTCGAGAAGTCGAGAAGTCGAGAAGTCGAGAAGTCGAGAAGTCGAGAAGTCGAGAAGTCGAGAAGTCGAGAAGTCGAGAAGTCGAGAAGTCGAGAAGTCGAGAAGTCGAGAAGTCGAGAAGTCGAGAAGTCGAGAAGTCGAGAAGTCGAGAAGTCGAGAAGTCGAGAAGTCGAGAAGTCGAGAAGTCGAGAAGTCGAGAAGTCGAGAAGTCGAGAAGTCGAGAAGTCGAGAAGTCGAGAAGTCGAGAAGTCGAGAAGTCGAGAAGTCGAGAAGTCGAGAAGTCGAGAAGTCGAGAAGTCGAGAAGTCGAGAAGTCGAGAAGTCGAGAAGTCGAGAAGTCGAGAAGTCGAGAAGTCGAGAAGTCGAGAAGTCGAGAAGTCGAGAAGTCGAGAAGTCGAGAAGTCGAGAAGTCGAGAAGTCGAGAAGTCGAGAAGTCGAGAAGTCGAGAAGTCGAGAAGTCGAGAAGTCGAGAAGTCGAGAAGTCGAGAAGTCGAGAAGTCGAGAAGTCGAGAAGTCGAGAAGTCGAGAAGTCGAGAAGTCGAGAAGTCGAGAAGTCGAGAAGTCGAGAAGTCGAGAAGTCGAGAAGTCGAGAAGTCGAGAAGTCGAGAAGTCGAGAAGTCGAGAAGTCGAGAAGTCGAGAAGTCGAAAAGTCGAAAAGTCGAAAAGTCGAAAAGTCGAAAAGTCGAAAAGTCGAAAAGTCGAAAAGTCGAAAAGTCGAAAAGTCGAAAAGTCGAAAAGTCGAAAAGTCGAAAAGTCGAAAAGTCGAAAAGTCGAAAAGTCGAAAAGTCGAAAAGTCGAAAAGTCGAAAAGTCGAAAAGTCGAAAAGTCGAAAAGTCGAAAAGTCGAAAAGTCGAAAAGTCGAAAAGTCGAAAAGTCGAAAAGTCGAAAAGTCGAAAAGTCGAAAAGTCGAAAAGTCGAAAAGTCGAAAAGTCGAAAAGTCGAAAAGTCGAAAAGTCGAAAAGTCGAAAAGTCGAAAAGTCGAAAAGTCGAAAAGTCGAAAAGTCGAAAAGTCGAAAAGTCGAAAAGTCGAAAAGTCGAAAAGTCGAAAAGTCGAAAAGTCGAAAAGTCGAAAAGTCGAAAAGTCGAAAAGTCGAAAAGTCGAAAAGTCGAAAAGTCGAAAAGTCGAAAAGTCGAAAAGTCGAAAAGTCGAAAAGTCGAAAAGTCGAAAAGTCGAAAAGTCGAAAAGTCGAAAAGTCGAAAAGTCGAAAAGTCGAAAAGTCGAAAAGTCGAAAAGTCGAAAAGTCGAAAAGTCGAAAAGTCGAAAAGTCGAAAAGTCGAAAAGTCGAAAAGTCGAAAAGTCGAAAAGTCGAAAAGTCGAAAAGTCGAAAAGTCGAAAAGTCGAAAAGTCGAAAAGTCGAAAAGTCGAAAAGTCGAAAAGTCGAGAAGTCGAGAAGTCGAAACAAGGCCAGAGGCCTTGGAGGATTTTGTATTAAAATGCATTATAAATGAACAGCATGCAACCACGTCAGTGAAGTAAGTGCAATGGAATCTAATTTTATTAGTGAAAAGTTATTTATGTAACTTGTGTATTTTTGTTCTTAGGCTGTTGTTCCCGTCGATACTATGACAACACTAAATCGAGTCACGCAGCACCAGCGCCGCCCACCCTGCCTCTCTTGCGTCTACGAGACGTACGATTCCACGAGTATCGACATGTCTCCTAACGCAAGGAGTGAAAATAATTATACTATTGTGCGTCAGGGACCTCATCCATCTAATTTTTTTTTATGTCTTTGAATTCACAATTATAGGTAGGAAGAAAATATGTATTTGTCTTACTCGTACTTAAAAAAAAATTACAAGTTAGAGCCTCCCGCAAGGAGTGACAAAACAGTACGAAAGTCCTGCAAGAGATCTGATAGATCTTGTAACGCAATGAACGTGTTAACATGCATGAGACCCCTGTTGCATTATTGTGTAAGGTTCCCCATGAAGTACGGCAACAAAAGCGAATTCATCTGTATAAGAGTGAATATCCCGGCCCCTAAATTTGCGTGGCAACTATGAAATCGGTACTAAAAAATATAGTTATAATGTTTAAAACTTTTTTTTTGGTTAGATGAAATAGTCACCTATGCGAGGCACTAAATATTTCATTACTGGGATAAATAGGTACTCCAGAAAAAAATGTTAAACCTCGAAATCTTTCATCGCCGTGTCTGTCCACAACTCACCTTGATGTGTATTATACCTCCTTGATGAAAACCTATTGGTTGAATACATTGAAATCTAGTTTTATATGATACTTGGATAGTTAAGGTATTGTTACGGAATACACTTAATCAAATATTTAAACAATACAACGAATGGTTACTAGAAAAACATTTGTCCCAGAACTTCCTTTCATCGCCATGTCAAAAACATTTTTAAACATATTGTTCCAACTAAAGACTTGCGTCTCCTTCTCTGTGTGCTTAACGTTGCCCAATAGTACCGCCTCAGTGCTCGACGTGGAAGGACGTATCCACGTGCCTGCGTTTTCAAGCTATAAATGTAAGTGTATCCCATTTTTGTTACAGGACATTTTTTCTTTCATCGCCGTGCATAGGTATACCTTCTATTGGAACAAGTTTATACTCTTGATTGAGCATTCGATAGAATGCCCATACTCTTCTGTTTATTTGTGAATTGTTTAGTTCTTAGGATACCTAATAGATTTTATGTAATTTTAAATTTTCGACTCGTTTCTCATCGCCATGCTTTCATTTCCGTGGTTTCCATAGCAAATATTTGCTATGGCAATGAAAAAAAAGACACGGCAATGAAAAAAATTTCATTGCCGTGTCTTTTAAAACAAATTACTTTCATCGCCGTGGCCAGGTCTTTCATTTCCGTGACTTATATTTTCATCGCCATGGTATGATTAGGCAAGGAAAACATATTTACCTGTGATACAGTGTATCGAATATTGACAGTACAGTACTCGTCAAGTAATATCTCTGCAATACGACAAAAGACTTAAGTAAAGACTTATAAGTACAGTAAATAACTCATTTGTATTTACTGTACTCCTTCTAGCTCTTTTTCTTGATTCCTTAAGATCGTGTCCGTTCTGATGCACTGTAATTGAGTCGTGTACCAGCCGTTCCATTCCGCTCTGTCTTTGGCTCTTCTCAGAGCTGGTAATTGAGAGCCCTGTTATTGCCTTGATCAGGTTTGACCAACGGGTAGGTCGGGTAGGTCTACATTTCCCGCCACAACCAGCTTGTCCAGGCTGTATGACCGCTGTAGCTCCAAATGTGACCAAAGTAGGTCAGGACTCGTAGGTAACATATCGTAGACAGTCTTGTTTTTACGTCAAATAGTTCTAGAATAGACTTATTCGTACGTCTCGCTGTTAACGGTATGTGTGGCATCCTTCTCCAGCACCACATCTCGAAAGCCTTAATCTTTTTTCGATCTACAGCGCGTGGATAGACCAGGACTCACAGCCGTATAGAAATATCGAGAATACCTGAGATCTAATTAGTCTCATCTTTGTTACGTTTGGAGATGGTTTGGACATTCCAGATTATCAACATTTTGCTTATTGCTTGCCCATCTCCACACAAATTCGAATCTCTTTCTCGCAGCCTCTCTGATTACTGGTCGTCCAGCCTAGGTATACAAACTTGCTCATGAATTCCAGGTCTGACAATTCTCCTGTGCGTGTGATCTGTTCAGCTCGGTCAGTGACCATAAACTCAAACTCAAATTATCTTTATTATCAAGGATTGATACAATCACTTATAATCGTCAAAACTTAAACTAAATTGATTTGATTGTTAGTTCACTACGCGCCCACTACTGAGAAGAACTAACAAGAAACTCAGTGGGGTTGTCTTTTTTATTGTGATTGTATTCACAAAATAAAAATATGTGTACATAATGAAAATAATAAGAGATATAAAAATAGCAATTCATTTCCAGACGATTTTATCATTTAAATAATCTACTATAGTGTAATAAGCTTTTTCGCACAAATTACGTTTCACTACATTTTTAAATTTACCAATAGACAAATTAACTATTTCGTTTGGAAGTTTATTGTAGAAGCGTATACAGTGACCTTTATAAGAGTTAGAAATTTTATGGAGCCTAGTAGTGAGCACAGAGAGTTTATCTTTATTCCTAAGGTTGAGATTGTGGAGATCACTATTTTTCTTAAAATTTACATAATTTTTGTGAACATACAAAAGATTTTCATAGATATATTGTGAATGTACGGTCATTATTTTAATTTCTTTAAATTTATTTCTTAGTGACTCCCTGGGGCCCATCTTATAGATAGCGCGAACAGCTCGTTTCTGCAAGACAAAGATAGAATCTATATCCGCGGCATTACCCCACAACAGTATTCCATACGACATGATACTGTGAAAATAACTAAAGTAAACTAATCGCGCGGTGTCAACGTCGGTCAGCTGATGAATTTTTTTTACAGCAAATGCAGCAGAGCTCAGTCTGCCCGCTAACTTTTCTATATGTGGACCCCATTGTAACTTAGCATCTAACGTTATACCTAGAAAGACAGCTTCATTGACCATTTCTAATTCCTCATTATCGATTAGTACACTGGTTTTTACCTGTTTAACATTTTTTGTGGCGAATCTAATACATTTAGTTTTATTACTATTCAATAACAAATTATTGGCATTAAACCAGTTAACTATTTTTGAGAGAGCACTATTTACATCGTCAATCACTGCTTGCTGTCTATTAACCTTAAACACTAGAGATGTATCATCTGCAAATAATACTATCTCGTGGTTGTCCCCTACAAGATAAGGTAAGTCATTAATGTAGACGAGGAACAGAAATGGCCCCAATATAGAGCCTTGCGGCACTCCCATCGCTACAGCTGATCCACCAGATCGTTTCCCATTGACGTCAACTCTTTGGATCCTATCACTTAGATAAGAAGTGAGAAGATCCAAGGCGACGCCTCTTATACCATAGTGGTGTAGTTTCCTGACAAGCGTTTTATGCTGTACACAATCAAATGCCTTGGATAAGTCACAAAATACTCCATAAGCATCACGTGACTCCTCCCAGGCATCAAAAATGTTATCTAATAATTTAACTCCCGCGTCAGTAGTGGAGCGACCACGAGTGAAACCGAATTGCTTACCGTGCAATAATTTATTCTTATTGAAATATGATAAAAGCTGATTAAGCATAAGTTTCTCAAATATTTTACTAAACGTGGGTAGTACAGAAATCGGTCTAAAATTAGTGGGGTCTGATGTACTACCCGATTATATAACATAACCTTTGTCTTCGACTTGTTGACCCAAAGTCTTACTGTCTCGGTTTTGCGTTCTACTCTGCTGAACATTTCAGCAAGTTCGTGCTCAGAAGATGCGGCCAAAGTAGAGTCATCTGCATATCGAAGGTTGCTGATCTTGTTCCTGCCAACAGTAATGACTCCCTTCCACCCTTTTAAGGCTCTCCTACTTATATAGTTTCTATAGTTATCATGGTTATTAGCACTCAAATTATTATGATTATACAGCGTTGAAATATTTCGAGTTTCCGATATTTCAACGCTGTTGCAAGCGCCATGATCACGGATGAACTCTCCTACTTATATTTCGTATATCCTATAGTATTCGCCATAGATGTTAAATAGAAAAAGGAACTCTTTTTCAGCCTGCTCATCCGGGATGATATGCAACATAATCTTACTGGCATGCGACTGCCCGAAGGGAAAAGTTCGTGTGATCGACCTAGCCTCTCTTAAATACTGTGTCTCGGCCGCACTAGCACGCGGGATGGATATGTAATTCTCTACAATTGTGCAATCATTTCCATACTCATAGGTTCTGAGCTTTGGCAGATCATTGATATGCAACAGGAAAAGTGTTGCAATGAGTACTAACCCTTGGGGAACACCGGCATTAATCGCCATTTGATCGGACGAGCATCCATCAAGAACGACCCGTATCGATCGATCCTGCAAGAAGTCCGATATAAACCCACACAAACTAACAGGCAGACCGTATGATGAAAGCATGCTTATAAGGCACGTAATTTTGTGGACCCCTTCTTGAGCAGGGGGATCAAAAGCGATTCTTTCCAATCTTTAGGCCATATATCATAGGGGTTTTATGTTAATCTTATTAAGAAATTCGATCAATTATTATCATTCGATGTGGCGTAGATAACCCGTCTGGGGGAGTATGCCTCTCCTTCTCGGAGACAGGCGTGTATATATTGTATGTTAGGATAATATAATACTCATGTCAGTATATAAAAAAAATGTTTTATGTATGGATTTTCATTTCCGTGGTGATTCTTTCATTACCGTGGGACAGTTCTTTCATTGCCGTGGACGCTTGCTTCATTGCCGTGCCCGCATGTTTCATCGCCGTGGCATGAAATTTTTAAACTTGTGTTATTCGTTAGTTTTTTAAGTAATCAGCTTGATAATAAGCAAGAATACATACATTATCAAGAAGTATAATAAACGCTAATT
Source organism: Timandra comae (assembly GCA_958496195.1). Taxonomy (NCBI): domain Eukaryota; kingdom Metazoa; phylum Arthropoda; class Insecta; order Lepidoptera; family Geometridae; genus Timandra; species Timandra comae. The sequence continues at coordinate 5,982,516 of OY292367.1, forward strand.
ATTTTTGAAAAAAACTTAAAAACAAAAAAATCCACGGAAATGAAGATTTTTGGGCACTTGTTGAAATTCACTCATAAGTTTCACAGTTTCCAAAGTAAATACCAGAGAGGATGCCACTTGAAAAGAAATTATGGTAAAAGTTGGTTACTTTTAGTTCATCAGTTTGTTGTTTAACTTTAGTCGGATACTTAGGTTCATTGTTAACCGGCTTTAGGCTACTTAACTTTAGTTATACCCGGAATAATTAATTTAGTGTTGTTTTTGTTTGTTACTTTATTTAAATTGTTGTTGTTTTAATGTAATGATTTGGGTTCTGTTGTAAAGCGGTGTAAATTAAATCTTTAAATATTTGTTAGTTGTGTATGACCAACATGATTATGTTTTATTTTAACCATGACCATTATGTATAGGGCTATGACTATCTTGTAATACGTCTGTATCTGACAAGGGAGAAAATAAAATAAGAGAACGAATGATGTTGTTTTACTGTATTTTTATATCATCGTATAAAAAATGAATCCAAAGTTTTTATAAAATTTAATAAACTTCTTTGATTTACGTGAGCACTACACATTGAAATAAAAATATGTAATTTAGCGTTAGAAGTGTAAAAATAAAACTCGCGCAAATATCAGTTAAAGTGCTTTTCTTTGATGTTTGATTTTTGTTTACAGTAATAGATAAATATTGAGCTTTAAATAATAAAATATGCATTGAATAATACTGTTTTGGGTTCTAAGGGCAGAATGAGAGACAGTTGTTTTAGTTCTTTTGAAAATAAAATGAATCTGAAACAGACAGCAAAGTAAATACTTTTAAAAGCCTCAAAAAAGCTAGGTAACCAAGAAAAACATAAAACTTAAAAAACAATATTAGATAATAATCCTTACAACAACAGTTAATTACTAATTTAAAAATAACAATATTTGTAAACTTTAATAATCTAGCTAACTTTATTAGCTGTCCTGCTCACACCTACCAATCAAAGCTTCAGCATGACAAGGACAAGACAAGTCGAAGCAGCCGGTTGACTTCAGTAAAATATTCAGGCCGGTTCACACTCTTTCATTATTATCAAACCAGGAGGTGCTTTAATCCAACAAAATGGAGATTTGTTGCTCTCGGCACTCTACAGTTAGTACTTTCTTTATGTTAGTTAGGTACCTTTGGAATATTTATTCACTTTCTTTTGTACGGAGTGTTTTGTAAGATTTTTTGTATAATTGTGTTGTTTGCTTTGTTATTAAGATATTGGAGATAGGATAAATTAGAGATTGTTATTTTAGCAATGCTAATTGTGATATATATTTGACATTATCAATTAATTGCTCTATCATGTCAATATAACAACCATCATTTTTAAATTAATACGACTCATTTACCTACATAATAACAACCCAAACCATAAATAAACTGTAATTACAATTTCTGCGGAAATATTATTCAATTACGAAAATTATAACAAAATAAATATAAGCCCAAATTCTAGATAACAATAATTATAAACGGCTCGGCAACATTGAAATAATTCATGAGAAAATTCACTTATATAAACAGAACATCTCATGAAAATACGCGGTGAATATCAAATATTTATTGGTACATTCGCAGACGTTTCAATATTCTTGTAAAATGTTTTATAGCAATGTGTTTGAGCGAGTGAGTGTGTTGTTAAAAAAATCCCGAGGAAAGTTTAATTTTGGACAGAGAGCAATAAAATAAGGGCGCGAATTTTGTGAGAAGTCGGCGCCGAAAGTGCCGGTTGCAGACAGCTATTGATAGGGTTCACAACGATAAGTATATTGTATGGAGTTGATGGCACCATCCTTTGTTACGGACCAACTAGTATTCGAACTGTGTTCCTTATCGCGCGTTTGACGGATGGGCAGCAAAGTGTCGTAGCCACATTTTTGCTACAGAGCTTTAAAGTCATGCACGTAGTATAAATTAGAAAGTTACATGGAGACGAAATACTTAGTGCTGTTGCTAAAATAAACATAGTTCTCACAGGTGTCCCCCGACACTTAGTTTTTTATATTCTTCTCAGCGCTTGGCAGTTTTACCAGCTTTTAATTAAGGGAAATATTGGGATAAATTGGGAAAGATTCGAAGGAACGAAATTAAGAAATTAATTCTTATTTTAAAATTGATTTTGTTCATTACTTATTTATAAATTGATCAAGAGAAAGACACTAATATACATAAGGATACTCCCATAAAAGACACATATCTTGTTTGAAATAATAAGCTAGTAAAACATGTAATAACAGAGTATCATCACCTCTATACAAATCCAAAGCGAACCGTTTCTCTCTGTCATAAATTTGAATAGAATCGATTGGTGTCGGCGCCTCCGGGAAAGTTAGATTTCCCCCAGGACTGCCGCGACACCTGACCGGATCTAAAATATATTTCTCTTTTTCAAATTCTCCTATCATCAACATATTCATAAACTTCATTATTTAATACAAATATTACAGCCTACTGAGGAGTGCCAATGTAACATTTTGAATTTTTATTCAATTCCAATTTTCTTCCGAGATTTCTTTTTTTACTTCCGTAATACACACGGTTCAATATGAGTAATATTCTCAACTTTGATGCAGGTTATAGCATATCATAAAATATTTTTATAGCAGGTGTAAAATAATACACGATATAATTTGTAATATTACGCCATGTTTTTTAGATTTGAGTTGTTATGTTTTACATTTAATTCTGAAGGTAAACTTCTGAAAGATTCCTAATTTATTTACCGTTTTCAAAGTAGTAAATAACTTTTTAACTTTCAAAGGAATTTTCATGTTTTCTTTGTACAAATCCCGTCATGGAAAATAAAACAATTTCGTGAAGATTCTTTGTTGAAATAGATTGTTTGTAATGTTTAGGTCTTTACGTAAACATTCTACTTAAAATTCTTCCTTTTGAAGATTCGAGTATTAACCAAAAGATGGACGAAAAACCTTTTTATGTCGGACAGAATACATTTTATGTATTTACGAAAACAATTTTTTTGGGTTATTGTTAAAAGAAAATACTTGTCTATTTTATAATTTTCTGAGAATGTTGTACATTTCAGTAAAAATGTCTCAAGCAGAATATTATATTTACGAAGATTAAATATACCTGTTTTATTATAAAGATGTTGTTGAAAATCTGAAATATAAAAGTAAAATTTGGTATTATGTTGACATACTTTTAATTTTACCAACTTTTTATCCAAAAAATACTCATGCCTATTTCTGGAAACTACATCGAACATTCGAGGTCACCGAAGGACGTCTCCTTTTTCGTGTAACACAATAGTTCCAACATTTGAATCCTACACCAAAATATTAATAATGTCACTAAAATAAAAATACTCGGTTCAGCTCCTGCGGCTAAGCATACAGAATCCCTAATAAGGGAGGCTTATGGCGAATAACATCTGGGTCTCGGAAGGCAAACAGTTCCCAGTAAACACAAGGTTGCTACTAAGAAAAATGTTTTTGTTTTCCACCCTTATATTTCGTCATAAGTGTCCACCTATCTTTCGTGTTTTATCTGTTTTTTGCTTGTTGTGTTTTTATACCTATCATATTGCGTCGTTGTGACGTCGTTTGCAGATTGTGATGAAGAAATGCCGTGATATATTTTATAACTTTGTTTTTGAGGAAACTGGGTACAAACATTTTCTTTGGCACTCATGTTTATTTGGGTATACTCGTGACCTATATAATTAATTACTATGTACTCTTGATGTACAATTGAGGAAAGCTATGAATCGTTAAAAAAATGATGTACTTACTTAGTTAATTCCTAGAAAAGTTGCAGAAATTCATAATACAAAATATTTTACACCCTACACAAATAAAGAAAAGATACTAGTAAACAACTACACACTCAAGTTGATGACGATAATGACAATAAATGTTTGGACTTATTAACCTAATATTTAATTAGGTTGCTTGTAGTTCTTTTTTCTAGAATATTTTGTACAAAAAAATCCAAATATATATGTATTTCACGTAAGAAACTAAATAACATTTAATAAATTGTGCAATATATTTATATAACTTTATTCCCGTTACGTATCGCCCATAAAAATATATACTCGCCGTAATGGCAACATTGTCGTTTAGGTAATCGTTTAGGGACTAAATTAAGAAATACCTAGTTGTCGGCTCGTAAATCAATACAGCTCTGATATATTACTTTGTTATAACCCAAAGGGTGGCTCAGTGTCTGCTCGCGGTGCATTTAGGATTCCAAACACGCTCACGTAGAGGGAGCCTAATTCTTCTCCTAATTTCGCACCTTATTTCAGGGGAATTTTGCAAGAAAATGGGAATTTTTGATATAAAACTCCAAGCAACGTTTACCCGGGTAAGGGTTGCGCGATTTATGTACTGGGATGGCACGTAACTTATTTTTTTCAATTAAGTTCTGTATGAAAATATGAGTTTTGGTGTTCTTAATACTTTTTGAGTTTGGTGGGCTGAGTTCGTAGTTTTTTTAATCACTTTGTGTGGCAATTGGGCATATGATCATTTGGATTATCATGTGAACAGGCGTCCGAGGTTTGTTTTCTTAAAATTTTTGTTATATTACCAATTGAAATCTGAAAAATATACTTCAAATTATATGAAGTTCAATTGAGCTTTACAAACAGTCTTACAAAAACTACTCACATATTTTGTTATCCCAACAAATATATAAAAATAAAATCCTTATATTTTAGTTTAAATTACCCAACTTTGTTCGCTAAAATATATTTTTTACTCCGCATGCTCCCTACAAGTATCTATAAAAACATCCACAAAATGAAGTTGGTAAAATATCTGAGACATTTGTCAGTCGATTACCTGAGAGGGTGGCACCCCCTATAATATTCTGAATTTTACCATCCCCTCTTACGTCTTACTATGCTTATGAATATAAATTTACTTACCTATCTCATCTTATTTGCGGGGATGAAAATAGATAAATGGTTGAAATGCGTTGTAGCAAAATTGAAAATAAAATCTTATTTTAAATGCGCAATTTATGTCTTGAAAGGTATTACATATCTGTATTTTATTCTAAGAAATAAGCTAGTATTAACTGCGCGTTTGTATGCTCGGAATTTTGGTGTTTCTTTCGTAAAATCGCGGTTTTCATGAAAAACGAAGAACTTAAAAACGAAAACCTGATCGATGTACACAATTTTATTCAAAGCTTTTGCTAGAGGAATTGCTTAAGTACTTAAGATTATTTTTAAAAATGTATCCAACGTTTTCACTTGTTGATGAACATTATTTACAGTAAGTATAATTAATTTATTCTTATGAGGATTAAATGACAGGTCAGACAAGTAATCCAATGATAAAGGGTTATTTGATAAATTACAGCTTTATAGAACAAAATACTATACAGAACTTTGAGCTTCTTCTTCTTCTTTGCGTGTCGACTCATATTTTAGAGGACCAGAACTCGGCCACCGATATGGCACTATCAGTGCCCTTGTAAAGGTCCTCGCGTGTGCAGGTGTAGGGACACGGCAAGTTAGAAGATGGGCCATTGTTTGGGGAGAAATGCAAAAGAACTTCGAGCATATCGTACTTTGATTTAAATTTTAAGCCGTCTAGTAAGCAACCCCTTTAGAATATATGAATTCCTTGCGAAATTATATTTAATTTTAGTAAGTAAGTTAGGTATATTTTGTATAAACTTTTCCTGGGTCGGGGAAAGAATTTTAATAGGAAAGGAATTGTTAAGAGGTTGGAATGGCGGGTCAAAGCGAAGCCGGGGCGCGGGCCTGCTAACAATACTCGTTATACTGTAAGCGCTTGTCTTTAAGTTTCCATCGACTACGGATTTCATGTTTGAGTGGTTCCCTTTGCTATTTAAATAACGTAGATATTTTCTTTATGCGATGCAGTACATATCTTTACATGATAATGGAATTAAACGAGGTCTTGTTATTGTTTGCGCGTTGTTAATGCAAAACTGCAGTTTTGAATTGAAAATTTTCTTTAAGATGTTTGACATAGTGAAATTATGAAAGAAAAAAATCATTCATAACTTACATTATTTTTCGTTTATTAATTTCTGAACATTAAAGTAAAAAGTCAGATATTTTGGGTCTATAATTAAGTTGTTTTCCGTAACAAGTTGTGAAAAGTTGTTTGAATAGAGGACACAAAACTCCCCCAAACTTGTTTATTGTTTCTTTACAACTTGTATCCAAGTCTTTATTTAACTAATTAAACGTAATTTTAACTTATAAAATGAAATTAACATTTATTAAAACATCTGATCAGTGTGTTTTAATACTCTTTTACTTTTAGCAACAAAGGTTTTTAACTTAATCCTCATAAAGATAATATTTTAAAGGATAAATAAACGATAATAGTAAATAAATTACCGCCAAAAATCTAGACCCAACATAAGCAAAAATTGTAATATAGATTTGTAAAGTAAAAATGTTCATTGTAAAAATACTTACCACAACGCTAGAAGCGGTAGCTTACTGCGTAGCACCTTGGGTTATAGGGTTTCATAATTGGAATAGTATTTGATATCATTATTATTTTAATGAAGGTTTTAACCAATTATAAAGCTAAGACCGTAAAGTCAAACCTCGTATTAAATAAACCTTGAGAACATAAATCACTGTTGAACTTGAAGGTCCCTGAACTAAACAATGAAACGGTTTCCACTTCTGAGTAAATACACCAATAATAATTACGGGCTTATGTAAAGGGATTCCCAAAGGCTTAAACTTGTCTAAAACTCCTCCTTGAACCGCGTTTTACAACATTATCTCTAAGGATTAAACTAGAGCACGTTGCCATATAGTTAGCGGTTGACGCATCCGGCCACCGGCTGCCTCTTTGAAGGCTTTAACCAAAATATCTAACTCACAAAGGATGTGGGAAGCCCGAGCGGAAGACACCCGTGCGTTAGGCGCAGCACACACTGACAACACACCTCACCATTTTCATACTCGTCACCTCTCGGTTAGAGGCGCCACACAAATCCAGGCGAGCTTCAGTTTCCAATACAATAAACCCTCCAACATAACCAAACAAGTATAATACACCTACCTGTATTACCACCCACTCAACCAATAAAGTCCTATTATTCGAAATACTTTTCACAAAAATTACTCCAAATAACAGATATTACAAAAAATATTCAAAAGACTTTATTTCATGGCAAAGTTGATAATATAATTTAAGATGATTCCGTAACTTTGTCCCATCGTATGATCAAAAGACAAAGAGGAATGTTCCAAAGAATTCCTCATCGCAATAAAACTGCTCACGCCTGCCTTTTGAAACGGATGAATGTTTTACGAAATTGCCGTCGACATGAGATCTTTCTTTTGATATGGTAATCCATCGTACCCTTGGGAATAATCGATTATTAAATGGACAAAAATCGGCGGATCAGACCGATCCGAACGAACATCGAATGTAAGAATCTTGAGCGGATTCTTTTATGATATAAAAACGGCAATTGTTGCCGCTGATTCAATCTTGTTCGATGTTTAGTACGAGTGATCTTTTTTATTACTTACAGTTCACGAGAAAAAATCTGGAATATTGTCCTTAGTCATACTGTTTTGAAACTTTTATAAAACAACATATTCAGTAACAAAGTTGTAAAAACCCGGTAAAAGATTTACAGTAAATCCACTATTCAATATGCATTCGACAATGTGTGATAGGTATGCGAGAGACAGGTCACAGTCCACTCGAGACGAGCCTTCAGATCGTATCAGTACTCTCGTGCACTGAGAATATGACGACTTACTTTTTGCTAAAAAACCGAAAACCTTCCGAAAGACGTCTGAAGCACGTCGAGCTAACAGCCAAAAAATGCATAAAACGACTTTTAACGCCATCATTTTAATGATGGTGGTACGAAATAGACTGGGTTTTTTATGTTTTATTGTAACGTGAACTCGCGTTTTGAATGTCAACGTAGATGTGCATATTTTTGAAATGTGATGCATATCGTACGATCTTTGTGAAACGTGAAAACACCATTTTACGACTTTGAAAACGCTTGTTGTTGAAACTGTTGATTTTTAACAAGTTCTGTTTTAAATTCTTTCATAGAACCATAACAGAATTTTCAAACTTTCGTGAAACTCAATTAATAGTTTATTAAAACACATGGACAAGTCGAAGTAATTATATTTGAACATTTAAATATTAAAAACCTGTATTTTTAAAAACTATAACAATCTTATTATATAACATATAATAGCTTAAAAAGACCTTCTGAACCTTTTTAAGATTTTATTCAAATCGTTAGAACAACTTTCATGATATGTTTTATACACATACACATTACAAGAAATGCTCATTTGAAGTAATGAGATAAAATTTAAAGATCTAACATTAGTAAAACAAAACACGTAATTTCAAAATATAACGCTATCAAAGCAAACTGAATATTAAGAGCACTTAGAAATATCAAAGTTTGTTACATAGAAACTCAACAATAATACAATAACAAGGATTTAAGGTTTAGTCTGGAACTTTCTTTGAATATTAACATCAACAAAGTTAACGAACGCAAATTAATTTTCCTCTAATTAACATGTCTTTATTGAAATTCGGGTATCGATATTTTAATTACGTATAGTAATTATATATAATTTAGTTTGTTATCGGAATAAATGAATTTATCTGGCACATCACATATTTCACATTGCTACTTAGTTCCAAACTAAGCAAGGTTTGTAGTATAAACGCAAGGAAACTTAGAATAAGTGAAAATTACCAATAATTAGACAAATAGACACACAAATATTTGTCCTGAGTAGGAATCGAACCGGTAACTGTTACCATAGATGGGTCACACTAACTACGCCACTTGGTCCTCAATCAATAACGCGAACCCAATTACGCTTCTTGAAAGCATTGTATACACTCACAAGACCAGCGAACGAGAATCGAGCTGCAAAGTAGAGTTGCAAATAAGTTCCTGCCACTACGAGTACAAGAGGAAAATAAACAAACATTGACGAAGCATCAGAAGAAACGTGCTGTCTGATCGGAAATTCTGTTATCCGCAGAGGGAATCGGCTAGTACCATTTCATTCGTACCGTTCAACTTCACCAAGAGTTAGGATAGGGGTGACACTCACAAAAGCTTGCAGATGTGTTGTCTCACCCACTTTCATGCAAATCGGGAAGTGACATCGACTCTTGTTTCTTGTTAGTTTTTCTTTGTGTCAATGAGTATCGCCTATAACATGGTCTTACGTTCTTAATACTAAGATATTTGTTTATATTTCTTACTATTCTAATACCAGCAGTGAGAAAGAGAGAGTTTGATTTGCGGTAGCATCATCATTGGATTCTTAGTTTCTGAAATTAGCCCAAAAACATTAACAAATAGACTCGACCTGTCATACATGTTAATATTCAATTGCAGTAAATATGTTTTAGTATCTGTGTACGAGTATATCTTAAAACATAAACAAAATACGCTCTTAATTTGACAAGGCTTAAAAATCAACGAACAAACTGCAGAACTCATATATCTTTGGTAACCCTAATACTTCGAAGTCATCCTTACTCCACCAAACTGCTCGTGATTGGATTTGTTACGTATAAAAGTTTACATAGAGAGCATAGTTCACATGCTCGCGAGTTGGACATGCCAAAAGATTTTCATATGAAGCGAAACATTTGAGAGCCAAAGTTTTCGAGCAAAGTCTTTAACTAAATTGCCAAACTGTTACTTAGTAAAATTTGTTACGTTCCTTAGATGTTACGCGTAATTTCATTATTGTGCTTGAAAATTAAAACATACATGAGTACGTGTTGGTAAGACTTGTTAGTTTTAATATGTCAAGTTTTATAATACAAAATGATGGCAGAATATTTTAGGAAACATAAACTGCCACCATTCACATTTATAATATTAGACCACGAGTTTACCTGTATTAAAAATGTCGTATAAAAGAAAATCAAACATGATTGCTGCCTTACAAAGCCTAACAATGTATTCGGAGCTAGGTATACAATTTACTTGGTATAATTTGAAACTAATTTTGCTTGAGTTTATAGTGTAAGTTGGTTTACCTCCGATATTATTCATGGCGGGTTTATCACAATAGCGTGTTACTCTGTTCGGTGTAACGTGTTAATCAAACTTAGCTATCGTAAGGGTATGTCGAAGAAAATTGCTCAATCAAACACTGTTGAGGTTAGGTCAAGCGTGACTCGACTCATAACTACATAATAACTAGTCACCGAACCGCTTATTGACCTATTAGATTTTCACTACTTGAATATTTATAGGTTAACAAAATTAAAACGTTAGCTTCTACATTGCGCTCTAGTAAAATGTTGCCGGCCAAGACAGAGGCCATGGGTTCGATTTTCAAATGGACCGAACGTATGTTTAGTATTTTCTATATTTAGGTCGGGTTTGAGAACATTGTGAAACATGCAAACGAAACAGGCAAGCAATAACATCATGAGAGTGTATCTTAAATTCTATTTTTTTTACGTAATTTCAAATGTAACAATTCGAATATGAAGAGAATAATAAATTGTTTGTAGACCTATTTATAACATCAATTTCAGATACAAATATTTGAACAATGTTAGTGCCGTCTCGTTGTATTCCCTTGTTGGTTTTTATTTCGAAGAAAAACTCGGGTAATAAATATTCTATACTACAGAGCTCAAGGATAGTCTTTAATCAAAATAATTTTATTGAGTTTACCAATAACTTATAAAATATTGGGTTTTTTTTATTAATATTCTTTAGTTACGAAAGTATTCTTAGAACATCATATGAAGAGGCTATTACTAAACTCTGGAGGATTATAATTAGGCAATGAAAGACAATTGAACAAGTCACAAGGTCATATCTAATACTTACAAGGCGGACTTTTCGTATTTTAATCTATTTCAATTAATACAATGCTTTAGAAAATAAAACTTATTTTTAGAACGATTTATATTCGAATGTATTTTCTTATTTTCAATCCCTACTAATATTATAAATGCGAAAGTAACTCTGTCTGCCTGTTACCTTTTCACTACTGAACCTTGTGGTGGTGGCTTGAAATTTGGTACAGGGGTAGCTTATGGTCCGAGAAAGAACATACATAGGCTACGTTTTATCCCGAAATTCCCACAGGATCGGGAACCACGCGGGTGAAACCGCGGGGCACAGCTAGTACTTAAATAATAGAGACGGTTCAGATGTAGTCTAAGTTTTGATTGTGGTCTCAGAAACACTAATGAAACAAAAAACATGTGATTAATGAAATATAATTAAAATAAATTAGCATAAGGAGGAATGTTTTTTGCTCTATCCCTACCAAAAATATTACAAATTATTCTAAAAAAGTGACACCAAATTTCAAAATAAAATTACGAGTTATAATTATGGAATCCGCCGGTGTAGTTCTTTTGAAATCCCATGTATTGTAACAAAGGTATTGTAGTGGGGTTGTTTTCGGTGAGTATTGTTTCAGCTTGCTGAGACTAATGCACTGAGATAATGAGCTTCAAGTTTGTTTAGTCCCATTTACCCCCGAGCTACGCGCCGCCGCATTAACGGAATATATTTCGTGATTTTAAATTTTTGGTATGCATTTTCTTAAATAAACATCGTAATAAAATTGTAATTTAAAGAAAATATTATTTATTATTCTTGTATTATGGTTTGCAGTTTCAGATTTTAAATTAAATTTTTACCTGTAAAAATATGAAAAAGATTTTTGAAGCAAAATCTAATATATAAAATTCTCGTGTCACAGTTTTCGTTGCCATACTCCTCCGAAACGGCTTGACCGATTCTCATTAAATTTTGTGAGCATATTCAGTAGGTCTGAGAATCGGCCAACATCTTTTTTTTCATCCCAAATTTCCTACGGGAACGGGAACGGGAACTACGCGTGCGAAACCGCGGGGCGCAGTTAGTTTTAATATAAAGATAATATTATAGTTATTACTATAAAATATCAAGTAGTACGAGTATAACTAAGAAAGTTGACTATCATAATTTAAAAAATCTAATACCTAATGTTTTTATTGATAGATTTGTTAAGATTCCACTGACTTGACAACCAATTCATTTACATTTTCATCTCAATTAATTCTCCAAGCATTTCTTGTTAACTATTTTCCTTATCAGAACAATATCATGACGAAACAATAACGAGGAAAAGCTATGACGTCACAAATCTCGTTATTTGTAACTAACAACTAAGAGATACGTATCCCTAGCAATTACCGCATTGGGAAGTAATATAACTTCTTTTTGAACGTGACCCCAAATCAGCCTTTATACGTGTCTGGCATAGCTTCATCGGTTCTCTGTTAGCCCTTACTTAGCTATACTTCGCCAAAGTCAATGTTCATTAGGAGGGTCAATTTTTTTGGTAAATTGTTAGTTAATGAATCTAACTTATAGTGTTTATTTTTCCTAAATTGTTACTAAATTGGTTTCGAGTCAATTTTTGAAAAAGGAATAGCCCTTATGTGTTTGGTTCTTAATTATTACCAAAATTGAACTTTTATTGTAACTTTGAAATGGAATTACTTAGTCAAAAACTACCATTATTGGTTAATTGAAATTGATTGATGAATTTTAATTACTGTACCAAACTAAGAAGAAATTGAAATTTCATCCTGTAACTTTGAAATAAATCTAAGGTAAAGTTTGTTTTTTGGAAGGTAAAATATTAAGAACTAAGTACCTAAGGAATTCTTAGTACTTAAGGAATTATTTCAATGATGTAGAGACAAATTATCATTTTTTTTTATGCAAATTAAATGAAAAAAAAAAAATAGCAAATGCCTCTGAAAACAGATAAATTTGTAGGCTGCTTTATAAATAAATATAGAATTTTACCCGCGAATATTTTAATTACTACCTAAAAACCAAGTTAAGTAATCATTGAAATATTTGCGAAAATGTTTAGACAAAATATTTGCGTTGCTCTAACTCGAGCCAATTGTGAGTTACGCTTACATTGTCTTTGTCATCAAATAAACAATGCGATCACCAAAACGAGGCAAACGAGTTTTCCTTTCGCACGTGCAAATCGGATTTGTTTAATTTATTGCTGCGTCTTGGTTACACGGAACTACGATATTGTGTAGATGTTCTAATATTTTTTATGTAGGTTTTAATTTTGGTTTTTTGTTTGATAATTTGGTGTATATATATAAGCTCTATTGTAAGTAACTAAATTGTGTAGAAAGATTTTCTAGGTTTTCTTTAATAGATTCTTAATTGTACAGCATAGTTTTTACAATTTATTTAATTTCAAATACTTGCATAAAAATCTGTACCAAATAATGTGAGGTTTTCTTGACAAATAATTACATATAGGTATTTATGTAATAAACGAGTAATAGTATAAATATTCTATTAATATTCTGAATCGACACCAATTTACTTAATCAAAATACTCGTAACAGTAAACTAATTTGATTACTCATTTCATTTTGGACCAATATGCAATATTTCGAACTCACAAAATACCAATTACGTTCAAAATATCCCACTACATACGTAAGTATGTATATAGTAAAATTTTATACTCTTTTAAATAAAAAATCCATTTAAAAACATCAATAGTATCGTATTCGTCGGTGTGAGACAGTAGTATCACGGTTACTTGGCTCCAACACCTTACAGTTATAATGGGATCTCAGGGAGGATTTGAATTGAATCCAGTAGCAGACGCCGACGTATTTAACTCTATGTTCCCGAAAATCGTGACTGAAAAGGTTTTTGATATAAATTTAACGTGAAATTTGATATATTTTAGGATTTATTTGGATTTTTCAAGCACTTATTGTTGGTATAAGTTGTTGAAAATGATTTTAATTGAAGCCTTGTTTACATAAATATTTTTGTTTATGTTCAAAATATTATTACGTCTGTATTATATAATTATTTATTTGATAAATCAAAACTTTGGTTGTCATTTATGCCGATATGGAATGTGGTTATCGCGGTGTTAAAGTACAATGGGGTCTTTTATTGTGCTGAAAATACGTTTAGAAAATTATAGAATACTTTTATCTTTTATGTAATGAGTCCAATCCTAACTTATGCAATGAGTTGCGAATAAAAAAGTATGATACACTTCGTAAAAAAGAAAAAATGTTGTTCATATTTTAACTGTAAACATTTTAACTTTAAACTGCCTCCCTCATGTAATCCAGGCTTGACAGTATTTTTTTTTATATTAAGCAATGTTTTTGTTTTTTCCTGGACCGTAATATTTAACAAAATCCGAGCTTTTTACATGAGGTTTAGTTTAATAAAAAAACAAAGTGAAGTATATTTTATTTACCCTTCAACAATGTATCAACGGAAGACAAGGGTGCAAAAGGGCTGACTGGGAATGAAAATAAACGTTGAATGATCGTTTTGTTACACTACATTACGAGTTTTATAAAACTTTCCTTAAGATATACGAAAATAGATCAAATTTTCCGATGCTTTTCTTTTTCAAATCAAATTATTGTATTCCTTGCACTTGATTTAGATTTGATAATATCATAAGGGAGGAATTGCCTTAAAATAACCAGTAAATAAATAGTGTCCACGACCACACTTTTTATAATAAATGGATACGGCAGTTTTCAAAATTGAAAATTAATCTCATATTGCCAAGCGTAACTTCGATCGAAATTCAATTCCACACATTACATAATACCAATAAGTCTAAAACATTCAATTTGCGCGCTGACACTTACCTCGAAGCATAGCATTGTGGCTGTAATTTCACGAATTCCATCGGCGCCGTTATCGTTCGTCCATGAGCTTTCATTCTCCCTGTAACAGTGGGCAATTTCTGTGCAAATGTCTCAATTAACAGCGAAAATCGTGATAAAGGCGACAGAGAATAAATTGCCACCAATTTTGTACCTAACGATAATTCAGTTGAACTGAAATCATGGCAGTCAGTTCCATTATTAAACCCTATTGGTGGATTAATCGGTGTCCTATAATTACAAGTATTTTCATTTAGAATTCAGTTTAATGATGATTATCCTTGTAAGTCATCGGGTAATGGGAATGCTTTTATCTCTCTTTATTATCGCTGAATGAATAACTCTTTTATAAAGTACTTTTGTTAATTAGCGGTTTGATCCGCGTTCCTCTCTACTGTTTTAATATTATTTGTGTGAAGGATGTTTTATGTCGATACTTGGATGCGTCTGTGTTTATTTTTGTTTCATAAAAATAGTAATTTGCAAAAGTAGCCCCTAAAAATTCCGTGGTTAATATTGGCTTGTGTGTAGATTTTTATATAAGAATACATTTTCAGAATTGGCTAATTTTAGAGATAAAAACGACCTATCACAATGCTCTACTTAATATTACAAAGTAGTTCTCAATGAAACTAAAGAAAACCATTTTTAAACACAAAACGAAACTTGGATTCAAAACAAAAGAACCACAAAAGGAAACGTAATCTGTGACGTGTGATTTCCCCAGGATTCCCTTATCTTTGTTGGAGTTAAATAATCCCTATTCTGGACAAAGACTCGTATCTCGTTGAAAGGATACGACGTTGAAGATAATGCTGCGACGCGACGGTCAACAAAGACAGACTACGGAACATTCTGATTTAGTTTACAACTTATTATTTTGAGTAATTACTTATAGTGAAACTTAGCATATTTTGTTAGTTTGATAAGAAATAGCCTTACCTTAATTTAGGTTAAAAAGTTGGACTTAGACTATTTATAACTTAATAAGGGGTTGATCGATGTTATATATGTAAGTCTAAGATAATTTAAAACCAAATCAACGAAATTTTGTACTTGACAGATATTTCTAGAAGATAGTCATTGGGTTTTTTTGCAAACACATACCTAAAGATGGAAAACACCCAGATTGAGACCTACATACATTTTCAATACCCAGGTTTAGAACCGGTAACATTAAGCAAGGTCACTATCAACTACGTCACTTGGTAGTCTTGGCATGACAGCACTATATTGAATCCTATTTGTATTTCAGTTCCAAATGTATCAATGTTACAACAATAGAGCTGTGTTAGTGCAGTTTATCCCGCGCTATGGACGTCGCGCAATCTCAAGTGCCATTCTATGCGTCGTCAAGCCTTAATGGCTGCAGACAAATGGTCTTATTTATCGTAAAATCGGCACTAAAATAGGGCAACACATCGTTTCGGCAAAACATGCTGTAAAATTTATACGGTATATCCGATGTTTTGGTTTAAGAGTTACTTACATCCATTGACAGAAGATATTTGTTAAGCCTACATTTTTGGCATACGGCAACTATGTACTGTGTACAATCTAATATATAAAATTCTCGTGTCACAGTTTTCGTTGCCATACTCCTCCGAAACGGCTTGACCGATTCTCATGAAATTTTGTGAGCATATTCAGTAGGTCTGCGAATCGGCCAACATCAATTTTTCATCCCGAAATTCCCACGGGAACGGGAACGGGAACTACGCGTGTGAAACCGCGGGGCGCAGCTAGTTACATATAAGAAATGCATAAATCATCATAGGAAATTGAGATAAAATAGTACTATGCAGGGCGGGTGCAATGTTCTACCATTGCACCCGCCCTGCTTTTTGAATGTAAATCCCACTTTTGTTGATTTCATGGATGTTTGTAATAAAGTGTATGCTTCGTTTTATTGTATAAATACCTCAAGTAATTAGCTCAGAGGAAATTAAATCCTTTTTATAGGAAGATTACATTTTAATCTGTTATTAGGAATAATATAGAGATTAAAGCATTAATATTGGTATAACAACTATAAGTTTATGTAGTTATTGTAGATAGATTATCCCTTTAAACATACAAAGCATGTTATACGTCTTTACAATATTAATACAGACAGTACGAAGTAAAACCATGTTTATTATGATTATAAGTCAAACTCTAAGGAAACAAAACTTAATTCATGTTTGTACCGGAATTAATTTATATTTCAAAGTAGATTTGTTTGGAGTGTTTCAAAGTAAGATTATAATTAGTGAGAAGCTTAGTTTAAAGTTTGTTTTAATTTGTGAATAATATTTGTTGATATTACTTGATAAATATGGTATTACGTGTGGGTAAGTAGTGGTTATCGGATTTTATGCGGTCTGTAGTCTGAATATGTATGAAGGTAATTTGATCAATTGTTCGTAAAAATAATTTATTATTATAAAATAAAATAAATGGAACTATTTTGTACGACGCGATAATGCTTCGACAATCACGTGCATCTGCCTGCCAAAACTCAGGTACCAAGTTTCAATTCTTAAGTCCAGCGATGCATAATTGTTATTTAACAAAGAAGAAGAGCAAGTTTTGGCGAGTTCAAAATTCAAATGCCAAAAAATGTTTTGGTTGAAATCACCAACACGGTTTGGTCAAACGTGATCAATACGCATATTCGTCTTAACTGTACTAATATAATTAGCGAGACAGAGACCTTTACCCTATAGAGGGAGATAAAAAGCTAATTTTACTTACCTTATTAGCAGCACATAAGATCCCTTCACAGGGCAAAAACCTCTCACAAATGATATTAGAAAAAGGTTTTATATTTAATTTGGATTTAGATAGAATTTACTTAAAAGCGTTACAGCGCATCTTTTCTAAATTCACATACGTTAAAGAAAACTGTTGTCTGAAAAAGAAACTGACTTGTTTTTTTGGGAGTACTTAGAGAGATTTCGAGAAAATGCTCAGACATTCAAACATTTAATCACATTTCTTCGTTGTAACATTTCGGGTATGATAAATTGTTGTAATATTAAACATTTAATGCATTTAAATCTATATAGATGTACATATTTATTACATGCAGTCAAATTGGAGCTTTTCCTTTCTATTACTATACATATATCTTTTATGTAAATCATGTACTTTAACTTTAAAATATATTTTAAATAATAAATAAGTTCACTTACTAAGAAAACTATTCGATACATAGACAGTAAAACTTGTGACTGGTGCTAAACTGCAGTGGAATGGACATTGATTGAATTTTGTTTACCTTGAGACTTTGTAGATCATAAAACGGGGTTTATCTTGATTAACATCGTTCACTTGCGTGAGATTGGTTACTTTAACGGCCGCTGTAAACTTAAAATTACTCAATAATGACTATTACTGTTGAATAATGAAAATAATTACATATACATTAATGTTATTTGCTTTAATATGAAAATCCAATTTGTAAATATACTTATATTTGTGTAGAACCTAGACAAACAGAATGTTCATATGCAGAATGGTTTATCTTGAGCGGGAATCGAACTCGTAACGTTTAGCATAGCAGGCAGGGTTACTACCAACAACTACATTATCCAAGCTAAAAACTGCTTAAAATTTCGTAAAATAAAACACCAATTCCTTCTATGAATTTATAACATTTCAAGAGACGAAAGTAATAAAAATCCTTATAAAACATCAGTTCTCATTAAACATAAGCATGCGGGGAAATTGTTCAGCGAAACGCAACAAAAATGGGATAAAAGCCCCGAAATTTATGTCCAGGACTCATCGCAGGCCATTATCACGTAGTACCGTTCTGCATAATACATTAAAATGTCGTGACACGGCTTGCACTGTTATTTACAGTGGTCGGGTATTAGCAATTTTCAATTATCTCTGTATTATTTATGGCAGTCAGGTGTATTTCTTTCGTCTAATATTTTTGTATGCACTGTTGGTTTAAGTGATTTATACAGGCTAGGTTCCGTGCTCTAACTTTATTTTGTTCTTTTGCAACACATTATTTAAGAGTCGTTTGATCGCGGAATCTATATATATCTTTAAATTTCATACACGTTTGTGAGGTTTTTAAGAGCCTTTACATTATTAAAAAAAAATATAGTATTTTGTAATGAATATTTAAAAAATGTTATTATATTTCTTACGTAACTAATGGAAACAAATAATCCTAATAAAGCTTATATTTAAACATCCCAGTAATTATAATAAAGTTGCCCCGATATTCCTATCTTCGTAATTAATAGCCATAATAAGCAATCTAGAATATTTATTACTATTGCGTACCTTTAAAACTAATTAAATTTAATGTTATAATATAATTAAATAACCCGGATGTACTCTCATCTATATCAAAGAAATGAGAGATAAGAAACTGTCACTAATTAATTACAGGGTTGTTCTCCCTTATAATTAGTGCGGGGACAATTCAATTGAAATAGCCCGTGGATGGTCGAAGTTTTATCAATCTAGTCACGCTTCATCGTAATGAAGTGAGGAGTTGTCACGTAAATACTTCTTGGATAGCATTTGAAATCGCGATAAAAGGAAAATTTACTACCCTCCTAAATATTCCTAAGTAGGTATACATAGCCTCTTAAGGAAGGCGTTTTTCGTGGTGTTCGGAATTAGGATAGGAAATTACAGCCGACTTGATTAATGTATTGTTGGTTATGGTGCGAGGCAGTAATAAAGTAGCCTCATACTTTATTTGTCAGTGTACTTTGGCTAGCTTTGATACGATCATACATTTTAGATATTTCTTTTATCTTTGTGAGAAATGGTTCTGTACCTAAGATTATTGCTATGTGTAATATGATAAATTCTTATACTTTCGGATTTCGTCTGCTATGCTCACTTGGAAAATTTGCCATTTATATGGTGTAGTCGTACTTAATAAAAATAGGGCAAGAAGATTTTATCTTAATAATAAAACAGAAATATCACTTTAAAAACTTTTTATTCCGAATTCCCGAAAAAAGAAACAAAGCGCGAATGAGCTCTATTCTACATCTGATAGAACAATTTAATTTGTAGCTGAGCCACAACGAACAATCAGAAATACTTACCTGCAAAGTTAACTCTTATATTATTGGAAACACACGAAACAAACGATGCAAAATAATTGATACTAAATCATATCTAAACAGTATTAAAACGAGCTACAAAAAACCTCTCAAAGAACTCTAAGTAATAAATACGCAAACCATACGAATTTCATCAAATTGAAAAACATAAATTCAATTTTTTGAGCATTCCATTTACATTTCGCAGAAACATGGGGCTGTGACCATGACCACGGATGGATATACGTAGTACAGTCACGGTAGGAAAACCTTCGTCAGCTTTCAAATTTATTCCTTTGTACATTCTCTTGTACCTTTAGAATTAAACACTATACAGACAACTACATCTAAAATCATACTAACTACTATTAGTGTGAAAACTAGGTTCAAAATAGTGTAACACGTTTGAACTACGTCTAGCGACACAATATGTCATTAATAGTAAAACACATTATCGCTCCATACTGCAAATGAAAAAAGATTTTAGTGTGACAAACATTTTCTTACCATGACTATACATAGTACATACAAGTCTTCTATCGCAAATTGTATTTGATATAACCAAACGGTGAGATGAAAGCGGCATGGCCGAGTCTAGATAATGCAAATACACGGATGCATCCAATCCTCGGAACTCTTTTGACGTGCGAGCTTCGAATAACGTTCCGTTGGATCAAATAGTTGTTTCTACTTTTAACGTGTGGAATTTTATATTATTTGTATTGATTTCAATAGCCGCCTTTGTAGGAATGTATTTTGGAGGAATTCGAAATCGATTTTTGTACGGTTGTAATTATTTAATTTCAACGATTTTTAAAGTTATTAATGTGAAAGTTTTAGATTCAATAACGCTTAAATAGAGAAACGGATTTTCAATTGTGTCTTACCTTAACTTACCTAGTGGTTCTTACCCACCTTCATTAGTTAAAAAAAGAATCAGGAAATTACGTTTCATACGGATAAAACAACTTGGATTAAGTTAGTGTTCCAACAAAAACAATACCAGCGCCCGAAACCTTTTAAATAATTAAATTATTTTAAACTCGAATCGCGTTAAAAACGAGTAATAAATTGTTCTTTATTAATTCGAAAACAATACATTTTCATTAAATTATTTCGTTTCACTGATCGGCGCCATAATGCAACTATTTAATTAATTACCCTTATCACTTACTCTGTCTATAAATAAGACAATAATTTCATTACTTTAGCTCGCTGATTGTTACAAAGAGTCGTATGTATAGTTCGGTTAATTCTGATACAATGGGTGTTCTTACATAAAAGCAATAACGCCAAATGAACGGCAGTATTCCGTAAGCATTCTTTGTGAGTCCATTGAAAATATTCGACAATAACTCACAGCCTTTGTCCCTCGTTGCCTGTAAAACATTCTACGGTCACTAGCTTTATGAAATGTATCAACGGGGTATTGTAATAAAAAAATTAAAAGTTTACAATGAAAAATTATTTCGTTTAATTTTTCAGCGAGTTGTGAACGAATGAGTTGTGTAATCGAAATTTATGTGGCGATGTTATTATTAAGTTGTATTTTTTTAAATATATTTGTAATCGAATGTGCTATTTTTTAAACTAAAAGAAGAATTTATGGATTCGTAGCATCAGTTACTGAAGTCGTAGCATACATCTCTGGATTAGTAGCATTTGTTTCTAGCCTCGTAGCATCAGTCAATCATGTCGTAACAAATATCTATCACTGATGATTTTGTTACAGTGAAGAGGAATAGGCATAAACCTACTTGCTTAATGCATGTCGGTGACCCCAACTTAATAAAATTCTAAATTCAGTGAAGCGGCTAATAAATAACGAATCAGTCAAGAGCATAATGGTGCCATCCTCCAACACTGAAACTTACTTGGCCGTTATTCAACTAAGTTTAGTCAAAAGTTTTGAAATTTTACTTTGATGGCGAGTGGTAAAATAACCGTCATGATGTTATATGTTGTTAAACATACATTATGAATGGTATTTTCTTAAGAAAAACGTCCATCAGACGGAGCGCATTGGGTCGACAATTGCAACAGAAAAATCGCCACAATTATATTTTATGTCTCATAAATATCTTAAATTGTTGAGGAGATGAGGTATCATGATTGGACTTTCTAAATTTTGTTTTTTTAAATAACCGTTAACCTAATAAATTTTATTAACATATAAACTAGTCGAGGATTTCTACTTAAATAAGTACGTACTAACATCCCGTTTTGTTAAATAACTAATAAATTTTACTCATTATTTTTATAGAAAAGACTATTACTAAGTCGGTATTTGTTATTTAACCAACATTATACATAAAAATACACAGTAATACAAACATTTCAACAAACGTTAAAATAATATTACTGTTATATTATTTCAGGATACTCCGAAATAAGTTTGAACAAAAACAGTTTTAAATATAATATTTTTGTAAATCCTAAGATAATAAGAAAGTTTTCTTTTTTCTCTCTTTTTCTCGAACTGAATAACATTGGCCAGTATTATTAAAACGGAATCCCAAGTAAGAACGTATATAAAAGAATTAGTCTGGGAACTTACGTGGCATTGTCTGGCACAATGTAGGTATGTTCCTTGATCCGTTGAAATTGAAATTTAAGACCCTATGAAAGCCTCAGCTAGTTTCACCTCGACTCAACTAAAATAAAAATACAATTTTTGTTCAATAACTTTCTTAATTTAAAAACTCTTTCATAGTTGTTGCAGAAAGTATCTACTTTTAAGTTTAAAAACGAAACTTAGCTTAGGTAAATGCTGTTATTTTAAAATCATTTGAGGTATTCTTATTTAATTGTGAGATCAGCAGATGATAGTTTCAAACAAATAGTTTCTAATTGATAGATGATGTCTTTATAACCCATTGCTCTATCTATTCAAGTTCAATCCTTATGGTTTATGCCAAAATAAAAGCAAATTGAATACTTACGTTTTTGTATTTAGAAAAGTTGTAATGTGTATTACAAGTAAGACAAGTCAGTAAGCAAATTAGTGAAAAATGAATTAGACTTTGTAATTTATTTACCAAAAGAAAAAATGTAAAATAAATGCCTAAAGAAACGTATGATAACAGCCGTTTGGAGAGAGCAAATAAACTGTATTTACAAAACGCTAATAATATTTAAAGCGAAACAGCAAAATAACGTGTACAGTCGTTGATAGGAGTAATTTCGTTGCTGTTAATAGGATTTTAAAGCTGACTGTGGAGTATTAGTAGCTATTCGTATTCGTACTCACGACTGCTATGTTTTTAAACCGTACATTACATACGGGGGGTGTCAAGTGACGTCATTGGTCCAACGCGCACCCCTTTAGGTACTTCGTTGAGGACTAGAAAACTGTAGTGACATAAGTGCACGCACTTTTTGCATTGAAATACTTAAGGAACTGCGAAAAGGTGAGGATGTGGAGTAAAGGTGGAAGTAAGTACATTTAGACATGAGTTTTGAAGCCTATTATCTTATAGTTTTTGTGATATTAGGCTTTAATTTGAGGATATTCTTGAGAATTGACTAAAAATATTATAAACAGGTTGGCGATTAATATGTTGCTTGAAGTACTCCTGCGATGATGTTCTATTGTCGTCACCATTCTGGAAAAGCAAAGTATGTTTCAATATATTTCTTAAATCCATTTAAATATACACCAAAGCAATTCCAATTTAAGCTCTACCTTATTTGATGGAGCATTTCTTGTTAGGTAACACCGGATTCTCTCAGAGAGTTTGGGACTACGGCCTGTAATCTAACTCAAGTGCCTAATCGGATTTGTGGGGATAACTTATTGGTCATGACTCATGAGTCTTCATACCGACCCTAAGTATACAGAGAATACAGAGATTCGCCTTGTTCTTAAAGTGTGACATTATATTTTGGGGTTTAGAAGTTTGCTGTGTTATTTGAAAGATTTTGATCCTTATCAACAATATTATTAGATAAGTAATATTCCTGTGTAGTTATTTTTCCAAAACTAACAGGTTCGATAACTGGTTAAGAATATTGATTTTTCAAAAAGAAAAAAGCCTATAGACGTCTCTTTCTAGCATCATCATTGTCGCTATCTCCACCTATACGATTCCACAGCAGAACAAAGTCCCTCTACGAGTATATCGATCTCCACTGAGACAAATCGCATCCTGTTAACTGTAGTCTGACCTATTCTGACCACCTAGTGGGAGGTCTCCCTACGTAAAATAAGTGATGATAACTATGATTCATTCTCTCATAAAACTTCTCAGTAGATTCATGTATAACATTGTTGATAACTGCCTTTCCTTTGTAACATTAAAAACATTCAAAAGAGTCTCTCATCAAGTCTTTGCTAATTACGCGAACATTTTCAACATTCCTGGCTATTTTGAACTCTATTATAAAGTATTAAGGGATATGTTTGCACCGATATTTCTGAACATGATACGGGCATTGAGTGCTCCCATTGTGTGGAGAGCCGTCTGTCTCGTGCATAGAATGACGGTTTTTTTATTTTGTCGCTTATTCTTTGAAACTTACTTGAGCACCTGGTGCTACTGAAGTTTGGAAGTATCTGGTGGAATTAGACAAAAAGACGACTAAAGACACTCTGACTGAGATTAAAAATATGTCCATGATGCACTTTGAAGGCTGACTCATTATTCTTTGTTTGATGAGTGGAAATGTCACTGTAATAAAAGAAAGAAACTTCTTTGTGAAACATTGTGATGAAACAGCAACTGTTTCATCTTTTCTATAAGCACACGTTAATCTTGTATTATATTAATGTATAATAGTTGCACTAAAGTTATCATAGTTATGATTTTAAAAGTTACCATAGTTTACGACATAAATATCAATGAAACAGAATAACTGGTGAATACCATGTTCATTTTAATTTCGAGTTTCCAATATTTCAACGCTGTAGCTTTTCGGATTAACGGATCAACTGATAACTTTAGTATTAATAACCCAGATATGATGAACTGTTAAAAATACATAAATTTTACAACACAAATACACCATGGGACGAATATTTCTTAAACAAACCACAATTATGTCGTTTTTATATCCAAGGTTATGAATATTGTTTCATTACACAATTAATTAAGGTCGGTTTTAATAAGCAGGCCAGAAATAACGTAAAAACTAATTAATTTCCAGCTTGACAATATGAATATTATAGCCATTAATTTTACTTGAACTACGCCGACTGGCATAGTAAAACAAAGTTGTTATTATTAAATTATAGCTCAATTAACCGACGTTATGTAATTATAGGTAAATAAGGTTAAGGCTACTCCGCAAACCATAGTTTATAATGCAAACAATAATTACCGAAAACTGTTATTGTTGTGATCCCGTCATTAATTGAATTTGCTCTAAAGTTTGTACAGAGGAGGTTAGTAAAGGCAATCGGGGTCTTGATTAAACTAAACAATGTTGTTGCTTTACAATTATTCATGATAGGGTCTCCCTTTAATTTAGTTCTCGAATACTTTCAGAATATCACAGTTGTGACGTTAAAGCCAAACATTTGACATTCTTGTTCAAGAATCTTGAGGACTAGGTACACAAATTGTTCTTAAATTTGTTTGATTATAACTATTCTTGGGGTTAAGTCTACTCATAACAGTACAAATAGTTATTGTTAGAATAGGATTATACTGAATAAACTTGGGAAGCCTCAGTACCCGGTTATTAATCTCCCTTCTAATATTTGCATGTAAATTGGATTTAATATTTTATTTCGGAGTGAATGATAGCACACTTTTTCTTACAAAATATAAAACCAAAATAGATTATATAGCTAAATGCGTCCAAAGAGATATACTGTCATCAGCTTAGCGCCCCCCTACATGCATGCAAAACCTCTTTAGTCGGGGGATTTTAGGCTATAATCCACTACTTGAGCTCCGTCCCCTGGAAATTTATACAATGTTAGTGAAGTTGTGCAGATTTTTAGAAAATAATACTTAGGAATAGCAGTAAAAGTACTGTCGACCTCGATGACAGAGTGATCACCATGCCGGACTGCCATCCGTAAGGTTGCGGGTTCGATTCTCGTGCGGGGTGGATATTTGTATGAACCACAAATGTTTTTCTCGGTCTGGGTGTGTGCGTGAATGAGTGTGTGCGTAGTTTCTGATACAAGATTCGAACTTAATTAGGGGTCAGTTACTTTAATGAGATGATGTAGTAAATGATTACTTACTTACCTACATACTTATATATCTCTGTCTCAATGTGAGGTTTAATTTTATTTTTTACACTGTTGATATAAAAACAAGTAATTTTGTATGCTTATGATTAAAGTAATTGTATTTGCTATCTTTATTTGTTGCCCTTTATGAATATTTCAAAGCAATAATTTAACACATGATAAATACGGGGTCGTTGTTAATTTACGAAAATGAAGTTAAACGAATACCTTCAGTCCAAATATTTATACATAATGGAAAAGATGAAACGTGACCTCATTGCGTTTGTTGAATAATTTATGTTTTATTCTCGTTCTGACGTTCTTAATATGGCGGCTCTATGAGCTGCCGGCACTTTTCATTTTTAGATACAGTATTCAAATAATGTATTATGAATTTCAATCCCGAATTATTTGATTATTTATTACTTTGAAGCTCTAATTTTATATTTATTGTTCTTTTGGGCGATGACAATTGTTTTTAATGTTGGTATGTTATGCGAAGTAAATAGATGATTCTGTTCGAATAATGGGAATTCCTGTATTATTACTGCGGGGTTATGATTTGTGCGGTCAAGTAATGTCTGGCACCGTCCTAAGCGTGTGACCGCCAAAGTGGCTTTTCATTTTATGAGCGTTCCGTGCTTCTAAAGCACGTCAATTCCGGATGTCGTACTAATGCCATCGTTTCGTCGATCGTTAGAGTCCTTAAAAGATGAATTAAAGGATCCCAACAGAGAAAATTCTGGAAAACTGCCCTTTCACATGTACAATATCTTATCAAATAAAGAGTGAAATATTGAAAACATAACATTTTCTAAACTATTAAACGCAATTTAAATAAAAGCAAAAATTTCCCCTAGAAATAGCATAAGTAAAACAGGTTTTGAAATGACATATAAAACTGAAATGCATGTATACGAGTATACTTTTAGTTGTAAGAAGTTTAAAAGTTATATTCTTAGAGTTTCTAGAATCAACTGGAACTTGTTAGTATCAGATTTTACAACCGAAGTTATCAAAGTAGATTATAATCAGACAAGTTTTCCGATATACCAGGTTAGTTTCAAGTTTTATTGTTAACTAAACGATTTCCATAATCATTACCATTTTATTTTTCTTCAGTTCAAGGAATATATTTTACAACAATTTAAAGTTTTATTTGAGTTGTTAACGTTTTCAAACTAAGGTTTCATGGCAGGTTTATGTTAAAGAAAATTTCTGTAATAAAGAGAACAAAGTAAGTAGAAGTCTGCAATTGGCAGCTGTTTCTTTGCCAGTCAAACATGTAGGTACGTATCTCTTGAGATACTATATGAATTAGGTATTTCAAGGTAAAAATATTATAATAAATAATATCCATTTAATTCAGGTTACGCAGACCCATAAAACGACACATTTCAAATTGCATAATAACATTATTTAAATTAATTTATAAAATCCATAAAACACACATAATAAAATCAAATAAAGGAAAAATAAAATCATTAAAAATAAAAATATCGCCCTGTTCGACACTTCTTAGGCTATATTCTTATGGACTTGTCTGTCACAGCAGTGTCGAATATAGGGACAATTTTAGAAGAAAATATACTAACTCACAGTAATACAATTAAAATTTAAAGTGAGAAATATAAAGCAATTAAATAGGCCGTAAAAGTACAAGCTCGGGTCGAAAGCCTTTCTTGAATTTTCAATTGTGAGGCTGAACAAGGGTCAGAGAAAGAGAGAGGAGGTTCATAATGCCGCTCTCGACACGAGGACCTGACCGCGGCTACTTCGACAGCTTAGCATTTGGTCTACGATCAAGGTGTAAGCTTATAGCGATTTCAATAGTTTTCAAGTAACCTAACGATATGACTAGGTACTTAAAATCTGTCTTTAATGAGTTTTAGTCCCGTCCCGTCGTGTTTATCTGTTCTTTTTCTATCTGTTCCCATCTTTTCCCTTCTGTTCTCACCAGTTCCTTTTTGTTCCCATTGGATCCCACACAGAAGGGAACAGTCCCATATGTTCCCTTTATTTCCCATCTGTCCTCTTCTTTGCCTAACTGTTGCCATATGATTCCTTCTTTTCCTCTGTGATCCCATGTTTTCTCATTTGTTCCTATCTGTTCCTTTTTGTTTATGTTTCAATCTGGTCGCTTCTGTTTCAATCTCAACCCATCTGTTACCTTTCTGTTTTCTTTTGTTCTCGTCTATTTTTCGTTTCTCTTAAGTAATCTCCCATTCTGTATTACACAAATTGCCAACTACTTATTATGACCATATAAATAAGAATTAAAAATCTAACACCGCTTGTATCTTACGTTTGAATTCCCAAAAAACCTCACTCATTCAATCTCTTGAAACTGGCCACTGAATGAAACATCAATTTTAAGCCACCAAAATAGCCAGTCAAAAATGTCTAGTGCCCACTCACACTCGACCATAAAAGGTTCAAAGAAACAATTCATTTTATACTCGTACAATGTAATGGTCAACTTTACAAACTCTTATTTAATTTGACATTTTACATAATAGAATTAACTTTACTGTTAATTTAATTAAAAAATATATGTTTTTGAAATATACACCCTTATTTTGAAATTGCGATACCTTATCTCACAGCTAATGTAAACGACGGGTGACAATATAATAGTGAAGTTAGTTTTTTTCTTTTGCTTTTATTTAAAAAGTTATGATAAGTCAAAGATTTTCAAAATCCCGCCGAATTTTATTGTTATTCTATACCGAACGCTGCGATACACAGCTGAGCGCGGTCATCGACCCGAGCCGTCACAGAATACTTGATAGCTAGTGTGCCGTCTTTTAATACGACATTTATTTGGTATTTTTTAAAGATAAGTAATCGACTATCATTTTTGATATTTTTATTGGATATATGGATTCAGTTACTGCTACAGATATTCTGATTTTAATAAGTCCCATATTTTCAAAATAGGGGTGTATAATAGAATTCAATAAGCTGTTTTTTTTTCAAAGTTCATAAAGTCATATAGTTAATGTTGTCATTTTTACTGTTTAGCACAAAAAGCTTATTTCGTAGTTTTTATGATAAGCACAAATAAAAAATGATAAAAAATACTATGTTAAAAGTTAGTTATGTTGTTATTTGTGATATAACAAACAGACACTTCAGTTTTATTTAATTTCATAGATGGTTCACGTTCTTGTTATAAAGGTCAGTAAGGTCAGGTTACTCATAACACAACCTACATATATCACAAGCAAACTAGGTCAATAACAATAAAAGCTAGACTAGAATATATCAAATTACGTCTATAAGACCTCGTACACATTGTATTTGTACAGAAAAATAAAGGAGATGAGTCTGCTTGTGAATACTCGGCTTAAGCCGTCTTAAATCCCAATGCCTATGTCCCATTGTATCAGAACAGACATATTCTTCACACCCTTGGCTCGTAAAAGGGAATGCTATACAGTAAAATAGTCAAGGGTCATCGGTGCCCTTATTAGGAACGTCTTTAGCGTCGTATTTCTAAGGATAAGGTCAAATTTAACTCCTATTCTGAGTTACGCTCTCAAAGTGGACATGGGTTGATGTTGGCTCAAAGTAAGTGATATGTAGTTACGTTTCAAATGTTATTTGATCATTTTAGAACGGCTGTTGGGTTCATGAAATTAATTATTATTATTCTCAAACTAAACATTTCATGTACTTAATTAATTACACAAAACAATTTGCTATTTCTTATCTTTTAAGTCTGTAAATATATGAGTGATAACTGCTGTTTAACCATATTCGGATTTTAGCCATATATGAACTTTATTTAACATATTCCTTTTTAAATAAATCTGTTTTTTAATATACTAAATATGTTCTCTTCCAGGTTATATATCAAGTTTAACGTAACAAAGTTACAGTTTCATCTTCCGTAAAGCACGACTGGCAATATTCATGTATTACATCCATCCACACTCTCATCGTAAAAATATACGACATTGTTATATTATAAACCAAATCGTAACTCTTGCCGCAGCTGATGTTCCAATATTTTGTAAATATGTAGGTATTACTATAATACCAATCAAAATATAGACAACGTTTGTGATCATCCACAGTTATTACGTAGTTAGTCCTCAAGTACCTTATTTGCGTTGCGTTTTTAGTCTGGTTTAGCATTAAACCAGGTTTTACAATCAATTTTGAATACTGTCATAGTGACAGATTTGACTGAGACATTTGACTGTCAAATGCTTACCAGGTTTTGTTAAACCAGACTATAAATGCAACGCAATTACTCCCCGACCGCTTGACGCGTGAAACAACGGGGACCGCCACCGTTGGTTTCCATGACACAGAGAACTAGGCATCTCTTTCTCATATTGATATCTTTGATTTACACGAACACTACACATTGAAATAAAACACTTAAACGGATTTTTGTCGTGGTTGTATTTTGTTTTACATTTTCTGACGTTTCGGATTCTTTACAGAACCCGTGATCACAGAAGACTAAGATGGAAGACGTCTGTACAAAGTAATGTAATAATCTTTTTACTTTTTTCTACCTTCAGATTCTTCTCGGCTGATGTATTTCCGAATCTATGGTAAATTCACAATGTATTTAAAATTATATTCAAAATATTGAAGGTAGTATCTTTTTACATTACTTTGTACGGACGTCTTCCATCTTAGTCTTCTGTGATCACGGGTTCTGTAAAGAATCCGAAACGTCAGAAAATGTAAAACAAAATATAACCACGACAAAAATCCGTTTAAGTGTTTTATTTCAATCTCTTTCTCATGTATTGCCATTACATTTTAACTTGCTTTAATATAAGCAAAAAATAATCGTTTAATTTGACTAACACAATCTATTAAATATTCAATGCTTTATTATATCGTTATAAACCGAATTATATTGTTTCAAAACATTACACACAAACAAAGATAGACTATAGTGCTCTCAGTACCATACTTATGTAAATAAATAAAAACACAAAACTGGTATTTTATAAATTTATTATTAATAGTGAAATAAATAAGTCATAGATTTGGATAGTGCACACGCAGTATTATTTCGGTCCAGACTGTACACCCTTTGCTAACCCGTCTCACTACACCGTCTAACTTGTATTTGATTTAAATCTGCTTGCTCCTCTGTCAATTAAAAATAATCTGAAAAAAAAGAAGTTATCTTTACTTACTTATGTAAAGTTTGACAAGCTGTAGGTTCCCCCCCCCCCTAATAATCCTTTTATGTTAATCAAATATAAGTAAATGTTTCTCTTGGGCGGGAATCGAACTCGTAACCTTCGGCATAACAGGCAGGGTCACCACCAAATACACCACTGTAGTCTTTGACTCGGTCGTCAATCAAGAATTGTTATTGGGTATTTCACGAACTTCGTTAAGTTATGTAAATTCACCTTTACCTTTTGTCAAAAATTATTATTTTAAGCCACTGTATGTTGTTTTATTATTTTGTGTTTTTGACAATAAAAGTATTTTTATTTATTTAAATCATTACAAACGGTATTAATTTTTATTATTAACTTACTTACCTAATTTACTGTAATGAAAAATATGTCGAGAATTTAACTAAGAACTGACAACACAAACCTGTAACAGTCAAAATCCATATGTGTATTTAGTTTTAAGGAAATAAAGTGGCCTGCTGCTTACTTTCCCATCCTTTAGAATAGTATGTGGGGCATCACTTTTACATGCTTTTAGATTATTTAATATTTTAAATTTATAAATAAAGATTTAAAACACGGAGCACTTGATACTAAAGACACTGACAATAAATAAATGCCATTTTGACATTGTCACCGAGTTTCCAATTTCTGCCGTTTCACGGGTCAAGCGGTCGAGGAGTAAGGCAGTAAAAGTCCAGTCAAATATAATATAGCATTCTAATACTCCAATTAGAAAGGTCACATTGCAAGTATCAGTACAGACTATTTTTTTTTCTTTTCTCGCTGTGAAAATGCATAGACCTGCATAACACCCTGAGCCGAGGTTGGGAGGGCTCCCGGTGGCATGTAGGGCTCTCCCAGCCAGAAGGGCTGGGCCTACCCACTAAAAACACAGCAACTTCCGTCCACGTTACATTGGGGTGCCGGTGGATCCCGAGAGGGATTTCTACCACGGCAAAGTATCAGCCCAGACTGCTCATTGACAAATACATAAATATAAGTTTAATGTCACATTTTTAATAATTCAACGTCAGCCGAAAATCGTGATGAAAACATTGGATAAGTTTCTCTTGAGAAATTGATATTCAATGTTAATACTGTCGAAATTAGAATTTTGATTTCGATTTCAGGACACGAAAAAGTGTTGGCAATGATATTGGCAATAACTGTACCACAGATGGGCCAAGGCTTCTTTTATTGAAGCTTTCTGGGCGATAAAAGATAATTGGATTACAGTTCACTTGTTTCGCTCGTTTTCCACTGAAATTAAAATTTAAATCGAGTTATGAAAACGGAGATGAAATTAAAAAAATAATATATTTGCATAATGGTTTTAATACGACGTCGGTGGTATCTCAACTCAAATGGTGTAATTATAACAATTTCTTGATTATCGAGTTTAGTTTTATTATATTAATTACAGCGTAAACATAAATACACAAACAATTTAATTCCTTCTTTATTGCCCTCTTTCTTATAGTTTTATTACATTTACTTCAATTAATTATAATTATAAACGAGTCTTAGCTATTTTTATACAATCTCTAGAAATATTGAGCTTTAAAGTTAATCTTGTTAAAAGGGCCGTATACATATATGTATGATAAGTGTTTTTGTTTTTCATGCCACTTATCGTTATCAATCAATCTTAATGTAGCAACCTAATCCTTACTAGATAGAGTATCAAAAATTTCACTCATACTCATCTAGACCATGATAAATATTTGTCAATCACACAAATATTCACCTCGCGCTAACTTCCTCTATTCCTCTCATTATAGCCCTCCAAATAATTGGGAGGGACAAATATAAAATACATACATACAATTTAAAACTTTGTCATGATTATGACAAAGTCCTTTGTCAGATCTGTAGGTAATCACAGATCAATAAAAATTAAAAATAATTTATTTTTTAAACACAGTTACAAACATTAATAGAGTGACAGCTTCTATTAAGCGTAGTTATTACGCTTGTGACAGAAGAATTCGTTCTTCTATATCAATTGCAGGTACATCAGAAAAAAAAACTTAATTCTTATAAATTATAACATTAAATTAAAAATACCCCCAATACAATTTCAAATCCCCATAATTTTTAAACGGGTCAACCGCTTTTATCAAACATGTCTAAGAACACTCGCACGTAAGTCCCCTTTAATAAAAAAAAAAACTAAATTAAAATCGGTTCATCCTTTCGGGAGCTATGATGCCAAAGACATACAGATACACACACACAGACACGTCAAATTTATAACAACCCTCTTTTTGCGTCGGGGGCTAAAAATTAAAGTAAAATTAAAAATGGGAGACACAGAAAGAAAAATATTGTAGTTAAAGTTCAAATTATATAAAAGTAGATACTTAATAATTCATACTGACAAAGGATTTGTGCGGCAGACGTCTCAGTATTTGACATTATATTAGGGAGATGCAGTACCTGGGTACAGTTCATAGCCTCCCCATATAGAATAGAGCGCAAGAATTAGAATTCTTTCCCCGTCAAGACCTTGATGTAAATGGCTCGAAATGAAACGAAATACCGGAGAGTTTCAGCGCAATGATTTACTCTATTTTATTGTTCAATCTTGTTGAAAAATTAACAACATTTTTCGTATGAACTTTCTTTGATCGAACGCTTAAATTGATTGACTGGATATTTTATTAAGTTTATAACTGAGTTGTCTTCTCTACGATTATTATATTACGTGCCAGTTGAAACGTACTCGTCAACTACCTACATAAAAAATTCAACACATGTATTAAAATAAAAAAATATGTTTTAGTTTTATTTACAAATGTGATGTGTGCAGTTGTGGACATTTCACGTGAAAATCTAATTTAAATATCGAAAAGAAAAATATTACCAACATCATTCTATACAAAACCAACTTTATTTTCTTTTTTGCTCAATTCATAAATCTGCAATATTAATACAATTTAATTATAAATAGGAAAACTGTTAGAAATGGCTATTTAGTATTTTATGTCCATTTAACAAAACCTACCAACGAATAAAGTACAAAATCACTACCTAATTCCCAATTAACAGATATTTAAAGATACAATGATATAAAGTATAAATTGTGTGTACAATGTGTTTAACATAAGTAGGTACTAGAGTCGTAATGTCTTGAGAACATCCTGGTAACAATCGTAACTTTGAATGTACGAGGACCATCAAAGTGCAATTAGAGACTTGTTCGCACTGGACCACACTGTTTGGTGCGACGTGTTGAATATTATTGATTGCTTTGTAATGTGTACTTACTAACTTCACAGTTAGGTATTTAGTAATAAATTATATGCGGATATTCAATCTGTAGCTGAGACTTTTACTATATATACTCGTATGTTAGTACCTACTAAGAAACGGCTTTGTAAACTGCCGATATTTATTTTTCTGCATTTTGGAGAGAAAGCATTTAGTTGTGGAGACTATTTTATTAAGTAACTAACTGTGCCCCGCGGTTTTACCCGCGTAGTTCCCGATCCCGTGGGAATGTGGGGATTAAATTAACCTTCCTCTTGAATTACTCTGTCTATTACTGAAAACCGCATCAAAATCCGTTGCGTAGTTTTAAAGATTTATGCATACATAGGGATATAGGGACAGAGAAAGCGACTTTGTTTTATACTATGTAGTGATGTAAGTACTTAAAGGCCGATTTTTCCATCGCCAGATAACTTTTATTCGACGAATAAAATTGACGTTTTACAGATTTTGTATGAAATAACTGTCAAAATTTCAAAGTTATTCGTCGAATAAAGTTATCTGGCGATGGAAAAATCAGCCCTAAATGTTTTACAATACTAAATGAACTTAATATTTTCAAGACTAATCAAATCTAAGGCTCACTAATCCTTAGAAATACACAAAAGAGAATTCAAAAAGTGTTTGACATTATTAAAGAGTCTCCTCAAAAACTGAACTTAATCCGACAACTTTTCTCACATCTTGTACAATGTTACAAGTCGGTGTTACAAATAAACGAGTACTACAAAACAACCCGAACTAGCCCTTTACAAGTATTAACGTCTTAGTAGCCATTAACACTTATTATTTCATGTCAGAGGTTACATCTTTCATATGATAATTCTGACCTATTAATACCGCATAATCCCACGTGTGACGCGTTGAATAGTTTAAATAACGACAAGTTTATCGCTGTACCGTTTTGTGTAGACTCTCGTATATTATTAATTCAGTTCAATGGATTCATGTTACGTTCATTGGAGTCCATATTATTGTTACTGAGATACTAAAATATGTCAGCATTAGCTGGGTTATTTAGTTTCATTGCTCTGTTTTGTTATGTTAAGTAATAAAATTTAGGTATTAATAAATAGTAGAGTTAAGCTCGTTATGGTACAGTACAAGCAGACATTTTGTTAAATGATACAGGAAATTGTTGTTGACTTTTTAATGAGAGTTTGTGTTTTTGTTCAATAACATAATGTTTTGGGATTCATAAGAGTAGACGGGTCATCTGATGGTAACCAGCGTCGCCCTTGGACTCCCGTTAGTTATATATAAGTTACAAAGGAGTTACTAGCTTTTAGGGGATATCAAGATATTAGAGGGTTATTCACCGAAACTCTTCCTAACCTTGCAAAATGCAATTGCACTGATATTCTGAGTGGTGTGTTGCTTTTTTTAAGCCAGTCTGTGTTTGAAGTGTAATAATCGAAATGAGACTCTACCACTAAGTTGCGAACGATTAAAATATTTGATATAATAATTTTATAACTACGTATTTTAATCCTCACAACTCAATGTTAGCTTCCCTACAAACGTTTTTTGTAAGTATATGAAAATACCACTAGTCACAGCACAACTTCTAAACAGTATTCAAACTATTGTTTTTGTTCATAACATTTGCAGCTGGTCGCTGAATAATGCACGTTCTAATTGAAAGCGCTTCAAGTGGCAAGTGGACGGAGCCAAGCGCTTAAGCAAATTTATACGACACTAAATATCTCATGTGCAATGTGGGGCGCATGATGGGTTCTCCCTGGACGACGTTTTCACCATTCCAGGGGCAATCCAAATTTAAATTTATCTTGGCCATCAAAAGTAACAGAGTAATATGCAATTTGAAATTGGAATTCTGTAAAAAATTGTTGAGTATGTCGAGTAACATACCTCTACGCGCTCTCGAATAGGAATGATAAAGTCATGTGCGTAAATGCAGGCATCATGTCACAAATTAATGCTGCTTACAGTAGCAGTTCCACAACGCTATGCACTTGCTATGTATCATGTTCATATTGTGCATGCGTGTGTCAATCGTAACACTCTTAGCACGTCATAAGTTCCATTTGACATTTTGGCAACATTCTATAGGTTGACCGCTTGTCCCGTGAAACGGCAGAAATTGGAAACTCGGTGACAATGTCAAAATGGCATTTATTTATTGTCAGTGTCTTTAGTATCAAGTGCTCCGTGTTTTAAATCTTTATTTATAAATTTAAAATATTAAATAATCTAAAAGCATGTAAAAGTGATGCCCCACATACTATTCTAAAGGATGACTAATGGATTATAGAAAAAAGTAAGCAGCTGGTCACTTTATTTCCTTAAAACTAAATACACATATGGATTTTGACTGTTACAGGTTTGTGTTGTCAGTTCTTAGTTAAATTCTCGACATATTTTTCATTACAGTAAATTAGGGAAGTAAGTTAATAATAAAAATTAATACCGTTTGTTGATGATTTAAATAAATAAAAATACTTTTATTGTCAAAAGCACAAAATAAAAAAACAACGTATAGTGGTTTAAAATAATAATTTTTGACAAAAGGTAAAGGTGAATTTACATAACTTATCGAAGTTCGTGAAATACCCAATAACAATTCTTGATTGACGACCGAGTCAAAGACTACAGTGGTGTATTTGGTGGTGACTCTGCCTGTTATGCCGAAGAGAAACATTTACTTATATTTGATTAACATAAAAGGATTATTGGGGGGGAAAAACCTACAGCTTGTCAAACTTTACATAAGTAAGTAAAGATAACTTCTTTTTTTTTTCAGATTATTTTTAATTGACAGAGGAGCAAGCAGATTTAAATGAAATACAAGTTAGACGGTGTAGTGAGACGGGTTAGCAAAGGGTGTACAGTCTGGACCGAAATAATACTGCGTGTGCACTATCCAAATCTATGACTTATTTATTTCACTATATGTATTTAATAATAAATTTATAAAATACCATTTTTGTGTTTTTATTTATTTACATAAGTATGCTACTGAGAGCACTATAGTCTATGTTTGTGTGTAATGTTTTGAAACAATATAATTAGGTTTCTAACGATATAATAAAGCATTGAATATTTAATAGATTGTGTTAGTCAAATTAAACGATTATTTTTTGCCTATATTAAAGCAAGTTAAAATGTAATGGCAATACATGAGAAAGAGATGCCTAGTTCTCTGTTTCATGGAAACCAACGGTGGCGGTCCCCGTTGTTTCACGACTGCCTTGGCTTGTCTATACATGTCAATGACGTCACGGTTCCGTGACCTAATCATATAAAATACAACTGATGAAGGATAATCAGTAAATAAGAAAAAGAAAAACATATTTCAATAATTTTATATAGCTAATTAATTAAACGAACATAAAATCTGGTAAAAGCTGTCTGTCAATTGATTTTAACATGCTCCAATTTAATATCGGAATGATATGCCGAAAAATATTTGGACCGTTTAATCCCGTTTACAATCGCACAATGTGGGACAATCATTTTGGAAACGTATTTCAGGACTCGCGATGAACGAAAGCGCATCCACAACTCGTCACTACAATTGATGAAACAATCAATGAAGCTATAAATCTGGTTCGTTTGGATGCGCCATTTATGGCGGGAATAAATCTTTGTACTAGTAGTTTATGTTTTTAACTAAGTTTAGTTAAATTGTAAGGGTGACAAATCTACATCGAGCTGAGCTGCGCTGGGTCGAGCTGTGCTATGTTTGGTTAACTCGCTCGCCATATATTTGAATGAGGATACAATCAAAGCATGCTGTGCTGCGCTGGGTGAAGCTGCGCTCTGTCTGGAGTAAAAATAACCTAGCTTCAGAAAGATAGCACAGCTCAACCCAGTACAGCGCAGCACAGCTCGATGTAGATTTGTCACCCTAACAGTTGTTATGAAGATAAGATTAAGTTTCAAGTCATACATTTCGCTAGAAAACTAGACTTGAGACATTTTCTACTGTAATTAAGCTTCTAAGATTAAAGTGCGGTTTTAAAATTTAATATCAAGACCTTTCTTAACGAGATTGTCGTTTATTTCTGCTTCCTTACACTGACTACAACATCAAAAAAATATTTCTGACTTCTTGGTTTTTATGACTTAGATAAAATAGAAAGTCGCTCTAGTAATATGTTACACATAAATTTTCCGTGCTTCGGAAGGCATTGCCTTGTTCAAAATTTGTCATTGTCGTTGTCAAGGTGTTATTTATAACACCTTCGACAGTCGTAAGAGCCCTCAAAAATCTAACCAAAATTATGTCACAGAACGCACGAATGAAATGCCAACAAAAAGGAGAGGTCTAATTGCTGAAAACTTTCTTCTTACCAGTACCTATGATTACTTCACTAACCTTCAATTTGTAACGAATTCATTTAAGTAACGAAACCTTACAAAAAACATTAAAATAAGTTAACAAAACTACAAAAGTTTGTCTCCAAACAAAAAAAATGATAGTACAAAAATATCCATGTAAGCACAATCTAATATTTCGTAGCTCCAAGACTATGTCCATTATACAAAATGGGAGAGCTGGATTTCAAGTTCATTAGACTCGCATCTCGTTAGCGCATAGCCGAGTGCTTTACCAATATTGGTACTATGCACTAGCAATATGGACAATGAGCGCTTACCTTATGATTTATATTCCAACTCACAATATAATAGCATTAACTTACTCAAAATAAAATACATGGAAACTAATGTTTAAGTTTAGTTGTAATGTTTTACAAATGCCGTTTAAAGAGTAATTTTCTTAGACGTATTTGCTTGATTTTATTGTTTGAAACGTTTCTATGTTTCCTGCGTTGTTGAATTGTTAAATAACATATTTTGTAAAAGTAACTTTGAACAATGTTATAGTTATCGTTTCAGAATAACAAACTATGTCCGTACGAAGTCATGTGCAAATAAGTTGACTAGGTCTCAGATAAAGGTTTATTTTTAAAACCACTATAACTAGATTTGAAATTTTCAAATATATTACATTTGCAAATAATCTGTAATTGAATCTTAGACGTAAAGATTTAATCGTTAGATACTAATTGAAGCGAGTGCTAATTGAATTCAACTAAGTGTTTGTTAGTAAGACAAGCATTACAAGATTTCTTAAGTTTAGAAATTCTTGTTCTAATTCTTGTTATAAACTCATTTCTCATTGAAAAATTAAAATTCCTTGTTCTCTTGGATTTCGATAAAATATTGAAATAAAACACTTAAACTGATTTTTGTCGTGGTTATATTTTGTTTTACATTTTCTGACGTTTCGGATTCTTTACAGAACCCGTGATCACAGAAGACAGTCTTCTGTGATCACGGTTAAAGTATTTTATCGAACACTAGACATTGAAATAAAACACTTAAACGGATTTTTGACGTGGTTATATTTTGTTTTAAATTTTCTGACGTTTCGGATTCTTTACAGAACCCGTGATCACAGAAGACTGTCTTCTGTGATCACGGGTTCTGTAAAGAATCCGAAATCACAGTAGACTGTCTTCTGTAAAGAACGGGTTCTGTAAAGAATCCGAAATCACAGAAGACTGTCTTCTGTGATCACGGGTTCTGTAAAGAATCCGAAACGTCAGAAAATGTAAAACAAAATATAACCACGACAAAAATCCGTTTAAGTGTTTTATTTCAATGTGTAGTGTTCGATAAAATACTTTAACTTTTCATGTTCTATAACCTGCAACGCACCTTTTACGCTAAACTCTCATCGAACAAAAGGAAAAACAAACACTACCACATTATTACCACAGATTTAACAATAAAACAAAAATATAAATTAAAAATACTTTAAAGACTCTCATTGTTCCTGGAACATCTAAAACGAAAATCTAATACCGTATCGCTAAGAGGTTCTCTGTCTTTTCACATTTTATTCACGTTAAATTCATTGTTAAATACAAGAGTTTTTCTTTTGTGGACGTGTAATGAGAATCCCGACGTTGTTCACGGGCCGTGGGTCAAAGTGGCCTCAACACAGTAGCTTGAAACAATTTCTAGGATGCTTGTTATCTCACAAGAAAATTGAACTCGCCAACATTGTCATCTTAATGAAATTCCTGTTGGATAACGTTAAAAACTTGTGTTTGCATTTTAATAAGTACAGTGGTATGACATGCAGATTATCTTATTATTTTCGGATTCTTCAAAATTTTATATTGAAAATCTTGTCAGGATAAGGTTTAAGGAATAAATTGCTTTAGTTTGATGGAATTTCTGTTCATTTTCATTCAAACTCTAAGTTAGACTGGATTAATCTTGAAAAACTTACGATTTTGAAATTACGTGGTTTTTATTATTATATTCCGCCCAGTGTTGCTAACATTAGAATAAAATATTTTTGTGATATTTTGCCCGTTCAATATTAATCATCATCCTAGGGATCATAAACATAAATGGGGAAAATGTCATACATGGATAACACTGTCACACATGGAGAACACTGTCCCACATGGAGAAATCTGTTACACATGGAGAACACCGTCACACTTGGGAAACTGTCACATATGGGGATTTTTGTCACACATAGGGAACAATGTCGCATGGGGAACACTTGTCACACATGGGGAACTTTGTTACACATAGGAACCACTGTCACACTTGCGGAGCTTTGGTACACATTGAGGGCACTGTCACACATGGGGAACACTGTCACACATGGGGAACACAGTCACACATGGGGAACACTGTCACACATGTGGAAACCTAGCACACATGGGATCTCTGTCATACATGGGGAACTCTGTCACACATGGGGAACACTGTCACACATAGGGAACACTGTCAAACATGGAGAATACTGTCACACAAGGGATCTCTGTCACAAAAGGGGAACACGGTCACACATGGGGAACTTTGTCACACATGGGGAACTCTGTCACAGATGGGGAACTCGGTCATACATGGGAAACTTTGTCACAAATGGGGAAGACTGCCACACATGGGGAAGACTGTCACACATGGGGAACTCTGTCACACATGGGGAACTCTGTCACACATGGGGAACTCTGTAACACATGGAGAACTCTGTCACACATGGCGGTCACTGTCACATGGAGGATAATGTCTCACATGTGGAACTCTGTCACCTGATATAGCAAGTAAAATCGCATTAAACATTACAATTAAAATAAAGTAGTGAATCTAGTTGACCTGATATAGCTGATTAATTGTTCTGTAACAGTATCGAATACGATTTAACTGAATTAAATGCAGTTTCTATTGTATTTGCAATATGATATGATTGATGACCGTTGCGAATGAAGAGGGTTGCTAGATATAGGTCGTTGTGTCATTTGATATTTATCATGGCAACATTAATTAAATGTTCCCAGAATATGACGTTTGTGCAAATTAGATTAATTACGCGTTAATAATATTTTATAGCGATATCGCCCAGTGTAATGGTAATTAATATATGTTATTTTTCTTTATTTGCATTTAATAAAACAAGTAGAAATTATACTTTTTAAAACTACCCGGAGCTTTTGGACTCATTTTCGAAGTACGTACTATCAAAAATGTTTTTGCAATAATTAATTACAACAAAATTAGTCTAAAAGTCATACAGTGACATGACTAAGTAATTCATATCATCACAAATTGTTCCCATTTGTTTTTATCAACCAAAATGAGGAACATTTCTCAAAGAGCTATTAATGTAAATCACCCTTAAAATATACCACATAATACATAATTATACCTTAATAAGACATTCATGCGTCTAACGCTCATAAGAATAATATATTAAATATATGTATGTAAGTATATGTTTCGAATGATTAACGCTGTTGTTAAGGTACGAATGTGGCTCCGTAGACGTGGTAGGTTGGCAAGGATTAAAATTAATATAAATTGCTTTACACTTTAATTGTATTTCGGGATAATTTTCCGTTCTCCTGAATTCTAGAGTTGCTAGTTAAAGGTGTAGAGATGTACCGGACTCGAAATGCGTGGAAAATGTTGTGTTTAGAATATTTTTTTCACTAAAAATAGTTGTCCTACCCTTCTTTTTAGCCGATTTCGGCCTCAGCGACTGTTCATTGGTTTCTGTAATATCAGTTTCCGTAATATTCGAGCTTGGTTGTTCAGCTCG
The DNA here is from genome assembly GCA_958496195.1 of Timandra comae. Taxonomy (NCBI): domain Eukaryota; kingdom Metazoa; phylum Arthropoda; class Insecta; order Lepidoptera; family Geometridae; genus Timandra; species Timandra comae. Next base: position 6,025,034 of record OY292367.1, read on the forward strand.
TCGCAGGTAAAGATTACGCAATTAGTAGTTTTGTTAAATGTCAAGGATAGTTACTTATATTGCGGATTTGTTTTTTTTTATAGTTAAATGTCATAAGGGTTTTAGTCGCGGTTGTCGTATTACCATCATTGACAGCCGTTTAAGAGCTCAAGAGTGTAACAATTGGTTTAACCAACAAGCATAAAGGTACCAAACTGGAGAGGTCTATTTGCGGAAAACTGCACTCTTTCACAAACTACAATACAATATAATTCAGTAAGCCAGTGAGAAAATTGGAACCCAGTATGGCATTCTTTAATTTTTCCTTCATTTTTATCAAAACCATATCGTCTCCATAGCCGTCGATTTCCATTCGGCATACTCTAAATTTCATTAGGCGTTTAAGTCGAGCCACCGTCGTCTTGTAATTGCTCATTTTCCTCGTCATCTCCTGGAAAAAATACTCCGCAGACTAATCATGTTTCGGTGTTTAAATTCTGTTCTGGTTAATTTAAACAGAAAATTGTGGGACTTAATTAATTATAAATTATGAAAAAATGAAAGAAACTAATTCCATTTATTTCGTACAATGAACATTGTATTTTTAGAAATAACAATGTACAATTTATTTTATAATTAGTTTTACCCTGTGGTTTCACTTCATCTTCTTTCATCGATTTAGTGTGCTGTTATACTTATAGCCTGTTCTGGCTTTCCTCGGTACTGTCTAAAATTAGAGTATTTTTGAACCTTGAAAAATCTGCGTTGACACATTCAACTAACAAAACTTCAACTTTAAAATTTTAGTATGAATAATAAACATTTTAATTTTAGGTAGATTTCAAAATAGATGAAAGCACGTTGGAAGCGTTTTAAGCATACTACATAGTATTGTATCCCACATCAAAGATGTAAAGCGGCATAGAAACCATTCCATGCATTATTGAAATGTTTGAAACTGGGGCAGAGCCGGCCATTTTTTAATCACTGACCCTCACAATGAGGCACATTATTTCAACGATCATACGCATAAATATGTATTTAAATATAAAAAAGCTCATTACTTTAGAGCGATATCAATGAGTGCATTCCAACTTTACCGTAGCCGACAGAAATTGAATTAAAAAAAGCACTTGCAATTACGCCATTGAAAATACCCCTCTCACGTTTCAATCTTTTATGGCGGCCTCTATGAGTGCAATATGAGATGAGAGGGCCAATAATGAAATATAAAAACAGAAATAAGCACTCCTTTCCCCGGCTATGGGCCGTCGAGTATTCTCCATTATTCCCATTCAGTAGGCTTGCTTTGACGAGTGTCCTTACTGAGCGTTTAATTTCATTTAGTATTTTAGGTGAAAGAAATGTACTTACCTTCACGTGAAGGAAGACGGCTTGACTTCCTTTCGGCAATGTCCAAATTGTCCAACTTCGAACTAAAACAAAACTCTTACGAGTATATCTAGTAGGTACTACATTGGAAATCATTCAAACGATTCACAAAATGAATCAAACGAAGCGTCCATTCATCGTCGGTACGAAGAACGCAACCGACGCCAAACGCGCAAAAAGAAATGAAAAATGTCATCAGCTAGTTGGAGCAAATAAAACTGTTTCCTGTCCGGGAAGATATCCACAGTGGTTTCAATTGTGGACAAATATAGTTACAGCGATCGAACGTATTGCTTATACCTATTATTTCTACTAATAAATTGAGAGTTTTTATATTATTGAGGATGGATTGACGAATGCTTGTTTGTTACTCCTTAATGTTAAGAATACTGAACCGATTAAGTGCAATTTGGTACAGATTTTCTTTATATTTTCTCTCAAAATATTTATTGTCCATACAATGAATATTTTAATTTACTTTAATTTTTGCCTTTTATCCAGATAAAAGGCAAAAATGATCCAGGACAAACTAATCCAAACAATTATATACTCTACTCAAGGAACAATAAAGTTTATATTTACAAATTAGTAATTACTTTCGAAACAAATTATAATATTCCACGTTTTAGACTTAAACTATTAATTTTATAACGTTAGATACAGCTGTGACGTGAATGTGATACTCCAATTACAAGTGCCTTTACAGTTTTGTCACGTAAACATATAACTTATTAATTTAATGTATAAACATAAAATGAAATGTGTTATAATCTATTCAAATTAAGTAGGGAAGTACAAAGAGGTATGTTGGTTAGTTGTCACCAGGGCTCACCTAAAAAGAATGAGTCTAATATTAAATTCTGTCCCCATTACCATGTCATAGTCATTTAATATCTTTTTCTGCTTAAGAACTCTTAATTTTTTTAATTGATTTACGAATAAAATGGCGTATTCCACCTAACCCCAAATTGCTTTCGATTTTTTTCTATCCATACATATCCGGCAGTGGAATTTACAGGCCTTTACTTAGTGTTTTCAAAGTTGACAAGGATAAGATACATCCCATACATACATCCATATTAGTGAAGTAGAAATAAGTACGGGAAAACTTATCACATACGTAATGCAATTCTAAAATGTGTATATTAGAGCCGAATATCAAATCAGTACAAGTGTCGTGCACCTATGCACATTAAAAGACGAATTGACAATAAAAACAAAACCCCTAGTTGTCTGTAACAAGCCATAATTTTATTTAAAGTAGAAATTTCAGCAAGAGATTTTTTAAAAGCTTATTTTTAAAAGATTAGTCTGTCTTCAACATTGACTTCGTGCAATAAGTCCGATGAATTTATCAGATTCTATCCACACATAGATCTGTTTGATTCTATTGTCTAACTAACTGCTTTATCAATGAGCTTTGAGAATATATGGCTTATCTAGAATAGAGTGAAGTGAAGACAAATATGTCGATATATTCACTACAATAATGTAGTACTAACAAATTATTAAGTTGGTATACTAAAAAAAATCGTTAAAACGTAGACAAAACCACGGTGCACAGTTAGCTAATTAATATTTACAAAAGCTCTCGTTTACAATTTCAAGTTTCTTGTTCTATTCATTAATTATTTATGGTAAATCCGCTGTGAAGGGTTGTTTCTGTCTAGACATTGTCAAATTAACACAGAATTAATCTTAGTTATATAGCTGTCATGATAGAGGATCCTTTACATATAGTTTAGTGCTTTATAATTACTCCTCTAAGTTTGGGATCAAACACTGCCCGTTACTGAGCCCAGTTGACAAAATATTAGTGGTCTTGGAACTGTCTTTAGTTTATGAAGGTTTACTGTTTAATTATTCATGTTTCCATACAGTATATACCAATTAAAATTGTATAGTTTACAACAAAACATGTTCAATTAAAAAACAGAACCGACTTAGTTAGGGGTTACTGTAATGAGATGATGTAGTGAATGATTATGTTATGTTATGTATGTTAATTATCAATCAATTAAAATAATGCAACAATATTTTTGTGCCAGGCGCTTAAACTTCAGTCAAAACAAAAAATAAATAACAAACGCCCAAGCATTCGCTAATCGATAGAAAAAAACTAAAAATATACTGAATAACTAATAAATATGTTATTAAAGACATGCATAGCACAAAGTTTTGTGGCTAAACGTATCCCAAATACGGCTATCTAAGACGTATCGAGTTCCTTTCAATAGATTATTATCTATCTTTTGTTCAGCAGTCCTAACATACCGATCATTCATTGAGGATATAAATCTTCGAATACCGACAAAAGGTCGTTTAGATTCCTGTTTTTGCTTCCGAGGGTCAAGAGGCAAAAAAGGATTAGGCGTATTCTCATCAGAAACCTATCAATAATGGACTCGACAACTGATTGGCTAACATGTCTCTCGAATATTCTGGTTTATCTCTAAGTAACTCTAATCTCAAACATATGTACGTTAAATTGCGTCTTTAATGTTTGACAAAAACAAATAGAAGAGATTCCTTTTATTCGGCGCTAGAATTCTTCTCAAATCAGATAAAGAATTTGAAATTTTAAACTTCAAAGAGCAAATTGTTAAACTTATTTTAAGAATTTGTAATTTGTTAACAGCAGACGGATTTGTAGTTGGATTTTCTAAATTATTTCGTATTTAATGGCTATTTATTGATATAAAAATAAACAAGGAATAAGCATTTATTTTGTAAGAGACCGAGCATTGGTTTATTTATGGTGAAATCTTATTAATTATGCGAGCGAACATTCTGACCCACTCCTACTAATCATCTTATTGTCGTTTATTAAATTTCGTCGATATAAGGTTCCTAACTTTCGTTTCTTGTTGATTGTAAAGATAATGATACACCAGGGAATTGATTACTTGATTTTTATAACATTTTTTATTAAAAATATAAACTGATTGAGAATGTAGTAAAAAATAGTCTTGGAAAACTATTTTAGACATAAATAAGGCTAAGTAAGTTTCGTAGTTTAGTGTGTTTAATTGTAGAAACTATAATGACTCTAAACATATTTGTTTATGTCTGGGTGTTTTATTTATCTATTTATTTTTTCTATCAAATTAAGAATTCATAACCTAAAAAACACATATCCACTGCAGGGCAGGCCTCTGTCTCATTGATTAGTAATACCATTAGACAGGCATAACCACAACAATAAAATAAGAACACGTACATCACCACTATTGAAACGTTGTTTACAATGAAAATGTACAAGGAAACCGCTAGCGTGAAACTCTCCAGTGAAGACCTCCCCTTTATTTGACTGGCAAGTTGTTAGGAGGGACCAGGACGGTGGAACGTTCACTCAATTAACTAATTTCGTTAAATATCCTTGATTGAGCAGACGGCAATCAGCCATGCAAATTCACTTCGTCATTTCCGAGCCTTTGTCAAAATAGAATACTGCTGATGTAACTTGTTTTGTTGGTACACTAATGAAATATCTCGACCGTAACACTGGCCAGCTTTTAGCTGATTAATAATTTGTTCTACTTTTATTTTCAATTGATTTTTTTGTAGTAAACAAGGTTTTGTTGGGGTTCGCTTAGTACTAAACAATATTGAAAACAGAATGATGTTTTAACTAAACTGTGCGGGTCTTGCGTAGGCTTTACTTGAAGTCAATAGTGACAATGTTATACTTATGAAAATCTATGATAATTTTATGAAAGAAGTATTTCTATACTAATATTATAAAGAGGAAAGATTTGTTTGTAACGAATAGGCTCCGAAACTACTGAACCGATTACAAAAATTCTTTTACTAATAAAAAGCTATATTATCAGCGAGTGACATAGGCTATATTTTATCCCTGTATTCCCACGGGAATTGGAACTACGCATGTGAATCTGCGAGGCGCTGCTAGTCTATATATATATATAAATGAAACCCGTTTTCCTTGGTCACGGCATCACGCGTGAATGGCTGGACCGATTTCACAAATTCTTTTTTTGTTGTATTTGTTATTATTAGGAGAAGGTTCTTATGTAAAAAAACTGGAATATCAACGGGAAAATTGGACCCGTGCGAAGCCGGAGCGGGCCGCTAGTATTTAATAAAATTAAACTGAAAGATTAAAATTACTACCGGACACCAGCAATCCAAAATATCATCTACATATTTACCAGTTTACTGCACCTGTATTGCACCGACACTGGTTCTAAACATATTCACCTCGACTACGTAGTGTGGCCACGGTATTTATTATTGCAGTTGTCAGTATTCGCCGTGCGAGGACTGTCTGCAATGAGACCTGAAGCGGTGTGTTAACTGCCTCTGCGGCGTGTTTTGAGGTTAATTTTCCCGAGAATGCTCTTCGTTTGACTCCACTATGCATGTTACTGTGTACAGGCTGATGTTACTGTTTAAGTAAAGTAGTAGCAAAATAATAAAGTCTTTATACGAGTGCTATGGAACTGGAACGCTTTTTCTTGTACCTTTTTTTAAATCATGTTTCTAAAGCAACAACCTCTGTCCTATATCTTCTGTATCTTTATATTACTGTATCTTTCTATGTTTTTATATTACGAAAGATTGTTTTGAAAATTCCTTGAACACCTTAATTTTTATGTATATCCTCATTTCACCCGAAATTATACGTCATAAATACCGCTATAAATTGAGCAATTTTTTAAATAAAGTAATGTTTCAAAAATAAAAATTAATAATATAAAAATCACTATTAATTATGGATACTTTAACAACTTTTTTTGCAATTCTGTAAAAATGTATCTAAGAATTTTTGTATATCAGAATTTAATGATTCGTAATTTAAAAACACTTCAACAGTTTACTTAGTACATAAAGCGTGAGATCAGTTTGTGCTTAGACAGATGTTACGAAATGTTCCACCATTTTAGCATTTTATACAAAAACTTCAGTAAAATAAACATCATTAGGATCTATTTATTATCGAGCATAAAATAAAGATGTAAAATTAAAAACAATTCAATCAGTTAAAATAAGACGAGTCAAAGTCGTAGTAATAAATTTTCTTTTTTCTTTTTTGACTTTAGTTTTATTTCTCGTCTATCTAAATAAGTACTTACTCATTTTCGATCAAGTTAACACGTTTGTAACATGCATTACTTCGTGAACTATTTAACAAATAAATAGACTAATATTAGTATATAGAACCACTAGATAAATGTAAATACATATAGGTATATTGATGACTACTATTTATTAATATTTAATAAAATAATCAGACTAATATTAGTCTAGGACCACGAGCTCACTAAATAAATGTTGATAGCTAATAAAAACCAAACAAATACCACTATTAACCACATCACTATACAAACCAGTTCAAATAGGTACCAAAATCAACAAATTAATGTAATATTGAACACAGTAATATAATATTCACATATTACTGCAATACGTACGTTAAATAACATGCTGTACACAATGAAAGATGTTTACATGTGGTTGTGGACTGTGAATATGAGAGGTAGAAACGTACTAGCACTTTAATGAATGAACTCGCATACGTTTAACTACACACAAATATTTCATGTTAGCGTGTACACCTAATTGAAATTATTAATATGTGCAATAAACTATTTGGTACTAAATATGTGGTGATTTATTTGAAGTATTTAAGTGTTAGGTACTCAAGACAAATTAATGCAAGTGTATGTAAATAACGTAATAAAAGTTAAAGTCTAATAAAGGAGGTTAGGTACTTAGGATTTATACATTTATTTACGTTTAATGGACTTTCATTCAAAACTCGCCTTTTGAAAAAACTTAGAATAAACTTAACAGGACTCCTTGGATGATTGTTAAATAATCAATAACAGAAATAAATCGAGGAGTGAATTTTTTGTAGTTTAAGTACTTTTAAGAAAATTATGGAAAACCTTCTGAAAACCTAATTAATACAAGTAAATCTTTTGTTTAGCAGTGCCATTATAACTAATACACCATTACGGATATAAAACACAACGATAATTCAAAACACCAATTACTTAACTAACAAATTAGTATAAATTATTTAAGTACACCTTAAAACCTGCCAAGTAAATAATGATTTATTTGAGAGTCCTTTAAAATAACAAGACATTTAAACAATTTCTATTTCGGACACCTGTCCAGTGTCTATTCGCAACTCGTTATTGCGTTAATTGCATTATGGGTTTCCCAACGCATGTGCCCTTTAACAAACGCCAGTCTCTAAGTTGCGTAAAATATACGCAATTTAAGTCATGTAACTTTACTATTATTTAAACTGTGCCATACAGTATTACCGTTTCAATACTTATATTTTATTATGTGGGACTCCTAATAAGTAACTATGTATAATTATTATAATTAAGTTTCTTTGTTTCTTCGTATGCGTCGTAGCTTTCAACTGATCATCAAATATTGTGTACAGAAATCGTTTTTTTTGTCAAATAGCAAAGACTTATTGATATCTTTGATTTACACGAACACTACACTTTGAAATAAAACACTTAAACGGATTTTTACATTACTTTGTACAGACGTCTTCTATCTTAGTCTTCTGTGATCACGGGTTCTGTAAAGAATCCGAAACGTCAGAAAATGTAAAACAAAATACAATCACGACAAAAATCCGTTTAAGTGTTTTATTTCAAAGCAAAGACTTCTCTATCACTGATGATTATTGCAGTAAGGAGGTGTATTAGCCGTAACAACCTTATTATTTTTTGTTATTAAACTTAATACAAAATAAGAAGATTTAAACTGTTTAAGTATGCGAATATTATAAATACACTCGAGAAATTTAAGTCGCGAATAAATTGTTTAACGTTAATTTTGTAACGTAATTAAAATTTAAATATTTATGAAATTTTGATCTAAAGATTACAGTATAAGTATTATTACTTTAATATAATATTAAAATAATCATAAGCTTTCGCTATTTACTTTTGAATGAACAAAGAGTAAACATTAAATACCATCTGATCCCAATTTGGAGTATTGTTTTAAAATTATTAACTGAAAAATTATTTTTTGTCAGCTTATCTTGTCTTGTGCATTATCCTACTGTCTCCCGTTAAACATACAAAGATTATCCCACCAACGCTTTTGCGGTAGCAAAATATGTACCAACTTATAGGAAAAAAAAAAGTCAAATGGGAAGAAAGACGTAAACTTTTAACAATCTTATTAGGATTTAAAATAGGAACATGAATATGTTGATTTTGAAATAAGAATATGTAACTTACCCGAACTAAGTAGCAATTGTTAACATAATGGAAGCATCCCAACCCGAAGACAATTACGTCCACATTTAGTTGAATCCACGAGCCTCCAATACCGATTATTCGCCGGTACAACCGAATGCCGGAACCGAGTCGGCTAGTTATAGCTCGCTCGTTATCGTCATGGTATTTCCGCAATTAATCCTATCTCAGCGATAAGGCTGTTTCAAGTTAAGGGCCAGTCACTAGGGATCTAAGCAATCTTCACGGGTGACTTGTCAAAGTGAGAAAAGGGTCGGAAACTCAAGAGACTTTCAACAATGCTTGTTATCTTAGAAGTAAGCCAACAACCTAATGATTTCATTTTTAATAAATATAAGATGAATGAAGACGTCGATCTCTTGGGAGACGAAATCTCTATTATCTACGAGAAACGGAGAATATTTTATGTGGATATATAGATCTGGTATTACTGCAAATAAAACCAAATCAGAAGGAATGTAAACAAACTCTCAATAGATAAGAGGTCTCATTTTGTGTTAGTATACGCAAGTAAGGAGGCTTGGGAAAATAAATTCCGACGAAAACTTACACAGTAGATCAATCGTTGAATATTTATTCTTGATGCTAGATATATCTGATATGATATATCTGTACATTCTTTAGATCTGTAGACATAATATAAACTAAGGTAAACACTCCTGGCTACCACACACATATGACAAAAAAGTTAATATGGACACAGCAGTTCAATAAAACGATCTACGCATGTGACGGATGTCGACAGGGGTCGCCAACATTTGCTTTTATTTCGTCGCAACTCGTTTAGCACATGCCGACTGACAATCAATCTCAGTCAATATATGGGACAAAGGATCGTTGTTTCTGTATTGTTGACGTTGACATCGTTCTAATAATTTCTATACTGAAAAATGTACCGAAGGTTTTACATCCCGCTCGAGAGTCTCACAATGACCTTTCGTATTCATACCAATGGAAAATGTTTCATTTTGATTTGTGGAGTAATTTCGTTTGGTATTTTATGCGTATGCGAAAATTTGTTTTTCTTTTTTTGTAGCGAGATATGTAGGCGCTTGATTGAGTTAGGCCATTTGAAGAGCTGACGTTTTAATGTTTTAGAAAAATTGGTTAGATATTGTGATATCACTGTTACATTTTCTTTATAAGAACATTATATTTTATGAACAAAATAACTTAAAGTATTTAAGGCAATGTATTTTAATCAAAACAAAACTTCGACAAAATAATACCTAAACGCAAAATAACTTGTAAACTTGGGAGGCATAAAGTTAATATTCATTAAAATTTCGAAAACAATTGTAATAAAACATCACCCCAAAATTAACGCTTCCAGTTGAGTAATAAAGAAAAACGAGTGAAGTCCACGAATTTCCCCCAAGAATTACATTGAAAATCACCTCTGTCTGGCAGACAAATTAAATTTCCTACACATTGATTTTCACCGGGCCCAGTAATTACTTAATTTGCCGATTAGTTTACAGAGTTGTGAGCGCAATGGGGGAAGATTTATGAACTAATTTAATGAGGGCGCCTTGCAACGGACTGATTACGTAAATTATTTTAGTGGGCTTGTGGAAAATTTTGTGAGAATTTAGTACTTGAGTGAAAGTGAATTCAGTGGGTTTTAACAGTCACAGTCAGTGAATGTTATAATTGCTAATTTGTATTACGTATGAATGAAAAGCAAAGAAATATATTAGTAAAAGCAAAAAACGGAGCACTATTTAGTAATGCATTTTTAGTGTAATATTTATTTGAATCACGACATTCTTTTCTTTTTTTTTTACTATTTCATACTTAGCTTTAGACTTGTCCATAAAATTATACTTCAAATGTTTATTCTAACGTAAATAATCATAATTCAAATATCAATTCATAAAGGTATTAAATGCTTGTCATATTTTCGATAGAGTCGGTGTTTGTCAACCGTCTTTGGGAGAGATACTTTGTCAAATAACTGTCATGGCTGTCATTGTAATGTCACGGATTTAATTTACTATTTATTCTTTTGTTAATATCGAATTTATTTGTTGAATTTTCTGCATTACGTTAATACTCGTAATGCAGAAAATTCAACAAATAAATTACAACTATTACTAGCTACGGCTTCGCACGGGTGCAATATTATCGTCAGACCAAATTTTTGTTCACACAAACCTCGACGCAAAAAAAAGAATTATTTAGCCATTCTATAGTGATAGGCTTACCTACATACTTGAGTAAATAGGGATGTGATGGTTATTTACTCATATACGTAATTTATGAACTAAAAATACTTTTTCAGTGATCAAAGTTTACGTGAACTAAGTATAAAAGGTCGTACTAATGGTCATTACGTTGTGTATTGCTTTTGACGACCAAATAGCTGACCCTTCGGTTTGAGAGCACTCTGTCAGACCCCTCTGTTCATTACGCATGTTATATTCTATGTAAAACAGACAGTGTTTGCATTCGAGAAGCACTTTTTATAGGTAAACATACATTTGTACACTTAAATGTATGATAGTAGGTAGATTTAGTGTATTTTCAGTTTCGTTTTATGAACTTAAGTGGAACTAGTTTTAGAATTGGGGAAGCTTTTATTCGGCAGATGACCGTACAGGTACACTCATGAAATCAATCTACTACATGAAAGAAAGAATACTGAATTGATCTCTTCAAATTGTTTCAACCTCAACAAGCTTTCATTTTGATTATATTAATTTAGACCACACTTGAGAAAATCGACATAACAATCCTAAGAAACATAGTTTAGATTCAGATTATAACAACGCTGACACATAAATCGGTTTATCAATAACACAACAATATAAAGTTAGCAACTAATAGCAAGAACTTTATCAGTTCGAGGCACGTTTTGCCTGTTATAGGGAACTTCATTAACGCTCACTATTCAACCGGGAATTTATGCTTACCGTCTGATAATCACGTTAACTAGTGAATTACTACGTGACTCTATTAATATACACGGGTGTGTAATAACTCTTGTGCTTCAATGGAACGAGAACACTGTTTTGATGGAGTATTTAATCCTTATTAAACCTTCTTGCTATAAAGATGACAACACCTCTGGTTTCTAAGAAGTGAAAGAACATCGTATGTAGACAATTTGTCGTCTTTTATTCCCCCATTGAGATGTCTAAAAGGACTATCATTATCCATGTCACATTCTGAGTTGTTTTTAACATGATTTTTTCTTCTACTTAGCGTTATTGACCGTAAACTTTGTATCCATTTTATATTATTGAAGAAGTCCAACTCTATCTCATGGCCAAAGCTAAACTTCATGCTTCTAGACATTAATTTAGAATATGCATTTTTAGAAAATTAGTAGAGTATTTTTTATTAGAAAACTTTATTTTCAATATTATTTTAATAAAATGTTTTTGTTTAATTAAAAGTTAAGCCAGAATATTGTTATCAATTTCGTTTATTATGAAAATCCCGTTGTTAAGTAACTTTCTAGCGCAAAACTTTGAAACATAAAACAGTAAACAAATGTAACAAAATCAGTTACAAGTATCGTTAGGGAGAGAAAGGAACTCCTCTGAATTCGGTACATCTAAATGTGAACATGACGACGTTTTGCACTTAAGATCGGTCGAATATACAAGATGCAACGCTTTCGTTCAACTCTCAATAGGAATTTGAATCGAAAGAAAAGTACTTTTATACAAGTTTCGCAACTCGTGCTCGGTTGGTTCTTTGTTGTTTAGAACTTTATAAATGATAGAATACTAGAATACACGGTATTTTTTGTTCGAAGCGTATTTCTTAGACATTCGTTGCACAAAATATAATAAAAAATCAAATATCTTTATTGTTTCCATTTGCACATTAAGGTGCTTTAATAGGTTTTTGGACACAACATAAAACCCTCTAGATAAGTATACAAATATGAATGAAAAATACAACTTAATTGATATTTTTATGTCAGTAATTGTTTGTGTGAAGAACACTTGTAAAAATAACTGAAAAATTGCACCTGTTTGAACCTGTCAGCATTTTCCGAAAACTAGACATATCTCTGATAATATTTGCGAATTTCGAGAGAGTACTGTTTATTAAAAACGTAGGTATTGGAAAAAGCCTATATAAAAATGCTCAACTGCTGATTGCTTACCTTGCAAAAGGTCATCGAAAACTTTTTTCTTGCTATCAAAAATGCTGAGATGCATCTATCGAATTTGAAGATGCAATAGTTAAACTTGGCGTTCATCAAATGTACCACATAATTTATTTATTTCCAAAACAATATTTATTTTCTTTCTTCTAAGTATTTTATACGCTATCACAGCTTAAAGCAATTAGTTTGCATGCATCATTAATTGAATTATCTCACAAGCGCTTGCCTTATATCGTGAATCATATCAGATATCAGGTATAGTTTGCAAGTTTACATAGGCGAGCGACATAGTGCACAGATAATATAATCATTTCACTAGATTGAAATAATAGAACCTTGATATATTTATACTAAAGTTTATCAATGATGACCTAAATTGCAGAGTGGTCACTAGGCCGGAATGCTAATCATTGTTGTTCGATTCCCGTGCGGGAATTTATTGAAAGTAGGCAAATTTTCGAAATTAGATTTCTCTAATTTGATTCTTTGTGCACACCTACTGCAATATTTTTAGTTAGACCTTGGAGAGGTGCGTTATAAATATCTGTGTATATCACATTTTCTTGGTCTAGATGTGTGCGCAGATTCTGATGCAGATAATAAATTTACTTACTGGGTTTGGATTAGAACCTATAAAAGCTAGAAGATGTCTGAGTGATTAATTATATTATATACTAGCGGCGCCCCGCGGTTTCACCCACGTAGTTCCCGTTCCCGTAGAAATATGGGGATATGCTTAAAACCTTCCCACCGAATCACTCTCTCTATTAAAACAAACCACATCAAAATACGTTGCGTAGTTTTAAAGATCTAAGCTTGCATACATAGGGACAGAGAAAGCGACTTTGTTTTATACTATGTAGTAATTTTGTTACTACTTATATACCTACTACTTGCATGCATATCATTACAGCGTAGTCTACAGAAAACTTTATAAAACTTGGCCAATATTTTGCTAATGCCTTTAAAAGACTTACAGACCTTAAATTATGTCCATATTTTAAAAATAAAATGTTAGTTTAAAATTCTGTGTTCAAAAGTTGCAAGCACCTGAACAAACTGTGCAGGCGGAGTGAACGATGGGGACGCATTGTGTTCCCGAAAACATCGACCATTGTGTTGGATTTAGGTCGACTGCATTTTAGCTTTAAAACACGCCATTCCATGCTTAATGTTAGAACATATTTTATTGATACAAAGTGTTATTCAAACCATCTAATTCTAGAGCATTTTATATGGTATCGCTTTAGAAACAGGTATGAATTTGTCTAGATACCTATATAATAATTCTTTTTCCCGCAATCCATTTGTATTTTTATATGGTGGGCAAATGGGTACACATAATAGCCTGATTGCAAGTGACAAGCAAGCAACTCAAGGTTGGTTCTTATGGAAAAATAGAATATTAGGTGGTAGGGAAGGGGAGAGCCTATGCCAGCTTATATTTGAGAAGATGATAATCACAATTACAAAACTCTAACGACATACATACATTAGAACATGAAAAGAAGTTGAAAATAGATTTTTGATTTATTTCAAAATAATCCTTTCATCGCTGTTTTGTTACGACACAAATTTAAATCATGAAAGGTTTTGTTATAATTTATAAGTAACTTTGTTTTCACCTGCACATAACAGTACTCTAAAATACAAGTAATAAAGGTAGTTTATATTAGAAACAAGAGAAATACCATCCAATTTCTAGTTTATAGTTCAAAGTTAATCCTAGGTATAAGTAGAGCCTCATCTATGTTTTTGATCTCGTAATTACAACTAGATTTGCAACTCGGTCTAACAAAACAGTGTTGTTGGTAAATACGAAAATTCTAAATATGCAAAGGTTTACAAATGAAATTAAATTTAAATTGTACGTGCTTCAAAATAATCCAATGTAGTTAATTATTTACTGTAGAATTTTAAGCTACTTCGTGATGTTTTTAGTTAGAATTTTCGTTACACAAATTACTTTTATAATGGTAGGTAGAGTTCAGAGTTAATTTGTTTGATCATCTCAGTTCAAACATGGGTTTGGACCACCGGTGAACTACCACTCACTCAGAATATCAGCGTGAAATAGTCTCACTCACCTTTTTTGTTTTATTGAGCCTAATCCCTTCTCCCTCTTCCACCTAGCATCTTCATCGTCATCCCGTAAGAGGCTTCACACTCTTATATAAAGTAAAAGGTTCAACTCAATATAAAGAAGATATCCGTGTAAATATTTGTTGATGTAAATGTAAGGTAAATAACTGATCAAAGATTTGAGACACGTTCATCCACGAAATAAATATCTATAAAATAATTCGATGTAGGCGTTAAGTGTTGAAACCATACTACGATAATTGGCTTGTTACAGCTCAATGCAAGAAAACATGAAATTCCATACATCAAGCACGTCAACAATATAAATAACAGAAGAAACTTTGAAAACAACACCTACAAGTTGTTGTAGTTGTCGTCTAATTGGCCGCCTGTTCAGCTCGCTTGGATAATTGGATTATCTCGGCGTGTTACAGACGCCCCTATCCACGTTTCGTGGTTTACTGATTGTCAGCATTCGTTTCGCAGACCACCGACTTAACAACTTACGTTACTGATCGTCATTCAGCATTTTAATTGGTGTTTTAATGTTAGTTACTAAATCTTCATCTCTACGGTACAGGTTGATTCCTATTACAAGCCCAGTTTACGACTGTACGAATAAAAACGAACGATTTATGCAGATTGGCACAGGTTTGAAATACAGAGACATTTGTAGATTAATTTGCGAAGCAAGTATTATGTGGTAAAGTATAAAATTGAAAAGCAAAGTCATTCATAAAAGAACGTTTTGTTCAGAATTCAAGTCGCGGACATTAGAAGTACATTTTTAAAGACATGTCTGCCACTAAAACGAAGGAACTGAACGGAAGGTGGAAACAAAAACGGGTCGCAAGATGTTCAGCGCTCCGTTGGAATACAGATTGTTTACTCAAGCAAATTGCTTTGTAGGGCTTTAGACGGTTAAAATTGTTTCTATATCTGTCACGAGGGCTTGAATATAATCGTCTTATGGCACCATTGTTACTTAACGTAGATCTTTGTTGTTTGCTATTCACTTTGCTCTAGTTTCTTGACAGAGCTTTGAAACATTTCTTTACAGTAAATTTAATTTTAATGTAGGCTTTATTTTACGACCATTGTGCTACAATTGTGTCTGGGTTTTAGAAATGTGCTGTAAATATTTAGTTGTCCGAATACAATTTTATTAATTTATTCTCTTTGTTTTAAACAGTAGAGTCCTTAATGGAATAAATTTCACTAGGATTCGGTAAATATTATTCAAATAATAAAATTGTACAGAAATACTTTGTGAACAATGTAATTTCTAATCCAGGCATGAGACCTTCAAAGCTACTTTTTTACACAATCTTATTAAAATTTGACGATTCCTTGGAACCGTGAAATTACTTTGTAATTTTTTCGTCTTGATCAACGTAAGTCTTAAAATCTTTTCTTTTTTATCTTTTAAAAAGAATCAAATTTTTATGAGTTCTTCTAATTATGAAAATTCATGAATATTTTCTTGGATTTTTTTCAACAATGGATATATTAAAGTTCCACAATTTATCTTTTCATATTATAATTTGTTGAAAAAGCTACACAAAAGAATTTATTTCAAGTATTGTATCTACTTCCTATACAATGTATTTTATATGTACCTGGCAAGCTTTGGAGCGTTTTATTTTGGAAATTGCTGTTTTCTGGAAAAATAATTTCGTTTTAAGAGTAACTAAATCTAATATTGTATCCAAATCTTTAGACCTGTTTAAAAAAAATGAAATGAAAATAGACGAAATGATTTTAACAGAGAAACTGATTGTTACTCTTTTCCGGATATGAGGCCTAGAATCTAGATCTAGATCAATCGTTAGGATTTCCCTATAGCATTACAAAATTGTCCGTCTAACTTTTACTAAACAGATTTTTCAAACGCATCCAATGTTTGTTTGTTGGTACGTATCTTTTACACGGAAAACAGAGCAAACGGTTCAACGTTTTTACATATACATATATGGGTATAGTTATTAAGCCGGAAAACAAAAGTTTTTTATTTTGGAAACAATACACATTTTTTAACACTTTTGTTTTTTTTATTTAAAGTTTGTTTTTGATGTTGATTTTTATTTCGAAAGGTATAAATGAAAGTTATACTTTTTTTGGATAGGAAATATTGTTTTTTTTTTAACACCTGCAAAAATGTGGTCGGCTTTTTTCTTTTTTATTAATATTTTACCTTTGCAAAATGTTTGTACGCTAACTTAAGAATTTTTTTTTACATGTTCGCCGAGCATTAGGTCTTAGGTTCAATTACTGTATCTTAAAGACCGATACTTTTCTATGTTTTCCATGAGTAATAATAATAACATAATGATCATCCATCATCCCATTCCCATAATCCAGTCGTAGTTTTCCATATATTTGCAATAGTCCCAGCAGAACCGGGGACTGTCCTTGGATGCATTTTATAGTGTTATACAGGGATATTCGCCGGATTGTGCATCCTTTACACAAGATTAAATATGTCAAAGGGCTTCCGTGTGTTGGCTTTGGCCCCATACTAGCCTTCCAAAAGACCGGGACTCCCGTGAATGGTAAAGACATAATGAGCAAAGTAATTAATATAATAATTAATTTGGCTAACTGACACCTCCCCTATTATAAATCCTGTTCTAATACGAATATCATCAGGCATTCATGTGTATAATTACCAAACAATATGGAAATAGAGTCATTACAAGCCAACTGATCACTCACACAATATTCATTTATTAATTTGTTAAAATTCGAATGAGAATTTAATATGAGTTATGAAAAATAAAATGACAGTTTTTACTGTAATTGGATGTTGTGTTAAAGTTTAATTAGTGAAGTATAAAATTGTACTCGTAATACTATAATACTCTTAGTAACTAAGTATAATATTTGCAGGTTTATTTTACAACAGGCGGTTTTTCTATTATTTAAAGAAGTAAGTGGATTAGTTTAATATTTTTAAAACTTTTGAGTACTGAAGATCAAATTAGTTTAAACAATTTTAGAAACATAAAACAAAATCGAATCCGAGAATTTAATCAGTTTGAAGTTTCATATGTGTTTGGCGTAAATAAAAAATATCAAATGTATTTTAATTTTATTTGTTTTATTTAAAAGTTGGAACAACTGATAACTTATAGAACATTTACTTATAGCGAAACTAGCAGCGCCCCGCGGTTTTACCCGCGTAATTCCTGTTCCCATAGGAATACGGGGATAAAAAATAAGCTAAAAACCTTTCCCTTGAAACACTCTTTCTATTAAAACAAACTGCATCAAAATCCGTTGCGTAGTTTTAAAGATCTAAGCATACATAGGGACATAAGGACATAGGGACAGAGAAAGCGACTTTGTTTTATACTGTGTAGTGATATTTTTCACTGTCTTGCAAGAAAAAGGAAATACTTTCGTTTTCCTTTTTCTGCTACCTTTGTGTTCTCCTCTTTGTGTCTTTAGTTCCATAAAGGGTGGTTTCTACAGAGAAAGTATAATGTTAAAACCCAGTTGTTAGTCATTCTGAACGGTGATCAGAACTAGCAAATCTACGGGGAAATTATTGATGAATATAATGATACTTATTATGTAATTGATTGAGTGTGTTTTTTGAGTGACATGTCTATTTGATGATAAAACATAAAAAGTTACTTAACAATAATAAGTAGATTTAAGGCAGTTTATACTTCGGAATATTTGCAAACAAAGTTTCAAGTAATAAACCTTATTTCACTACATCGAAACTTGCATAAAACTTAGTTCAAAAATAACGTCTGCTCGACCACACTTTGTATAACAAGTTAATATTAATAAATACAATATTATTTCGATATCAACCGCGGGATGATCTAAGTTGTTGATTGTTCTGCAAACTTGTTCATTCAGTTTATAATTAAAGTTGGGTCAAGTCCTTGCGACTTGGATGTAGTTGCAGCCTCTCGGAAACTTTCTTTGTTTGTCTACAAACTACTGCTTTAATTATCCTCGGCAAGTGAATGATGAATTGATAAATATTCAATTACTGACGACTAGTGTCGTCAGATTACTGACGACTAGTGTCGTCAGTAATTGAGTCATAAACTACAGAACATGAAACCACCTAGTGGTGGTTTCATGTTCTGTACTTTATGACTTTCAAGTTGGTATGGTCATTTTAATTAGAATCCTAACTAATATTATAAATGCGAAAGTAACTCTGTTTGTCTGTTACCTTTTCACGGCTAAACTACTGAACCGATTGACTTGAAATTTGGTACAGGGGTAGCTTATGGTCCGGGAAAGAACATAGGATATTTTTATTCCGAAATTCCCACGAGAACGGGAACTACGCGGGTGAAACCGCGGGGAGCTGCTAGTTCGTCATAATTCTTTAAACATTTAAAACATAAGAAGAAACACATATTTCTTCCTAAGAAAAACTACGAGTATTATTTTATTACAATACTTAAATTTTTCTAAAGAACAAGAACTCTTTAAATAAAGGACCGGCTTTCGCTACTCACACTTGTGTATAATAAAGTAGGTGTGCCTAAATGTTTATTAAATTTTTTGGATACAAATAGCTTATCTCTCTTTGCCTTTGCTGTCCACATATCATTTCGTCATAATCATTAAATAGTCTTCCAATATTTGTTATTATTGATAATCGTGATAATTAATCACTGACTGTGTAAAGGTTGGTGTAAAATCCAACTGACGTACATACAGAAACAGAAAATGAAACTAAAAATTCAACACTTTTTTAACTTTCGCGATCGGAATTCATCGTTTACAGGTCTTAATCGCGTAAAACATAATTATTATTTACCTTGACGTTTCGACCGCGTTACACCGATCGTGGTCACGAGAAGAACGACGAGCCGAAGACAGCCAAAGACAGAAGTCTTCTCGTGACCACGATCGGTGTAACCCGGTCGTATATGAAATATAAGTATGTATCTCTATTATAAAATATAATACATATTTTTATGAAAATATAAACAAAATATGTGAAAATAAGTGCAGAATTTTTAATTACAACTTATAATATGTACAAAATCAGACATAAAATATTTATACTGATTTAGTCTTGCTTCGACATCTACCCTTCTGTTATATGACATTCAACAAGACCGAAGCGAGCTAGAAGGATCAAGTTATTCCTAGTATTAACTTTGATACAAGCATCCGAAAATTGACCATGGAATTCAGAACATTTGTAGCATGCGAAATTGCTGAATACGACATTCCTTCTTATATTATAACGTATCTTAACGTACATAAATACCTATATATGTATTTTATATTCATACACATACCGAAACTGATGTTATAACATTTCTAGACTGCATAAATATTTAACGTACCTACTGGACCCTGTAGTTGCTGTTAGCTTGTATGGTAACTAATCTGTAACGTGGGTAGTGGAATTATAATTTGTAATTTACAACCCTGCAAATGAAAAAAATAAACATGCTTGTTTTTTAAACATTCCCGTGCGGAGTGAATATTTGTGTGAACCACAAATGTTTGTCTCGGTCTGGGTGTGTGTGTGAATGAGTGTGAGCGTAGTTTCTGATACCCTAGATACAAGCTTCGAGCTTAGTTAGGGGTCAGTTACTATAATGAGATGATGTAGTGAATGATTATGTAATGTTATGTTTTATTATAATAACTTAGTGAAATTAGCGTAATTTTCACATGACTTCTTGTGAAAATTCGTTTTATAATCGAGTGACATACTCATACTACGACTACTAGTTCAAAAAGTAGTTAATAAAGTTCAAAAATATTAAAATTAAATATCTACTTTGTAGTCGTTGAATGCAGTCAGAGCGAACAGAGTGAAAAGTTTTACCGTTTTTTAAATATCAAGTCCGGCGAACATCCAAACATTTCGACGAGAGTCAGTACCTAAGAGGAAGCATTGAAATAGATTTTAATTTCTAGCTCGGATCACATGTTGCTGTATTTCAATTGTTTTTCTTTTATTAGAAGATATAAAATGTAAATATTTTCCAGTAATTAGTAAAATTTTCTCATCATAATTTCATGGGCTCATTGTGTCAGGTCCTTGAAATTTGTTTAAACATTTCGTAAACCATTTGTGTTGTCTTAAATGTTTATGAAGTGCTATTGTGTCATCGTCTACTGTTTTCGTTAGGAGAGACCTGGGTTTCCAAAATTTTCATATATGGCAGTTTTAGTCGAATTTTTGGCTTTCAAATAAAAAATAAAATGAATCTTTTCTCATGAGTGGTTTTCACTGACGAAAAAATAATATAAAACAATACGAAAATCGTCGCCATGTAACCGTTACCCAAAAGGAACACCCCCAGACAGGATGTATTAAAATTTCCAGAGTTTAACTTTGGGGGTGCGCGGTATGCGTTTCGGTATTCGCATACACACATACAGCTATGTATGGATATACATTTATATTCATACTTACAATTCTATACACTGCATTGTTTCAAACTGAACCTTATTTTAAATGTATAAGAGCTATATTCAAATGTTGATTGGCGACTGTTAATCGCTAGGAAGTTGTTGAAATATTAATGCGAGCGTTATGCTCAATTTCCTGGCTTTCAACGAGTTGGTATCGGTTACTCTGTCCTTTAAAATTTAAGGTGGTTTAGCTTGAATAATTAGTTGTTCATAAACATTGTTTTGGTGCTTGTTTCTAGGAGATATTATTTATCTCTCTGTTACAATTTAAAGATATTTAGACATAATGGTAATAATGCAACTAAAATGCATGTAATCTAGTTATAATATTTTTTGTCCTGTAGTTAGGTGAGCTGAATTTACAATTTATTAAAACACATGTTTGTTAACAATTATTTACCTAGATGTTTGACTCTGTTCGCTGCCTACGGTCAGTGTAACTGATCGACGTAGTACGCTCGTAGTAAATAATTTTGAACATTAAAACTGTATATTTATAAACTATAAAAATGTGTAATATTACAACTAAGCCTCTTTATTATAAAAAGCTTATCAGTATTATTGCATAAAAAATAAGACATTTGTTTTTTAACAAAATAATTTTCACTCATATTCACGTTAGGAAAGAATCATTAGGATTATCAATTTACCACCCAAAAGGAATATATTATATCTGTTCGTAGTAGCGTATCAAGCAAGCATTTGGTAACAGGAATAATTACGAAAAATGTATAAATCCCTTTCCAATATTTCATTGTACCAATCGTTGGATTATTCCAATTTTTCGCGTCGATCATTCCTGTTAATTGTTTTCCCATTTCAATCCTCTCTTCAGTTAGCTTTACAATTTGAAAGTGTCATTTGATTCGTGATGGATTTCGCAAGTTTTTTGTCAATTTCACGGTTGACGGGAGTTCCCGATGGATTCCGTTGTATCAACATGCGAGGTTATTTTGTTCAGACACAACTACAAGGGAAAAACGATAAAAAGTATATATCTGTTACATTGATTCGTACGTTGAAAGAACCATGTATTTTTATAGTCGACCATTGAATATTTGGATTTTATGTGTTTTTTCTTTGAATATGTTGTAGTTTTTCCAGGTAGTTACGGATTAAATCTATTTTTATATAAAAATCAATAGCTATTCGTTTGTATTTGTATAGTTACAACACTTGTTTAGACTGATGTTATTTTTTATTTTTCCTGATATAGGTTTCATCTATATAAAATTCTCGTGTCACAATGTTCGTTCCCGTACTCCTCCGAAACGGCTTGACCGATTCTCATGAAATTTTGTGAGCATATTCAGTAGGTCTGAGAATCGCCCAACATCTATTTTTCATCCCGAAATTCCCACGAAACGGGAACTACGCGTGTGAAACCGCGGGGCACAGCTAGTTTAATATAAAAATAAAGAAAAGGATAATCGAAATTACGCAGATAAAACTGTAGCGTTGAGTAAGTATACAATGAAAACGTACTTCGACTTTGTCAAGGACCTAAAATCTACTAGTTTAGCGATTCGCTAGTCCATCTTTAAGGGTATCAATGATGGAGAACCATTTACAGCAGAGCACATTCTAAGGCTAAAATATGAAAAAATCCTGATTCGATTTGAATTTGTTACCTAATTAAGGATTAAAAGTGCAATAAACAACCCATATTACGTCACACGAACTAAAAAACACAATAACCCATAACGAGTATCGTAACAAAACTTAAAAAACATTACCTTAATTTTAAATTAGCGCTATGTGGTGAAATGTCTCAATTTATTTGAAATAAGCGTGACAAAACGCATTTTATATGAAATGGTCACTTAAATCACAGTAGTTGCCACGCCTCTGGTCACCTAAATTGTATTTTCATGTAAAATTACATGAACATTGGTCTATTACGGCACATTGTATAAATAAAGTAAAATTACTAATTAAGATAACAATTTATTGCTGAAGGTCGACTTAAAATACATGAGATTCGGTTTTAGATAAATTCAGAGTTATTTTGTTATGAAAATTGCTTTATTACATCGGAATTTTGAAGGAAAAAGCCTTAATTATAACGACTTAAGTCAATTTTCGTGTATCAAAGACGAAAATAGAATTTCAAATGTATAATAAACATTTTATAATTGATCTTCAAATTATTCAGAGATGAATTAATTGGTAGATACTAAATTATCGCAGATTCACCCACGCTTTTTTTTGTCTATATGAGACTTTGAAATAAAAGATGTCTGTTTCATTCTAGTGCTCTCTGTATAAAAGTGTTACATTATTTTACTTTATCAAAACTTTGAAGTTTATAAAAGAAAATGTTCTGATACGCGTCTTTAAAATGTGTAATTATTAAACATTATATTAGATTTTTTATTAAATTATTAACTAAAAACAATTACAGCTTAAAACTTTCCATCTAAACCCAAACTGCTGAAGTGAACAAAGATTAAGATAATATATATCTAAAAGCAGTAATATAAACAAAATTATTTGTCACTCTTTTGTTTACTCTTGAAGCAGTTATTAACAGAAGCTTAATCGTCTAAGCGGCCATTCTCCTAGTTAATCTTCGTAAAAGGTAACTTAACGTTCAGTATAAATCTGCCTTTTGTCTTGTAATCGGATTTCAGATTAGTATAAATATTTTAAAACACCTTAATGTGACTATAACGGGTTGACATTCAAATGCAATTAGTATTCGATGTTCAAATTAATTTTAGTACGTACTTTGTCTTAATAAGTACGTGGAAGTCATTTTGAGTTTTAGTAATGATTTTCTTTATTGGTCACATAAAAATCAAGTTTATAAATGGTCAAATTACTTTTGAATTAAATGATTCTTATAGTTTTATAACGAAGGATTAAAATTGTTCTTATCGCACATTTGACAGAAGGACGCTAGAATGGAAAAAAATCCAACCGAGCTTTTGTTATAATGCTTTACAGCACGGCCAGCCAGCCTTATTTAATAATTATTTTAGAGTTTAGTTTTTCTCATCCGTTAAATATTCCCTAAACTGACCTTCATACGTTTATCTTTGCAAGTTACATATCACCTAATTGTACAGAAGCGTCTTACTACGCGGACCGCTAAAGGCCAAAATCATTTGCATATTGTGGTCCCTACTACGCGTAACGCTAAGCTCATAATCATTACTCGCCAAGCAAAATTAGCCCCTAAGGTGCCTTAGTCGACAACTACCACTTTATTATGCCACAAACGTGCTCACTCATGCTAATTCTGGACCTTTGATGTGGTTTACAGTATCGACTGGTCATTACAATTAGAATAAATTAGAATAACGCCAACATTAAATTGGTGGGTAGGTGAGCTTATTATAAGTTGCATTGGGTAATAAAATTGTGACTACTGCACTTACTACTATAAAACATTTACATATATCACACGTGGGTGTGATAGTTGTAAACCTTTTAATATAAACACTTTCATCTTATACTATTCGCTCGAGAAAAGAGTAGGAAAGTTTCTTGTTTTATAAATGAAACTAATCATCAGGATAAAATAACCTAAAATCTTCATAAATAGAGTCATATTAAATTGTCCATGGCCAATATGATCGTTTGGCCCGTATATCATATAAAAAATCAAGTTATAAATATTTACTAAGTCAACAGTAATATTCTTTCCCTACATACAAGTAAGTAAGCATATATCATTCCGTAAAGTACATGTCTACTAAATAAACAAAGTAATGAAAGTTAAACACTCGCTTAAAATTCATAATATTGACTATGTCACAAGAATTATATGAGCATTATGAACGTTCGGAACACGCTCTTCTGGTGAATTTATTTCTATAGAAACTGTAGTTATATATTCCAAGTTACTGTACAAGAGACAGTAAACAAGCAACTATAAATTTAAGAAGTTTTTAAATTTAAAACGCGCCATTTACTTGCCTCTCTCGTCGACTTTTTAATCTGTAGATCAAACAACTTGCGACCAATGACAAATTTATTCTTGTGCACAAAGATTTTAATCGCCCGCGTTTGTATTTAGGATAGATTCTTGAAAGGACGAGAAATATGATGAGATTTTTATTTGTATTTGTTCTTAGTTCTTAGTATGCCCTACTTACTATGCCTATAAAACAAGGTCGAGTTTGTTACACATTTTAACTAAAGCATGTCTTGATTGATTTACCAAGACGAAATATGCTGCGGTGTTACCTAGAATATACAACATAATGTTTCTGTAATGTATTTGTTCTGTTTGTAACAATACGCAAACATTGTAACATCTAAATCATATTGATATTCCATGATTTGAGAATAAAATTAGTTACTATCATGCTATTAATAACTACTTATACAAAGTCGAAAAAACTACCAACAGTTTGTCAATATGCCATATGGTACAGACACGGTACAGAGCTCAGAGTATCAATAACTAATCGCTAAACTAACAAAAGGTGGCAAATTATATTTGTTTGTAAACCTTTTTAGAACCACTCAATATGTCAAGTCAGGTGGGTGGAACTTTTTGCATTGGCATCCGGCCAAAGCTTTGTTGAAATAAAATTTGTTTAAAACCGCAACATATGCTTTTGTAAAATACATTTGAATGTATATTTTAGAATAAGAAATAAACCTTATATAATTGTGTGTTATTTGGGTTTTAAAGTATACTTTGTAAGGATTGTATGTCCAGTAGCGGTTGTGGGTATTATAATTAAGGAGATATTCAGTATGATAGTCTATATTTATTATCTACTCGAGTTTAAGAATGTCAGTACAAAACTGTCATTTTTGTTAGGAATAAAAGATATGTACTCGCCTTATATGACATGTAATCGCTTACAACATTATGGTTGTTGTAAAAAATGAAAATACCAGAAAATAATAAACATTTGTTTTAATAAAGACCAGCTGTTCGATTTTACTCGCGTAATTTCCGTTTCCATTTTCCAATTTTTCTTATTTTTTAAACCTCGTATTGGGACGAACAAAATAATAAAAAGACAAATCGGCACAGCCATTTTTAGACAGTGTTGTGTTTTTATGTATAGGTATATATATTATGCTGTTAGTGGATAATGTTGAAGTTTATTTATTTAGTTAAACGTGCTCATCACAAGAACTTATGTTCGAATTGAAAAAAATATTTTAAATTTAGATAATCAATTCATCAAATAGACCCTAATATTATACTACAATCAATAAGAACTAGAGACAACCCAAGGCACACCTATTAAACTTCTCACACAATTAGCGCAGCTAGTTGACCATTTCAATCTCATATAAATCGGACACTAGCTAGATAATAAGCATTTTAATTAGTAAACCTATGAGTATTCCATTAACGACTACTGGTAATTATAATCAATCTGGTAATGTGTTCTCTAACCAATTTGAATACTACTTAAAGTTTTATTACATACTTATTCTTATTTTATGATTCGCTTTTAAAACCTTTCAAGTTATATTTAAGTTACAACGGAGAAAATTACAGAGTAAATAATGATTGAACTGAGCTCGAACCAATAATGATCCTAATATCCAAAAATTTCGTGTTTTATAAACAGATGTGGAATATAAATCATTTTTATTTGCATATGGAATAGATGTTATTATTTTAAGGGAGAATTCGTAAAAGTTTTAATACCAGGGTGAATAAGTACCTAGAAACTTATAACTCGTCTACACACCTGCATTTGTGGGTTTACAGTTGTGCATTTTAAATTAAATTAAAATGAATGTATCTTGTTTTAAACCGTTGAACCAAAAGAAGGGGTTATAAGTTTAACGTTTTACAATACATTACCTACCTGAGTGTGAGTATGCGTAAGAGATTCCAATTAGAGATCTCTAATTGCGGAAAATTGCCCCCTCATGGGTACTATAATGTGCCTGAGCCACGTGCTTGTCATTGGCATCGTAGGTCATAAACTAATGAGCCGATTTTGATTATGCTTTTTTTGTTTGAAAGATAACATGATGGAGAGAGTTCTTAGCTTTGTCTTGTTTATCTCATTTTGGGGGTTTTAATTTTATTTTATTACTAGCTGCACCCCGCGGTTTCACACGCGTAGTTCCCGTTCCCGTTCCCGTAGGAATTTCGGGATGAAAAATAGATGTTGGCCGATTCTCAGACCTACTGAATATGCTCACAAAATTTCATGAGAATCGGTCAAGCCGTTTCGGAGGAGTATGGCAACGAAAACTGTGACACGAGAATTTTATATATAAGATTTAGTCATATATTCTTCATGAAAACTTTTTGGAAAAATGCCAGTTCAAAACAAAATCATGCTTCTTATTTTACACTTCAAAGAAAAATACTCTTTGCAGTGGAAAATTAAAGATAATTGTTCGCAGGCAGTTTTCAAAGTGTACACGGGAGATTACAGTTTTTAAACTTCAACTTTTAAAAAACCGGTTTCATACTTTTTGTGTGTCTACTGAAACTGACAACGTTTTATAAAGGAATAAATCCCTAAAAATCCTCGTGCGGTTTCCACCAAAGCCTTATAGCTACGTTTCCATCCGTACATGTACGTTTAATCCGAGGATTAAATATGAAATTACCACAAAATATGACAAACACATTTTTAATCTTAGTAAAAGCGTTTTAACAAATTATCAAATTAATTCTGTTTGAATTACGTTACGATGCGATGGTTTGAAGTACAATGTTTAAACGGATGGTAATGGTATGGTAAAGGTAATTTTGACAAAATCTATTACTAAAAGCTTCATTTTAAAAGTTTTGTTAATTTTTAACGTCTATTGCAGTTACCAAATATTTGTCGGCTTTAGTTGTCCTAACAACATTATTAGTAACGGCTACAATGAGACCTCAAAATTCGAAATAAAAATGTCGCAGAATGCACAAGAACCTAAATTGGTGAGGTCTAATTGCGGAAAATCTGCCCATTTAGACATACTCGTACATACACTTAAATTTATTTGAGAACAATACTACATTTTATGTATATACCTAATGCATGTATGTATCCAGCAATAGAGGTGACATTACAACATGTCCGCCGTTTCCCCTCACAGAAACCATTGTTTAGAGAGGTGCTTAAAAACTAATCCAGCCTAGTGCTATTAAAACAAAGTACTGCACGGGCTGACAGTCTGTGATTGGTTGTTCAAGCCCTTAAGAGACGTGCTTATTGTTCTAAAGCCTAGCCTCCCCTAGGCTTGTCTATGTTGTACCCCTATGTTGAAACAACTCAACTAATGAAGCGCTAGCAAGTGCTGGAATGAAATCTTTGTAGAGAAACCCTTTTTGTACGTTCTTTTGTTTTCAGATTTTACTAACATATTATTGAGATGTTAAAAAAGTTTTTATCTATAATATTTTAATGAATAGCAACAAATTGAAATGAGTTGTTCGATTAACGTGCATGGTAAATATTTGTTTAATCTGCAAATGTTTATCTCGGTCTGGATGTGTGAATGAATCTCCGCGAAGTTAATCAGGGTGATTTGGTAAATCGGTTTTTGAGAATCATTTTAAAGAAGATTTTTCTTTATTATACTAATTGCTATAGGTTATAATCTAGTGTTTATTTAGTAAATAGTTATACATCAGAAGGCTGTCTTCAACACCTTAAAAATTTTCGATAAATATGTATTTAATTGAAACATCGATACATTGTAATCGAGTCAATTTCTCTATACATAAATAATGTGTACCAACTTTATGTATTACAACAAAGGATTTAAAAACAATTGCACGCACACAGACAACAGATGAAGGCACGTGATTGGCTGGTAACCCAAGAATAGTGGATTGCAACCCTCATTCGGTGTCATGTTACGGTTATGGAGCACGAGTATCAATTAACAAAAATGGCCGACGTTAACCTGGGACCAGCCAAGGGGTGTCATCGTTCAGTGATTATACCTCATTCGAGTTAGTTCATCAAGTTTAAGATCATCGTTAATTTGTGCGGGTATCAATTTATGGACCTCCCCTTTATAGATAGTCGTTTAGTACTTACACAGTTGAAGTAATTTGGTTTAATTATTTTTATTATTATTCTTGACTGCAGCAAAGTTCCTAGGATCAAAAATTGAGTTACCTACATACATAATATTATTGTAGTATTTTATTGAACAAGAAATCATACATTTATCGTATTGTCAGGCATTTGCACATGCCATATGAGATCACCCAAGCTTTATTTTGAGTGATATTGCTATGAGATTAAAATGAAAGATTTAAACTTTAAAAAAACTTTATTAAATCTACTATAATATTTTAAAATGTATTTAAAAATTGTGGTATATTTGCACAAATATCGACAACCCTAGTTGAATTCAAAACACTAAAACCGCGTGCATCGAGTGTAAAAAACATAAATAAAAATGGACATTATCATAGCAATAGATATTTATAAATATTGATAAATGACAACAAAATGCTGTAAACAATAGGTATATTGCTTCCCGTTCTGGATCATTTAACTCGCACGTGACTGACTCCGATAGGGTTGTCAAAATGTTTATTATTGTTTTATTTATCGATATTGATTAGTTAGGGGAGCCATTGATACGTGATATCTATGAGAGCTATCGATGATAGTGTATGTAATTATCGACTTGCAGTTTCTGGACTTGACATGTATTCTATTAGTTTGAAAGAGGTATATTGTGTTTGATATAAAATAGTTACACTCCGCAGTTTTACTCGCGTTGACTAGCATTATAATATAAAAAATGAGCTCAGAGGTCCTCAAAAATATGATAAAATTATTTATTAATAGAGTACGAATAATTTGAACAAAAAAAAAAGATAATATAGCTTGCTAGGTAAAAATGATTTCATTTTTGCCCAGGTTTTCGCTGATTGTATTTCGTTTACAGTTCTATTTTACGTCTCTCTTAAAGTCCTCTGTGATATATAAAGCTATAATTTGTCTGTAACGTTAAACAGCGAAAAACAGGGGTCTTAAATGTTGATTTATGTATAATTTGTACAAGAAATTAGTTTGACATTAAGATGAGAGAGATAATATCAGATTCAAGATACCGATATCTAATTCAGTAGTGACCAGATTACACCGCAGCCACAATAACCGTAATATAACCAAAATTATCGGCGGTCTATAGGCTATTTTGTTTATTTAACTCCCAAGCGGTTAGTTTACAACTGTAGGCTGTTTACTTGGCCGTTGTGTGAATAAATAATTTGTGGTCCCTTGTTAAATATTAAACCGAGGGTTAGAAGGTACACACCCGATTTGATGCCAAATAGTTGGTGAATAAACTATATTGATTTCTTTTAAAGATGTTGTATGTTGGAATAATAAAGGGGTCGGTGGCCTAAGGGTATGTTACAACACATTTGGCTATTGCGGAAAATATTTTATTAGTAAGTAACAATACAGTTTTGTTTATATTTCCATAGCTCGGATGTCCGGTGGTCTAATCTTGACATTTATTCCATTTCTCGCCATTGGAATTCTAACTATTTTGAGTTTGATAGTGCTGAATTGTGTATGATGTCACATCGGAATCACATTGTGATTTGTTTGGAATTAGTTTCAGGAATAGATGTACCAATGATTGAATAGTTTCTTGTACCACTGGTATTTTGACTTATAAGTGATAAGTATTTCCTTTTAGAAACACATGTAAAATATTTTCAGTACGAAGTTTCTGATTTATGTAATTTGTAATATTTCAATACATTACATATTTCATTATGATTTTGCTAGTACAATGGAAGTTATGGGCATATAAAAAAAATAATGAAACCAAAAAAGTAGCGATACAAAAATAAAATTTAATCAAACATTTCTGCCTGTTATTTGAATTAGCAAAAAATCCTTTTGTTTTTAGTTTATTTTTGAGTTCATTTGTGGCGCGTTCCCTTATTTACATTATGTGTATGTGTGGCTTTGTTTCTATTTGCGTTAGTGGGGTGTGTACTCGTAATTACGGCATTGGGACATGTCTCGGGGCGAGGTGACCACATTCAAGTGCATACAGATACTGGAAGAGAAAGAAATACATAAAATTAGCCGAAGTTTATACATAAGGATTGATTATTTCGCAGATCGAGAGGTACGCACCTGCTTTCCACACTAATAGGTCAATTCCTACCTCAAGCTTTCCGTGTTTTCTTATTTTACTAAACTTTTCAAACATATTTGGGTTTTAGAGCGCGGACACGCATTATGTGATAAGTAGGTACATCGGTTTTAGTAATATTATTTATCAATGGGTGGGAAATCTGCGCATAGCAGTGGCTTTTAATTCAGTATTATCTTATTGACTGTTTATAATATACCCATTATTTTTAAGTTCATTCATTACCAACAATATACGAGTATAACAAAGACAAACTTCTCACTTTACAATATACTCGTATAGCTGTCAATGTAAATAATTAAACATAACGTTTCCAGTACACTATAGCGTTGTTTACTAGTGTCTTCCCTAAATGAACTAGGCCCATGTTCATGTTAATTTTGGGCCTTACCTGAATGCCGATGTGGCACTACCGGGAGAGCTTAGTTGTGAATGTAAACTATCTAATATGTGGAACTATTTATAAGTATCATACGAGTACAAAGGAAGGTGTTTTGTACGAAAAGGTTTGGTGTAAATCTAGAATAAATGGTTGAACAGTTTACTTTTCGTTTATCCGTAGACTTATTTTAGTAATCTTGTATCCATCAGACTAAATGAACCTATTACTAAACAAGGTTTAGTTACCAAAGAAATAAAAACAACACTGATATTATTCTGTATTCGTAAGTCTATAGAATCGAAATGTGAATTGGAATTAATTACAAAAAATAAAGAAACATTCCCTCAAAGTCGAGTCCCAAATCGGTTTCTGTCAAATCCCTGTAGTAAATAGAATTTGATCCTCTTGTTTTGTATTGAGATTTACCAGATTTATCAAAGCTTTTTGCTTGCCACTTAAGAACCAATCCTGGGTCGGCGCAGTCGTTTCAATCAATCAAAGTACGATTGAAAATTCAATCGCAATAAAAGATGAGTGGTGGAAGGATTACGTGACTACATTACTGGATAACTCGAGTCCTTCGACGTTTTGTTTTTCAATTTAACTCAATAATAAAACTTTTAATACATTTTATATCGTTTATCTACATCTGTCTGTACAAAAGTAATGTACAATTATTTATGGTATTTTAGATTTGCGTTATGAAAATAATATAAAAGATGAAATCAATATTTTTAAGGTTCTATAATTGCTGAGACAAAAGAATTATGAGTGCGCTCAGTTCAAATGGGTTTGTTTCCATTGAACAGTCATGAACTGTTGGACGGTATTATTACCGGATAAAGTTTTTTTAATTTGTGGATTTATTAACGTGGAAATGTAACAAAATTTTCAGACAAAAAGGACTGAGACAGATGAAAGGTTTCTTTTAAGTATTTATTAATAAGTTATTACTTACAGGCAAACTTAAATTTCACAGACGACGCTTTTCTATTCTTAGCACTATCTAAGTATTACAAAGGGATGATACAATAATTACCTGAAATAGTTTTGCTCTCTTAGATGTCTGTATAAAACTTAAAAAAAATGGATTTATTAATATTTATGACACATAACTAAGAGGATAATGAATACGACTGAAAGGAGGTATTCTATAAGAATATCGTTAAGCAAAATTTTATGAGTGTTTATGCATTTTATTTTTGTAATAATTTAGGATGTACTTATTTGATAATAATTAATAAGCATCATTTATTAGATTCATCATTTTTACAAATAAATTTAGGAGAATGTGAATATAACCATATCATTTTAATATCGTAATATTTTGAAATTTAATTTTACAAACACGCAATCCATTAATCCCAGCACAAGTTTTGTGAACTTGACAATTCATCAGTAAGTATAATTTTGTGAAAAATCTAAAACTATATCTACTTCAATACCGTGCCGTACATACAATGGAAACACACCACCAGATCCATATCTGCGTCAGTCGAAAGCGCGTGCACTCGGAGCGGGCACACTGAGCCGTGTACCGCACACGATACCCATCTATACCTTGATATGCAGTTAATAATGTAACGCGATAAATAATGCAGGTGAACCACTCAACCCCACAAGCCTTGTACTTAGAAATTGATTTTAGATATTAGCGTTTGTTTGGTTAATGAATGTTAAGTATTTTGTTTACCGTATTGTTTTGAAAGGTCTTTCCGTATTTAATTGATAGACCAATTTAAAAAAAATCAGTGAACTGTTTAGCATCGGTCTGTAAGATCCTACTGCAGGGAAAATACTTCTCTGTCGTTGATGATGCTTTTAAAGTGAGGATATGATTGGCGTAATGACTAACTTAAAAGTAAAGTGATGATAGGATGAGGCGTGATCACTTCGCCACCATTAAGTACTTCAATTGATATAAAAGTCCAATTGGTCAATGGTATTATTAATTGTAGATAGAATAATACAACATGTATTGTTCTGTTGTTCCGTAGCCAGAACATTTAAATTCTCAAATTCTTTAAGCTCAATACAAATGTATTTCTATAGTAAAACACGAAACTAATTTTGTTGCAACCTATTTGCTGGAAATTATGAATTTTTCAGCGTCCCCGCTCCGACGGCACAATGCGGTTGAAATGAAGCATTAAATTATTTGTTCGTTCCGGTTCACTGTTTAAAAATGTATATTATTTTATACATTGTGAGTGTGAGGCATAATTTCTCTTATACCAGAAGGCCGTTAAAGGTGATTCATGATTATGCGTCATAATAAAAACGACATAAAATTGCATTTATTGGCCGTGCTCCACGCTCTGATGTTGCCACTGAACATTATTAACCCAATGTTTATTAAATTATGCTTGGCTCTTAAGTGCGTAATTTAAAACTGTTACAATCACAATGATCATTTGCACCGAAACTGCTCCATTTGTAACTATGAAACTCTACGTAACTACGAATGTAGCGTCATATTTACATAACAACTTTAGCTTTGATAAATACTTAAATAGTTGGATTTTAAATTATAACAGTCTTGTCTTTTACCACATTGTATCTAATAATATTTTCAAGTAATATTTTATCTCATAAGTTTCATTTAGTGTAAACCTGTAGAAAAAAACGAATTTAAAAATAGAAGATGTTTAGAAACCATATTTATTCTTCTTAAAGAAACTTTAATATAAAATTACTTACGTCAATTTAGAAACACAAAACTTCAATCCAATTGGCTTATACGCAGTTCACCCCGTACGCAGTTCACCCCGTCGCACTTCACCCCGAATTAGTTAATGTCGATTTAAACTCAGTATAGCTTAAAAGTACCGTCACCAAGAAAAGAGTTAAGTAAGTAATATTAATTAAAATTTTACCAATTACTTTATATGAATTACAAGACTTTATTTGATTTGTAGATTATATTTAGAATATTAATTATTATTCTAAGTTTCAGGAGCTAATTAAATAATATCTATGTACATCATTATTTTCGAATAATTAAGAACATTATTTATTATACACTAAACAGCCAACCCAAAGTAAAGAAATATAGAAAAGACTAAACTTTCTTTAATATAAATCAACCATAAAAATATTTTAACATAAATAAAACAATCTAGTCATCATTTTCTAATGATGACTAGATAATAATAGTGAAGTTAGTTTTTTTTCTATTGTTTTTATTTAAAAAGTTATGATAAGTCAAAGTTTTTCAAAATCCCGCCGAATTTTATTGTTATTCTACACCGAACAACAGGCGAACGCTGCGATACGTAGCTGAGCGCGTTCATCGACCCGAGCCGTTACAGAATACTTGATAGCCAGTGTGCCGTCTAATATGCCGGTAATACGGCATTTATTTAGTATTTTTTAAAGATAAGTAATCGACTATAATTTTTGATATTTTTATTGGATATATGAATTCAGTTACTGCTACAGATATTCTGATTTTAATAAGTTCCATAATTTCAAAATAGGGGTGTATAAATTAAATCGCATAAATGGTAAAAGAAAACATTGCAGAATCTGGAACATTGGAACAATCAGTCTCGTTTTTTAGCATATGAAATCATGCCTTATCTATATATATATATATACTTAACTCAAAGGTGACTGACTGACTGACATAGTGATCTATCAACGCATAGCCCAAACCACTGGACGGATCGAGCTGAAATTTGGCATACAGGTAGATGTAATGACGTAGTTTCATGTTTTCTTTTTCTTTTCTTTTTTTTTTACTTTTAATGTATTTTAGTTATAAGAATTTTCTATTTGTTTGTTTTTAATTCAAAGAATTATATTGTTTGTTACCACTGTTTTAGCCTATAGATATACTAGTAGTCATTTAAGTTACCTACCTAATATTATATAATTGCAATGCCTCTTAAAGGTGCTAAGTCTTAAGTTCCTATTATTGTAACACCTATGTACCTACACTTAGCAAGCAATAAAGAATTTTGATTTTGATTTTGATTTTGATTTTGATTTTGATTTTAGGCATCCGCTAGAAAAGGATTCCCACGGGATTGTGATATACGTGGGTGAAACCGTGGGGCACAGCTAGTCCTTTAATAAAATTAAAAAGGCTAAAACATTTCGGATACCAGTGGTAAACTCCATAATCTAGTGTTATAATCAACTATCACTTTTTAAACAGTCTACCATCGTAAAAACATTAGCAGCACATTTATTAGCTTAGAAGTTCACGTATTCCCTATATTTTTGAATTTTACTGGGGTACTGACTGATCAAGTGATCGATGATAAAAAAATAGATTTTTAATATAAAGCACTTTTTATGTAGACGGTACTTATTAAAAACAGTGACCTAATTCACTAATCATTTTAATATTAAAACGGGGTGAAGTGCGACGGGGTGAACTGCGTACGGGGTGAACTGCGTGTAACCCATCCAATTTATCGTTATAAAGATTAAGATTATTTTAAGAAATTGGTTCCACCTTAAGCCAGATAGAATACCTTTTATAAAAATGAATATCTTCACCATTGAGACAAAGTACTAATTTAATTTCTCTAGATTGAGGCTTGGAAACTAAAGTTATAAGAGGCTCAAATACGCTTCACTTAATACTTATTGATTCCCGTGGTTCGTTAAGAATGCAAAAACTTCTATTAGACATTTTCTCAGCGACTTTGATATGCAAATACATCTTAAGTGGAACAATACATTTCAAAGTACCCCTATATTGTCGCGATCAAAGTTTGACGAGCCAATTCTTGGAAATCTTTAGTATTCGACATAAGGATTGCTTTATATTTTAATTTTGCAATACTTTTCTCTAGCATTCGGATAATAAACAATACTTATACTTACTTTTTGTTTACTGATTTTATTGAAATCATTTCGAACATAAGTCAATCGCTCTATAACCTTCATTTACTCAAGTTTATTACGTAAGCTATAGGTATCTAAAAATGGCCTAATACGTAACTCATACACACCATGGTGGAATTAAATTCTTATTAATCTCAATAATTTCTAATGTTATCTGTCTCTAATCAACTTACAAAATATAATACTTCAACTCTCAACGTCGTAAATGGGGTGTTGTTTTTGTCAAAAAAAATTAGAAGCATTCATTCCACCACTTATGGCCCCGACTTCTAAACAGTAGACCGAAACCGAATTTTAAACATAACTCACTTAACCCTTAAAAGCTATTCTTTGTAACCTTTGACGCTATAACTCATTGTTTACGATAATGTTTTTAACATTCGTTATAGAGTGCGTGACATTAGAACAAAGGTAAACGTTTCCTGTGTTTTTCCGACATTACAAATATTTTTACTTAGACTCATGTGACGGATACGAATCGTGCTTATTTTAAATTCGTATAAATACGGACACGGAATGTTTGTCATTTTGTTGTGACATAACATTTTGTTTAATTATTCTACGTTAAAGTAACAAAGCATTTTTAAAGCTTGTTTGTGAATATTTGGTTAGAGAAATGTGAAATTACTAGCTAGATAGTTTCCTTATATAAGATCTTTACAGGGCAAAGCACGGAGGACATAGACCCTTTTCTTGCTGATGATATTAGTAGTAGTGAAGAAGCATTTCTACATTTGGAAATGGATTTTGCCACACAATTTTAGTCAAAGCACAAAACACGAATCGAATTATGGAGCAAAATCGATTTCTAATGAAAATTCATTAGAAATCGATTTTGCTCCATAATTTTACTTTGCAAATACACATAGTCTAAGTACACAACACAAATCCCTTGACAGATATTATCGAGCTGTCAAGATGAATAGATGAACTTACCTATTATATTCGCAGTCAGTGTAATTAGAACTCCTCAAAGTGATTGGACTAGTTTAGTGCCACTGAACTGTAGTAATTATTATGATGCTAAGTTATCAGCTACTTCTATAGAGTTTCATATTATAAAGGAGTTTCATCGCGTGATTTAATCTTAGGGGTTATCAACATCATCAATCAATATAAAACAAAATCACTTTCCGCTGTCTGTCTCTATGTATGCGTAGATATGTAAAACGACGCAAAGGATTTTGATGTGATTTCTTTTAATATAGTAATGATTTAAGGGTAAGATTTTCAGTATAACCTTTTATACGAATCCTCAAGGGAGCGGCAACTATGCGGGCAAAACCGCGAAGCATAGCTAGTAGATTATAAATTCTCCAATTCCCTCTCTACGCTCTTTGGTATCACTTCTTCCATTTATCTCTATAAAATGTTATCTCAACTTTTATGGACGTTATAACGGATAACATAATTTTTATTACGGGTAAATAGTGTGTAGCTTACTAGGCGCCGTGGTCTCCTGAAAACGGGGTAGTAGTAATGTTTGATTTTATTTGTACGAACATTTTGCAATAAGGTGTAGGTATATTAAATTGGGTACTATGCCAAACATTCAGTGCATGAGCAATTTATTGTTGAAATGTGATAAGCTTCGTCCTAGTTGCTTGTAAGTAGTATATCGTATGATTGAGTCTAGTTACATAAGCTGTATTTCATTCACATTATAAGAACAATTAATAAAGAATTTGCAGTCGAAGGCGTGTAACAACAAGCGATAAAAAGTATTACCATAAAATTATAAATGAGTCATAACGTAACAAAGATGTTTGATCATTAAATAGTTGGATATTCATAAAAATCACCTTGTTAATACCTCTATGTCCTACGTATAATACAGGCCACACACGATCAAAGGAAAGACCAGAATAAAGCGGTAACTATAAAAGTTCCTTTTCCAAAATAACCACATTCGATATCCAGTTGTATGTTTTCCAACGCAGTGATAATAAACATATCAACAGTTAACTATTTATCTACTTTAACGTTCCATTTCACAGAAAATTAAATATTTATTTCACTTTCTTACTAACTTTAAAGTTTTATCATCTTTTATTGTGATTCTAGAGAAAATGTAGCCATTTGTCTGTTTTCGCTTTGTAATAGTTTAACTTTCGATTTCTTTTAAAGGCGTTACGCTTTTGGTAAACTAAATTACCTATTTTAAAGATAACATAGCTATATTGTAGCTTTCAAACTTCTCATAGATAGCAATAATACATTAAGAAAATGCTATGAGGAATGTGAAATGAAAAAGCTATGAGGAAAGGATAGGTACTCCGTTGAAGAACCTCATCAAAAAATCCACTGACACAAATATAAACAGTTCGTTATTTACCTCGAATAAAAAAACAGATTGCACAAAAATAACAAACAGGACTTCTTTTGATGAAAACGTGACCGGCGAACCTTGAACGACTTTTTTATCGTAATAATAAAAATTACATCTCCTTCACTTAAATATCAACCTACCGTCAGTAA
Source organism: Timandra comae (assembly GCA_958496195.1). NCBI lineage: Eukaryota > Metazoa > Arthropoda > Insecta > Lepidoptera > Geometridae > Timandra > Timandra comae. The sequence goes on from OY292367.1 coordinate 6,064,086, forward strand.
AACGGAGAATAGCGTGAAAAGAATGGAATTCCAATCCGCTAAGCCCACGCAATCTCGGTGCTTCTATTTTGCTTTTTAGCTTTCTATGGCTAAATGCGATTGTTTTCAACAAACAATGCAACTACGGGTCACAATTCTTTAATTTATTTAAACGTTCGTAATTATTCTTCATTTAGAAATTGAATTTAATTATATTTCTATTTAAAAGCACTTTCAAAATAATAACATTCTTCAAGACTTATTTCGTTTCTAAATTCTCCTACTCTGTTGATATAATAATAGTTATTTCGAAGTTCCAACAACGTGTAATGTCTTTCGTATCGTTGTCGTACAATACAAGAATAAAACAAATGTTTTGCCACTACTTTCATGTCCTTTAATCTATTATGCGTATAATAAATTCACGGCTGTCAAGGAAGTCGGCTTATGTTTTATCTCGTAGTCCAGTCGAGAAACCGTAGTATCCACATCGAGACCGCAGAATGTAAGGGCTAGTGTCCCCACCCTAAGCGGGCTGAGATTAATTCACTGAATAAATAAAAGTCAGCGGATTAGGCCAAAGTCGTTTCCTCCCTCTTAAGCTGACCCTGCGTGCTTTTGTGGAAAAATGCCCACCACATAAATAAAATCTCAGACGACACCAAATCAAAGTAAAACAGGCCACCGGATTAGTTTTCATGAATAATTTTAGCTTGTTGGTGTGTTCACGAAACTTTGAGTAACTAATTTTGGTGGTACTTTAGAACAGCGACGCGAGTGCGTCTAGATTTATTTTCTTTTTAGATCCCAATGTTGTTAATAAAAACTTTCCAACTTATTCAAATCTTTTGTTTCTACATTGAAAAAAATAGAAAAACCAATGTTAACAATTTATATCTGATACAAAAATGGAAATCTCAATAAACTTTTAAACAAGTTCTCAAGAGAAATAAATCAATTGGTAACAAATGTGTTAACATCGTCGATTCTTAATAGAACACGATTCTTAGATATAGACCGACATTGACTGATTTAAGAGCAGAAAGGTAAGTTGGCAATTTCCACTCACGTTACGCAAATCTCGGCCTGTGTTTGTCGAGAACAAATGTTTAATGTACCCAGGTTAAACAAAGATAGGTACGTATGATGGTTCCCGGTCGCCTGGGAGTTGAGAGATGAATCACAAAATTTGAAAAAACCTTTTTAAAAATTTCACCGTTGCCAGACGCTTGGACTCATAAAAATTTCAGCTTACAGCTTTTATGTTTACCAAATGAAATAGTGTTTTGTTTTCGTTGTGAAATATTAAGTTAATGGTTTAATTTCTTAAGTGATTCGATTCGATGTACTTGTTTAAGATAAGTAAGATTTATAGTGATAAACTTTGATGTCATAATTAAAGATTGTATATGATAAACTTACGGTTATTTGTTGAGCGAAAATTGATCTATCAATGATATGTTCGTAGTTCCTGGTGCCCAAAATATTAGAGATTCAGTCACGTGTGTGAAGCTCTATAATGTATTCATTTGGGCGTGAGACAAAATGTAAACAAACCATGAAAAAGGTTATTTTGTATGTCATGTTTTATCAATAATACATAGACTACTCCCTACTTGAAATTTAATTAATCTTTGAAATATAGATTATATAACATACTAGCTTTAGCCCTCAACTTCGTTCGCGTGTAATAATTATTTTAACACGCGACTTCATTTATGTAGAAGGTGAAAAAATAGTTATTCTGTGCCGCCGTGCACTAGCCGGGTCGCTTTGTCGTAGTAACTATTTAGTAATATGTGGCCTTAATCATAATTTTGCTGTAATGTTATTTTAAAACTAAGATATCTTCTAAGATACTTATTGAAATCAAATCATGTAAAAGGCAAATGTCTTTTAGATTAAATACTTTTGCAATGTAAGCGCAAAAAATGTGTTTTTTACGACATCACATTAGAAATCCCTAGATTTATCGGTGTTTCTCTACAATATCATGCATGTATTATACATATAAACTTTCCTCTGGTATCACTCTATTAAAAAAACCGCTTCAAAATCCGTTGCGTAGTTTTAAAGATTTAAGCATACATAGGGACGGACAGACAGCGACAGCGACTTTGTTTTATAAGTACTATTTAGTAACCATAGATGAAAGATTGGTTAGATACCGTGATACCTGATGAGATACATATATTATTAATAGTTACTCGCATGTTCACACTGCCAGCGAGTAACTATTATAATCACGGATGGACAGTTCAGTTCATCCGTGATCATGGCGCTTGCAACAGCGTAGTAATATTGGAAACTCGAAATCACTACCTTTGAGCAATTGGTAGGGAATAAGACACTTTGGCCATAAAATACCTGGAAATTTAATGAAATACCGATAATGCGTCTCGGAGATTTTTTGTCGAAGCATATACAACAGTCCGAATCAAATGATTGACATACGTTACGCGCGTTTTTTAAAATATGCAGAATTAAATGTATTTTTTTATAATCTAACTGAGATATTTTCTTAATTTTTTTGCGTAAGAACATTCTACATAGTCTTAGAAAACTACAAAAGAAAAAGCCAAATCGGTCTAGCCGTTCGCAAGTTATGACGTGATAACGGCAAACGGGTTTCATTTTTATATAATATAGACTAGCGGTGCCCTGCGGTTTCACCCGCGTAGTTCTCGTTCCCGTAAGAATATGGGGATAAAATATGCTAAAGACCTTCCCACTGAATCACTCTATCTATTAAAATAAACCGCATCAAAATCCGTTGCGTAGTTATAAAAATCTAAGCATACATAGGGACATCAGGACATAGGGACATAGAAAGCTACTTTTTTGTATATTGTTTTTGATGATTACACGAAATTTGCTTCTTGAAGTATTATTTTTACACAGTTTCACCACGCAAACTGACATTTTACTACGTATTATGTTCAAATTTTAATAAAACATTTGGAACATACGCCTCACAGACAGCTTGCAGTGTGACTGGCTTGGATACGCCGAGTGTAGTATTTGTTGCCGCATTTGACTACGTCGGCGATACCTACCAAACACAGCGAAACCAATTCTTCATCTAAGGTAGTAATAGTAATGACGATGATAATTGACATTACTAAAACCTAAAAATGCTGTGAATCTCAAACTATGGATACATTTTAATACTACTAAATGAAGGTGAACAGTCATTTTAAGTAATGAAATTAAAATTAATAGTTTTCGTATTTAGCCGGATTGTACCCGTCATTTTTACTCTTGATCAACTTGTTGACGTGAGTGTTTTCTTCCCGATTATATAGTAAAGTATATTGTAAATTTTTGATATTTTTTTGTTTAAAGTAATTATTGTATTATGTTTTATATTCAGTTATCGTTAAATTTCTGTTATCTGAACGTTGATTTTGATGAAAATAAGTGAACCTGGTTCAAACAGCGCTTGCACTTTTACTTCGCCGAAGATCCAAACAGACACCAAGGTGTTATTAATATATTTAAATACGTAGAAGAGACTTGGCCAAAGATTCGTATCCCTACAAAAAATATATTATATATAACGACTTCACGAGCCTCCGTTTACCGATTTGTAAAAGAAAAAAAAGGAAAATCCATGTTGCTCTTCTTCTTCTGAGGATCACCAATAAATAGTTGTTTATTTATTTTGTAGTAAAACAATTCAGGTGCTTACATGAATTGTTTTTACTTGTACTCAACTCATCCTGTTTATTACCTTTTTATTGATTTTTACACTAAACTAAATTACTTATAGACGACTTATCAAAGATGCCTACTTAGTCTTATTTTACTTTCATATTTATAACTCTAAAAAAACAATATATTTTTCGCCTAAAAGAGCTAAAAGTTTGACAACCAGTATTTCTTTGTTTACATTTTGTCTCACGGCCAAATGAATGAACTATAGGAAGATACTTGTCATCTTCGTTATCTTCTAGTGGTTGATTATAAAAAAAAACTACAACATCAATGTTATAGGAATGAAATTGTTTTGATACAATTCTAGTTTACAAACTTTTAAGTAACTCTATTTTCATACAAGCTTACTTCAATAAATTCTACAAAACAAATAAGAGGTTTGTCAATAAAGTTTATTTTCTCATGGCTAACTTCATCTATAAACCTTTCTTGTTGTGGAGAAAACGAAACTAAATTAAGATAAAAGAGATAAAACAAAGAACCAGCTACATTATTACAAATTGCATTGGTTTGTCTTGTACCACTGCATTATAGAGGACATTTAAAAGTATAGTTGTTTTAAAATTGTTTCCGTTACAATTTTAAATCTATTAATACTAAAGTATTGGCCTGTAAGATTCTTCTACGCAAAGGACTCTCTCTCTTTATTGGATGATATAATGATGAGGCATAAACATAATCACTAGTCTTACTAAACAGTGAATTTGGGATTTATGACAAACCTGGTGTTTGTGATACTAATATCATCAGTAACAGGCATTTGTCTTATATTTGAATCTTATAGGTTGATAATACAAAAAATATATTTTAGTATACGCAAAAAGAGGGGTGTTATAAGTTTGACGTGTGTGTGTGTATCTGTTTGTCTGTGGCATCATAGCTCCCGAACAGATTAAATAAATAAATAAATAAATAAAATAAATCTTTATTGCTACTAAGACACATGGATAAAACTTACAAATAGGTATAATTAATAATACGAGTATTTAGATAAGTCGTAGCAATAGGATGACATCTCATTAACCGATTTTAATTTAGTTTTTTTTTGTATTAAAGGGGACTTACGTGCGAGTGTTCTTCAACATGTTTGATGAAAATCGGTTGACCCGTTTAAAAGTTATGGGGGTTTGAAAGTAATTGTGTTGGGGGATTTTTAATTTTTTAATTTAATTGTTCGTATAATAAAAAATAACCAGGAAGATATCGGAGAAACATTTCAGATAGCTAAATATAAATATAAATTGATCAAAGAAATGGAATTGATCTTATAAAACGTTAGTCCCGCGGTAGAGTCTTCAATCAATCATAAACTAATAGAAAATTCCGTCTCAATAAATCAAATCAAATCAAATCAAATCATTTATTAGTATTAACATGAGTAAGTTAGGTGGTAGGTATACATTATTTAAGTAACAACATGTTAAGCCTGTTCGGCGTATACATAAAGTATAAAATTGAAATTTTTACATTAAAAAAAACAAATTAAAGTGAAATATTAAAAACTTACAATAATAAAATAAAATAATTACAGAGACTTGCTCATTAACATTTAAACAAAATTACATAGTAAACAATAAGTACTAACTAGCAAAGTTTTTTACATATTTACCAAATTATTATGACTAATTTTAGGTAGGAACTTTGAATTATAAAATTTCACAAAAAAAAAAAAAAAAAAAACTTGCAATAATAAAATAAAATAATTAATTACAGAGACTTGCTCATTAACATTTAAACAAAATTACATAGTAAACAATAAGTACTAACTAGCAAAGTTTTTACATATTTACCAAATTATTATGACTAATTTTAGGTAGGAACTTTGAATTATAAAATTACACAACAAAATAAACTTGCAATAATAAAATAAAATAATTAATTACAGAGACTTGCTCATTAACATTTAAACAAAATTACATAGTAAACAATAAGTACTAACTAGCAAAGTTTTTTACATATTTACCAAATTATTATGACTAATTTTAGGTAGGAACTTTGAATTATAAAATTTCACAAAAAAAATAAACTTGCAATAATAAAATAAAATAATTAATCACAGAGACTTGCTCATTAACATTTAAACAAAATTACATAGTAAACAATAAGTACTAACTAGCAAAGTTTTTTACATATTTACCAAATTATTATGACTAATTTTAGGTAGGAACTTTGAATTATAAAATTTCACAAAAAAATAAGCTTGCAATAATAAAATAAAATAATTAATTACAGAGACTTGCTCATTAACATTTAAACAAAATTACATAGTAAACAATAAGTACTAACTAGCAAAGTTTTTTACATATTTACCAAATTATTATGACTAATTTTAGGTAGGAACTTTGAATTATAAAATTTCACAAAAAAAATAAACTTGCAATAATAAAATAAAATAATTAATCACAGAGACTTGCTCATTAACATTTAAACAAAATTACATAGTAAACAATAAGTACTAACTAGCAAAGTTTTTTACATATTTACCAAATTATTATGACTAATTTTAGGTAGGAACTTTGAATTATAAAATTTCACAAAAAAATAAGCTTGCAATAATAAAATAAAATAATTAATTACAGAGACTTGCTCATTAACATTTAAACAAAATTACATAGTAAACAATAAGTACTAACTAGCAAAGTTTTTTACATATTTACCAAATTATTATGACTAATTTTAGGTAGGAACTTTGAATTATAAAATTTCACAAAAAAGCAATAAGCAATGAGATGACTGAGAACCGATTTTATTTTATTCAGACATTTCACGTTGCAATTTAGAAATGCAATTTAGTATCTACCTATTACTTTTTATACGATTTTATAAGTTTAATGGTGTTTTGAATTCAAAGCTTCTAGCATTGAGAGTGAATGAAGAATTTAAGTTTAAATACCCAATTTTGGTTAATAAAAGAAAACATATTTTAGTCAGTTGAAAATATGATTGTCAAAATTGGTTACTCACGATTATCCTCATTTTACAAATGAGAATAAGACCGTTGTGGCCATTTTAAGGGCTGTAACTTTTACTTTTAAGAAGTCAACATTAATCTTCATACATAAAAATATCGCACAAAACGTTATCTCTAAAGTAATAACTACAATGTTTCGCCGAGGTTTTCTTAATTATTCGATACAGCTGCAGCTAAATGTTCTACCCCTCATCGGAACTCGACACAATTTTCTTACGCGAAGCAATTATAAAAAGCTTTCAGTTTTTAACTGCCTCTAAGTGGTAACATTAATTTAATTTATATCTTTCTGTTGGAAACGGTTCATGGACACGGTCGAAGTTTGGTACGTGGTGTCACAGATTAATGAACAGTTTGTGCTGTAAGTTTTGAAATTGATAACAGTTGTAGTACGTACTTAATGAATAATTTATTTGGGTGATTTTAAATTCAGTGGTGGTATAATTGCAATGAATAAAAATGATATGAATATGTTTTTATTAGTAACTTCCAAATTTCAGCCCTGTTCTGTCTAGTTTAATTCGCAGCTGACGTGAACATTTTTAAACTAAGTATGTCCATCTGTCTCATCACAGGCCTGCAAAAGGTGTGGACGCTTTTGCCACTCTTATATCGCTTTATTTAGTTACCGTAAGAAGTATCAGTCCGGGTCACCTCAATCTGCTAGAATCTATCTTTTATCACACAGCTGAAGAGTCCTTTAGTTGAACGGTGATGGTTAGCCCATTATCGAGGAACGCTATACTCGTAATTTTATAACATCATGCCTTACGCCACTTACTTATGACGATGATGAAGTGTATCAAACACTAGTGACTTAATATTAGTAACATAAGTTAACAAATTTTTTAAGTATAAACCACCAACATACAAATCTTACCAATAACTACATGTCCTCACAGTTTATACCAAAAGATATAACAGTGACTATTGCTCAAGTGGAGAAGGGCTCACTGCGACGTTTTATTGAATAACGACCAGTGACGCGAGGTGCCGAGGTAGATAAGGGATGACCAGAATACCTTGAACTGTGTGTTAGTTACTAGTTTACTCGTATCTTTACTACTTGTTAGGAGTGCGGGTCTGAGTACTGTTGACCTCTTTAGCTTACGTTACGAGGTAGTCTTTATATTGATATTTTGGGTGTTGATGTTTCTAGGTGCTGTTGGTTTGAATATGTTTGTTTATAAATAATCTTTAGAGACTTTTCATAAATGAACGGAACGTTATTGGTTTTTGAATATGAATAAGATTAGTTTGTTGCTTGCGCCTTTAGGTGTATTCTACGTTCCCCTGTATGGAATTTAATCATATCTTAATAATTAAAAAAAAAATATTAATATAAGGAAACATTCCTTTTTGTTGACTTGAAAACCCAATATTGTTGATTGTACACAAGAACACATCATATATAAATCATTATGCTCAATTTAAATTGTCAACGAAACGTTGCATCACAAGTCACAAAAACACATTTTTAACCGACTTCCAAAAAAACAGGAGGAGGTTCTCTATTCGACGTGTATATATTTTTTTTTTTTTTTGTGTGTTTGTTACGCGATTTCTTTGTAATCATGAATGGAGCATTTTAAAATTCTTGTTTCATTAGAAAGCGGATATTCGCGAAGTGGTCCCATGTCAAGGAAATCAGGATCTGATGATGGGATCCAGGAAAAATCGAGGAAAAACCCGCAACAATGTAGGCTGGGGTGTCGATTGACATTATTAAAAGTAAAACTACCTGTGACCCGTGGTTTTGCTCGCGATATTCTTGATACCATAAGAATTTCTGGATGAAATTTTTTTGGCTGTATTCTTTCGTATTTAAATCAAATGCTGTTCACAATTCATGGGTTTTAGATATAAAAATGTCCCGTTTTTTAATTCGTTAACACACACTGAAATAAACCCGAACCTAAAACATTTTTTAAAAATGTTTTTTTATCCTAATATAGGTACCTATTACACATATATCTTCAGAGCGTTTTCTTAAAACTTTTCGTAAAAATATATATTTAGATTTACAAACAAACACTGCACCAGATAAGATTGTATATATTATTTTAATTAATAAATAGACAGTATAAACGTCATCCTCTATTTTCGTTTTTATTTTGACTTTGGTTAATTTTTTTCTAAAAAGTTCTTATACCTTTGTGGTTATAAAGAAGTTTTGTAATAAAATGATGGTTTAGTTGGGATGATGAAGTTAAAAAGAAGTAATAAAATGCAGGGTTGTGTTAGATTATGAATCATGAGTAACATCAGCTCATGGGACAGGATTCAAGCGGTACCCGTTGAGGTTGAACTGCTCGACACTTATAGAGCAGTGAAAAAATCCCTGCAAGAGGCTATTGCCCTCACAACTCTCGCGGCAATCGTTAGAAACGACCTCTCCTTGCCAAATGTAGTCTCTGCTATGGTGAGCGAGGAGAGGTCTTGGATTGGAGTGTCCACCTTTTGTGAGGTCGTACTCTCGCAAAAAAAAGCTGCGGAGAGAGAGCGCGAAGCCCTCTCCATTAATACTATCCGCAGCAGAAGGTTGGGCAGACGGAAGCGGGACTACCACTTTGTCCTGCAACCGCCATACGCCCGACCTGCGGCAGTGATCCCCGGGGGGAAATCCACTGCCGTCATATAGGCCTCAAGGTGGCGCGCGGTACTTTCGGAAGGTGTTAACTCAACATCTGTCGCCTAGAGCTACATTCTAGCTCAGAGGAGAAACCCTTAACAGGGTAGAGACGCTGTCCGGGATCGTAGTAGCGTGCATCCGCGTTTCTTCCGGTTTCGGCCATAAGCGCAGAGGTGGCACACCAAGGGGTTTTAGTCGGTAAGCGCGTCGCCGCTCTATCTTTGCGGCGCGGAGTCCGACATACCCCGTCGTTCCCCTGGACAGAGGAAAGACGTAAAGTCTTCCTCCCACAAAAAAAAATTCAAGTGATCCACGAGTCAAAAGCTCTTCTGGAGGAAAATTTAAGCGTATTTTGTAGAAGGAGACTTGCTTCCCACTAAAAAATTTAAAATAAAGTTAATTTAAAAAAATAAAAAACCGACTTCAGCACTAATAAAGTTAATTTAAAAAAATAAGAAACCGACTTCAGCACTAAAAAGTACGAAAATAATTTAAAATAAACGATATTATTAATACATATTTACAATTTATAATTAGTTACTTTTGAAGTTAGTGCCAGCCCAGGATAGTTTTTTTTCCTTATAAGATAGCACGAGACGCGAAGGCTTTGGCTGTCACCGACTTCAAAAGTAACTAATTATAAATTGTAAATATGTATTAATAATATCGTTTATTTTAAATTATTTTCGTACTTTTTAGTGCTGAAGTCGGTTTCTTATTTTTTTAAATTAACTTTATTCCAATAAATATTAAAAACATAGGCTTGTAGACACAAAACAAAATAGCAATATTCAATACCCAATAAACATTTAAATTCACAAAAAACTTTCATGTTTCGAACAGAAGTAGGGCAAGGAGGAAAACACAAACGCGATAACAAGGGTCAAGTTATACTAGTCAAGTGAAGGAGTCGACAACGATTTCACTGCCACCTGACCCGTAGGTCGGGTACACATGTGTTGTTCCTGTTTAATTAATAAAACGAGCCTTTATTCACTAAAAGTCAGTCTATTAGTTAGTTTTTGAAGCGTTCTGTACAGTTTATTGTGTTGATGACCTTTATTGATCGTTTCTTTGAGTACCTGACTATTAGCGCGTTAATTGGAATATTTTGTGTCTCTTTATCAAAGTAGTGTTAATTATTTTGCTTTATTTAAATAGGTATCTTTTTTAATTATTCTTTAATTGCGTGTATACTTCTTTGCTTAAGCGAGCATGCCAAAGGATTGTATTTCATAAACTTTACGTAATAATTATACAACTGGCTTTAGGTAAGTAGTATTTGAAATTTGTTATTAGTAAGATTTTGTTAATGCCTGTAGTAATTATATATTTAAGGCATAAATGATTAGGGAGGTTCTCATTACGTATTATTATTCAATCTTCCGATTGACCGCCCAACAAAGCAAGGTGCGATAATATAATTTTCTTATATAATTATAATCTTACGCTCCAGCGGTTTGAGACAAAATGAAAATTAACATATTTCTACAATTTTCAACTACCTAGACCATTGTCCCAGAAAATTGGGCAACGAGTGAAGTTAATCGTTAGTCCAGCAATTTGCTATAAAAATTATGTGGCGTGGGAGCCAATTAGATGGAATAAAGCTTAGGCCCACCACCGGGTTCTGAGATCGTTAATTCATCTTAATTACCTTTTTGATGAACTTTCCTTAGGTCGGAAGCCTTCACCCATTCAAAGGGATGAGCCCACTTTATATTCTTGTGCATTTTAAAAAGTTACTACGACGAGGGTGAGACATTCGCAAGTTTTCTTATTCAAACACTCCAACCTCCAAAGATTACTTATTCAAATTAAAAATATCTGTTAGTTCTCGACAAATAGCCCGCCAGACGTAATCACGAGTCGAATAATTGAGGAAGGTCTCCCGGTTTGTACAATTCGCCAATTCTTTGATTGACATTCAAGACATTTGCAGAGTCAAATTAAAATTGAACAGATTGGGAGGGCGGTCGAAGAAAACGGGAGTAAGTCATTAATTAAAAACCAGTGAATAGTGAATCGGAGATGAGAGTGAAGAAAAAAATAATTATAAGGTAGGCGGTAGGCAGTTTAAAATAATGGTGTTGTAGTAGAGACGCGTAAACGGGTGTAAACTCGGGGAAGCTATTATAAAATCTGAATTTCATTAACCGTAAATAAGTGAAGCAATTTGTCGAGGGAATGGGGATAATTACGTACTTGTCCATTGCGGGAGCGCGGCCGGCGCGCGGCGGTAGTCTTGACTTCATTATAACCACGCTCCTCTATAATTGATACTATTTTTATCGATTTGTTTATAATAATTGAACTAATAATAAATAATAACGTAGGAACATCCCTTTAATAGACTGAACGGTTAAATGCAGGTGTTGATAGTTCTCATTTAAATATAATTTGAATAAAACTACATGTTTTTTACCCACATTCCCTACTTGCAAATTCAAGTGTTTTAGTCATTATAGTAAATACGATAAAAGTACTAAATATTTAAAAGACTCTTGACAAAAATCTGAACACAAGGATATACAAAATCATATTTGTTAAGAATAAATAAAACATTATTGAATAAAATAATATATTATTAATGTTTACAAGATTCATTCTCTTTGAAGCAGATACATATATTAATAGAGAAACATCCAATTAACGATAATATGCGAGACCGCGCTGAAACTATTATTGGACTGTCTCGAGATTAAATTATTATTTTTGTTTTGTTATAACTAAATGTTAAACTGCAGTCGTAAACAATATTAATGCAATCCACTCTCAAACGAGTCAAATTTTATTTATCCCTGAGGACAATTTCCTCTTGTCAAACGTCGCCGGCCACCCGGGCATTTGGTTTAATGAGAAAACGACCAAATCAACTTGGTCCAAATTAGACACGATAAAGTTTCGATTACATGAAGCCATCTAACATTCATGCGATACTCGTAATAAAAACATCTGTGTACAATCAATATAATATGTAATGATATTTTCTCGGAATTAAGCTGTTCCTTTGTTTCTTTATGTGTTTGAACACTCTTTTTTGATAGAAATGTACCAAAAAACGTTATGTGTAAGTATAACGAAAAAAATTCTTTGTTGTGTTCTTTCTTTATTTATTATTGTAATAATATATTTATTCAATTTCGTAAATATATGAGTGATAAGGGCGATAATAACCCTGTGAATGTAGCTACTTATAAGACCCTCCTAAATTTGCTAAATCATCCGTGACTTACACGAGAATTTCGTGTACCATTTTGTAAATATTTGGGGTTATTTCGCTGTCATTCTTAATGACAGTCAATTACATTATGAGGGTGTATTGTAAAGCAATTTTAAGTCAATGTCGCGTTTAACAACTGCTGTTAAAATGAATACGAGTGAAATTTGAACAGACATATTATTTAAAGAATATATTTATTAACAGTTTACTTAAAAATGTGAATTTCTTTATTCCATACCTTGCAAACATCTGGGTTTATTTTGACGTGAATGGTATTATTAAAACGCATTTTACTGTGTGTATATTTCTGTGTGTAAAACTTTTAATGTTTACCACAGTTAAAATGGATAATGTAGGACTAAATAATAATACAATTTTAAAATGTGTACTTATTAATTTGTATTGTGAATGGCTATTTGGAAATTCAGCATTCAGCACCTTAATTAATTATCTAGATAGAAGAATGGGTAATTTAGGACTAAATATCAAATAAAAAATATTTGATTATTTTTTATAGGATCTGACTACTTATTTTGCAAAATGTATGCTACTTAATTAAATAACCAGTATTTTCTACATGTCGAAAACGGTTGCAACTAAGATTTTATTTACTTAGTTTGATTAGTTGGATTCATGTAAACCGATCCTGTTTTCACTTGTAGCTGAAACGTTACGTTAGCGCCACGTACAATTAAAGTCGTGATCAGTATCTGTTCTCTGAAGACCTCACTCTCAAAGTTCGTAATGTGTTGTGACGAAAATATAATTGTCGACTTCAATACGATGTAACGCAGTGATATGAGGGTGGACAGACAGGGTGATATGGAACTATTTTTGGTGATATAAAAATGTCCTTTATTTGGCTAAAGATTTTTGTGATTCACGTATATGTAATTATGTCGGTTTGGGTGTGTATATGAGTTTATTGAATGTTTGATGTCATCCTTGATACAGGTAATAAACGTAGTTAGGGATAGGAAAGCTGCTTTAAGAAGACGTTAAGATGATTGATTAATTATTATTTTATGAGACTTTCCCAATAACGAGTAATATCCACTACTACGACTACAATAAAATAAGGCTATTCCTTTATGAATTAAGATGGAATATAGACATAGATGGACTTCGCAAACATTACTTCCTTTCCTTCTTTAAAGTAAAAAAAAGGTCCATACTTCTTCTTCTTTGAGTATCGACTCAAATTTTTGAGGACCAAAACTCGGCCACCGATATAGCGCTATCAGTGGTCTTGTAAAGGTCCTCGCGTGTGCAGGTGTAGGGACACGCATGGAAAGTCAAAAGATGGGCCATTGTTTGGGGGGAAATGCCACACAGACATGCATTCTCCGAGCTGAATCCCATCCCAGGTCCATACTTATAAATGGCAAACATAATCTTAGTAAATGCTCGCTCGCAATACTGCTTATACAATATATAAACAACATACATACCAAAACAATGTAATAGTTAAAATCTCAGTAACAATTATTATCATTTTACGTTAAACACTTTTGCACTAAGGGAGTTTAATATTCAAAACAGGCAAGTGCGAATCCGGGACTAAACCAATTAATATGCATTTAATATCCTTCTGTGTCCTCTCCCCAGAGTAATTTCTCTCGAATTACTGATGCATTATTTATATGTAAATGTAAAATGTATAAATTTACTTGAATGAGAAGATTTACGTATTATGCGGTGTTTATGTTGGTTCTGTGTTTTAAATAAATAAACTTTTTGATTATGTAGGTGGTTTATTATTAAAATGTTTTGATGAATGTGTATAGGTTAGTCTGTTATTTTAATTTTGTAATTTTGATATTAACAGTTTAAAATGACAATTTAACAGGCTGATTGTGTAATGCATATTTTTTCAGATATATTTGTATAGGTACCTACTGCACGTGTTATATTATTATCGATTACTAAGTATGTAGATTCGATATCCGAAAGGAGCAAGTATTTGCACAAGAATAATATGAAATAGGTGCTAGGATTTATAAGTAATAAAGTAAGGGATTTTCTCTCTTAAAAACTTATTTATATTACCAATGTAAGTGATTTTCTTATTTATAAAAACCCTATTTATATTATTTATAGAATTCGTAGGTAGATTAATGTAGGCGTTTGCTATTTTTCAAACGTAGCTTGGGTTTGAGATCTCCCACGCGAGTTAGGAAAGCGTGGTGATTACGTCAATTTTCCCCACTGTATTAATATTATCAAAGAGTTTTTGGTCCTATAATTAGAATACTTTGCTTTTGTTATAATCTTTTTAAATACAAAGTTTATCGGTAGCCTTCAACGAATTATCTTTAGCAAAGAAATATTCTTATTCAGGGAAATAATTCTTATGTCAGAATTTTAAAGAGTTAATTAAGTAGTATGTAACTAAGCTAAGTAATCTATAAAACTGATGTTATGATGTTAAACTTTTCACAACTGAAGTGTTGAACACATTAATATATCTATCTTTATTTATCTTTGTCAAAGAGTTAATATCCAGGAATATCCCTTTTTTCGTCGGAAGTTTAAAAAGTTGATGAGGCAGTATGTAACTAAGCTAAGAAATTTACAAAGTCTATAAGATGTTAATAACAATAACACAAATCAACAGTCCAATAAAGACTACATTACTTGTCTTTATTAGAACACTATACTTATAATAACTTACAAGTAGAATATAATATTGGTCAACGAAAAGCAATTAGTTGGACCACCCACGACGACCGTCGACAAACTAAGACCTCACTATCGTAAGATAACAGTTCTTAGACAATTTGTTACCGATTTCTAAACAAAAAGGAACGATGATTGAAAAGGAGTCGTTGACTAATGAGGTAACGTGGGCTGGTGCGACCTTCGAGGCTGACAAATGTTTCTATTTTTTCTTTAGTCAACAGATTTCTTTACGTTAATATTATTAGGGATTTTCTAACAAATTGGTGTTATTATTTTTGTTGGGAGTTTATTTTAGATATTGAATTGGATTGGTGTCTATTTCTGTAAGAAATTAAGTGAAGGATATACCAATTTTGTGTGTGAATGACTGTGTGCGTAGTTTCTGATACCCAGATACAAGTCACGAACTTAGTACTGTAATGAGATGATGTAGTGAATGATTATGTTTTATGTATTAATTAATTTATTTTTTACGTATTTAATCATTTTAAAAATTAGTATTTAGACTTGTCGTCTTTAATTTTTTCCCCTGTTTTAGGGAAAAAATAAATAGTCTACTTATTATACCTAAGTTTTTTTTTTATGTTAAGTATTATTTTATTTCACATATACTGGATCTTGTTTACTATTTTAGAAGATCCAAATTCTAAAACAGACATATTTATTGGAACCCTTGTCACAACAAGCTCACTATTTTATAACAATAACGAAAGTCCAAAGATAAATATCAAACTAAGGGGAACATTCAACGATAAATCCATGAGAGCTATAGATTCTTGGTAAATTGCAGGTGTATATTAAAGTTTGGTAACGATAAAACAACTGCAGTACAAAATACGCGGGTCACGTGTTTATCTCGCGTCAGGAACACATTCACTAACAAAAACAAGAACAATAAAACCGCGACCTCGTCGTATCTTCTGCAAAGTTCGCAACCTTATTGCCAATTGACATCCAGACACGAATGCTCGTGATCGAATGAAACAAACTAGGCATGATACCATTATCGATACCGAATTTAATCGAATATTTTAAACTCATAATCGAATGTTCAACAATTTACTTAACAAAATTAGGTATTTCTTTTCGGTGAACAGTTTAATTAGAATGTAAGGTAGTCGATATTTAAAATGAAGACGAAATAAAAATCGTGAATAATCGATGTAATTATTATTATGACAAGTCTTTAATTAACTCTTCGTGTTTTGATTGTTATTTAGCTTGAGTCAAATTTTACAAATTAATTTTACGCCCACGTCTGAAGTGAATCTTTTGATCAAAAATGTAAAACAAAACCTTTCAGTGAAAGTATAATAATATAGCTTTCTTTAAAGTAAAATTAAGAAGCGAGAAAGTAGAATAATCGAATTGAGGTCCGACAAATCGATACGAATCGATTGGTAGAGCAACAGTTGTCAGCATCGATTGTTATGTGCGTCGATCATCCCTATAGAAGATACTCGTTATTTGTGAGTCGGCGTCCGCCCATAAACGTTATCAGTAACTAGCGATCGGGGCGGGATCGATCCCCTGATTCGACTCACGAAATTAAGGAAATCGCTCATGGGGATATTATTCTTAGTGATAAAATCACAATGTAGGAGATTTTTGCTGTGCTCAAAGGATTTTTTCTAAGCTCATTTTGGTGGGTTTTTTACAGGGTACAAACTGTCGTGGGAATTTGCTAATCTTTGTAGAGGAAGTGATGTTATCGATACATACATAACGTAACATAGACAGTTTAAAGTTTATAATTAACAGCTTTTTAATTCGACTTTTATTTAATAAATACCCTACTGATTGTTTAGTTGTTTAGACATGAAAAAAGAAAAGTAATTTTTCTCCAGTACTTATGACTAACAAATTTACTTCGCCGTAATCGGGTAAAAATAGTGCAATTTCTTTCCCCGAACATGTCACACAACAAATTTCCTCGTGAGCTATCATGTCGAGTCATCACATCATGTGGTAGTAATTACAGTGAAGGAACAAATTGTCCCAACAGATGACACAGTTATCGTCATGTGACGGCCAATTGCCTATGTCTTTCATCATTGCGGCCCACCCAACTTAACGGGAAGTCGGTATGTGACAGTAATTTTCAACAGGAATTGTCTACAAGAATTGTGGGAACGTTTTATCAAGATATTTGTTATTTGATAGCCAATTTGTTTTATGAATTACTTACTATTTTTTCTTTGATAGGAAATTTATCAACTACCTTAATACTTGATTACGTTAGCAGTTGAAAATAAAAGCTTTTCAAGTTTTATGGTTCGGAACTAGGCTCTCTGGGCTAAGTTAGTTAGAGGCACGGCCTGGCATGGTCTTGGATTCAAATTCCAACTGATGTAAAACGTAGTAGTACGTCCTTAAAATTCCAATACTTTATACATTAACGTATAAAGTATCGGAATTTTAAGGACGTAAAACACCATTAAAAATTAATCACTAATTAAAATTTCGATGAGCTAATAATAACACGCTGATATTACGACAGATAAAATACAAAAGCTTAATTTCAAAGTTAGATACTTTTTTCTGATAACTCGTTATAAAGGAGTTATTAACTTCAGTAAGTGTATGGTCTTAAAATAATTTCAGATGTAGTCATAAAACGTTGCATGTGTGAAAAGGTGTACATTTCACACGTTGTAAATATGTAGTTTGACATGGCTTGTGGTGAGGTAGGGGATATCATGCGAAGCAAAGAAACAGTGTTGCGACTGTTGCAAGCAGTGATGTTATCACAATATTTTTTGAATATTAATAAAAATAATGTCAATAATACTGTTGCAAGTTGAGTTTCGATAAAATAATTAATATAATAACTGTGTTGTTCTACTGCTCCTTTGTGAAAGTAAAAATTGGAAATGGAAAATAAGTTTGCAACTTGATTTTCTATAGCGAGTACTTTAAAAAAAAACTGTATCATATGATTTGTAATGTATTGTTTTATGAGTATGTTTTTATTAAATTATTCTAAGTGTTAAGTGACAATAATATAATTAAATTCTTTAAAAAGACACTTTAGTACTACAAATAAACCAAATTTCCGAAAAATACACATCAAAACGTTAACAATTATACTTCACAAATATTTATGACACAATTTATTTAAAGAATATTCCCATTTTCTTCCCAACAGTTCTGGGAAGCATTCTGTCACATCCAATTGTACTGAGCTGCCGTTTCGCAACCCTACCACATAAATTCCGATGGTATCTTCAACAGAGTTATTTAAATACATCACAAAAGATACGACAAAACGTCCAAACTCGAACAATGACAACGTTCACTTCTAATTTAATGTGATACACACTGTTGCCTATCCACCGACAAGTCAATTAAGAACGCGCCCTGTTTAAAACAACTTAAGCGAATGTAATATTTTTCGATAGATTGAATTTGGATAGCGTACTCGTGTTTGAAACAGGACTTGAACGTTGAAGGGCTTTTTAATAATATTTAATTTCTATTTAGTTAATATTTGTTAATCATTATAATTTGAAATAATAAAAATATTTAAGAATATTAATTACATCTCTCAATTACGTTAACTGACATGACTAGACGAGGGGTGCGCCAAAGTTCACCTAAAATTTCAACTCCGATAATTGGAAATCCGAAAATTTTCTTCCTAACATTTTTTATCCTAACAATCGCAACTCCTAAAATCTTTGTCACTAATGTTTTAATTCCGAAACATTGAACTGCATAATGTCAGTAGCAATAAACATCTTTTACACTTTTATTTGTTTTCCTATATTTTCTCAACATAACCATCGTTCATACTATTATTCAAAGTCATATCTTTTTTGTTTAGATTTATTTTTATTTATTATAATCAATATTATATACATAAATTTTTCGTAACTTTGTTTTTACATAACATGTAGGTATAACATATAACGCACGAGCCGAGCGAGCAAAACCAGAGTCCTGCTCCAATCATTCAGTCAAGTTCCAGTAACGAATCGGACCTATTCCTAATTATTGGTTTAGGTTATGTTAGAACTGTGACCACAACGCACGAGCCGAGCGAGCGTAGCGAGCGTGCCGCGGTAGCGGCCGGCGAAGTGCCAGAACCGAATTGGTCCTTTAGTTATGGTTATGGTAAACTCCCAGGCCATAAGCATAACCGTAAACGAGTCGTATAATAACCATTAAAACTATAAATATCATCTTCTACCCGTATATATTTTTTATTACACTTTGTAAATGTTTCTTTCTGAGCATGAGTGAAAATATTATGGTAAGTATGTTTAGGGATAAAAGCGTTATGATAAAAAACAGTAGGAGTTTAAATATATTTACATTAATGATGTTAGTAATTAAAATTTTCGGACACATCAGTGTTATGAGCATCGTCGGTAGCACTACAAATAGTATGAATTAAAACTTTAGGATGAAAATTTTTAGGAAGAATGATCATTCGGACTACAAATAGTTAGGAAAAACATTTTCGGGTAAAGAACTTTAGGTGAGCCAATATGGACCCCTAGACGAGATTTTGTTCATGTCAGTCGATAAATTACTTATTACAATATTTACTTTAAAGATTACTTCATTAGCAGACCTACGTCTAAACGGCAGCAGAAGCCAAAAACTAGAAAATAAATAGATTACAAACCTATTGTATAACGTTAGTTCAATTTGTTTTAAATTCGCAGCCTGGGAAAAGAATAAAGAACGTTATCAGATCTGCGGAACTTAAAGCTTTGAATAGATTTCAATGGCAGGCTTGCACGCATTGTCAGCCCGAATAAACTTCCAAATCGATTCCACGTCTGAGAGTGGCAGTCGGATAAGGCTCGCTCGTGCCGTTTCTAGATTTGCATGACGAATAGACGAATATTGGCTCTTACTACAATCTGCCTACAATTTATATCGGAAAATATTCTTTTGCAATTTTGATACAATTTCTGGAACTATTTATCTTTCAACGTTTTTAGATTTTAAGTTATGACGACTAATAGTGTGTAGTCTTATAATCCATATTGTGTTATAATTATAACAGACAGTTTGTCCAATGCTCATATTTGGAACAGTTCAATGTTGTTAAGAAAGTTTGTCTCTCGTCGTATCCGAAGCATGAACTACTGTTTTCCGTACGAGTATATACCAATAGTACAATGTGCCAAATAATTGCATCGGTTGTTCCAGAATACATCATACTTATTATTAGGGTAACAGCAAAATTCGCGTAAAATGGACATAAAAGTGTCGAAATGTTAACATTATGCCACCCGCGAACGGTTTATGGCACCCTGGCGCGCATCATTTAACGCATCAACTTGTTTGTGGGTTTCAACAACTTTGCCCTTTATTCTGGTTTCCATTTTATGTGAAAAGATGTGTAAAATATATTTTACTTAATTATAAATCGATATTAACGACACCATATAGCAACATTTTGTTTTGATAATACAAAACCGGGTTATTTACTTAACCGCAGACCTGACCGAAATGGATGAACATAATGTCTGTTAAAATGTTGTTACGTAATAATTTCTACGTAAATACAAAGTAATTTGTCCAAAAAAGGAGACAATACAAATGGGTACAATATTTAGCTCCCGGTCGGCTTAGAGAACCCAACTGAGTCAATTATTTTAGTCAATATTTAGCTTTTAGCGACACGTTGAACAATCGATCAAGCAGCTGGCCGCAGCGCCAAGTAATTTGATATACATCGGTATGTGGACACAAATAAAATCACTTAGCTGCAGAGTGGCGTCATGCTGAGAACATCTACCTCTTACTGCGGGAAACACCGACACGAAATGAGGCTAGGAGGAAAGCAATACGCCTCGAGATTTTACAGAGACAAATTCACATGCTGAGAGAATTTTAAATGTTTTCTTTGGACAGAATTCTGATTAGCAAATCATTTTGTCATTATTTGTTTAACTTTGTTGCAAAGGGAACTTCATACATTTGATGTAATATTTATTATGTTTGTAACATATTGTGCAAATTATTTAAGTACTTAGTTGTGACGTAAAACTTTTTCTTTTGAACCCTCGTTCAGGAATATAAATGATAATTCTTAAATTTAATATAACGAAATACGTTCTATAAAATGTATTTACTGTAAATACTTTACTTTAAATAAACTCGACGGCAATCGTAATACACCTAAACGAATTTAGTTTTACTACAATGTAGTTTATATTAAAAACAAAACGTTTGAAACTTAAAAATACATATACTTTTTTAACCAAAATCTATCTGGTACAAACATGGCTCAAATTTAACGTAACTGACCCGTTAAAAATACAACTAGCACATTCTGAAATAGCGACATGTTTTGCAAATTCGCTTGCTATTTATTTTCTTTTTCAGCTACAAAGCTAAATTGAAAAAAGAATGACGTCATTTATCCGTAGAAACTAAAATAGTCTGTAATAAAAAATCCGCATACAAAAGCTTGGTGCTTTTTACGAGAGATTTTCAATTGGGAGCTAGAAATTCGTACGGGTAAAATAGGGCGTGAAATTGCACCAGGAAAGGCTACGTATTTGTTTATGGGAGACAGTTTAACTTAGTGTGAAATTTTGTGTAATGCTTTTCTTTAGCGGAATGTAGTGGAATTTGATGGGAGGTTGTTTGTCATCGTAAAAGAACCGAGACGTGGGTTTGAGTGAAAAATATCGAGGTGGCGTTTGAATGTACGGGTCGTATGTGACACCTCATGCTGCGAAGACGTATGCCCGTGATTGTTTTGGTCCTCATAATGGTCCTCATAAATGTTTATGTCCGTACTTTGCAATAAAATTTTGCAGCAAACAATAAAATGTTGTTTGGTTTTATGATAATTAATTTCACAGGTAAATTATTTAAATTTATAATCGCTTTTAAGTTTAATAATGTCACAACAACTGCATGAGACAGCGGTTATTTATATACTAATTGTGTCCAGCTGTTTTACACGGGTTTGTGGTTTTTCTAAAGAATAAAATATGACAAATTATATTCTTACGAGATTATGTAACGCCACGTCAATATTTTATAGATCTAAAGTTTAAACCAATATAGTATTGGTTAATAATATAATTTAATTAGCAAGGTCTACTTGCGGAATGTTGCCCGCTTACAAGTACAATTATTATTAATGTAATAAGATATGATTTAAATTAGAAGGAACAGACCTGATTCATAATTCTAACAGCAACTCGAAAGCAATTCAAATTCAAATTCCTAACAAACCCACGTAAATTGAGTACCTACATGTAAATTCGAAACGAATTCACAGAATACGGATGCACCTTGACAAATAGCTGTAGTTCTTCAGAACAAAGTGGGTTATATTTCGTTCTCATAGTGTGAACGTTTATTGAATAAGTAAGCAGTATGTTTTATATGGTATCTCTGTAGTTTCAAGATGCTGCATTTTATTTCCACGATAACAATTTGTTAGTAACACACTCGTCAGTTAAACGTAGACTCTCTCTCTACAGCTTAATAAGAGAACTGATAAAATGCAAATTTAATGGCTTTTATTGGTATCGATAAAATCTACGACAAATTTTGTCGCTTTGAAGTTTATTTTAAATGATATTTAAACGAAATTACCGATATACAATTTAATATTTTCCGATAACTTCGTCTAATTTTATGGTTTATTCGCTTCCAAAATAGTCCGGTAACTGTTTTGATTTCAACATTACATTTGATTACAACTTTGCGAGATGGTAATATTTATTAGATTTTTAGTAAATGGGCCTTATTTTCAATCGGGATTTTTATTATCATACATTTTGTGTAGTCGTGTGCTGTAAATTGTATTGTTTTTAAACATAATATGGGTTCTATTATAGTCAAATTAATTGAAATTGATAATAATTAAATTAATTTCCACTTTTGAAATTTGGAATATATGTACATACTACAACGGATTCTTTATATGGCCCTAGATTTTTTTATTGATTCTTGGGTAAATCATGGTCAAATTGTTTTTGATTGTGAAGATTAAGAGATATTACGAGTATATTGTCTATAGATATTTTGATAATACTTTAAGACTTCATAATAATGACTTCGTTTAAATAATATGATTTCCTTTAGAAACATTAGAACTCAACAAAAAGTTGTTTATAAAGGCTATTTCTCATACAACAGTGGTATGTTTAAAATATATTCGTATCATGTGTCGGGTTATATTAAACTACAATGCGACAATTTTCATCAACATAATAACAGCATATGTATTCATGTACTGCGCTTAACTATTACTTTATATTGCGTACAATCAGTTTTATTTGGTCCTTATTTCAATGGCTATAAGGTTTAATATTCGTGGAACTATGATTTACTTTATAATAAAATGTTTTCACGAACTAGCGGCGCCGTGCGGTGGCGTTCGAATATCTATAATGGAAGTTATTTGCCCCTATTAGAAGAGTTACCTCATAAAGTGGTTGACGATAAAAATAATAATATAATTATTAATGGTTATGGCGTTATTAAATAGTTTAATAACAATGGAACGATTTGGCTGCTACAAAGTAAGTTAAGTAGTAAATTACTGTTAGTGATGATACTTAAGAGGCTACTAAAGTACTGAAGAGACCGAATAAATATTTTAATGGTATAAGTGGCAATGATCATTGTTGGACTGTAAACAAAAGGGTTCCGAATACAAGCTCTTGCCGAAAGGTGTAATCAAAGCTTGTATGCAAAATCTGATAAACATGATTTTAATATATTGAATTTGTGTAGTAGTTTTATCCCTAGCCAGATGAAGAATTTAGATAGGTATGTAAATTAAAAATTCACAGTAACTAGTAAGTTATTCTACAGAGAAAATTGATCTATGTACTTAGTATGTAGGTTTCATTAATGGGAAAATTCGTTTTCTCTATTTTACCTGAAGAAATCTCGGTCTGCCAGATGCAAAATACGAATGTAGAAGAATGTACCTGTACCTACTTCAAAAAGAATTGTAAGTATAACACAGTAACAAAAGAGGTAGTAATTTAAATATCATCAATTTTAAAAGACTCCAATAAAATTAAAAGCTCGGTTGCGGTAAAGGATTTGTTGCTACGTAACAAACAAGTGGCGATAGCCTTCATAAATTGAATTGTGAATAAATCGACAAGGCTTGAAATAAGTCGTCCCAACGTCCCGTCACTTGGATTATCAGCTGGCATATCTCTACAGGCCAACAATGAGAGACAGCCCATTAAATGCACATTGCACTAACATCTTAATAACCCGTTGAAGGCCCATGTCTGCTCAGCATGACGCATACCTACCCAACACAAACTGTAATTATTTTTCGAAGAGCGACATATTACGCGACCATAAATATTCAAATACTCACACAAATTACGGCTACATCCATTTCGTTGTGCCAATAATTTAAAACAAACTTTATTTTTTCATTTGGAAAAGCAAAAATACATTTTTATTTGCGAACCACGTTCGGTGGAGCTAAATTAATTGTATAACTATTTACTCGGTGCGACAAGACGACAAGGTATTTTCTGTTCACAATATGTTGGGTTGACGTTTGACATCCCGTATAAAGTTTTAAAGTAAGTGAAGCGGAGACGTCACGTCGATGCTCATAGAAAGTCAACCTTTAGGATGGTCGAATGAACAGAACAAAACAAGTTGGACATGTCAATGCCCACGCCTTTACGGTAACCTGATACAAGCAGGCGGATACATTTAACACCACTGAGAGGTTCGCAAGCGGTCGGATCGCGTGCGAGCTGAGCATTAGGCGGAGCGACGAGCGGGGCGAGTAGCGGCCGACTACGTCACGCGGTGTTCCTATTGCGCTGACAATCTACTCGGTGACTACCACATGTCACGCACGCTGTACGTGTCTTGCAGTTTATTTGCAAGTTCCCTTGATAATAACTTCATTTTGTACATATATCTTGCCGTAGAAGTTGTTAGTAAACTATCCAACGAGGTTTGCTGTAAAATTGTTATTGAATTTAGCAGTACAAGTTTTAGTTACAGAATTTTATTTTATGAAATTGTTTTTATTCTTTATTAAATCAATTGCTCTTCATCAGCTTATTTATATTTATGTATACTTATTTCATTTGTTTCCTAAATTTAGATGAGTGACGGAAACGGCAGTAGTAAGTTCATCTCTTTCTCGTTCATCGTTCAATGATGGAAAACGGCTTTCCTAAAAATCTTTCGAAAAGCTTAGTCTCTACTTTTTATGTACCATTAAAAATGTCTACAATGTAAAAGTTATGACGGCTATTGATACGTTGGTATAACAGGTCCGCGGCCTTAGGTGCTCATCCGCTCGCCCGTGTCATGAAAGTGGATACTTTAATATCCGATTCATTGTTCTGTTACAAATTTGTCAGTGATCTTTACATTAAACTTTTTCTCTTTTAAAAATTTGAGATGGGTCCATAATCCCCGTGAGGCAATCCGGCACTTGTAAGTAAATCTTCGTCACTAAATGACATTCGGACCACACAAACAAAATCATTTTATATAATAACCAATAAAAATAGTTTTACATTATCGTCCGCGTGTATTAAACAGACGTTATTATAGGCTAAGCGTTTTATTTCTATATCAAATTTCTAAATATGATATTTTATTATTCTAACTTTAATATAGTAACGCATTCGTTTTCTGTGAATATTGAAAGAGTTTTGTGTTACAAAATGTTCAAAGAATTTTAATAACATACACAATAAATTGCTGTTCAATTAGAAATTCATTGCAAGTACCTGACACATGCTATTTAAACCAACATAAGCGTTGGTTTTTATTTCATGTAAATTACATAATTCTTGTTAAATGACCGACAAAGTATCAAACTAAAGTATCTTTACCGAGAACATATAAAACGAACAATCTAAAGTTACAAGAACTTTTAAAATTGTTTTACATATTTCGGTAGTGAAATCAGTATTTAATTTGTAACAAATTGATGTATATTTGCATAAAATGGAACCTTTCCTGTATCGTTCCAGAAGGTAATTGGTTTAATAATTATTGATATTTCCTTAGCTGTCACGCAAGGGATGCTGCCTGCGGCCAGACCATAATGCTCCATTCTCATGATGGGTAGCGTTCAGTAAGCAAGCCAGACGATAATTTGGCCTAATTTGCGATTTTGTTGAATAATTTACAGCAAATGTGCATGTTTGGGTCGACTACAGGCACTTCATCTGATTATGTTCTTGAAAATCCTATTTTAATTTAATTCGTAAAGCCTGCGAGCGCGGTCCGAAATTGCTCTAAAGGTTTCTGTAATAATTGTTGCGTGTTCTAACACTTTCTCTGAGAAAATGTACCTTAAAACAAAGGAGAGATACTTTGTAAAAAATATTGGCTCGGTGCAGAAACAGCGTAACTTGTTACTTTTGTAATTAACGATGATTGCACAACACAATCTCCCGTTGTGCATTAATGATATCGCAGGGAGTACGCGTACGGCCTGCGAGTCACATACATTGTTCGATGTCGATTCGATCCAGTCTCGACGGCACACCGGGGACAAAGAGTAGTAACCCCCAGAGAGAAGCCGATTTATGCATGTTTTGCAGATTTTTGTTACAATATTTTCACTGAAAATATATCTGGATTACAAATATCTATGGGGAGTTCTAATAAAAAAAGGAAATCTACGAACAAAAATTGGAAATGTTGAGTGCTTTACTTTGAGTTTGCATACGAGTTCGTTTTGAATTTTGCTGATATGAACGGTTATGAAATCACTTAGGTTTTGAGAGTTTTTTAGCTACTTTTTGAAATGTTCGATTTTATTGACATCAATATTTATATATTGGGCATTGTTAGTTCTAAACTTTTCATTACTTTAACAAACTATTGATTGGGATTATTTCAATGTATGAGTCGGATCAACTTTTTTGCATGACATAAATTAATAACTCTTTCATCACATAGTAGTAGATCCCTAACTAGGTTTATTATCTGAATTAAGGGTATCATAAATTACGCACAGAGTGAGACAAACATTTATAGATCACACAAATATTAGTAAATAGTCTTGTATCTGATTGTTCCCATACAAGAAACGTATTTTTTCGATCTCCATACATTGTTGTACTTTTTTCTCTATTATTCGCATCCAACACTATAAAGTTCATCTGATAATGAGAACATTTGTTGCGTGTGAAACCAGAATTTCATTTTGCACGAAGTTGTGTTTCGCGTAAGCATCAACGCCTCAGACTTCGGTGCCGTCTCGATAAATCATACTTACTACCTATAAAATATAATGTTACTGTTAACTTATGAAAATGGCAACTTTACTTAATTACTAACAGTAAGGTTTCATTAGACATTAGCTAAATGAAGTTCATGAGAGAAAATACTTTAGTTCATTAGGTAATTGTGCACGAAAACACTAAAGTTTAAAAGAATTTCAATAAACCTTTTTGGAATTAAATTTTAAGTTTTAATTAACACTTGAAGAATTTTTAAATTGTTTTCTTTGAGTACCTTAATGAACTTGTTGAATTATTTCTAATATTAATTTGAAGATTCATATTATTAGTTACTTTTAAAACATTTTTTTATTAACTAATACTAAAAGCGCTTTTACGGCACCATGTTTTTTCGACAGCCTTTGATGCACAGTTGCGATGGTTAGTAACAATGAAAACATCTGAAAATAAATTGAACAAACGAAAAACTCAGAAAGTCTTTACCTTGCAAAAATTAGAAAATCACTAAAACAAACTAGTTACTACACTAAAACAATACAAAATAGCTCTAAGGTCTTTCCGCAGCCGAGTGTACTGCAACACAAACTAGCACTCCATTGCCCCGATCCCCATAGCCGATGCGAGGTAAAGAATTTAACAGCTCTTTTGTAATAAATCCAAGGGAAATGTGCGAGTGCAATAATACTTATCAGATTAAATGCGAGGCTATATTACCTTTGTTCGATTCCAATGCGCTGACTTTAAATTGTAATTAATGTTTTAATGGCCCCTCGCTCGGGTACACAGTACACAATTTAATTTATAACATACTTTAATGAAGCAAGTTTTAATGTTGATAAAAATCTTTAAAAATAAATTGTTTAAGCTATATAGTAAAAGTTTATGTGCCATTAATTGATTCATGAAATTTTATTGTGTTGTCAAGCAATTTGGTATCGACGTCACAGTTAAATAAATCTTACAGTTTTGGTTTGGGGATTTCCTATTTATTCTGTGTAAGGATTGTCTTATCCTTTGGCTTCTTCGTAGTTCTATCTGATGCGAATGACTGGGCATATAAAAATGCTTTTAATGCCTTTAATAAAGTCATAAACTCATGCATAGACAAGACATTTATTCGCAAATAATGTATGTCATCATACAAACTTTGTTAGTACGTGTATAATTTAGATATTATAATGTTAATATGACATATAACGTCCCTGAATATGAAAGCACAGTTACTTCAACAAATATTAACCTCCATTACAGCGCCACGCTCTGAGCAACTTTCTTATGTTATAACCACACTTAACAACACAGTAAATAATAAATATACTTTAACGATTCAAATAAAAATATTTTCCCTCGAAATTAATATGTCCATAAACAGCTATATCCATTTGCGTCCAACAGCCACAGAGTAAACAGACACCTCACTAGACATAGACGTTAAAAATGTATATTCGCCTAATAACTGTCGAATTCCTCTAGTAACAAATTACTGCGAGGCGTTGACTTACTGAATGGACGATGGCAACAAATAGTATAGTAATTCCAAAGAGTTTTGAATAGAGTCCAATGCTATTTTGGGATTCGAACGCTGATCTCTTCAGCTTTTATTTCGTTTTAGTTGAACAGTGGGTATGAACCCTTCAGATAATGCAATGTTTGATGCCAATTGGAATGTTCGTTTTGCATAACGATATTATATGTATACTCGTAGTTAAGTATATTCAATCGTACATGCTTCTTTTGTAGAATACTGTATGGACGTGAGTAAGTACTGCATTATACAGTAAGTCAAACAACTATTTTAGGATAGCTTTCTAAAATCTTTCCTTATTGGTTAGAATCTAATAAGAAAGGATTTGCTAAAACTAACCGGAGAATCAGAACAAACCAAAAATTTTCATTTTGTATTATCTCTGGTCTTTTAAATTTTTTTGTTATAAAATAACTTTAAAAATATAATATTTTCCTTTCATACAAAGTATTAGTGTAGATCAACAACATTAAAAACATTTTGAAAACTTGTCCGGAAACTACTCGTAAACTCTAAGTTTTAACTTTTCCTAACTTGCAATAAGAATTTGTAATTATTAGGAGAGGCTTTCAACAATTTTTACTTAAATTACTATAGAAATAGAAGATACTTACGCAATTTATATTATATTTCTCACTAAGTAAGTTTTGGGAATTCTAATGGTTATTTAAATAAAGAAACAACAACCTGTGCGAACTTTAATGTTCGCTGTCGAATTTGAAATTTTATGATGACTTTTTGTAATAAAACTTCTATTTTATAAAAAAAAAACAAAGTTAAAATGAAGTTGAATGCAAATTACAATTTATGGTGACGTCTAGACAAAATAGATTACTCGACAGTCTGGCTCAAACTAAAGGTATATTGTCCAAAATATATCTAAGTGTACATGTGCTCTTTATCTTTAGATCTTATCATCAAAATCATTAATGTTAAGTTATGTATGTATGTGTGATGTACGTCTATTTTGAACACTTTAAAGTAAAACGAAACTGGTTTTTTTTTGGTATTGATGTTTTTAGTACATATCATATAAGTACTCGTAATCAACGGTGGTGTAGTGGTTTGTGCAACTGTCTGTCAAGGTTCCAGTTCTAATTACTGGGCATAGAGATGTGTTTGTTATTTCCAAAGTTAGCATGTCCTAATACCAAGTGAGAAAGATGCTTTTCTCTGCAAAGGTATATTGCAGACATATAATAAAACCGATATTCAAGTACTCAATAAATACAGCTTTAATTAAATATAAACTATCTGGTTATGTAACTTAAGCACTATTCATAGTTACTTACAATACAAACCATCTATAGGCCTATTTATGCAAAGCGTAGAGATTAAATCTATCCCTAAATGTATCTAGTTGGAATCACCTCGGTCCAGTTCTGATTGCTACTGCGCTCGGTGCAAGCATTGCGTCTCAATAATGAATGCATTGTCTGTCTGTACGTCCCCGATCACAGTCCAGACTATTTTTGCTCAAACCTGTCCGTGTCTGTCAGGGAAAAAATGGTATAGAGTCGCTGAAATGCTTTGGGGATGTGAAAATATTTATTTGATTAAATCTCTGAAGTGATTATAAGTTATTGCTTGTTATTCTTCTATTTACGTACTTATAAGTAAGTTCCTTAAATAAATGACGAATACTAAGAAAATCCTCCAAAATCCCTACTATCCAAACTTAATATTATAAATGCGAAAGTAACTCTGTCTGTTACCTTTTCACGGCTAAACTACTGAACCGATTGACTTGAAATTTGGTACAGGGGTAGCTTATGGTCCGGGATAGAACATAGGATACTTTTTATCCCGAAATTCCTACGAGAACGGGAACTACGCGGGTGAAACCGCGGGGCGCTGCTAGTTAGAAATACGTGTGGGTGTAAAATAGTAACTAGGCTAAAATATAGTAGGTACTACATAATTGCACTTACCTCGTTGTATTAATATCTTTTAGTATGAGTACAGTGAGGAATCACATTTAAGAAGCCGATACTTTCCATAGTGCTTTAATTTCTTGATTTACGAAGCATCACAATAAACGTTGGTAAATTACGTATCTAAAGATATTTCAATTGATTTCCACTGATTGATATCTTGTCTAACGATAAGAACTAACAGTAATACATCAATAAAACGGGTTCTTTAATTAATTAACAACTACTCTACAGATCTTTTGTACATTCAGCGTACCGTCATGAATGAAGACACATTTGCCAACGACAGCGAATACAGCAGAGTTATTTGATTTATTCCAAGTTGGGACCATTGAAAACTTCCATCAAGAGTCATTTATTAGACGCAATGTAATGAAGCAGTAGCTGCGACTTGAATTGTAGACAACTTGTACAGGGATATCTTCTGTATCTTGTTATTTATTGACTATTTTATCAATAAGCACATTGATTTTAAGTAACACTGGCATGGAATTGATAATATTTTTAAATAGAGAGATAGAAATAAGTATAATATTATGGGGGCCTTCAAAATAAATAGTCCACCATATTGGGGAGTCCGCCATATTGTATTAAGCGTGACGTCACTAAACGTCTATGCAAATTATCAGATCTATTGGACAATTTCTATTATTTTCAGTTTCAAGATTTTTTTACCAACATAGTATAAACAACAATAATAAATAAAAGCTTCCAAATTAAGAGTTTGTCACAAATTAAAAGAGATTTTACTTTATAATTTTCTGTCAACTAAGTAATAATTAAGACAAGTTTCCTGTCAGAGGGCTAATAAAACTAATAACTTTTTTTTCAATGTTACCAATAACAATAGCAAATTAAATCATGATTGTTTTTCCCAGAAGTTACTTTGTTAAGAACTGTATTAAACTGTTCAACGACTACAGTTGTTTTTTACGGAATCTAAATGAAATGAGATGATTTTTAAACAGCACGATTTCAATAATGGTTCTACTTTCGCGTCGTGATCCTGTGGACGATCTTCCAATTTGTAAAATATTTCAAATTCTTCCACTGTTGGCCACCAACGATTTTACCAAAGAATCTTCAAATGTAGCGTTCGTAGGATACCTACGTTTTGGGATAATGTCCTTTAATCTTTTTGGGACAATAGTTTTTATTGCACCAAGACCACAGTGGAAGTATCGACCACACATTTACAGCTTTAGATAAAATTTTTAGTGTCGGCTAGAAAATGTTGTTTTTTGCTGATTATTGAAAGGTTTTTAAATATCATTTGTTTTGTAACTAGGCAAGTTAAAAATATTCGTTTGATTTCAGAATCTAACTAAAAATTATAGGTGTAAATGTAGATTTAGATGTAATCCATGAACTTTTAACGATTGATATTAAGGATCGAGAATACAAATGCAAATGTTATAGATCGTCAGTTTATTTGCATTTATCCATGTGTAAACAATGTATTGAGACAACAGTTTTCACAATTACGGAATATCTATAATCACATAAACAAGAAAATTGACAAATTATAAAAAAATCCTCTGGTCACATTACCCTCACGACTGAGCAATTTAACCAACGCATAGTTCTTGAAACTGCAAAGCTGTGTGTCCCTAGCCGGGTGGTCGAGACATGGACGTTTCAATAATGACTGCCTACTGACGTAATATGCCGGCGGTTTACTCACAAAGCACGCAAAAACTGAATTGCGGGAATCCAGGGTAACACAATAAAAGGCACAAATAAACATCGATTCCCATACTATTCGACTTATCAGCTATTTCTATGAAATAGTTACGTAACCCTATTGAAACAGGGACGCACGAATCGTAAAGTGTTATTGAAGTCATAAAGGAATGGAGTCGGTTCGTCAGGTAGTTTGGCAATGGCGGCCAAGTTATAAAGATTTTGGTAAGTAAACAAAGATATTTATATAGAGGTCTATATATAGTTACGTAGTACTAAATAAATAATATGAATATTCATTACCAATAGAGCGAAGGTTGAACCTATTTTGAGGAAAATCGACTCTGACACTATAAATATGAGTCATCATTATTAGAAGGTGGTATTTAAAATTGGCTTTGCGTTGCGGTTTTACTCACAACAATTGTATTCCAAGAAAGTTTATATAAAAAGTAACTTAAGCGGATAAACTATCCGTGTTTCAAATTTAATCCAAATCAGTTCAACCCTTTTTGAGTAACAATTAAAAAACATAAGAAATACTTATTACAAACTTTCACGTGTATAATATTCCTTAACTTTGGAATTCTGGAAAAAGTAAGATTATGTAGTTTTGAAAGAAACTAAATCAAAATTACAAAAAAAAAATAGAACATAGCAGAGCGTGGTTTCGATCCACGGACCTCTGGGTTATGGGCCCAGCACGCTTCCACTGCGCCACTCTGCTTACGTATTTTTCAGCCTGAAAATTAGAACTTGATTATATTTACAAAATATTACACGATTACAGATTTTAAGTGCAAAAAACGTCATCTGCTTAGTAATCAAATTACTAAACTCGTAGTACAAATGAAAAAATATAGAGCAAAGTAGAGTAAGCGTATATGTTATTAATATTTAATTTATGACTCATAACGTGCGTAGGTACCTATTAAAATACAAATATGAGATTTAAAGTAATGGAGAAACTAAAGGATGAGTAAAATGTTTACGGCTTAATAAAATACGAGAGGCGTGTACTTACGATAAAATTAAAATTAGTTTTCCAGGTCTCGTCTAAGTATGTTTTAGAAGTGCAAAACAAATACCTGGACTAAAGAGATACGCTCAATAAAATTGCGTTAAGCAAAAATTCTCGTAGCCAAAATTTATCTATTTACAAAACATTATCAAAATCTTTAAGAGCCGTGTAAGAAAGTATCAATACTTGAAAACAATATTGAATAATTTACTTCATTGAACAGAATTTGCGGTCAAATTATAAGTATTCAAATAAAAGGAAATTTATAACGTTAAAGGATTTTGTAAGTAATTTCTATTCTAAATTGATTCAAGATCATTGGCAAGGCAACCCAATTACGGTCCATCTCGGAGCTATTGAAGTGTAACCTTCTGTTATTATTTTGAACATCTGTCATTTCACGGGACAACGCTTCTAGATGATGAAACACTCCTAACCATTTAGCCAGTCTTTGTTCAACTCTGGTTAAGCGGAAGAAAATAATTATGTCGATGAATCAAAGACAACGATTGAATTGGATGTTGGGTTCAATTATTTTAGATTTCAATTTGGAGTTTAGGTGGGGTGCGTTCTTTATTGGAGGTAGCGATATAGCCTTAATTGAAGGCTGTAGGTTGGAAATGAGATAATTCTCTACCTACCTGTAGCTTATAAGCTGTAGGCTTTGTCAAATAATAATACTAAAAAACGCCTGGATTCACTTGGAAATAGATTTGATATTTAACAGAGTTATCTTAATTCATGTCTAGATGTGCAGAAAATGGTTTTTATATCACGTGGAAGGTATTCGCTTTACAGCTGGGTTTAGGTTTTAAAGTTTATTCACCCAAAAAGATGGAATTGATTATAATTTTTTTTGAAAATACCATTAAACACATTTAAGATAGAACAAGATCAGTAAAAGAGTACCATGAACTCAGCCTGCAGAAAATGAAGAAAAATAACCAAATTTTAGTTGTATACTGGATTAACGTACAGAAAAGAAAAGAGATTATATTTCTAAAAGTAATTTCTACATTCAAAACACATGTACATGGTATTGTTACTATAGTTAAACGATTCAAAAGCCGATCGTTTAAATAAGGTATTATACCCGTACAAAAGATCAATGAAGAGGCAACATAAAAAAACAAACCAAGTTCTGAACTCGGAATATCTACCTTACTTGTTCAAGTTTTTCTTTTGCAATTTAAAGTTGTTGTGGCAACAAAATTACCCTACATAAAATAATTATAACATTTTGTTTGTTCAGCATATTGAAATACAAAAAATCGTTTTATGTATGTAATTTTCTTGTTAACTTGGACATCGGGTCTTATTAAGTCATCAAAATTGTACCACAAGGGAAATAAGAATAAAGGCTTGCTATTTGTAAATAATTTAACGTTTTTGTGAATGTATTACCAATTTAAATAACTATAACGGACATGATATCCATTATACGTACAATCGACTTCAATTGCATACCACAAACAACAAATAAAGTTCTTTTATATTGCTTAAGTATGATTATTACGAGTACAACTACTAACGCGTGTATCGTACTGTATAATGATACTAATAGTACTACCGGTTAGTTTACTGTCAAGTGGGAATATTATTTGCCTAATAAGTCGGAATTTCCAGGTTCGATGTTTAGGATCAATCGATTGCCAAAAAATTCCTGTTCTGCTGATATATGAGGGTGGTAGAAGAATAAAACCTACCAACCATCATGTACTAAATATCACTTGTGAGAGAGAAACTTTTACCTTTGTCGATGTTTTACTGTTTATCGTGGTCTAAACATTTGTACAGAACCTTCATCAGCAGAGTGGCGCAGTGGAAGCGTGCTGGGCCCATAACCCAGAGGTCCGTGGATCGAAACCACGCTCTGCTAACTTTTTTTTGTATAAGTACAAGTTCATGAAGTATGTAACTCTTGTATCGTACTTTATAATGACGCGGTGGTCTGTGAAATGGAACTGTAACTTACCTAGATTACCAAGTCAGAGGAATCAAGTTTGATTCCTAGTTAGATCGACGCTTGTTTGTTATTTTCCTAACATGGCTTGGGTTTACGATTACCATTCATTAGAACTGCGTAGCAAACGTGGTGATTGGGGCTATTCCTCTTGTATGTGCTATTAACAGTAAAGGAGATGTATTTTGTAGGGGAATCTTACAGGCTGCTACTTAAGGTTACTGTTTATCGTAGTCTAAACATTTAGATGAAATATAGAGCAGCAGAGTGGCGCAGTGGAAGCGTGCTGGGCCCATAACCCAGAGGTCCGTGGATCGAAACCACGCTCTGCTAATTGTACTTTTTTATATTTTTGTATGAAAGATTGATTAATTTACCTATACCTAATAGTATCAGTATTTGCTGTGTTTAGACTACTAGCTTTAAGAATAAAAACCTAACACGCTCGCGACCTATATCTGCTGATTTTAATATTCTCAAAACTCAGTGCTATATTAACTTAAATATTTTACATATCGTATAGGCTTAAATGCCTGAATCGTGATACAAAAACGTGAGAGTTATAACATATTTGTTCTCCGCGTGTATTGGTTACATAAATTAATTAAGGTACAGAGGCGTACATGTTTGAAATATATGTAAACCACAAACTTTACGATCAATACTTAAAACAGGATGGTCTAATAAGTATAAGCCTCTAAACCGTATACAACCGGACAAACGTAATGATACTAATCATACTAACTATAAAAGCAAACAATTTCCTTCTTATGTTTATTGTTCTCATTAGTTCTTTCTTGGTGAGAAAAAACTTGTAGCTGCGGGATTAGCCACAAAAAGTAGGTTAATTTATTGGGAGTCGCTCTTTGAACAACGCAATTAGAGGATTTAAATGTGAATGTATAAATTATTTTACAAATTAATTGGTTCTAGAATTGTGTTCCACTTTTGAACAACTATACAATATATTCGAAGTGGTTGCCGCAATCAAAAAGATATATTGTTTTTAAAGTATTTCGGATTTTTCGAGAATTCACTATTAAATTAGTGTTGGAATTGAATATGTGATAAAATTTGTGAATGTGTCACATTATGTTAACTTTAAACGTTTAATGTTTATTGGATTTTGTTGTAAGTATTGATTTCCTTTCGGATCGGAACCATACATTAACCGTCTCTACTTAACGATATTTTTTACGGAGAAACGATTAAATTGGGACCATAAATTTGCGGATTAACCGATCCCATCTCGAGGTTACAATCTAACCGTCTTCGAGTGTTCGCTATCGATAATTGTACCGATAACCGATATTGTTGAATGTCCACTGGAAAAGGTTTGGAAAACTTTAGATAGACTCTATTGTAGCAGTCATTCGATCTTGGAAATAGGGCAACATTTTACAAAAATAAATAGCTTTCTGCCAACATCAAGATATCGTTACTCCAATATTTAATAGCCGTGTCCATAATATTGCATTTTAGTACACAGAAAATATATTGTAACATGCTTTGTTATGAAAAAGTTCCTGACATTTTTGGTAATAAATATGGGGTATAATATTAAAATTACAAAGAGTTATGGAGAGATTATTTTGAAAAATATGTTCCTGTATATTCTTTTAACTTTTTAACGTTAAAATAGCTTTAGAGGTCGCGTGGGTATGCGATGGAGACCGCTCTTGAAAACAGTCGAGAATAAGCTTTTCAAAAATAAAAACTGTGACATCATACTTGTTAACACGTCTCTAAATAGTATAAAGCAAATTCGCCTTTCTTTTTGTCTGTTCCTCTTCTAATTTCTTTCAAATCAAGTAACAGATGCGGTTTTCTTAAAAAAACCCCAACGCTTGAGTGTAAACGTTTTGAGCCTGCCGTATAATACTCATAGTTTATGAGAAAACACAATAATTAAATTGATAGAATTAGATGTAAGGAAGGTTTAAAGTTCTAATATGACTTCAGAGTATAACTTTTCATTTAAAATGTATAAGACTAATATACATAACAATTATAATATAGCAGAGCTTAAATAATTTAAAATAAGATAACACAAGCAATACAAATTTGACACAACAATCAAAACAAAACAATTCATTTAAAATTTATCTGCCGATACTTTTCGAGTCCAATAAGAATCTATATAATTTTTATTATACAATAACTTCCAGTTAGTGAATACGAAATTATAAAATACTGCACTATAAAATGGTATCCTTAAACAATTTGAGTGTGTTCGTAAATCGTATTGCCGTTTTAAAATAAATTGCTTGTAATCTTATATCCAAACAGCCAGAAAACAACTGAATGAGCAATATCAAATTACCCAAGAGGAAATAATGGTCTCAGGATTCTTTTTCTTTGTGTTGTCATACGTTTTAGGGTATGAGAATAAATAAAATTGGTTTTATTAGTATTCACATTTTATAGTGATTTTATGATAAAGATTTCGGGTTTTAAAGTGGTTTCACTTGTGCTTCAGTATTTGAATGTTAGAATGAAGTTAATTAAATATTTAGCCATTGAAAATCAAATAATATAACGTGAATAGAAAGAGACAATTTTTAATAAGAAATTATTGTATATGTGATGTTTTATTTTATTTTAAAGTATCATCCTGAACAAAGCAATTTGTCTGATGCATGTTGGTGAGCGAGATTTTTCTACAGGATGTTTAATCCAGTAGTAAAACGAATTATTATAAAAAATCATGTCATTTTTGTCCTAGATTCAAGAAAACGGTAAAACTACTTCTTTTTTTCGTTAGCATTCGAAATCCAAAAAAGGTTTCTTGCTCTAAAACTTTATGACGCCATATACCACGCAGTTTTCGGCGCCTTTAACATAATAGAATATTAATTTAGAATCGAAATTATTAGTGTATTAATCGTAAATCAAGTTTTTGTTCAATAAACAACTTAATTTTATAGGAGCAGTTAAATAACGATTTAAAAAATAATGTTTATGATTTTAATTTTTGTATGGAAGTCGATTACCGCCATTAGTTTCACTAATTACAACATTTTATAACCACAATTTGGTTTTATGAGTATTGGAACATTTTCTATTGGAGAAGTGAAACACACGCCAGTGAACTATAAAGATTATTACGGCATCCTACAATTTTAAGCAATAAAACACTGTTGGCAAAAATTAGAAGTTGTAATCCGATGATTACATTATTTAATGATTTAAAATAAACAAACGTTAATGAGATATTACCGATAATTGCTCCCTGACTAATGGTTGACTAGTTTCATTGACAATTAGTTTGATTGCATATCCTTTTATAATAATAAAGAAAATGGACGTCCGGACGTTTGAGTGGTTATCAAGATTCCGTTTTTTTTTATGTGCTAGCAAAACAGATAGGTTTTGTTTTCTTTTTATTGTTTAACTAACGGCGCCCCGCGGTTTCACCCGCATAGTTCCCGTTCCCGTTAGAATATGGGGATAAAATGCTAAAAACTTTCCACTGAATCACTCTATCTATTAAAATAAACCGCATCAAAATCCGTTGCGTAGTTTTAAAGATCTAAGCATACATAGGGACAGAGAAAGTGACTTTGTTTTATACTATGTAGTGATATAGTGTCTTAGATGTAAACAGTCTGTGATTCTAACAATAAAGAGTTCTCTACCTTTCATGTTACTATGACTATTGTTTAAGCAGTTTTCCGCAATCACAACAAAGACAAATTAGCAAGGGATCCTTTTTGGTCTTATTGATGTACCTGTAATAACTATTGATGACGTTCACAATCTAGACCTTAGTTTTATAGTGCCTCTGAAGCACGGAAATTAAAAGTCAGTTCGGTAGTGACCATCCATCACTACGAAACCTAAAGGTGCTATGTTGCTTAACCGAACAAATCAGAAGTGATCCGTGGCTTACACTGAGCTATGAACACTTTAATACTTTGACTAAGGTTTACCTATATTTATATCTAGCTTCGGTTTACAGTCTGATTTGATTACGCATTCATCAATATTAATAACAGATGTAATCATAGTGAATAACCACAGTTAAATGCAATCCACAAAATGGTTTGTATATTGTGGTTACATGCTCAAAACCGATTTTAACCAAATCCTTTCATTCTTTTGCATATTCCAACTGGTTTTTTATGTTTGTGTTTTAGTCTGTTGAATACAAGGCGGCTTACATGCTTATATGAACATTATTGCTTTAAAATTGAATGCAAACAACATATTATTATTATGTTAAAATATTATTATAATTGTATCTTTATGTAAATGGTATTCCTTAAATACGGTACTTATTACCGCTTATAACTGACGCTGTACAGTAAAAAAAAACTTTATAAACTTTGAATAAGGTAAGCCGTGGGCGTTCCGACAATGAGCCACGTCACAGAGTGGCCTTTGAGCTGTCAACCTCATGAAGAAACCGGGGCAATTAAATTGAAAACCCCGCAATGCTATCTTTAAGAAAAATAATGCTGGCTTTGAGTCAACTGACGTAAGAAGCCTATTACCACGCTCACTCTACCGACCAAAAGCCGAAGAACACTACGCAATTTGTTCTCAAAAATATTCTGTTGTTAAATCTAACCTTTATATCAGACAAGCATTTTACGCGTAAAACAAATTCAGATATCTTACTCTCAGATCAAAGGAAGTAATGAACACGAGCTCTTGGTAAATTACAAATATCGGCTTCTGTTTTATAGGCATAAATGGTCTCTTATTGGATTCTATATGATCAAACCGTAATTAAGCAATGGATAGACTCATAAGTAAATTATAGAAGAATCTCACCAAGTGCTAATCATAAATGATAGTCGAGTGAAGCCATGGAAGCACCGAAAGCGTTTCTGATTGGTCAGCTACAAGTAGGAGGTTATACCAAAGCCGTAGTAAACCCATTAAGTTATCAAATTACCTAGTACGCCCAAACCACGGCTCGTGTGACTAATCGGCATTAAAGGTGCTGTTATGTCTTAATTAAATTATTCTCATAATTCCGTGGTAATTTTGTTGCGGTCGAAGAATTTTACTACGTTACAAATTTTGTACAATGGAGCAATTTCTGAGGCAAATGGGAGATTGACTGCGTTAATTAAGACAGTTATACATAAAGGTACGTTTTATATTACCCTAGATTACGTTGTTGTGGGTGGAAAAAGAAGAAACGTGTACGAGATTAGAATGTAAATTGGAAAAAGTTAATAAGAGGAAATTGATTGTGTACAGTTCAGTTGAGACGTTTAAAGTTTGTACAAGTATTTTCTGTTAGTCATAGAACAGTACAGTTTTGCTAGTTCAGCCACGTGAATAGTCGAGGGAAATAAGGGTTCTTTCGACCGTTAAATTTACGACATGTCCCGTGGAAAGCCTTGTCTCATGCCCGAGATCTCTTTTTATAATTTATTTGGTTTGTTACTACCGCACTTTACTAACATTAAAATTTATGACACTGCACAAATTGGAAATTTGTTTACGTTTACTGAAAATAAACATTTTTTATCTGCACTGCAACAATATTGGCCTTTAATCTTGTAATGTTTTGTAAAATAAATAAATAATCTGTTTTATATGTATTTTTACCCATTCGCGTACAAAACGACAAACGCAGTCTCATTTTTAAAACAATATTACCAAAATAATGTAGTTGACATGTTTTTATTTCTATGGGTTTCGAAACAAGACAACACTTTTGAGCGTGATAGCCGTTTATTTGTAACCCTTGCGTCGAAATCGATAACTTCGATAAGTAATTATTTTATAATGCAACAATATAATTCACAGGAATTGTTGAAAAACCAAAGTGCTCAACCAAAACACGGCCATAAAACATGAGATGAATGTGCGGCTCGTCTTCATGATACCATGTGGTCACGTCCAATCTTTTCGGATGGGGACTCTGCTCACACTGTGTAAAATTTATGGAAATTGCATTTCCGCATTACGTCCGATATGAGGGTGAACCGACGGAGCCTAACTTTCGATGGAAAAAATTCTTAGGGGAAAAAACCGATGATGATATTTGCTTCATTCCGCAAAATTACGAATAAAGAAATATCATTTTTATTTGGAGTTTTATTCAAGTTCCTGCCACACAATGTGCCCTTTACAGGCGCCTGTTGTCAAAAAATGTACGGTCAAGTTTTCTTTTTGGTTCAATAAAAAATCGAACAAATTAATTAATAGAAAAGTCATATCAATTAACATTTAAAACCTTTTTAACAACTTTTCTCGTTACCTTTAAAAATAAGCTTTCAAAAAGAATTCTGTGTAATAAAAGTAATGCAAAATTTATTAGTTCTTTGATACCAAAAAGTTTCATTAGCCATTTTCATTAGCTATATAAATAAAAAAGCCGACAGTATACAGCAGCAATCTCTTTAAAGTTATAACAGGATCATAAACACAAAGATCCTTGGGGTTAAGACGCTGTTGTAATAAAAGGGAAACTTCATTAAAGTTGGCCAAAGATACCGGCCAAGTCATTCTGGATTCGCTTCAAGCCACGACGGATAGCCAGCGCGGTTGAATAACTTCTCCGTGTAAAATTCTTAAAGTTCAACCGATCTATACCGACAGTAATTAACTAATACTTTACAATATTATATTGTTGTTTGTAAACTTTAGATTAAAAACAATATTTGGATAAATAGGAATGGGAAACAGATGGGGTTACTAGGAGAATCTCTCATACATAATATTGTTTTTTTCGTTTTTGTATGAGTATGTATTCGTAGGCATGTGTGTCATTCATTGGGTATAATCAATATTAGAAATAGATTAACACGCACACGAGAAAAACGTTTTAAGTCTATCTAATCTAGATTAAGAATAACAATTCTAGACACAGAGATAAACCTAATTAAGTGTGCGACGTTATTAAAAGATTGGTAATGTTATGGTTTATTATTTTCATAGTAAAAAATACCTACGTACCCATCTCTATGCTTTGAAAATACATGCAGTATTTCCGCTATATCTTTAGTATCAAAATTAAACCACAAAACACAATCTAAGTAAATGAACAAAGTGAACTAAAGTGGATACAATGTCGACAGTGGGAGCTCGCCTTATCGACATCCCTGCTGATTTGCCTCAGTTAAACTAATGCCACAATGGGCAACCAACAAAGTTCTAATCGAAGTAACGATGTGAGCTCATCGCCTTTGAGACCGAACTTTTATATCTTCGAATATACGAGCAATGAAGAATAGTGGATCCGTGAGGCTTTGTGGGCGAAACTTTGGCGTGTAAAAATAAGCATCATAAAATCCCGGTAGAAGTTTCTTATGAAATATCACGTCACTGATTCGGAGATTGTGTACAAAAACATCCATGTAAGTATAGAGAAAGTAATAAAGTAATATTAAACTACGTACATATACTTTCCTTTGAAGATAAACACAATAAAATATGGTTATTATTGTGAACGAAATGTATCTAATTTTAAAACCATAAATGTTTTTCGGTAAACCAGCTGAAATGAACATCAATTTTTATATTATGGAAGAAACATTGCCAAGAAATCTGGTTATAAAATGCAAAGACCTTATGCCTCCGCTATGAATATGAAAACTCGACAAAACTCATTTCTTTTAAAAATAATGTCATAAAAATAGTTAAATAACGAGAGATAGCTCTGTTCTTCCTTTGGTGTAACAGTTCCATCTTCACAACTGTACATTTTATTCAAAGAGTATGTACGGTTACAGAGAAAACATTAATTATTAGCTAAGCAAACATTTATTTGACATACATAAACTCGATTGATTGGTTTACTTACACACAAAACCATTTAAGTAAAAACCTATCATACAAAATAATGTAAATAGAAAGTTTTATCAATTGATGTACATGGTAATGCATGTCTACCTATGCCAGAGGTTATGGCGTCGATTTTAGTGGTAAGAGTTTGTATTTATCTTAGTTTATTTGAAGCACGTATTTATATAAAAAAAAACCCTTGCCCAGTATCCATAGTACATATATTATAAGCTTTTCTTTGTTGTGTTCTATGTTTCTGTAAAGTTTCTAAAACGTCAGATGAAAACAAAACAAAAATTAAAACCACGACTAAAACTCGTTTACAGTAGTTTTACTTTTAGTACTTAAAACTAATCAAAAAAGTTTAAATTTATGTGTACTCTGAATTGTTAATACTCTATGTTCGTATAGCGGACAGAACCAGCAAAATAAAAATGCTGAGACTGAAGAAATAAACGAAAGTATGCATTATTATGATGACGATTCAAAAAATGAAAACTATGGAGACTACTTTTTAGTTTTTACTTTACGTTTACAAGTATGATAGTGGATTGTGGAAAAGAAATCTTTAAAAAAGGTCAACATGTTGTTAGTAAATGCATTATGTATTCTTAATCCAAATACTAATCAATATTTTATTAATCGTGATAATTCAGAACTTTACAAATTCAAGTTTG
Source organism: Timandra comae (assembly GCA_958496195.1). NCBI lineage: Eukaryota > Metazoa > Arthropoda > Insecta > Lepidoptera > Geometridae > Timandra > Timandra comae. The sequence continues at coordinate 6,108,030 of OY292367.1, forward strand.
GAACAATGGGAATGGATTTTTATTGCATTACCTGCCTTATGCATTTTTAGTTGCTATTCATCAAGAAAACGTACTCGTAGCAGTCAGGACTATCAAAAACAATTAGTATAAAACTGCGTTGACAACTTTTAAACAATTCAAAACAAACAAAAATCGATTACGATTAAAATTAATTGTTGCATTTTTGTTGTTACTAGTCAGCTCTAGTACTTTTCCTGTGCCGCTAAAATCAATGAAGGAACTGAAGATTGCGGTCCCTGGTCTCTCCCCGCCTCAGGTTTTACTAGACGACTGGATAGAAACACTTAAACAAAATTAAATGTAACTCAAGATATGACAAAAGGGTTTCAACGTTTATTCAGATGCTCAGACTCGCGGTTCCAATACAAAAGAATTAGAAAACTGTATTTTTTATAAGTAGGTCTTCGCAATTTCTTGAAATCATGCTTATCGCTGAATACAGGTCTCTAAAATAATCCATTAGGAACAATAATGCAGCATAGCTTGCATCTTTCAGCTAACCTTGACCAAGTTATTCTATCTCCTCTAAATGGTGGTGGGCGCATCACCCTCTTCTTGATAAAATCCATCGTATGTGGAGAAAATAGTTTTTGGCACGTATTTTAAGTAACATAAAAGGAATGGTGGGTGAAAGTAATAATCAAGACCATACATTCTGTATATTGCTATAAATCAAGATTCATTTGTCCATAAACAAATAAAAATTTATCCATTTGACAAACCCATAAACTTTCACAAAAATAAAGTTACGCACCTTCTTATTGCTAACGTAATAGTTTTCTGTAGGAGTTTCCTAACTGGAGACCAGATAACATCTTGAATTCGGACGTCCGCAATAATACGGTTATTGGTTCCGACCGTTTTCTACCCCACAATACTTCAAACTTTGACCTTCCAAACACTTGTTTTTACGACAGTACTAAACCTTTCAGCGTAGTTGACAATGCTTCAACTGTCATGGTGGACTATAAACCAAATACACTGGGTTTGTCAACAATAAACTAGGTGGTTTTGTAAAGAACCCGGCCATTGTAAATAAGGGCACGTTGTTCTGTTTCACTATATTGTCACAAATGTTTTTCATTTAGTTTGTTTTTAACAGTTACAGAGTTTGCTGTTCGTAATTAAAGGATTGTTCCCGCATAAAACACTGCTTTATTTGATTTTTTTATTGCAATGTAAATTTCTAAAAAGTTTTAATATAATAAAAATAAGAATTACGTCATTATACTTAAAAAATAGAACAGTAGACAGGTGTATCTAAATAGGAAACGTTATAGATGAATAAAGAGTACCTAATTGAAAATTCATTTCATTAAGGCAAGAAAATTTTCTGTAGTTGGCTACAAAGAGTCCAATGCAAAATTCCAGCTAACAGCTAACCAGCTAACAGCAATATACCACTAAAAACTTGAACCAAAACAAAACAATATAAATTCTGTGCCTACAAAAGGCAAACCCAAAAACATATCTGATAGATTCTTACAAACAACGAGTATCGGTACGAAACAGTAATACACCTACACAGTGGGTGGTAAATTCGTTTCAAGAAACAAGAGGGCTAATTAGAACTTGTAAGAGATGGTTGGAGTAACTAACGTTGGCTGGGAACAAGTTGGGGCATTAGCGACACTGTGTATGTACGAGTAGATTACATAACTACCTGTGTGCGATACGTGGGACGTTTAGTGTTTAGGCCCAGCTTAAAATGTTATGAGAATTTTAATGATGTGACTGTATCTTACACTTAGTATACGAGTATGTATAGATACGTTCAAGTCTACGTGTCTTGAAAGAAACAAGCAAGCATTTCTCATCTTCCATGTCGAATCAAATCTTTGAAATTAACTAGTTCTTCAAAAAGTTTGATTTCTCATGTTCCATGTTCTGTGTTTAAAATACTTCTGCTTATTCCTTTAATATTTCAGGAAGAAAGGAAGTAGTTTTAACTATATTAGATTCTAATAACTATGCTAGTTACTAGTTGAATGGAAAATTGGCTCATACACCAGACAAAAACAATGCGAATAATACTATGAGACAGAGAAAAACTGTTACAGATATCTTATTTGTATGTATAAATAGGGAAGTTATAGCAAAGCCTGAGGTAGCAGGAAGATTAAAGACAGTGGCATGAATAGAACGGGCCTAGAGATTCAGAAGAAAACGAAAAAAAATCTCTTTACGTAGAAAGGCTTGTGCGCTGTCACGTACACTGTATTCTTATTTAATCTTTTTGCTGTCGAGGTTTTGTGTTCGGCCTTCAACTCTTCGCAAAAATATTATTCCTTTTCATAAAAATAATTATATGTACTAGATGAGTATTCACTTTATTCACTTGTTGTGGTAGATACTATAAAATAAACATGAATATAAATGTGACAATAAATCATGAATCTCATTTCATTAGACATCGTGTTATGGACATTAAGGAAAGTTTTAGCTACCCTCGAAACTATATTAGGGGTGCAACAATTTAAAAATATAAATATTATATTAATAAAAATGAATTGTTATTGTTGATGCGGCAGCCATTAATATTATTAATATGGCTTCACGATGTGAGAACCATAAAGTTGTACAAACGAGAGAGGCGGGATACTTTTTACCGCCTGTACTCCCATAAAAACGAAAGCCCTGAATTAGCTCGATTCTTTGTCACCCCTTTGAACAACCCTAATATTTTTACTACCACCGTCTTTGTCTAACAATAACCACTACATTCCCATCCGTTAAACTGCATCAAGGAAAAACAACGTGAAACCGCCCGAGATGAAACGAGATAGAACAATGTATATGCAGTAGTAGAGAGGACAGAGAGAGGCACACGTAGTAGTAGCCATGGATGCGTGCTTTCTACCGCGAGCGACAGAGACCGTCAAAAGCTCCCAGGAGTGAGCGAGAAAGCTAGAAAAATTAACCAACAGAGGGGAGAGTAGCCGAACGTCAAGCGGGGTGGTTAGTCTGCATTCGACCGCGCTGGCGGAAATGTCTCGCCTCTCGATACACATTCCGCTGGATTAAATTCGAACTGTGAAAATAATAAGTGCGTCAAATACGTCTGTGTTTCAATAGTTTTGTTTTTATTATTTAAGTTTGATAAAGGATCACGGATACCAGCGTAAATATAAACTTTATCCCATTCTCGACAAATGTTTTCCTGACGAAAACTTTAAGAACAGATAAGAAATCTAAAGGAAAATCGAAGACGTAATGGTCCATTTTCTCGCTGTCAGGTGCCAGTTATGATAAACTCGCAAATTTGACCGAGAATTTGGATTAAAAAGAGGGGATACCAAAGAAAATGTGTGCCAAAATGTTATTGTATAAGTTTTCGTTGTTGACTGTTATTGCCTTATGGATTGGTGTGTCGGCCGAAGAAGAAGTTTCGTCTCCCTTGAGGGTAGCGCAATGTAGAGCCACATGTTTGCAAAAGGTAAGTTTTCCAACAGTTCGACATCAGCATTTTACTCGATATTGCCTTGGTACATATTTACAAGCATGTGTACTTCATTTATAAAATAGTTTTTTACAGTCTGAATCATTTATTTCAAATAAGTTTTAAATATATTTCCAAATGCATTTTATTTGTGTTATTACATTCTCCGAACCATATAAATAAACACAAAGTATAATAAGATCAAATCAAACTTCAATGTTGACTCCTTAATGATTATAGATGTTAATGCTTAAGCCGTGTTCATTTGTACTTCAATCAATCTCAATAATAATCAGATCCCGTTAGACAAGACCGTGATGGCGTCCCAACATAGTCGTGAACATTAACCTTCATTGGGCGCTATACGAGCTATCAATTAATTACATATTTATATACGACACCTCAATATCAATAGAGAAATAAGTGAAACTAACACCTTCAATAATACTTTGTAAGTAAAAGATACGGCCATCAAAATACAGAATAGCATACTGAAGATCAAGAAGGTAATACAAAAGAAAAATATTCTCATGTTATGAAAACAACGTCGTCTCATAAAAAAATATAAAAGATACCTTGTTCATATATTTTAGATGTTTGTTTGAGCATCGAAATACGGGAAAGAAAATGCTGACGCTAGGCCTATTTTGTTTGCTCTACCCGACAGACATGTCGTTACATTCTGTTATATTTTATGTGAGCTTATAAATCTGTGTAAATTGTATTACAACATTACTTTATTTTTGTTATAAAATAAATAAACAACATGTTATGCAATATTATATCTTCTTATCATAAGTATTACTACTATTAATAATATTAAAAAATACTAAGGGCCGATTTTCCATCGCCAGATAACTTTTATTCGACGAATAAAATTGACGTTTGACAGATTTTGTATGAAATAAGCGTCAAAATTTCAAAGTTATTCGTCGAATAAAAGTTATCTGGCGATGGAAAAATTGGCCCTTAATCAATAATTGGTATCAATATCAGTATCAGAGCATCAAAGGATACCTTTCACTGTAAACACATTAATACAACTGTAATTGACATATCATTATCACGAGTACCTCGTCGCTAATTAAACCCATCAATCAAACTGAGAACGCAATTATTGTTACTAGTGAACTTATCTGAACTATTTAGTTGGATAAGGACAATTTATATCTACGTGTATTAACTGATACACTCCTATCTAAACTGGTTTAGGTTATTTATTCGATGCATCAGAAACAGGTTGCTCTTTATCGGGACGATGCCTCCATAAACGTAATTTGTATCGGCTATCCCCTTTAAATTGGAATAAACTTATTTGTTCCTATCCAAAACAGATTGCATCATAAATTATTGTGTTTGTTAATAAAATTCCCTAACATAATAAATTTTAGTACCGTGCCATATTTTTAATGATGTTTTAGAATAAACACGCAATAAATTAAATGTTGGGTTCAATCAATATCATGATTTTAATAAAAATCATTTAGCTTTTAGTTAGATTTCAATGGAACTATAAATTATTAGTGTCAGGTAAATTAACTACCTTTGCTTGGCTCATGTTACTTACTAAAGCTAAAATACCTTTTGATAGAACCAGCTTTTTATTGAGTTAAATAAATTTATAAGTAGTTTTACTTTTCACTAGCGTAGCTATCCTAAAATATAATAGAATTTTCATAAAGCCTTATTTTGAATAATCCTTAAAATATTTGTAGACTGGATTATTTGAGAGGTCTACTCGTATCACAGATTGGCAATCTCTAAGGTAAAGTTACCTATTATTTTTTGTTGTTTAGAACCCGTATTGAGATACAATCGCTACCTTTTTAGATCGACCCTATTTATGCATTCCAGGTATAAATCACAAACATCAACACTGCCATGAAAGTTCGACATCTGTTGCTAATACGTCAGCGTTTGGCGTGATCACGCTTCGCTCATTTTTTTGTTCCATGCTTTTAGTAAACATTTTTTCTTCATTCTACCTGCGACAAAGGTTACCCAAAATATGGAATAGTTTTTTTTTTCTTCTAAAGGGATGTGCGTGACGCTTAGAAGGGCGGAAGGATAGGTAGTAATTCTTTTGTTCGCATTATTAGGGGTATCGTGAGGAAATGCGCAAATTACTGATAAATGCCTTTAAACGTTCGAAACGGGATGGAATATTTTTTATCGAGCTTAATGGGTAACTTTTGGATTTATGTTTAAATATTATTACAAGTAATTATAGGTGTGTTCTTGAAATAAATAATTCTGGGCATAACATTATACTGACAGACACACGCACGGAGCAACAGAGGCAACTACGAGTATAATGGAATGTTCTAGAGAAGACTAAAGCAAATAAAGTCCTTTTAAAAAAGGAACGAAATGTTAATGTTGCCATTACGAATAAAGGGATTGCATCACAGTCAAAAATTAAAATAAGCGTAAGAAAAAAGGTCGACTTAAATGCTGGGCACAAATACAAATACAATACGAATATAAAAGTACTACAAAGGTAACTGGCTGACTGTCGCCAGAAACTATTTTCTTTCATTGTGTCCCCGTCATTGGAACATGGACTTTTTAAATACATTGGCTTGCTTTTTTACGTTTACTACTTTTTGGGTATACTTTTTTGTTGGAAGCGCGCCTCCCTCGATGTCAACTCAGACTTTGGGAACACGTGATGAATTTTTAAAAGTACCTTAAGTGCCAAGATATAGATATGGTTATGACTACATTAGGTTGGTAAAGTTGACTTGTCATGTAAATTTTATGTGTCGTTTCTTTACACGAATTCCTTTTGAATAAGTTTCATGTTGGGAAAATTGTTACGAGATGTGTATGTACAGAATTAAAATGAGCATCGTTTTAATAATGTTATTATTTGGACTTTTCCTCGACAGTTTTTGAATATCCAAGTTTAGTATAGATGCAGTTATGTGTTAACTGTACACAAATATTCAGATCACTTATCGTGAGTTTATATTCTCCGATTTTTATTACGTTGATGCTTTAAAGTCCCTTTTTAACAAATGCTTTGAAGTATACAAAAAATGGTCCAGAAAATATTAAACATTTGTAAGGGAAGTTACCTTTTTAACAGTCATAAAACAGCTTTCATTTTTGCAAAATATTTTTGCCAAATTACCGTTACAGCTTAAATACTATTGTTAACGACCATATTTAAACTTTTATATCTATTTTTACAACCTCTTTTTTCAAACAACCGTTCTATAAAAATATAATGCCCGGTTTACCTTGAGACCTAAAACATTGCAAAAAAGAACCCATAAAGAACAGACCCCGGTGATCGCGAAATAAAAATCACGATTAGAAATTTAGGATCGTTGTGCCTTCCCTTACGGTCCCTTTCGGAGCGGCCACTCCGCTCTGAGCATTATTATTTTATCGTTGTTCAACCATGCACGAGAGGCAGAATAAAAATTTTGTTCGAAGAAAAATAAAAAAAGCGTCTCAAGGTTTCGGATGCACGTCCTCGGGCACCGCTTAGAAAAAATAAACGAGAAAGTCCACGCCGAAATGACCTGCGTTTTTGTCCACAATTTGTTTTCGTTTTTGTTACGTTTGAGTTCATTTGGAAGTAGCCATGTCTGTTGCTTACTGAATTAACTTAAATTGCCCTCGCTTTTTGTGTTCGAGAGAAAATTGCTTTATGTTCGGCTTTTTGGTTGTAATTTCAAGTGTGTTTTGAATGTTTCGGCAGATCCAAATTTACAGATGCTTTGAACAATTACAGCTGATAATGATTCACATATTGATTCAATTTAACTTCTTCTTAACTTCAAGCCGAGAAATAAAAGCCAGTCTTAAATAATTAACATAAATCTTTGCTTATGCTAATCAAATAACTTTGTGTCCTTATAAAGCAACTGTTTCGGTTAAGCTGCTTAAAAATTTGAATCACTTGGGACTTATACGTATTTATGAAATTGAATATAATAAAGTGATTACAGAAAAGGCAATCGCTAAGACGTCTGTTACCTCATGAAGGGCTTATCCGGCAAGCGAGTCGTAATAGAGCCGTATACGAGAGGAGACGATTAATGATTCATGACCCCTCGTAGCGCAGTGTCATCAATATTATTCTGTTTGTATCCAGCGCGCTTGGCCCACCCTCGTCCGCGCCCTACTCATACATAAATAAGAACGACACGTCGTCTTCTCTGATTACATCGCACTGATGTAGTGAGAAATAGTACGGATGCTGAGACACTCTTTTGTTCAATATAACCTATACGAATGAATGGTTAACACTGTATGGTTAACGCGCATGTTTACGGTTTCGGGTTTCTCTTAAAGATTAAAGATAACGATGGAATTTATTTGTTTGATGGCAATAAGCTGATGGTACAATCGGATTCGTAAACTTTATGGGTCTCGTGTAACACCGAGATGGTTTGTTAGGTGACTCTAAAATAGTTAACGTCATTATTTTTTATAACAAAGTTGATAATTTTATTATTATTTTTTTCGGAAATTAATTTAAATCAAACATTTACATATCGTTATTGAAATAAACAACATATTTGTTTAAGCACAATGTATTATTTTCTAAATTTGTGAGCTTTGGTAATAACAAAGTCAATATATAATGAGACTCTAAAACATGACAATAAAAGAAACACATCGTTATAGTACTGGAAATTACATGATGTCCCGTTAGACCTTAAGTTGATTTAGAACCTCGTGGCACGCGATCCATCGATAAAAAGCGCTTTAGAAAACAAGTAAACTGAAATAATTTTCAAGCAAACGTGAGGCTTAATCCAACAATACTTATAGCCGGGTATTATTTTAAAATATCATTTATCAGAAACCAAAACCCCTTGTTCTGATAAATTATAATGTACAATAACTTGACACCACGACAATATGATTAATTGAACATTTGCATTAAAATTTAATAATTATTTTTGTGTGATAAATTGACAACATTCCAAATATTAATGTTTGATCACATTTTCTGCTAATATTTTTTGAATTAATTAACATAATTTATATTTATTAGTAAATGTTTAATGAATTATGATTTATAATTTAATTTTGGGTGAATTAATACATTTTTGAACCCATGATACCAAGCGTTGTATCTATGTGTTAACAAAATAAAGAGTTATCAGAATACAATTTTAGTGTTTTACGTTATAAGGTTAACTTCTGAGGCAATACACAAATTAATTAAAATACTACAAGTAAAGAAGTATTTACCATTTTAACTTCATCGACATTTGCTCCGATTTGGTAGTCCTCAAAATTCTAATTTGAGTTGGTTACCAAAAATAAATGCTGCTTTATTTTTTACAAAGTCCATAATTAATTAAAGAAGTGTAATTGCAAAACCTGTTCAATTACAAGTAAAATACTGTAAAATAATACTATCAAAGGATATCTCTATAATTGTATTAAATGTTGTTTTGGGTTAGCATGCAAGCCCACGGAGAGCACGACTCTCTGTGTTCTGATAAATGATGTGTCCGCTACTGGTACACAGCTTCGCTTTTAATCCGGACCCACCATTGTGTCCCCGTCCGATTTTTGACATTAACCGTTTTCTTCCACAAACGACACCTACGTTGTTTGTGCTTCGGTAAATAAGAAATTAATGACCCTTCCCCGCTTATCTCTGTCCACAATCAATCAACCAAACGCTATCCAAAGTTTTATCGCACCCGCTTATCTTTTAGTATTTTAATAAAACCTCGAATCGTCATAATTTGTCTATTTAATGATCGTTCATAAACGGAAAAAGAAAAATAAACAAAATGGTTGTAAAGATTATGGTTATGAAACAGTTTGTCTGTTTTAATAGTGTTTGTTGGACGTGTGGAACGATTACATATTTAATGTTTCACTAAACTATTTTGAGTTGATTGGGAATCGATTAAAAGCAGCTGGTTGGTAAGGCGCGGACTAAGCCCTAAAGGCTGCGATGAAATGGAGATAGTTTTAATGCTCGTAAATTTCATTTCGAGACTTGGACGTCCGATCGACTAATCACTTTCGTCAGGCTATTTGGTAAAGTTTCAAAACTGGACGTTGAAATATGTGAGCTTTTATCAGAGTTATTTTGTATTTTGAGGATACGGAGTTTGTAATAGAATTTTCATTTTAATATTATTATATTACGTGTACATTAAACTTAGGCCAATGAATAAACAGGCAGATACTTATTTGCCAACTTTTGACTTCATAAATCCTATGAAAAGTACAAAGTAATATGTATTTTATTCCACGTCAGAGTTACTATAAAACGTTGTTTTATAATTCCAAATCTAAATTTAATTTCCAGTCACATAATAACATTTTTATATCCAACATTATTATAAAACATAAAAAAGCTGTTAAATATGAATAAGTTTACGCATCGGTGAATTCGTAATTCAAACAAAGCACTGTAGGATGTCTGCGCTGGGCGGGGCCTACTTGCGTATACGCATGGCATTGGACACCACAAGGGGATTCATAACGAGCCTTAATAATGACGATTAACATTGTACCTAATTAAAAATAAAATAAATTTCATTTACTTACCTCATTATTAAAACAAACTCGAGTTAACAATGTCATGTAATAAATTTCTTTGAATTAGTTACTGGCAACTCACAACATGTTTAAAATACCAATTTAATCACAATGACTTATTTTATTCAAACTTCTTCTTGACGTTTTTATATTTATAGAGTTTTTTTAGCTTTGTCTTTCCAGCTAAGGTGTTATTTATAGTGTCCACAAATTCCACCAGAAAACCATCCCCAAATCTCTTTATCTTAACATTAATCTTTTCGAAGCCATAAAAACTAAATGTTTCGAGTCCTACAAAAATTTTGTACGAAATTGATGAGGCACCTTCGGTTATCATGCGCTTAAAATCTATAATACGGCGATCAAAATTCCTAGAGGTGTCGATACACAGTCAGAATATGTCAGAGATGATAGAGATTGAATAATATTATTACTTATTTAAAAAGATTTAAAGATAAACACTTACCGCTGAGTTTTGACAAAGTCATAAAAAAATTAAACACAATTTTGAATTATTAAAAATATTAATGTGGTTTCTTATTATAGAGTCTTCTTTTTTATGTCCAAAAATTAAAATTTTATTGGCTCACCTCATTAGTAAAATTGATTGTCGTGTTTAAAATTCATATTCTTAAAGTAGGCACAAGACTGGTTGGGGAAAAAATAAGAAATCGTTGTTCGAGACGGTCCACAGTATTCCGCCTAGTACAAGCTGGCGGGACAAAATTATTTTATGACTTATAATAGTTGTATAGGTCTTTTCTAAGTATAATATCCTGTACAATAAGAAAAATTGTGACATGCATAGTTTTTTTATGTTTACTAGGTATATTATGTAAAGAAAAAATCCTTTCTCCCTACCTGTAGGTATAAAAACCGTAGCTTAGTTAGATATAAGTATCCTTTATAGGGCATAAAAAGATACCTGTATATCTACCTTTGTTACTGTAATGAATGATCTACGTTTGCCTAGGTAACTGTCCAAGTAATCGTATCTAAATCCAAGTTTTAACAGTTACAAATGAAAGATACTATTTATTTATACCGAGTGGCTAATTCTGCAGCTACAATTAGCTCATTCGCACTTCTAGTTGCCAAGAGATCTTCAACTCTTCGTCTCTGTCTTTAAAGACGAATCACCAAAGGACTTCTTGGGACGTCCTGCAGTTGAAGTTCCTGACGAAGTTGATGGCTGGCTTATAGACACCGTAACTTCTATTCCACATCCCTCCAACCAGTCTTTATGTTTAATCAAAAACATTTCTTTATTAGATTTTGATGAAATCCATTTTTCTTGTAATTTTGATGAAAGGCTGGCAATTTTCATCTTCAGTTTTCTTAAAATTTCATCAGGAACATCTTGCAAACAATGTTTTTGGCATAAGGCGTCAAAAATACGAGTATTTCTCTCGTTCTTTTCGTGTTTCACCCATTCTTCGAAAAATTCAAGTTTCGTCATAGTGACGACTTGGTCTGGAAAAAGACAATAAAATTACTCACGGGCCTTTTCGGGATCTAAAATATGCATGAAACTATACACAAATGTTGTATTTACAACATACTTCAAAATTAAGCTGGATACACAGGGATAAAAAAAGTTACATCCTTTTAAATTTCAAAAATATAAAGAAATCTACAAAATTTCTCTGCATACATTGAACCTCATATTATACAAATAATTTAAGGTTTTTTATAATAAAAAAATACGTAAAATAAGAGTACACACCTTCTACAGAATGTTCCATATTAAAAAACTAGATTCACTTCGTAAATAATTTTGAGAGATGTAATCACAAGTATGCGTAAAATGCAACTGAATTGCAAATGCAAAACAACTTTCCTTTTCACTTACCTTCAACCCCTAATTAAGTACCTTAATTAGGTGATTAGCGTAATCTATTGTGTGTTTTCGGTACCTGGGGGGGGTTGTTTACAAGTTGTTAACACAAGTTCCTGGAAATTAGGACTTTGATTTTGTCCCGCTGGCTTATACTAAGCGAAACACTGTGCGGTCTCTCGAAAATTATAAAAATAGCATAAGCACGTAGATAAATAACTACTGTATTGCCACTTATAGTGTGAAGCGATCATTGGCTTGCGTGGGTTGTGGGCGCATACTGCAGCTCCCAACAAAAAACATGAGGCACCCCGTTGTCTTAAGGGAAAAAACATAATGAAATATGTGTTTTTATTGCTTTCTATACAAAAAAACATAGAGTTTTAAACCTTGTGTTTACAAAATGAACTACACGCAGAGAGACACTACGGGTTTGCCAGCCTCCTCTATTTGAGTGGGTTTTTATGAATGTTTGTTTTACTGGAAATATGATCATCTAATAATGTTCATATTGAAATAACTGGTTTTAATAAATGGTACGATCGTTTGTGTCACTGATATGGTAAATAGAGATGTGGTAATATTTTTTCTTAAAGAAATATAATATTTCTGTCTTGTCGCTTATACAAGTTTTTAACGTTTCAATAAGCATAAGTTATAAAGGTGTGTTACTCTTCTCGATGTTTCTTACAGCCAACAATGTTTAATCCATTAGAATATCAGAAGGTGTAATAATCTATACTTTTATTCTTTCATTGTATTCTAAATCTTCCCACAAACTAAGTATTGTTTTGTTATTATCATAATTATCTGCAGTTTAAGCTGTTTGTTTGGTACCAAGCACTCCGCTTTCTATGATTTCTTCATTACGAGATGAAATTGTATGGAAATTTAGTCAGCAACTACTTGGTCAAAACATCAACCACAGTCGGTAGATTATATTGACGTGGTTTTGGGAGATAGCAGTAAATCAAAAGGCAATTTATTTTAAATAGAAACTGATCAAAGTAAATATAAACTTGTTACGATACTCGACGAAGTAGACAAAAATACCAATGAGGGTGAAGGAAAACATTCACAACTTGTCTCACATGTCACGGCTAATAACAACCGTCAATGTTGCGTGCATTTGGCCAACACACATGAACAGTTTATTTTGGAATCTTATAATAATAAAAAGAATTATTTCTGTTACCATGTGGTATATTTAAATACTTTATTCCTAGCAATTATTTGTTATTTCTTTAGTGCCTGCCAACTGGTACTGCATGATTGTCTGGCGACATTAAAATAAAAATGTTATTTTATTTTTATTAAACTTTTGAATTTCACGCACACATTTACATAAAGTTGTACAATATTAAACTTTATGTGTGATATTAGTTAGACTAACGAAAGTAATTCCGTTGGTAACTCCACTCGTAAATTTAGACGTGCTAAAACTACGCGCTATAAAAGCACCATAAAGCTTCAATAAAAATCTCTAAATGTTTGTTTATTGACATCGATTCAGAATCGAATTAGCTAGATATTTTAACGGATAATATCAATTTCATTGGTATATTTATTAGTGGCACAATGCACGGACAGTTTTATTATCACGACCGAGATATTTTAACGAACTGATCTTGCGTCTAAAATAAAAGAGAACATGTCGGAACATTTTTTGTTCATCGGACACGCCATTTAAGTCACAATCGTAAATTTTATTGAAATGTCGCAACAGCGATCGCCGCACGAGATGTCTTGTCTCCGGGGACGAATTTATGCGTAATTGGTAAACAAATTGACGTGTTCGGGACGTACTTTGTAGGGGACTCCATCTTGACGATCTGACGCGTCTTTTGAGTCTTTTTGAATGTTTACGAGATGACTGTTATATCTTCTGTGAATTTTATTACGGACATTTCTCTTTTTATTTTAAGCCTTGTAATAGTAACTTTTATCAGGGATCAATCCATTTATAGGGTATGCTTAACTTTATGTAATTGTGCGTATTTCATCCGCAAAGGTTCAAGATATTGGATAGGCTTTGAGAATGACACCTCAATAGTACTTCATATGATTCGTATGGCTTCCTAAGTCGTAAAACGGTATCAACTTACACAATAGCAGCTATTGTCTTTAAGAAATAACTACCTTAACACTTTCTAGTGAAATGATTAATTATTGTTTACATAGTTATAATTTCAACTAAGTAATAGGTACCACCGCACATATTTATATAGAAATGTTCATCAAATGTTTTTCCATGTAATTGTAAAGGTTAGGTTCAGTAATTGATTTAATAAATTAAATATCGCAAAAACTTTGGGAACGATCTTGTTTATGAGGAAAATCTTGATGAAATTATTCCAGGGGGCGATAACTTTTTTAATTTGTTGTAGATTCAATCAATAAGAGCGGTGTAGGTGTCGTAAACACGGCCCAAGTTGGTGACGCCCGCAGCGCAAATGCCACAGGTTTTCTGAACACGACTATCGGCATCCTGCTGTTCTGTGTTACCATCTAAACGGCTATTAACCACGTTTTACGCGAGACCCGCCGGGCGTTCCAACATGTTTATTCTTAATTGACTACTAAATATCACTGTTTTTGGCCATGAATCGTCTTAATCGGACATATTTATTTTAAAACGTAAAAGCGCAGGCTTAAGTAAGCCATTCGTACTCAGCTTTATGGCATCGAAGTCGGAAACTGAGACGGTTGATACGATTCCGCTTGTTAATTAAGGATTGCGGGCATCTTTATGGCGAGCAATAGGCAAAACAATGATACATCTTGAACGTTTCCTTTTCGAGAGGCCGGGTACGGTTTAGTTTTATCTGATTTCGTAAGTATCTGTTGGAGCTATCTGACTGCGTCAGACATCCGTTGTCCCGTATCAACTTCTCGGTACAAAATCTTTCCGCCTCCAAAGTTGTTCATACTCACCCCGACCCTAACTCGTTTATCGCACGTGACGTTACAATTCTTTTATTCTTGACACTTTGTTTCAACATAAATTACTCCAGCTTTCGGCTACCGAGGCCCGTTCCGTGTCACCATATTCATGGATTTCTCTTTATTCAACTTCGTTTTGCATTCCACCATCTGTGTTTGCTCATTGTCTCCTCGCTTTAAATTAAAAAAAGTATGTTTTGTTTTTATTTTTCACTGTCTTCCTCGCCCACGACTTTATGTGACGTCAAGTTTGGAATGAAGTATTCCAGCGAGTTGCATAAGTTATTTCTTCTTCCATTGTTTTAATTATATTTAATACATTTCTCGTTATAAATATTTTTGCATATTGTGAATTGAATACTTGATATTTTCTTTGAGTATTTTGCCGTCCTTTCAGTTACGTATTCAATCTTGTTCACATCAATAGTCACGGTCGGAACAACACGTTTTGCACACGTGCTTTGTATCTAATTATCCTTTTCATTCAATCTTCTATGTATAATACATAAGTACATTGAATAGTAGGCAATGGACCCTTATGGTGTTCCTTAGAATATGTTGAGTAGGCATCACTTTACATGTAAATACCCATTAACCGCTAATTCGAAATTCGTTCCGTACCCAACACATTAGCAGAATCTTCCCAACGTGACTGTAGTATCAAGTGCCTAATCTACTTAGCGGTCACATGGAGGTTCGATGTCTCATGAAAATTAGATCCTTTCTAAGTGAAGTTTGCACTTTGCTTTTTGCACTCAACTAGTGTAAATATACACTCTAAAAGAGCCATTGTTTTTCTATGTAAGTTTATTTTTGTGGTGGGTTTTAGTTTTGAACGAAAAATAAATAAAATAGTTAACTGAATTATTGGAAATTGAACCGCATTAAAAGCTTAAATTGAAACAAATTTTACAGATTTCCATAATAATATTAAATTTTTAAATTAAAATATAATTTTAAATCTTTAATAAGTATATTGTACGCGTAATATGACGAAATTTTCATTGTAAATATGATTAAAATTAATATGAATTTCAATTAAATATCTTTTATCAATGTAGCTTGTAACAATCCTTACTAATATTATAAATGCGAAAGTAACTCTGTCTGTCTGTTACCTTTTCACGGTTAAACTACTGAACCAATTGACATGAAATTTGGAAGAGGGGTAGCTTATGATCCGGGGAAGAACATAGGCTGGTTTTATTCCGAAATTCCCACGAGAACGGGAACTACGCGGGTGTAACCGCGGGGCACTGCTAGTACTCTATAATTGGGTTTTGTAAATGGAAATTTTATTTAAAATGTGCAATAATATATTTGTAATAATGAAAATAAGGATTCTTAGTTTAATTAACTGTAAAAGCTTTCATAAAATAATAATTTCTTATGAAATTTAATATCAACAACTTAGTCTCTCTAAGGTCATAGTAATGTTAGAGTACCTATAAGTCTAATTTCAAATGTTTAAACCATTACCCCTGTCTCCTCTAGCTAAGATAACGGTGCAGGTCACCGACCTCGGTCCCGATCCATGCTGTAAATGAGTACTAATAGTTGCTCCATATGAACATATAATAAGTATCGAATATAGCTATAGACTAACGACTTCCTAAGTAGCGAACCACTGTACATACTGATTATGTCCCATATGAATTGTAGGTAGTCTTTTATAATAACAGTGTACGTTCGGGTTCTGCATAACAAACTCGAGCAACTGTTGAATTTTGATTAGCTCATTTTTTATACGAACACTTCTTATACACTTTTTTACACTTGATGGACTTGATTTCGGCATCAAGAAAATTATACAACACGTATCTCGGTGCATAATTACGGACACAAATTTTGTATCGGATTTTGATTGCACGAAAGTATGTAATGTTATATTTATCGAAGATTTTCAATGACAACTTAACAGAATTTACTATAATCTGGTTTTAGAAACATAGTTTACGATAAGCATCATAATATTATGTCTTTTGCCAAACAGCTTTCGTACATTTGGCACTTCTTCAAAATGTGTGACCTCATTTATAGAAGTACCGTTGACAGAGATTTCTAAATCTATAGGGGTCATAAATCATATAAACGCTAAAATACACACGATCATACGAGGTGCTAAAATGCTAAAATTCTGATAAATAAAATATACCTACTAACTTACCTTTAATTTATTCTGTTATTCTAAAAAAGCATTCAAATAAATTTAATTGGATTAAACACGATTTTGTTACCGTTTCATTGTAAGTTACTTTTACGGTACAAACGTTCAATTTACTAATAGTGTGCATTCTTTGTTACAGGTAATTCGTCAACAGGAAGACCGACTTCCTTCAATTGTTACATTTAAACCGCATTTGAAAGATGAATGAACGTGAAATTCGTTATTCCGGGGTGACATAAATTTGTCTCAAATGTGTGACTTTCATAATAGGGCAGTATTTATACGGTTAACATGAAAGCATTCGCAAACAGTTCGGTGTACATCCGATCTATTCTTTTGATATAGGACGGAAATCGAGGGAATTGAAATTGGCTGTGTCGTCACAATGTAGCTCGCAACCCACAAATAAATGCCTATTCAACGTTTGGCAAGCGTTTTCTAGGATCGTTTCAATAAAAGTTATTGTATTGAAAACTGACAATGGATGGCACAGGAAGTGATGCGAGCCGAGCATTGGAGCAAGTGGACTGTTTATAATTTGTTCATTGTGGACGTGTAATGGAACGCGTCTAGCTATATTGTGGTCGCGCGACCAAGTCCTATTTTCTAAATTGGTTTTTTACACAACTCTTCCCAAATTATTTATTTAATGAAAGGTGCATTGCTTTCCTTTGTCATCTGTAATGAACTTTAACATATACATACAAAAGTATAATATAAATATTTTAGATTCCTTAGCAGGGCTAAGGCCTCTCTTATACTGATGGTTTAGTGATGTGACGACCTCGATGGCAGAGTGGTCACCATACCGGACTGCCATCCGTAAGGTTGCGGGTTCGATTCCCGTGCGGGGTGAATATTCGTGTGAACCACAAATGTTTGTCTCGGTCTGGGTGTGTGTGTAAATGAGTTTGTGCGTAGTTTCTGATACCCTAGATACAAGCTCCAAGCTTAGTTAGGGATCAGTTACTATAATGAGATGATGTAGTGAATGATTATGTTATGTTATGTTATGTAATTAGGAGTGTTGGTTATCTCACACCTACATATATTAAAAGCTTAGAATTTGTTACAATAAACATAACATTATCAATTGATAAATCAATAATTAAAGTAGCAAGTCACATTTAATAGTAACAATTTAACAAAGCGATCCTTATTGATTCAATAGTAATAGGACCATAAGGAAACTCGTCTTTGATTGAAAATTGTTATCCGTACTCAGTAGTCAGATTACGTACACAATAGATACCGGTACAATGTCTGATAACTAATCGCATTACGTCTTTCAATAATTAATTCACCGATATTTCATACGATGTGATAGACTTTATCTGAAGTTCCCATCACCATTCGATACTATTCCTTAGTAAGACCGCGACCATATTAGTAAGAGCCCTCTTCACAGAAATATCACTAAAGAATTTAAAGAGGATCATATCAATTGGAAAGGTCTTCGAAACTGGTCATGATTGACTATTGGCTCGCGACTTCGGACCTCCTAGTGGGTCAATCGTTAACTGTTTATGTGGTTTTTATTACCTTTTGTAAACTATATTAAAATACCAAATTAAATTTAAGACATGTTCCATGTAAGTTTATGATCATTTAGGAACGTTGCTAAATTATTTGAGCAGTTAAACGTCTTAATTTGACTTAAATTATTCGATTAAAAAGTAATAGAATTATTAATTCACTCATATGTACAACATAAATACAGTCTTTGATGTCACATCATAGAATAGTATAAAACAAAAGACACTCTATGTTTGCATGCTCAGAACTCTAGAACTATGCAATGGACTTCAATTCGGTTTTCAAAAATTGATATAAAGTAAATCAAGTGGATGGTTCATATGTCCTCGTATAATGAAATATTACGTAGATTGTACCGTGGGACACTGATAGTTAATAATAGTGATAATTTCTGTTTTTCTAGCAGTGAGATCATAGTTTCAATATTAATTAGTATTACGGAACTACAAGATAGTAATTTTGGTGTTCTTCATTTAAACTTGACATCGAACATAAATGATTTATAGACTGATAAGAAAAAACAGCAAACTACTTTTAAACAGTAATTAATTTTCATTTTAAATTTAGTTGATACTCCATAACAGTTGATAGTTACATGTTCTATGTAATCTGTAGCCAATATTTATATAGCAAATGATTTAGTACCAGGATACGGATGCAATTAACTTCATTGATGGTTTGGATACTCGTATTATACAAATCGTTCATTTATCATATTTTTTTAAGAACATTATTTAAAAACTTGTCCGAACGTCAACCGGTTCGGTTTTCAATTCTTTCGAAATTATTATCGGTCTCAAACATAATTGGAAAATGCGAGACAGGAGAATGCACCTATTAAAATGTCATTTACGATCCACTTTTGATTCAACGAATTGAATTAATTTGAATGTATTTTTATTCTAATGTCATTTTTGAATGTATCATTTTGTTGATAGTCATCATTATGCTCGGGACTTCAAAATGTATTATGATGATGTGTGTGTGTACCATATTATTTAAAACTTATTTTTGTCTCTTATTTAAAATCTGGTTGGTATTAAAAAATAAAACGTATTAGAATTGTTTTTATCCTCAGTAAAAGCTATTCACGACAAAACATTGCATAGGTACTTTATTGAAATTTAGAGAGGTTTTAATTGCTTGAAACTACCAATTTACAAAATCAATACAATAGTCTTATAATTTACATAGGTATATAATTTTAAACTTAGTCCTTATTTCTTATAACTACTTTATCTTTATACTAAAATATGACGTCACATGTAAGTACATTGTACAGCTCTACCATTTGTCATATTGATCCCAAGGAATATAGAGCCTGACTTATCTAAGAAAGGTTGCCGTACCGTATCATATCGCTGAATATCTTCGATACGGCTTCGGGCTAACCAAACGATTTATTAGTTTGTAATATGAAATATCAGATATTTATCCTTAGGTACTTGGTAACCGAATAAACAAGGGTATTTGAAATACAAAATGGACTTGGTAATATAACATTCTAGGACAAATAATAGTAAAATAAACATTAATTTGATTTTATCGTTTAAAATTAGAACTAAAATATCTTCTTTCAAAGAACTAAAGTTTTCATGTATTGTATTAACCGCTCTACGAAGACATACAATTAACAATCTAGGCGTAAAATGGCGTGATTTTTCAAACAAAGTTTACTTATTGTACTGCCCTAGGTTTAATTCATTAATACCCAGATTACACAGTCAGTTTATCGTTGTTCAACTAAGCCCTGTGCCTTATTAACGAGACTTAATTGGTAGGTCAACGGATCAATTAATAATAATACTCTACGAAGACATACAATTAACAATCTAGGCGTAAAATGGCGTGATTTTTCAAACAAAGTTTACTTATTGTACTGCCCTAGGTTTAATTCATTAATACCCAGATTACACAGTCAGTTTATCGTTGTTCAACTAAGCCCTGTGCCTTATTAACGAGACTTAATTGGTAGGTCAACGGATCAATTAATAATAATGCATTTTATAGTGTTATACAGGGATAGTCGCCGGATTGTGCATCCTTTACACAAGATTAAATATGTCAAAGGGCTTCCGTGTGTTGGCTTCGGCCCCATACTAGCCTTCCAAAAGACCGGGACTCTTTAATAGTCCCGTGAATGGAAAAGACATGACAAAATAATAATAATAATAATTCAACAATTATTGTACCGATAGTTGTGAGTGCGAATGGTCTGATAGCAAAAAGCCTCGACCAACATCTTAAGAGGCTTTCGCTCGACGGTTGGATCAAGGGGCAGATACAGAAGGCAGTGATTTTGGACACGGCACGTATCGTGAGGAGGTTCCTGTCTCTGCAGCCCTAACCGCCGGTAGTTTGGGCCCTGCCCCGCTACTGGCGGCATTCTATTTTTTAAGTTTTTATTGTATATTTTGTTTTTATTTTTTATAAACGTATATTGTAAAAACTTAAAAAATAAGATAATAAATGTATATATGAATAATAATAAAATATTTATTGAGGAACCAGAAACACATACAATTTCAAAAATAATAAACGATGGTACCTGCAGAAGTTAAGAAAAACTGTGTCGCAGACACCAACGCCCACCTCCAAGCATAGCGTTCCATTCAAAATTTACAATAAAATTAAGAAGTTAAATTTCTTAAACAAGTAGGAAAATAACATTCTTAACAAAATTATTTAGTAATGCTTATTGTTACATGAATTTAATATAATTTAATTTATATATGAATTTAATAATGCTTATTATATAATATTAAAATTAAAATTAGTATATATATATATTTGTCTACAATTTATATATATAAAAAGTGTACAATATTATTATTATTATGACGCCAAGCCACGTGTGTGTGTGTATGTGTTTGTGTAAGGGAGTGTGTGACTGTGTGTGTGCGCGTGAGTGAGTGTGTGTGAGTTTATGTGATGATATTTTTTATTTAAAACCACTAGTTCAATACGTGTAACTATTTCATGACCTTCAGGAGGTCCTCAGTGGAATCATAGGATAGAGTGGACAGCCATTCCAAACATTTCATTTTACATCTATGTAATGTAAGAGGGTAAATATTAATTTCTTTATTTATTTTATTATAAAGCAGGCAACTAACGAAATAGTAGTGACGACTCGCGAGGGAGGTACGTCTTGGTTCTATGTAACAAACT
Source organism: Timandra comae (assembly GCA_958496195.1). Taxonomy (NCBI): domain Eukaryota; kingdom Metazoa; phylum Arthropoda; class Insecta; order Lepidoptera; family Geometridae; genus Timandra; species Timandra comae. Next base: position 6,129,675 of record OY292367.1, read on the forward strand.
TTGTCACTTCTTCGTCTAGATGTTAAGAATTTTGGGTCAAATTTGAGCTCGGTGTGTTTACGGACAATTATATTTAAAATAAAGAGTTTTCTAATAGAGAGGACAGCACACATTGAGTAGACTTGTACAGTAGGAAAAATGAAGGGTTTGTTCAGGATGACTTTGAGTACTGCTCTCTGTGCTCTTTCTATTCTGAGCATAGTTGTTTTAGCTGAACCTCCCCAGGAAGAGATGCAGTATGACAGAATAGATTGTGCCAAGGCGAAATATACGGTTTTTAAAGAATCAATAGACAGAACACAGCGTAGATTTTTGAATACATATATAAGCTTACGGGTGCGTGAGACAATTGAGTCAGCATGCAGTTTCCAGCTTAGAGTGGAGTCAATGATTACTCCGAGGTATTTTATAGAGAAAGAGCTGGGGATTATAGGACAACTGCAAGAGCTATCAGAGTGACAGGTATGTGCACGGATGGAAAACAGAGGGGAAGGTAATGAATTGAGGCTTGGTGAAAACGGAACAAGATAACTTTTTTTAATGTTAAGAGTTAGAAGATTCAATCTGAACCAGTTCATTATAATTTTTAGAGCGTGTTCTGAATGTGTGCAGGCATCTTTCCAGTTTCGACCGTGAATGATGAGAGCTGTATCATCGGCATACATGAAAATTTTACAGTTGGGGAGCTGAAGTTCACAAAGTTGGTTGACGTAAATAAGAAACAAGGTAGGTCCTAGAACACTACCTTGGGGAACGCCAAAGGAAACCGCCTCCTCTTCACTTTTGATCCCGTCAATCTGGACACATTGTGTCCGATTTTCTAAATAGCTACTATAAAGGCTCAGAACATTGCCTCTTAAGCCTAAGTGCTCAAGTTTTTTTATAAGAATGGGGACAGAGACAGTGTCAAATGCCTTTGATAGGTCCAAGAATACGCCTAGGGTCTTTTGTTTTTGGTCTATAGACTTGACTAAGGTTTCTGTTAACATGAGTAAGGCATCATCTGTAGACCTACCTCTTCGGAAACCAAATTGATTAGGAGAAAGAAAATGTATTTTATTTAGAAAATCGACTAGTCTAGCGTTAAGAATCTTTTCAAAGATTTTGGAGAAAACTGTTAGGACTGATATTGGTCGATAGTTTGTGACACTGCCTCTATCTCCACTCTTAAAAATGGGATGCACAACCGCTCTCTTAAATGCACGGGGGAACACACCTGAGGCTATTGATAAATTAAAAATGTGTTGTAGAATTGGAGAGATAATATGTTTCGCGGATTTAATAATGGCACATGATATATTATCCCAGCCAACAGATGCTTTATTTTTGAGATTAGAAATCACAGCGTCTATCTCGTGAATATCTACATCTATAAGAGCCATAGAGTTTGAGAGGGATACTGTAGAAGAAAAACTGGGGTGGGGAGTAAGAGACGGAGAAGAAGCAATTTCCGTTGCTAAGTTTTTACCAACATTTGCGAAGAAGTGGTTTACTGCATTTACCGATGATACAGGACTGTTACTTAAATTGAGCAGCGAAGTGGATGAAACAGTAGTTTTTTTGTTGGGGAGATTAGCAATTTGCTTTATAATGTTCCACGTTTTTTTTGGGTTCGTTTTGGCTTTTAGAATTTCATTCCTAAGATACTCTCTTTTAACTTTCTTTAGCAGATTATTGCAAAAAGTTCTGTACCGGAGATAAATAGTTTTGTGAATTTCGTTTGTTGGGTGTTTTTTAAATTTACGGCGCAATTTTTCTCTGTGACGGATACACTTAAGGAGGCCCGGAGTGATCCACGGCTTTATTATTCGTTTACGACTGGAGAAGGGGGTTTTAAGGCTGCTATACTGCATAATTTTGGATATGATATCGATTAGAGAATCAGTTACAATATCAGGGTCATAGTTTTTTAGCAAAGGTGATAAATCCGTGGTTTCTAGTTCCTTAACAGTTGCTGGAATATCAATTTTTACGTTGCGTTTTCTAAATTTGTTGTAAACTGGGGCAATTTTACAGCATAATATTATTGGTAAGTGGTCAGTTATAGCAGCGTCAACTATTAAAGTAGTGGCCATGCTATGAGACCGCATTATTACGTGATCGAGGCAGGTGGCTTCTCGTGTGGGAAACGTATGAGCAGGTAGCATGCCATGTGAAGCCAGGATGTTGAGGTATTCGTCTGCGTGAGGATTTGTATGACACGGGCTAATATTTATGTTTATATCACCAATAATGATTGCAGTGGGGAAGCTTTTAAGGAGATTTAATGTGGCATCTAGGCTATGTAAAAAAGGGTTAACGTTGGAATAACTAGGGGAGCGATAGATAGCTACAATTACGGCTTTGTTAGGGATTTTAATAGTTAGGCAGTTAGCTTCACAAATAGATGGTATTTCAACACTGCAGTTTAAGCTTGATTTTACAAATACCACTACTCCGTCATTTTGGTATTTAAAGTCCGATTTAAAATGACTGTACCCGGCAAGAGAAGGAATATACGGAGATTTACTTAACCAACATTCGCTAAGTACAATGACATCCAGAGATAAATTAATCCTAGAAATAAGAAGAGTTAGATCATCAAAGTTCCGGTTAATGCTTCTAATGTTCGTGTGAAAAACTATCAGACCGCTATGATCACGTCTTATGAATTGATCAATATTTTCTGGTTCACAAATATATGAATCCGATACTGCTGTAAGATCTAAGTCATTGTTTACAGAAGAAATGTCATCCATTAATCAGATACATAAGATAACTGAGGCATAAACTGGAGGTATCTGAGGCATAGAAAAAGGAAAGGGGTTTGATTGATGTAACCGTAGAGAGTAAAATAGTGTAAGGGAGGGCGAACACGGTTGAAACTAGTTTGTAGGTGAGTGTGTTATGAGTTTTGGGGGCATGAGGTTTGCGTAGTGAGTGTGTGGCATATAAGTACAGCAAAATAAATGTGTAATTTTTGAAGACATATTTTAAACAATTCGAGTAATCTAAACTTAATACAAAAAGAAGAAATAAACGAAGTAATTTTTTCACAAAAACAATCAGTCACAAAAGGGTTTTATTTTCTGTGAAGAAGGAATCATCCTCAACTCGAACAAGAGGTCCATTGTCCTGTTTGCGCAAAAATATTTTTCCGTGGGACACCCAACAAAATTTATAATTGTTAGTTTTGGCATATTCCCTAGCTAGATAGTAGAGCTTTTTCATTTTCGCTGAGAGATTTTCCGATATATAGATTGGTTTGATAGGGCCGGTGAGTTTCAAATGTGTAGTGGAGAGTTTAGAAGGACCCTTATTGAAATTCCGAAACTTGGCGACGATTTCCTCTTTTAGCAGCACGCTATTTAGCTCTACTATTATAGTGCGATTCGCTGGGTTCTTAGTCCTGGTTCTAAAAATATCCTTAACTTCATTTTTCTGGACAGAAATGCCCAGTGTATCAGCTGTTTTAATGAAGGTGTTTAGAAGCGATGGTTTGGATTCCGGTGACTCAGACGGCACATTCCTTATCTCGAGACATGTGGCTCGAGAGAGACGTTCAAAGTTATCGAGTTTGCTTTCTAAGGACTGTATGTATAAGGTATCAGACTTTTTATTTCCTTCTAGTGTCTCCAATCTCGATAAAAGTGTGTCGTATTTATGCCCTAAAAAGTCAACGGAAGAGCGAATTTCTTCAATGGCACTAAATAATTTGTCGCATCTTGCCTCCTGCTCCTTTTTAAATTCCGCAAACATTTGTCTCAGTTCGGTCATAAAATCCTGTAAATGTGCATTTTCATTCACTGAGCGCTTTCGCTTTCTTTGTACTGCCTGAACGCTCTGTAGGTTAGGTTCCGAGCTTGATAGGTGTGCGGTTACAGGCAGTGTAAGACTCCCAGCGGCTGATGAGGTGGGCGCGGGGGAGTTCGGGGGTGTGCGTTTCAATGGCATATTGAGAAAGAAATATTTCCGACAAGTACCAGGCTCGGAAGAGCTTAGAGTGGTATAATAAAGTAAGCTTTCAGTAAAAATTCAGTAGGAATGATCGGTCATAGACGCTTTCATACAAATCACCTCTCCGTCCAGTGTGTGGAGTGCCGAAAATGCCAAAAGGCCAAGTTCACAATTTGTTATCTGTGGGTTATGTTGAGTTTTTGAACGAAATAAAGTCCAATTTTGTATGTTGGTAACTTGACGGAAAACCAACAATAAAACGTCAAACTGTCAATCAAAGTCAAATGTGTTCATACACAGCACAGCACACTATCTCCTTGCAAAATTAGTCTTTATTCTGCTCGTTTTCAAAACAATGTTAACTAAATTTGCACTCACTGTTTCCAAGTGGAGTTTTCTGGTTTTGAATGTTCCAACTGAATAAAGGTACAGCAGCATATAATATGAGTTAATATCTGCTTCTAGGCTTCTATTTTAGGTTTAAAACAACTTTGTGTGGTGAGTAGTTGAACACATTAAGTACTCAGTTATGTTTTTATAACTTGTATCAACTTCTAATCAATATTAATTTAACAATATTTCGGGAGCTAATTAATACGGTGTTCACTTGACAACGACCGGAAGGAAGGGGGGATAATGAGGTTATTCGTTAATCTCCTGTTAAATAAACAATGATTGGTTTGAAGTCGTAATTATATGCCACACGAACTTAAACTGATGATAATTGATTCATTATTGTAATGAAAGTGGCCGTTTTGTGGTAAAAGCTTTAATATGACGTATAGCTTTTTTATATGAAAAAACAACTGTTTCAGTATTCTTAATAATATCGCTTGGGTTTATTGAGATCATCGAAAACCTAAAGATTTGGACTAGCGTCATTACTTACCACTAACCCAATAATACAAAATTCTATAAAACATTCCCAACTCGGACATTTCTATAACCAAAGTATTATCTCCATCCTCTAACTAAGTTTTAAATTCAAAGAACTGTAATGTTTAACAAAATTTCTAAGTCATTCTAATACAAAACTTGGTGTCTGTTCTGTTATCTTCATATTCAACGCAAGTTAAATGATCAAGTAACTGCAGAAACTTAACAAAGTGAAATTTATATTAAGTCTGGTCTGCAAGTAGTACGCAATCTAGGAATTAGGGAGATAACATTAACTTCGAAGTAAGATAAGCTGTATTTATACCAACAAAGTGCTGTTGAAAGCGTTTACTCAGCCGCCTATTGTTTTTGCTGAATTAAGCAGCGTTTATGCTCTAAGTGGCTCTACTTGGACTTGAAGAACAGATAACCTTTTTCTCCTATTTAAATGTTTGAAGAAAATCTTTCTGTCTTTCTTTCAACTTTGAATAAAACTTTATTAACTCAAGTTTTAGTAGTCATTAACGTGCATTGTTTGGTTTAAGAAACTTGGAGAATAATTGCGGGCAACAATTTGTAATGCAATTAACGTCTAGTCCTAAATGGATATTCATTCGATTTTAACAGCAGCCAAAAGTTTAATTCGTTAGCTTTAATTACTTTCAAGATTGCATTTTGTGTAAGTAAATTTCAGTAAATAGTTCTCTGGAGAAACATTTCAGTGCACCGGAATATGTAACATTTTACAGTCAAATATCCAATTTAACTTAGTTACCATCCATTTTCTTATTACTCGTTATAATGGCTGCCAAGATTTCTTCTGAATCTCATTTATTGTAATCAAAAGGTTTAAGCGCCTGGGGTTCGTTGGATAATAACGTCTCGATTTTAATTATAAAGTATATAAATAAGCGATTGCTTTTTCAAACGATACGGCCGATGGCGTGACCACGCGACAATGAATCAGGTAGCCGCAGCGACGTCGCTTTACACTAAATAAATTGGATACCAATCCGACCGTGACGATTTTTATCTTACAAAAAAGTATCACTCTTCTCTTTTTACGTTTGCGTAACATTGGAATGACAATGGCCGTGTTATTCAAGGAGTATTTTATACAACATTTACGATTTACGTAAGTTTTATATAATGACTATGAATGACAGGCGTGATTTGAAAACAAATAAAGTTCGAGATAGTTTCTGCTTTGTACAGATTGTGTGTATTTTCCCCGGTGATTAGCACAACCATAAAGCTAAGCTACAAAGCGTGCTGTTGAGATTTATCGTGGAGAACCGAGCGGTGCCTAACCATCACAGTAAATATCCGAGTAACGCTTCAACTTCCACCGGGTTCCTTTCTATTGATTTATAGCTGAGGGTTTAAAAGCTTACTTTTAAAAAACAACTCGGGCCAGTTGTTTCCAACTGTCTGCAGCATCTGGCCTTCTTTACTTCAGTTTTTACTAGCCGTCTCGAACTTTGTCATATTAAACTTTAGCGAAAATTATTTCATTAAGCGCACTTTCCAAGTGTTGCACGGTAACTTCTAAAGGTCATTTATAAAGTTTCTTTATTTTAACAACTAAAAGAACTATAAAAAAATATACTAAAATACGATGAGAGCAAGTGAGTTGACATCTTCCCATCTACAATGCTAAAATAAATTAACCTTCTCAAGATTGAAGAACAAACGCAGACACAGACAGATGAATAGTCAACATTCAACGTACTTTATTTAATCAACGAATGGATTTTCATTCTGCCATTGCAAACATAAATCCTTATTAATCCTCATTTGGGAGTCGATTCAATATGCAATAATGAAAGGCAAGAGTTGCGAACCATAATTCTAAAGCGCGCTTTCTTAGTAGTTCATAATAAATCAAATAGTCCGGTGGTTGTCAACAGCGCTGCAATATCGCAGCTCATTGGTACATAATCCGGGTTATTTAAAATGCTCCTCGACGACAGGTCTTTGGTTAGAAGTTGCGCCTACACAACGCTGTCAGTCGCATTGCGAACAAGAGCAAGTTTTGCATAACTTATGTTACGAGTATCTTCCCGCCTGTTTATTCGGCTTAGCACTTGCTTAATTGGCAATAAATTAAGCGGTTGGAATACTTGGAATTTAGTTAAAAGATTCTTCGGTATCGTTGCCATTAAGTGGGATTTGTAGGTAACCTGGTAAGTGGCTATTACAATTTATGAGTACACTGTAAAGCTATGTACATAATAAACAAGATTTCTGGTTGGTAACGGTCGGCTCATTGGTTGAGATAAATTATTTATCTGTTTCGAATCCTGTTGGTCCTAACTCACATCAAACTGACAAGTTTATAACAAACCTAACCACAAATTTTAGAATCATGAAATGGTTGCGTTAAATGACGTTCAATATTTGCGTACTATTAAAACTTGATTGGATAATGTTCGTTACCAATTTTGTAGGTATTGCATGTTTTTAATTTAGTAAAATAATTGCATTTGAATTACTTTAGCCAAAATATTGTTCAATAAAATAAAATATACGTAAAAATTCCTTCAATAACAGGATAATTAAAATTGTATACATCTACAAGAAAAACGGTTGGTAGTAAACTACTTAAATAAATGTACACGTACATCCATATGATATGTTTGTGTGTATTACTTAAGGCTCCCCTTGTTGCGTTCCTACTTGCGTCTCACGCATTCGTCGCGAGTCCCGGCCCACTGCGTGCTCTAAAGCAGGTGGAGTCACAATTACTAGACTAGAGTTCTAAGTACCTACGATCTACGCCTACATACACAATTCATAGACCGCCATTGAAGCTCCGTTTCCCTGTAATAAAAACTATAACATAACTGTAAAACAATAACTTCTATTACATAATTTATTAAGAAAATTGTTCCGGAATTAAATATAAATACCAGCTATTAAAATATAATACAAATAAATAAACATTTTATAGTTAACACTCGATAACACTTAGTCCTATCGTGCATACATATGCAGATTGCATCTTAATCCACTTTAGAATTCCTAAGTAAGTCATTTACATTTTGAATGGGACACTTCGCCTTAATAGGGCTACATAGTTCCTGCACCTAGTAGGGATTACCTCACTTTACGCGTTCGTGTTTACCTTTAGGGAGAAAGAACTTTATGGTGTTTGTGTCCCACTCTTGTAATTCTTTCAGCCTGTTTGTCTTGGATTAAACGCATGTCTTTGCTTTTAGCGCTACTGTTTACTCGCCCGCCTACATAAATATTTGTAAGAACGCGGCCATTTACTTACCCGGTTATGTACCCTTTAATTGCTCTTCTTTATGCTTTTGAATATCGCCTTTGATAATTTTAAGTCTCGCCGCTACGGTCGTAAACAGAATCGTAAAAAAATCTCGTGCGCACCAGATTAGGCACAAAAATAAAAATGTAGCAGCATTAATCTCATTAGTCGATATTACATTTGATACGGCTCTGATTGTTGTTCCCATCGACGATTCCGATCAATAAGACCTTAGATTGTGGGATCTGGGTATAAGTGTTCCGTGCAACTGTACATTCGGCTACTAATGATATCTCCATTGTTCACGATTCTGATCGATAGGTACGCTCGCAAACGAAATGCGTTCATATCAGATATTGATACTGTCTAAGGAGTCATGTTCGATACATACACACTGCTCATGTACCATCGCTTCTTTATAAAGTCGTATCTCTTAACTGGTTTATGATCTGACTTTCGGAATATAATTTGAACTTGATTTGTCATGAATTTATATTAGAATTCTTTCACCTCAATCGATGTTTCTACCTTCATAGATTCGTTTCAAAATTATATACATTGCTATTAGGGTATCGAGAACCGGTATAAATATCAGAACCGGGATTTTCGGTACCAGTACTAATCAGAACCGGGATTTCCCGGGATTTTCGGTACTTTCGGGATTTTTTCTTCTCTTTAGTTTTGGAGGTAAATATAGTCTTAAAATATTATTTATATTAAATAACACATATTGCGCATTCTGGTATAACAAGATAAGCATTGATTGCTTTAACGCATTAAAATAGCATCACGACTGAGCCTCTTAAAGCAGGAGACAGGCCAGTGCTGCGGAAACTGCAAAAGCTGTTTTACGATGTCATCTCTCCGGGAGAACTCCAAAAGCATGGAACAGAAGCGTGATGGTGCTCTACTTCAAAAAAAGGGATAAAACCCTGCTGAAGAACTATAGACCCATCTCACTTTTGGGCCATGTTTACAAGCTGTTCTCGAGGGTTGTCTCAATTCGTCTATCAAGAAGACTCGACGAATTTCAGCCCCTCGAACAGGCCGGGTTTAGAATTTGTTTTCTCATCTCATATTTCACAGTGCCTAAAAACAATAGTTTTCAATCAGTGCGTCCTACCAATGATGACCTACGGTGCCGAGACGTGGACACTCACGTGGCTGGACCTTCAATTTAAATTCACTCAAAGAGTTCTGAAGAGGGTTATGCTCGGAGTTTCTCTGAAATATCGCATTCGCAATGAAGTGATCAGACAGAGAACTAAAGTCACCGACATAGCTCAAGGAATTAGCTCTCTGAAGTGGCAGTGGGCTGACCACATCTGTAGGAAAACCGATGGTTGTTGGAGCAGAAGAGTTCTCGAGTGGACACCGCGACTCGGCAAAAGTAGTGTTGGACGTCCTGTGGCTAGATGGAGCGATGATCTGCGCAGGGTAACCGGGAGAGAGTGGATGCGAATTGCAACGTGCCGCCGACGGGCACATTGGCGCAAGTTGGGAGAAACCTAAGTCCAGTAGTGGACGTAAACAGGCTGTTGATGATTAAAATACAGTTATAAATTCACTTTTGATAAAGTTGTACACATAAGACCTTATAATTAAACTTTCTTGTTCTCTTGGTAATGTGTCTTCAAAAAGATCAATGCATCTATCGTTGCATCACCTAATCGAGATCTAATTCTGTTAGAAAAAAGGCCAGCTGAGGAGTTTTTTTTTTTCTGGCTCTACGCTAGTAGTTGCAATTGTGAGAAGGTGTTCGTAAGCTTTTTAAGTACCACATTTTGTCTTATGATGGAATAATGATGTACCACGTACCTACAGATACAACATTTTAATGAGAATATGGTTTTAGCTTGAATATTTTGTATAAAAAGAATAAATGCTGTTATTAGAAGATTAAAATCAAACAAATGATTATATAGTTAACATGATTCGTTATTTCCCGAAAATACCGAAAATCCCGGTTCTTATTCATTGAGAACCGGTTCTTTGACTACTATTAAAGAACCGGGAAATCCCGGGATTTTCGGTTCCGGGATTTCCCGGTTCTGAACCCTAATTGCTATATTTGTGTAAGAAGAAAAAGCATTCAATTGAAATACAAAATGTGAGACCGGGGTTATGTTCTACAAGACATTGGATACCCATAAACAGAAATAAACTGATCAAATCATGCCAACTGTACCTAAGCTGTATAAACGACGCGTCAAAACTTAAATCAGATACATTGCAAAACATAACCATTTCTAAGAGGCCTTACGCCTCCGCTTGTACTCTTCGGTTGGTACTACTAGTCAGGGATAATTTTCGCATTGCGCCAATCGGATTCGGTGTAGATATCGACTCGTAACGGTCTTTACATTGAGGTTGCATTCTACACGATTTCCTTACAACTGCATCTTGATTATTCCCAACTTATCTTCAATGAGAACACCGTATAAGGTATTTGTTTTGTTATCATAAAACATTTTGATAAGATAAGCTACAGATCTTTGAACAAGACATTAATTTGGTTTTACGATGATATCTGTGATTCAATTTCAACATTCCTTGAAAAGACATAAAGTCTAAACTTTATTTTTTTATCTCAGCTTAATCTTGTAATGTATAATAACGAAATGAATATCGAAGCATCCGAACAAGCAGCGGTCAAACAATCAAAGATATGATTGATTATTCCAATCGAATCACGGTTCGTTAGCAACCGCAGCCATGCGCACATCTGTCACATGCTTCACGGAACTTCTGAGTCTCACAAAAACCGACAGACTACGGCAGAAAAAGATGGAGTTATACGTCACAACACTGGTTAGAAAAGGACAAAAATGAATAATCTTATCCCCATCTTATACAAAATGTCCTTCAATTTAGATGGATTTTCAAATACATTTCTTTTAAAGTATGATATTTTAAAATTCATAGCCTGTCGCAAATAATATGTCTTTCAAATGGATTTTGAAATTTATTTGATGTACCATTTCGTATTGTTGTTAAGTCTGCTAAGAATAGCTTTAGAAATATTTAAAAATCAGGATTAACCGGGTTAGTTTCTACTAAATTAAACAAAATTTAATAGTTCTTGTAATCCTTTACATCTCTTTGTAAAGGGAAAGATTTGTGAGTAAGCTTATGTACAATGTTATCTTGGCACGTGGCAGCTTTAGTATACCACACCATAAAGTACGCTATAAATGTTGAATATATTCGTAACTATGAATTATTTTTTGTTTAATTCAATTCTGTGGTATGGTACAGATATCTCTATCTATTAGGCAACGTTTTATCAAAACCATTTAAAGTGAAAACCAAATAAATTGGAAATTTTATGGGACCAACGAAATATTGTTTTTGAACAACACTAATTCTAAAACGTTTTACAATGCTATAAAAATGACCGTTTTATTTTACATAAAGAATTTGAATTTATCGTCGTTGTTTCATTTGTGACAGGGTACGATGTAGCCATAAAAATCAGTCTTCGATGGATTTTAATACTTAAGCACGCAACAAATCTCATCCGATATAATTCTGCTGCCTCATTAGAATTTCGTGTGGCATTTAAAATACAAAACTGATTCTGTTTCATTGTATTATTATTGTTTATGGAAGTGGTTGGTCGTTCGAAGCAATACTTACCGACAATGAGGGAAATATTGAAATGCGGACTCGTAGCCACTTAGAGAGGCAAGCCAGTTTTCTCGCTGGAAACGTATGCTATTGTCTCCGTTGAGATATAAAATACCGATATGACCCTACGTCTTCAGTGCAAGAAATATTCAAGGGATACGGCCCACACTTTTAATAGTGGTTACATCATTTCCACACAATGAGAGCGCCGTCCACACCCATTCTCTGTCTGTATGATTTGAAATTATAGCACCGTTTTATTTGCTCTCAGCGCATTTATATGCGGTCGCCGTGGAGCACAATGTGCTACAATATTATATGTTAAGGCACCTACATACATCGTAGTGCGACAGCGGCCGGTTGCGAGCGATATGTCGCACATGTGTCGCAACGCGCTCGCTAGTGTGGGACGCAGAATCAACCCGTAATTTAATCCTTGATTGTGTTCCCATTTAATTTATTCGCCGCATGATCAAATTTGGTACGTGTTTGCGACCATTTATATCATTAGGTACGCGAGCGGCGACAATTTGATTTAAATCAGCATTATACACAGAAACTAACGCGATGAAGCGACATTGTCGTAACTTTTCCCCCGTTCGAGTCTGCGAGCCCAACAAAGACAATTATAGGGCGCAAGTAAATAAACACAGGTTTCTCATTGTCTCTTGAATATAATACACCAATTTGAATACATACCGTTATTAACATACGTAATAACAGGTACTGTAATAGCAACAATTTTCATAATATTAAAAATACAAATTGTTTAAAAAGCGTGCCTTAATTGAAGACTTCGAGGGTACCAATCAAGTTATTCAGTTCGTAATAATATAAGTATTAATCTTTTACCTATAAAGGCAGATTTTAAACGGCTCGGTAGAATTTATAAATAGTTTAAGGACTACAGGGATCGTATCATCATAATTATCGGCGGTCCCTCAGAAAAGCAATGAATATAAAAACTTAATGATCCTATAATATAACATCAATAAACTAAATTGGCAGGATGCTTTATAGTATGTGAGTAAATGGGTCACTTTGTTCAATTTATGTTAAACTTTATAAAATACAATGTTCACTCGGTAATATAAAATCTTTTGTGTAAAGATAATGTGATAATTTATGTTAGTACCTAGAGCTTAAATGAAAATAAGCTTATGAAACAGAAAGAAAATAAGCTCTTAGTTTACTTATCTTAAATTTTTATTTTGTTTTGGGAAACGACTGTCATTCGAAAACTTTTTACACAAATACTAGGGCAGCCTATCGGTTTTACCTGCATAGATCTTGACTCAGTTGGAACTATGGTATAATATCCTAGATTTTAATTTAGGCTTTCTATAATAAAGTGAATCGAATTTTGACGAAATCACTTTAGCCGTTTGAACGCGAAGGAGTAACAAACAAACATACGCACAAACTTTAGTCTTAGAAATATGTATTTTGATTAATGATATACCTTGATACAATTTTAAGGCAACGTTGAGTCCATATAAAACATAATTTGTAATGAAAAAGCTGTTTATCCAAAAGGTTTACGTTTTTATCGGTTAATAAAATAAACGAGAACCGAACGAATCCATATTTCATGAAAAATTCATATCGCAGTCTAGACCTAATGATGTCTCCGCGATGTTTTATTGCTTCAAGAGACATATTTTTTATTAATCTTTTATTATGATACTACACCACAGAGATACCAATTATTTATTAAATGCTTTCAAATGAACATCGTCTCATTTATAAATTCATATCATAACTTCTATAAATGAAGATAGAACTGGATGGACTGAACTGGTATGTTTTTTATGTTGACATTTTATAGTATCATCTCGTGATGTTAGCTGTATTAATAAGTATGTAACCACACATGACGGTACAAGTTTATCTTTTTACAAATTAAGTAATGGTATTCTGGTTTTTTCTGTAGTACGATCGTGTGAAAGTTAAGTTTTTTTTTATAGTAGTTTCGCCCTGACTGCTTATTGTTTTTGGATTTAAAAGGTCAAAGTAAAAAATGGGTAGTTAGAGCCTTTACAGTCTTAAAAAAATGCAACACAAAGACCTAGATTAGCGTACTTACGAATAAATACTAAAATTATTAGGATTATTTGAATCACATGTTATGACATAAGTTAGTGTACTATTTGTTGGTGTAATACGAGTACTTGTAGTAAGTACACTTGCTAATCTGGGTATGCCTTACAAACATTGCAATGCACATTCGTTTTGCTTGCGTTTTTACACTTTGTTACCCTTTGTTTATCCCGTGGGAAATCGGGATTAATGCCTGTATGACCTACCTTTGAGTTCAAGGCAACCAAGTACTCAATATAAAGTCAGATAAAGGCCGAAGAAATGTAACATACAAACAAAGACACATTTTTTAATATAGTTATTATATTTGTTGAAGTTACAAATTGTTTCTATATTATATTGTAACTTTATCCAGTGCCATGTTACTAAACTTTAAATAACTAAATTATATCCAAATGTAATTTAATTTCAATACTCAGTTCGTTTATTTGTGCCCCTACTATTGAATAACCTAGTTTTCACTAAGACTCAGGAATGGAAGTGAAATTCAATTTCTATTAGTAAAAACGAACCGGTAATAGAGTTTACCTAGTGCAGATCAAATAAAATAACAACTTACGTTCGGTAGAGACAGGGCACACGTTTGCAGACTTCCAGGTTGAGCTCGGACTTATATTAGGTCAGTCTTATTTTGTTTTCACGTCTATTGAGTCCAAACGGTATTTATTTTACCTTTTATACCAAACATTGTTTTAATTTGCGCTACAACTTCTAAACTTATTTGTTTTGATACGGAAATAAACTATAAGTCCCCACGAATATTGTAATCATATCGTGTTGAATGTCACATTCGTCCCATATTTCTTATATTTCCACTCATACGGAGTCTTCTCGGCCGACAAAATTTCATTTTTTCTCTGCCATTTGGCGCGCTGACTTAGATTGTATTTTATCTTTATACGAAATCATAACTCATTCTGTTTTGCCTCGTTCTCTTACGACTGCTAAGTGTTCAATGTTCCCTTCTATCTGTGCTACATGCAAATTTCGCACTCACTATTGTTTAGTGTCGTCAATAAGATGGCAATTTGTGATAGACTTTAATTGATGCCCGCAGCTCCGGTGTGGGCGATATACTGTACTAAATTAAACATTTCTAATTACATTTTGAAAGCGAATTATTTAACAAGCGGTAGGACCCTCTATCGGATACTTTGATCTATCATCTCTTAGTTGATTCCCTCAGGCCATTTCAGTTTCTTTGTTAGGAATGAAACTTCTGTTCAAAATCTTATTATTCTAGATCGGTAGGTCTGCATGATACCGGTTTAGACCATGCGTTATTTGCTAGACAGAGCGTTAAAGTTTTACTAAGTAGTTTCGTTTTGCGATTTACTATCGCAAGCAATTGATATATTGAGCGGAAACAAGTTGTTTACATATGATATTTAGTAACGCTGCGGCATGTGGCATGTCGGACAGCCGGGTTGAACCCCAAGAGTGAGACTCCGCTACTCACAAAACAAAATGATAAATGGTGGATCGTCGGTAGTTACGCGTTACATAAACGCTGATGGATTGATTGTAATCGGCCGTGTGTGCCCATCGATCGATTAGTTCCTGCTCCGACGCAGCCCGGGGCTCGACTTATGAACGATTAACTTTAATGGATTTTTGTAAACTTTTAAGTGTCGGTATGCAGTATCCTGGATCGTTTTAAAAATGTAATTCATCTCTGAACTCTAATTTACCATTTAGGTTAACGGTTGCTTTTAAAATAGCCATCAGAACGCGTTCATGTGCTTAGAACGTTTATCTTAAAGAATTCAATCTTGCTTTTGAAGTTGTTTGAATATCGAAGTTAAAAGATTTAAAAAAAAAACAAATGATTTTCAACGGTATCAGAAGTCAAATACGAAAGATTAATTTAATAATATTCAATAAACGTTGTTTGATTAACAAAAGGTAATCTGAGGCGGCATCTAACACAAATACGAGACCACTCTACGCGAGCTATGTTTTCAATCACTGTCATTATTCACTCATTTCCCTTTGCAGTTGCCGAAGTACATTCGTTCGTTTTGTTTTGTTTAACTTTCATATTTCAACTCTTCAAGGCAAAACGCGATACAATACATCTTATAATTGAATTGGTTCAAAACTCCTTTGTTGACTTTATTTGGAAAGGTGAAAGTTTTTATATTTCTAAGACGGTACCCTGCTGCAGTAAACGGATTTCTTTTCCTCAATATATTCTATCAATCAATTATCTATGATATTAAATGATATTCGTCGTCGCTAGGAGGGTTTTCAAAAGGCAACAATATCTTTTCACTGTGACCTACCTTTTCAATAATGAAAAAGTAAAAGTTTTTAATTAAATCTCAAAAGAAAACTCGATATAAAATAAGACCTAACGATACGTAACCACATTAAGCAAAATAAGCAATCTCGAGTATGTTTTTTGTTGTCATTAGCCGACGTGAAATAACACTTCAGATGCGGTACAGGTAGTGAACAAAAAAAATAAATTGTGTGAAAAATTACAATGATTACGGCTAATAATGGTTGATGTGCGGAGTCTCTGATGGCCGTACCTTAGATTGGCGTTATTACCAACAATGATAGTGGCCTAAAATGTAATATACTTTTCTTTTGCTACTTGTTTATATTTGACCTCGTTTCTTTTATTTCTTATATCATACGTGTTCTGAAATACGCGATTGTATTTACCATAACATCCTGCCTTATTTATACCGTGTTATTACAATGTGATTTGAAGTGTTACTGTAGTGTTTTTGCTTTTGTATTACATTTACTTACTAGGAATATTATTATTGGAATATATTTTGAGCTTAATTGTATTTAAACATTGTACCGAAACCTCTTGAAATATTCACGGTAACCATTAGTATTGTATTTAATTGGAAACTTCAAAAAGGAAAATTGGAAATGGACATAAAATATTGGGTATGATATTTACAATGAAAACTTTGAAACAATTGATTTACTTACGTACATTAAAATAAAGAATTGCTACTACATTTCAACTGCCTACAAGTCGTAAGCTGAAAAGAAACAAAACACAACGTAAGACTTACAAAAGAAAAGAGGCAATGACCCGACCTGAACTCTATCACGACATTAAAACGTTTGACATTTGACTGTCTGCAGTGAGATCCCTTCCCATTGGCATATCAGGCAATTAAAGGCGACCGACAGTAAGCAGATGCCTGTCACTTTTATCAAATACATTAAACTGGCCAGCTCGAATCGAGTATTTATTTTCTTTTTTCGAAACATAAAAAACCCTCTCACTGTTCAGATAACGAAAAATGTATTGGTGCTCCTATCGAATAATTAAACGACCCTTTTATATTGAGTTTCAGTTGAATTGAAGTGCGACTTCCAAGTTAATTAAGCTTTTGAATTTTTTGTGGTGACATGTTTTGATGAGTAATGCTTTTTAAATTTAACTGTTTTTGGAACAATAAAGGTTGGTTTTGACTAATAAACTTACTGTATTTATGGTAGAAACTTAATGAGTATCAAGTGTGTGGGTGGATGTGATTATAAACTCTATTGAATCGAACATTTCGTTCTAAAAATCTAAGTTTTATAACTGTTGATGTTGAATGTATGTTTATGAACAACAAATGACAATGTAAGGATCTCTAGTTATTTATTTTAAATGACTTTCCTTATACGGGTACGTTGTAATAACACTCCAGGCGCAAAGTCGCAGTTCTAACAATTTAGCACTCTGTGAAATATTTATTTGTGTTCTCTAAATACTTGGCTCGCTAACAATCAAAAAAAAAAAAATCAAAAAATCAAAAATATTTATTGTAAAAAACACACATAAAAATATACAAAGTTGTGTGGGAACTCTTCTTTTAAGTATTATTTACTTGTGTTAGGAGAGTCCCCTCTCATCTGTGGATCGTTGTCTACAATGTTTCTTACAGAAGTACCTAATTAAGTTTACAATGTTTGTTTACTGGTGAACTATATATTATGATATTTATATTTCGCTATCGACTACACCAACTTGAAGAAAACAATATCTCAAGCACGTTATTTAAATAGAAGCAACGACTATAACATTTTAGAAGCATTTGTCAAGACGAACATTAATGAAAACCTTGTTGACAAAACTAAAATATTTGAAGGAGTAAACTTATATAACAAACGGCCAAATGAATTAAAAACTATAACGAACCTGAACACATATAAAAAAGAAGTAAAAAAAAATAAATAAATCATATATCGAAATGTATATAAAACAACTAATTAAAAATATATATATATAAACTTATATTAAATATAAGTTAATTTACAAATAATTATGATATAAATTTACATTATCATCAATTACAACAGTTGTCTCTCGGACTAAGTAAAGTAAGTAATGTAACATTGTGTCAACTACGTCAGTGCGGAATGCTAAATCGTAAAACGTGTAAGATACCCACATTTTCTGGCAAATTACTTACATAATGAAATTAAACTAAAATGTGTTAATTGTCATGTTTAAAATATTATAAGTTTATAAATAGTAATTGTTTTCAGTGAATGATATAGGCATTAATATTAGCAAATATAATAAGTAAATGAATATAAGATTAGGGTAGTTTAGGAAATGTGTAAGTCCTATGCATGCTACGAGAATAAGAGTATAAGATATAAGAATGTGTGTAAGGATTTGTGAATGTGTAGTGAATGTGTAAACTGGGACGTGAATAATTACGAGACGGAGATTAGCAGATTTTCTGTTTCATCGTAGGTAAGACTTTGAAGGTAGGAAGTAATCTTTTTTTTAACTTCAAATAGGGTTAGAGGATAGATATTCAAGATACGATTTAAGCGGTTATATAACAAGATAGACTGTGAAGTGAATTGAATCGAGGCAAATGCAGTTCTGGTAGAAATAACTGGTATAACAGAATAATTTCTTCGTTTCGTTAAGAGAGTGGGATCAATAGTTGTACTTGTGTGGGTTCTAAGTATACAGTGTAGTATATATAATTTTCGAACTGTTAATACATTTGATTCCCTGTAAAGTTGTTCTGTACTAAAGGTCTTGTTTTTGCGCAACATCACCTTAAGAATTAGTCTTTGTGTTCGTTCAATTTTAATAAATTTTGACTTATGTGTGCCACCCCAAATGGGTAGACAATATTGGATAACGGATTGGACTAACGATGTGTAAACATATAGTAAAAGATCTTTATCGGCAATATCACGAAGTTTTTTAAAGACCCAGATTAATTTTCGGCATCTATTTGTAAGTAGTTCAAGTTGTGGGAGCCAAGAGAGGTTCTGGTCCAGCATGACACCAAGATATTTTGTTGAATTTACTTTAGTTAATACTTCACAGTTACAGGGGATTTGGGCATTGCAATTATGAGCCGTTAGAGTTAGGCTAGGATCTGGCTGTTGTGAATTTCTTATAGAAAAGGCAACGTAGTTTGTTTTATGGGTATTTAGTGTGAGCAGATTCGTGTTTAGCCATTTGATCACCTTTCGAAGTCCAGTCTCTGCTAACTGGTAAGTTTCAGCCCAAGAGCTACCATGAAAAAGCAATGCGGTGTCATCAGCGTATGAGAATACTTTACCGTTTTTAAGGGTAATATCGGTAAGGTCATTCAGATACGCCAAGAATAAAGTGGGGCCAATAACGCTACCCTGTGGCACGCCGTAGTCTGAGGCAGATATGTCTGAGCTGATGGTGTTGCTATTTAATTTTACACGTTGATTGCGGTTTTTTAAATAATCAGTTATCATTAATAAGAAGTTACCTCTAATTCCCATTTTCTCAAGCTTAAACAGGAGGATCGGGACCGAGACGGTATCAAAGGCCTTTTTCAGGTCTAGAAAAATACAGAGAACTTTTTTCTTATTATCTAAAAGAGTGGTAATATTTTTAGTAAGATTAGTTATTGCGTTTTCGGTGCTGTATCCTTGTCGGAATCCAAATTGTGAATCTGATAATAGTTTGTATTGTTTAAGGAAGTTAGAAAGTCTATTGTTCATCATTTTTTCCAGAATTTTCGATATGGTGGTCAATACTGAAATTGGTCTATAATTGTTGATATCGTCTCGGTCTCCACCTTTGTGAATTGGGTGTATAATAGCGCGTTTTAGTTCGATGGGAAAGACGCCTTCCTCAAAGCACCGAGTGCACAGATAAGCAATAACCGGCACCAATTTAGGCCCGGCCATCTTTACAAACCTAGCCGATATATTGTCCCATCCAACAGCAGAGTCTAGTTTTAGGTTGTTGATAATCGATTGAACTTCTGATAAGGATGGTAATATAATTCCGATGGTATTTACATGAGAGGGAAAAGAAGCGAAGTAGTCGTCACTGTAAGATAAATTAACCTGGGGTAGTAGTACAGCCAGAGAACTACCTACGCTGTTAAAGTGGTAATTAATGTAATCTGCTGAGTCGTGAGGAGATGATTTTAAATTTAAAAGTTCTATGCATGGACATTTATTTTTATTTAAATAGGTTATGGTTTTTATGCAGTTCCAAAGAGTTTTATTATTTGTTTTACTTTTGTTAAGAAGATCTCTTTCGTAAGTTTTCTTTAACTTCTTTAATAAGTTATTGCAGTAGTTTCGGTATCGACGGTAAGTTATCTTAAGAATGTCGTTATAAGGGTTCGACTTGATTTGTTTTTGTAGTTTATTTCTGTTTTTTATACATTTTAAGACACCAGGAGTAATCCACGGTTTTATAATTTTTTTATTATTTGGAATTTTAGTTATTTTGGTATTATCTTGTATGCAGTTATTTATTAGAGTAATCAACGATTTACAAAGATTGTTCGGGTCCCGTATATTTAGCAGATCGATCAGGTTAGCGTTTTTTAATGAGTCAAGGGCACTAGCATAGTCAGTTATAGTTTTAGTTGATTTCACAGTATAGGATCTATTTGTTTCATAAAAGTATATCAAAACCATTTTATGATCAGTAATTGTTGTGTCGAGCACTGCCACAGTAGCAGTTAGTTTAGATGTGTCAATGTTAGTAAATATGTGATCTAGGCAGCTGTTAACTCTAGTATCAAACCGATGACCGGGAAGTAAGCTATGTGAAGCAAGCATGTCAAGATACAGGTGTGAAATGTTGTCATTGTTTCCTTCCATTATATTTATATTTATATCTCCAGTTAATGTGGTGTTGATTTTAAGATGGGGAGAAGTTAGATAATTATCTAAAGACTGTATAAATTTTTCTATGTGTTTATCCTTATTTTTTTCTGCTGGAGGGCGGTAGATGCAGATAAGAGTATTGGAGGGGGTAGAAACTTCTAAACAAGACGCCCGGAACAGTGTAATCTCCTTAACGGAGTGTCTAATGTCACTCTTAATGAAAATTACTACTCCGTCGTTTTGGTTAGTCTTTTTAGAAGAGTTGTATGTTATATAGCCGGGTTTTTGGGGTAAAGGTTTACTAAAATCAATCCGACATTCAGTCAAGATAATCACATCAGTTCCGTCTTTAAGCATACTCAAGTTTACTTCTAGGTCATCTAGATTTGAGGTCTTGTGAATACTCCTGATATTTTGTACAATAACTGTGAGATTGGGTTTTTTAGTAGGTAGATGTTTACTTAAATCTTCTATTGTGCAGGCTAAGGAATTGAGGTGATTTAATGTGTCTAACTCTGTGCACAATGTGTTAGGACTATCCATAATTATTATTACTTGAAGAAGACATGACGATGTTTACTAGTAAAAATTTTGTGTATTTTTTTGTTAAAGTGTAGTAATTAGTTATTGTAATATATATTTTAATTATAAAGGTTGTAGTGATAGTAAGTATATTGTTGAGAGTTTTTACAATTATAGTGATAGCGGCATTGAGTAAGTATAAACAGTTGTAAACATAACAATGAAATAGTTTTAACAATAAAAATATGTTCGTTGTTAGATTGTAATAGAAAATAATATATATAAATTTTTTAGTTCGATTATGGTTCATAGTATAATGAATATAAGTACCTGATATAGTTCTTAAGATGAACATTTGAAGAGATATTAAATCTAGTCATTTCTGTAAATTTTTTATTTGAGCATCACTAGTTATTTGGATTATCGGGGAATTGTCGTCCAGGCGCAGGTATACTTTGCCGTAACTGGTCCAGCAGTACTTGTACTGGTTCGTCGTCCTAAACTCCCTGGCTTGATAATATAGACGCGATGACTTGTGAGTAAGATTCTCCGATATAAATATCGGAGTGTCGCATTCCGGGCTAGATTTAATTCCTAGTAGTTTTGCGCTTATTTTATTGTTTTTGTTTTTGTAATTATATGTCTTTGTAGCCTTTAAAAGGTCGGTTTTTGCAAAGGTGTTATTTAGTTCTACAATTAGTGTACATCTTTAATGATTTGATGATAGTGTGTTACATTCAAGTTTCTAAGCGTTTTACAGTACTATAAATGTAAATAAAAATCTATACTTTTCGCATAATATTATGAGTTACACAATGACAGGTCATGTTGAATATTTTGATACGCGAAGAACTGTGTTTCAACAAATTACGAATCCAAATCGCCAATTTTTTTAATTTTACATATATTCGTACTTATAACAAAATCGACTATCATTATTGTTGTTTAAAATCTAACTAAAAATAAAAATTTCTCACGTTAAATCAATTGACTAAAAACCGTTTGAAAAACTTCATAATATTATATTACAATAACACTTATAAGCCGTTATCGGAATTCGATATCGTTTGAATATTGATAGTTATTTTTTAAATAAATATTTTAATGTTGTATATGTATATTGAGTGACGTTTGTTATGTTTGTTCACAGTTCGCGGCGCCGCGGCCCGGTGGGGAGTCATCGTGTTTGCAAGGCCCCGACTGTTTTATGGTAAGTGTTCACGTTATACCTGACTATTCGAACCCATTGTTAAATTCTAAATCCCATTAAGCTGTCCTAACTCGGCATTAGAAATTGTTTTCTATAACCAATTTAACTGTACCTGTCCGGGGCTTGTCAGCTTTTTTCTACACGAGACAATAATATTATATCGACGGATATAAATGGTTTCCAAACTTGTTTGCGGCAGGGATTTTTTTACGTTAATCCGTTGCTTCGAAAAAAAGATACACAATCTTCAAAGTATTCGTAGAATTAACGTTTCTCAAACATTTTGTATTATGGACAATATTTAAAAAAACTGTTGCTAACGGTTATTTGATTTTATTTATCTGACATCTCAGATACGTCTAGGAATTTATTAATTATGCATTGAAGAACACTTTCTGTAGTATTATGCAAAAATGAAAGAAGTAGAAAGAATAAAACAAGAAACCTCTTACTTTCTCTAAGAGCCCTATTGCAAAGTTGCTGAACTCAAATTTTTTATGGTATGGTTTATAATACAACTTAAAATAAAACGCATATTAATACTGTTGATCTATAAAACTATTTTTCTTACGAACATTCGGTCGTATATTTGTCATAAATATCAATCTATTTTCATCATATTTTGACAGTTTTAATGGCTTAAACTTTTGAAACCATAATCCGTGCCATAATTTTATATTTACAGTTTACTTCCTTATTAACGATTAGTTTTAATCCCAAACCATTTCTTATTTTATGACGGAAAGAATTGAAAGCAGTGCTCGTAAATGTTGTCTGTTGAAGCCATCATTCAAATCATCGTTAATTTTAGTCCGAGCTTAGTTTTAATGCCTTTAACAATCTCGTCCTTCAATGGGTTTACAACAAAATTTTAACATAGTAATAAAACATTTTAAACTTTGTTGGATTCGTAATCCATTTCGAAAAAGTAGATTTAAAATGAAAAATAAATTGAATCGGTCCGATAACACTTTGAACACACGGTGTCAATGAAAAACGAAACCTAAAAAGTGTTCGCAATATTACTGTTAAAACCAATAAAACTCTCACTTCAAACGTGCCAGTGAATCCGACCGAGAGCGTTTTGTCAATACCAGTAATTAATAACCTCGGTTCGTTCGTTCTTATAATTATTAAAGCTTACCGAGCCGAGCTCTGGCGTCAAGTTAACGTCAACTCCAACTAATGAGTGTTTCCAATGACAAATGCAGCATTTGAAACGACCGAAGGGAAATTTTGGCTAGATATGGCGCGTTACGTTCTTGCACACAATGTAGTTGACCTAATTCAAAGGGTGGTGGACAATAGAGTAATTAGGGTGCCGTTGACAGTCTGATATAATTCCTGTAATTAGTGTTTAACGTTGTTGTGAAATTGAGCGTAGTTTTGTTGTAAAAGGTAATGTATGTTACATTTTACTGAAATATAAAGCATGTTTGCGCCTAGTTTGTCTCCGGTAATGGCACCATCAATAATGAGCCTGTCCTGATTCTGAGAAAGTAATGACAAACGATTGTATCAACACGCGACTCACCCGATAACGTAGACTAATTTGACAAAAAGTTTGTAGGCACAACCCGTCCTATGAATGAACATTAGAGTTTTAAATTTGTTAATGTCAGTTCCCGCTACCCATTTGTAGTAATGATCTACGGTCTACGGGATAATAAATCAGTTATGAAAGCGCTATTTAATTGCGACTTCAAAGAATTTGAAGATATTTATTGAATATTTTTGTTACAGTGTTGGGAAAACTGTGAACTACTGCAATCAAATTACCAAGTTTGGGGAGCAGTATGTGAAGAAAAAGATATTTGTGTAAGTGTTAATGAACATAATCCATTTACCGCAAATTGTTAATAATTATGGTTGGATTGTTAACCTAATTAATATGTTGTTCCAGTTCCCTGGGTGTAAAATTGCGTGCGAATTTCATGCGGAAGCAGCGAGAGCCGCTCAGACCCAGCCTGTCATACACACGAAAGGCGAGGGGGTAATGCGTGTTAGCGGAGCCCTAGCGCGGTGGCCACCCCCGGCCCCGCGCACCGCCTCGCGCCCCGTCCCCCTCGTCTATGTGGTGATGCGACGCGCCGCAGAAGGCCCATGGAGACAAATTATACAAACACAAGCGTTAGCGACCAGAGTACCATCAAACAACGAAGGAGCGCTTCTTAGAGTACTCGTTGTAGACCCTCAGGGGCTCGTTACTATCTATAGCCCGGACGAAACCTGGGTAGCACATGATACTAACACTTCTAACCACGATGAACATAAATGGACCTTGAAAGAAATATCGCTTATACATCAAAAAGTTCTCGTTATTGGCGAAATTGCTTGGGAGCCTAGAATAGCCAGAGGCGTGTATTTAGTTACATGGGAAGTGGACGGAGGAGGCCTAAAAGGAAACTTGTTTACGGATTCAACCCGAGTTACTTTATCGTTATGGCCTGACACTGTATATCATATACAGGTGGAACTGGTATCTAGGACTCCGGGTGTAGACAACGAAAGGTCGGAAACTATGACAATTGACACAAGCCGTGCTCAACGAGTTTCTACAGAGAGTGTCCAAGATGTTCAAGTGAGCGAAGGTGATCGACTTATGTCAGTGCTTGTCAGCTCTATGAGAGGTGAGCGTGTACGTGAACGGGCACCAGACTCCGAATTAGTTCTTGGTTGTTTATCAGCCATGATTGCTTTTGCATTGGCTGTACTTGCGGCTATTTTGTGGAGACGGAGAAGGCGAGGAACATTCCCAGGGACAAATGTATACGTAGGCTCTTCATCTGTGCTGAAGCGCAAGTTAGTAGAAGACTTTACTCCAATGCCGCATGGCTTCCAGCCTGTTATCACCCCGGAGAACGCGGCTAATGAACCTGCATCTCGTGACGTCATCGTTTGACGACACAGCTTCGATATGATGTCAGTGGAAGGTCATGTCTTCAGTTCCTAAATTTGGACATGTTTAAATAAAAGACAAATAGTTCAAGTGAAGCAAAGATGAATGTGATAAAGTTATAATAGAAACTGAAACTAGTGAAAGGTGAAATTACATTTTTGTGAGATCTCGTGTTGTGTAATGTACAATGAACAATTTGAAACTCACCGTAATTGTACATACATCAGCAGCTGTAATAAAATTACTATAATATAATAATAATTTTGGTAGTTTTAGGCAATTGTAAATTTAAAAAGTTAATAGTTTATATAAGAAAAATGTATTTATGAAATTCACAGTAAGGTTTAACACCAGAAAACATAGCGTTGTAAATATGTTAAGAAGATTATTTAGTAACTACTTATATAGTAATTTTTCTATAAATGATATCGATGCTTGTATATACCTATCTACGTACTCGATATGCGTGTAGTTTTACGGATACTAAGTTTAATAATTTCCACCTTATAAATAAAAACTCTACGTAGAGTCCGAATACCTAAACTCAAGTCTAAATTAACAGTTAGTAATATATTTTCAACTAGTCTTTATTAACATTTTGGTTTAATAGAATAATATTATATATTTTAATATGATATTAATGGAGATATCACTTACTCTAGTAAACTTAACAATGTCTTCTTCAGCAATAAAAGTGTATAATATATATTTGTAAATATTCAAAACATGTATAAAAATTATAACAGAGAGTATATTTTTCTTGGCATTCGACAAAAAATAATAAACTGAATGTTACGGGTGAATGTGTTGGTGATTTACTAGATAACTGTTATATTTCCGTTAAACTTATTGTATTATACTTGATACAATATTTATGATTGTGTGTGTGGATTTTCCTCAGAGTGTATGTGAATATTATACTTACATCGTGTAATGAAAAACGTTTAAATGTTAACGTTAGTTAAAGGTAAATTAGTACCTAGTAACATTTAAATTTGTTGCGCAGTAGGAAAAGACCAAAATTTTCATTGAAACAACTATTTTTGTTTGGTTTTGTTGTAACCAAAATTATTAGCATTAAGTTAGGAGCCTAATTAATTTATTACTTTGTGATTAATTTAAGTACCTTCACTCGATATTGTAAATATTGCTATTATAAGTGACGAAGCTGAACATTAACAAGTATAAATAAATATTTCTGCCAAAATATTTTGTTTTGATTTCAGTTTTCACAATGTTGCCCCAAAAAGTAACCATTCGCCTATTGTCTCTACTTCTTTTGTTTAAAATACTCAAAGAATCTCGCTGTAGGCAGTTAAGTAGACCGGAGCGATGTCAGAACTGTATAAAAACTTAAATACTTCGGCGTTTTATATCATTTGGAGTGACTTCAAAGAATGAAGACTAACGAACGGTTTTGACACCTTAAGAGAAATTACTGAAGTTTTTCAAACCATTCTTTAGAATTTAAAATTTGATTTAAATTATTACTGAACAATTTATGATTATTATAGGTAAGCATTTGGGTAAAGGAATAAATACGGATTTATGTTTGAAATTATATTTGTTCAACAAAGGAATTAAAACAAATATTAACTCAGAGATTTATGTTAAAAAGGATACCGTTGGTCGTCATTAAAGCCCGTCCCGGGATAAAACGCTACCATTGTCTAGGGATTAACGTCAACGAATTTGTTGTCAACAAACGCTTGATCAAACAAAAAGATTTGAACGTCACAAACTCCAAAAGGAACCCTTCATTTCAATCATTGTTATCATCCGGACCGTACGGGCTTATACTCAACCAATAGCTTAAAATAACGGACAATGGAATTCATTCAATCTCAATAAAAAAACAAACTTAGAGAGAATTAGAAAAATAAGTGATCGTAAATTCCGTCGTATCTTTTAAAAAGCCAATTACAAAGTTTGAGTTTCATTAAATTGAGAAATCCATTAAGCTAATCGCCAAGTTAGAGCCACCGAAGTGACGATTATGAAAAGGTTATTCCGAAATGCAAATGCGGAGGCATCTTAATGTAAATTACGTGTAAATGGGAGACAGAGGCCGACATTCTAACTATAATAGGGGGCTGCATTCATAGAGCCCATAATTCACGACCCGAGATAAGATAAAAACCAGACCAGTATTTGTTTTTTATAAATGTCAAATCACGATAAATGTTGAGTGTAAAATTAAGAGTTTTTAAAATATCCGCTACCAGTTTCGTCATTAGTTTTCATTAAGAAAAAAGTTATTCAGTTAAGTTTGAAATCTATGATTATGGTAACATACGGCCATTCATTTTAGTTACCCATTTTATTCTTGGCCCGCGGTTTTGGTATAAAGCATAGGCTCATAAATAACGAGGAAAATAGAAGGTGAACGCTTCCACAAGTATCCTTTTGGGAACGGCCAAAGCATTCTTTTAAGATTTATTACAGAACTTGAGCGCATTACTTATTCCTTATGTGCCTTCGGTTCCGATAGTCCCTTAAATGAAGATATTTTTTGGGCGTTTGTTCGTTTTGTTTTTAATTTGTTCAGTTTTTGAAGTCAACTAATTGTTTTTTATAATTGTATTCAGTCGGTAAAGTTTTGGAACAATGAAACCGTGAGCCGAATTCAGTTTGGATCATTGCGTGGAAAGAATAAATTGAATGCTCGGCCCTTCAAAGTTTCTTAAAACCTTTTGATTTCATTTAAAGGTATATAATTATCTCTTAAACTTGACTTTTGTCATTTATTTTATTTTATTTATTTTACAGAAACATTGTTTAGAGCTTTTATAGTGCTAATATTATAGTTGTAAATTTAGAATTCTATTATGAAATAAACCTCATTTGTAGAAATAAAATATTGGTGCTACAATTTTCAATAATATTTAACTTATTAAATCTGAAACCATTGAACCGCTCGTAAAATTCAGTATCTAATAATAATGAAATAAAAATAATTTTGCATGATCCACAGAATGGCATCGTCTTTTAAATGTAGGGGCGACGGGCCCCGACCTTCAATAAGCCATGCAATGTTATGGGGCATCATCTGGATTATCCTAAGATTACAAATCCTTATACCACGTTCGGAGATAACATAGTATATTTACGATATACAGATATTGCAATCTTGAGGTTTTAACTTGATCCTATCTAAACTGCCGATGCAAAGTGAATGTGTGGGACTGTCTTTCTTGTTAACGACCACTCGCGACAACTATCTTTTATGTTGTTTTCAATGTACACAGATAATGTTTGTTTTAACGTTTTATTTCGGATTAAGTTTTACGACAGTTTTATATCTGAGAGGAATGGTATTATGTTCTGGGTTATATGCGTTATACTTGATGACTTAATTGGTTCCTTTATGGATGAAAATAATCTGATTTTAAAATAGGAATTAATTACGCACGTAAAATGGGTGCGTTGGGTCAGGGACCCAAATTAAACTAGGAATTCTCATTAAACTAAGTATATTTATGAGATGAAACGTTTTGATGAAGAAATATTACCTATCTTTATTGTGGAATGCGATAATATTACTTTATTTTAAAATTATTACTACGTGAAAGTTTTCAAAGTTGCCTGTTACAAAATTAATGGTAAGTAGTAGGTGCAGTACGAAAAATGGATCAATGGTAGTTTGGAAAGTTAGGAATAATGATAAAGAACTTTTTTTCTAATCAGAGTAATTTACGTATAAAAAAAAACCTCTAACTAATATTAGACTTTTTGGGGTCTGAAATCTAATTCGAAACGTTTAGCACGAGAGCATTATAGCCTCACGCTCAATACATGATCACGGTGGTCACCAACCAATTTATGAAGTCATAAAAATAGCAATACTTAAAGTGTTTGATGCTGACAGTCATCTGTTTTTAATTAAAACATGGAATTTACTCATAGCAATTACCACTTGTCGAGAACCAGTCGTAACGACCGTGCGATGGACATTTCAAGGGCCTGAGAAGGATGTCTGTTTATCTCGACTAGTGGATAAGCATTTATCAATGTAACCTCTTTCGTACTCGCGTTTTTATCACCGTATAATATTTAAAACTGGTTTGATTAATTATAATTAAATACTATATCTTCTGATTAAATCTTTGAAATGTCTTGCTTTTATTTTTTTAAATGTATTATTTTTGTATGAAGTTATCCTTATTACTTTAAGTATAATGGTAATAACTAACTTAACATTCAAAGATTAAGTTTCATGTTTAAATGGTATTAAAAAGGTTGGTAATTATCTTGATTCAACATACCTTAGTCAGCCAATGTATGTTTACAAAATAATCTCTATTAGAAAATATTGTTCTGATTATATTAGACTTTTAAGATGGATACAATAACTACCCACGTAATTTCCAATCCCGCGGAAAATTCAGAAAAATATCACGCACACATAGACACATAAATATTCGCTTTAAAATAAAAAAGAATTACAATTTAAAAATAGAATAGCCTTCCTATACCAACGCTATACAAACTGCGTCAACCATCTCCAACTTTGAAAGCTCAGGAGCTGCGCCTGGGCAGTAATGGCCGCCTGTCAATGCGTGGGCGATCACCTAAACATCACTTGTAAACACACGGTAAATATTTGTCTTCGATATAATTACCGTAATTGTACGCCTTGTTATCTCAAGATGCTGACGTGTTAAGTGCCACGTTACGTTAATTTCGCATAACCAGCAATTTCAAGTTAATGTGATGACATTTATCACTGTTACTGATTAATTGTTATTCTAGATTCGTGTCATAAGGTTTTGTTGGATACAATGTCGATAGTTAATAGTTTTAATATTTATTTAACATGGATTTAGTTTATTTTATTTTATTTATATTATTCTATGAAAAGTTGAGTCACGGCTGAAAGAGATGAATGAAAGATGAAAACATATCTATTGTACCGAAAATAGTAATACATTGTAACAAAACCCAATTTTAATGTAAGTAAGTATATATCTATGATTAGACCTGATGAAGTATTCTATTAAATTCATGTTTCTACATACACACATCAAAAGTGTCTAGGGATCAAGCATTTTTATGCGGATTTCTTGAGATTGAGATGTGGCTTTGTAATAAATTTATGATTTTATAAATTTATATGGATCCTTTTTGGTGCATTTCATAATTTGAATCAGGAACTGTGAATCAAATTCGAGTAAAAGATGAAAATCAGCTGTCAATATTTTCCCTATAAAAACATACAACGCATTGAAGACATTATTAGTGCTACTGTTTCCCTACTACTGATTAAAACCAACGTTATTATGGAGCGGCGACGTCATTTAAGCAGGGAAGAAATGCTCAGAGCCGTGGGAATGATAGAAGCTGGTTCCCGGCAACGTACTGTGGCTTTAGCTCTGAATACAAGTCAGAGTGTTATCAGTCGACTTTGGACACGTTACCGAAGCACTGGTACCGTGGCTGAGCGCCATGGAGGACGGTATCGCTGCACCACACGGAGACAAGACCGATACATTCAAATCTTAACTCGAAGAGCTCCAACAATAACCGCCATGATGTTAGCCGTGCGGCTTCATCACTCTTCAGGGAACTTAATTAGCGACCAAACAGTCAGAAACCGCTTGCATGAAGTGAACCTTCATTCCCGAAGACCGCTACGGGTACCACCTATAGCAATGCACAATCGTAGGATTCGATATCAATGGGCTCTTGAACACAGAAATTGGGCAGAAGAACAATGGCGTTTCGTGTGCTTTTCTGATGAGTCTCGTTTTGGTATGAGACCGGATACAAGACGTATACGACACTGGAGAACCCCTGGACGCCAACAGCGATTAAAATCCTGCCAGGAAGTCCATCCTTATAGTGGTGGAACCATCATGGTATGGGCGGGTATTTGGATCGGTGGAAGAACTGAGTTGATTTGGATCAGAGGCAACCTCAACGCTCAAATTTATGCTGAGACGATTGTATCAGACGTCATCGTTCCTCTACAAGTGCAAATCGGTCCCTTATTTCAGTTAATGCATGATAATGCACGACCGCACACCGCAAGAGTTGTAAGACAGACTCTCGCCGCAGCTAACATCAATGTCCTGCCCTGGCCTGCTCAGTCGCCAGACTTGAACCCGATTGAGCATGCATGGGACATATCCTACAGAGAAGAGCTCTGCCGAATATGGAGGGTATCCAGTCGCAAGAAGACCTTTTTTTGTTGTTGCAACGAACATGGGCGGCCATTCCACAGCGTGATTTGGATGAACTCATTTTGAGTATGCCAAACCGATGTTCTTGTGTTGTTAGTGTTCGCGGTAGAAACACGGATTATTAATTGTTTAAGTTACCCAATAAAATTTTAAAGAAAACTGTTATTTCAGTCTTTTTTTCGAACTTTAATGTTAGTGGTTCAAATGTCAAAAATCCCTTTATTAGGAAAATGGCAAATTTCTTTATTAAATACTTGGTTTATCGTTACTGTGACAAACGAAAACACTTTATTTGATGAATCCTTAAAGAAAATTTTAATTAATATCAATCAGGAGAAAAGTTATTGCAAAAATATATGTTGATCCCTAGACACTTTTGATGTGTGTATTTATTAGAGTAATTAAAGTTTAGTATGAAATATAAATTAATTATAACGTTTATTATTAATTCGTTTGCTTGAACCTCTGCACATTTATTACGAAACTAAACGATTGCTTAATAAAATAAACGGTAAGTACGTACTTAAAACAGTTAAGTGAATTTAATTAACTTCGAGTAATGAGTTTCCTTGGATTTCAAATGTCAGATGGCTTCTAGACATTCGATTTTCTTACTGTAATTATTATATCATTATTATAGTTTACTTACAGTTATAAATTCAATGATGGAAAATTCCTTGCTGACCGAAGCGGTTCACGAATGGTACAGTATATAATAATTTAGAATATTTTGTACTCATTTTTTTATTACTAGTAGATACCTATATAAATTTTGACTGAGCGATTTTCCAGTTTCTTCTATTGTTTTTTAACAGTCAATTTTACAATCAGTAAAAAATTTATGATTTATGCATTCTTTGGCACGGGTGCAAGAGTAATATATTAAATTATAAACATAATTCAATCACTGCATTCAAGCTTACAGTTATAATAAACTGTTCATTGCGAGATTGTCAATAGAAGTCGCATTAATATCCGTCTAGTAAATGTCAGATTATAAGTGAGCAAGCGAAAATGGGACTCGATACAGAAGTTTGAATGGCTGTTCCAATTATTGATATTCAGTTACTGATTAAATTAATAAGGTTTTAATAAATGTGGTCAAACTGGTTACTTCGTATTTTGTCTTGCATATGGTGCAATATCTTTTTTTTTTATACTCAATTTATGTCGTGGGAAAATTAAGCTAAAAATAATTGCTCAAGTGTTGTTTATTAAAAATCGTTAAGTAGCTACTTATACTCACAAAAATTCACAGGCTTTATATTTAAAAGTTTAATACTAGATTCTTACCTAGGATTAAACGAATAAGATAAATGAAATCAAAATTGTTTCGGGAATTAGGGGACAAAGTTTACAAAGAGTTTAAGTTTATTCAATTATTATAATTTAAAACAATTCTTCTTCTCTGTGAAGGATAGACATAGCTAGAAGTGTTTGGAGGAGACCTTTGTCCAGCAGTAGGACAATATAGGTTAACAAAAAAAAATACAATTCTTGAAACCAAATTGATTATTAGAACTTGAGAGTAAGTATATTCATATTTTTGAAGCCAGTTTTATAGAAAACCTCTTTATAACTGCATAAGCCGTTTTTGCGACGAGAAAGGATTTTGCGACATACTTACAAAAAAATAATCATCTACATAAATCGATTCACACCTAACGAAGATATCAACGACATTCAAAAACTAAAAAAGGATTATCGAATATTCGAAAGAAAGTTTGTATATAAAAAATATGCAAAAAAAAGGTGGACTATTAGTTTCTTTAACTGAATGTAATTTTGAAATGTTTAAATTATTCAGGTTATAGTCTGTGGGTGAAAACGAATCTGTCTTACGTTTCACATTGCGTGGGATGTGCTTGGGTGTGGAATTAATTAATATCATTTAAGATGTTGGTATTACTCATTACTTGTACTTACAAGTGGCTACCTATTATACGAGTACTTCACTCTCTTCAAAGTAAACTTATGTATAAGTTAATATGTAAATAATGTATACGTGTACACCATTCAATTAATGATGAACGCTTTACTTTTAATTTTATTCATCAATGTTTATTTTTATCTTAGAACTTATAACATTTTTAATTGTAATATAATACATTGACAAAAATAAATATAATAAAAAAATAGTTAAAAGAAAAAATCTTAAAATAAGAAACGATCCTTGATTTGTGGTCATTATTGAAAATTAGCATACTTGAATGATTTAATTATACCTATGTTGACATTTTCATTTAAGTTTATTACCAAGTTGAATAAAGTATCTAAGATGAGATATTATTAATATTACTACGAACATTAAAAGTTTAAGTTTAAATTGTTTAATTAAACTAGCAAATACCAGCCGTCGAAGTAACACCACATAACTGGGTGAAGTTAAGCCGTTACAAAACTAAAGTTTCGCTCGCATTCAGTCCCTTACGTAGGACTAAATTCTAAACTCGTATCGGGAACAATTTTGTGTGTAATTACTAATAGTTGTGGAGCGGTAACAACAGGTGGCGCTTGGTCAGTTTAACCGTTAATTAAGGCTGGTAACAAACAACCGGTTATAATAATTAGTGAGGGGCGGAATGGGCGGCGCTCGCGCTTCTCGCGTCGAGGCGTGGTCGCTTTTCGGCAACACGTCTCATGTTTAATTAAACACCGACTATGAAGTGTCGCTGGACTGTGGGAGGCCTTTTTGGTGTCGGTTACAAAGATTTAATGTAAGTAGAGCATTATTCAAGCACGACCGGTCCTCATTATTATTCAATTACGACTTCTTTAAGGAATATGTATCGGCTTTTTGTGTTGACAACTTCAATTTCAAGAGTGAATTCAGAATATTTATTCCTTTTTAACCGACTTTGGATAAAAGAGGAGGATTTATGTTAGTATGTATGTATTTTTTATGATGGGACTTCGATAAAAGCACCGTCTATGCGAATGGATTTTGAAAATTATTTATTTGGTTATACACTTGAAATGCTCTCATTGTTAGCACATCAGAATCTGATGTAAGAATCCTATGAAAACCAAGGAAGCTAATAATTTATAAAAAATCGAATTTAATCGAATAAACATGTTCCAGTTACACCAAATTGCAAATAAAGCTTTTATAATAGAGCGATACAAAAAGGTAATAAGACCATATCACGTAGCAATCAAACTACAATTTACTAAAGTCCACTTAGCTTGCTGTGCGCGTGCGCTGTTCGTGCGTAGTGCTTTGCGCGTGACCGACCACTTGCATTGTTCAAGCGCGCATGATCCAACAAATGTTAGTTTTTTGTTTGAATACGTTAGACAACTCTTAGACTAGCAAGTAGGTAGGTTCGTAGAATCGTTTTACACTAAGTATGAGAGAAAAAAAAACACTAATTTATTTCACGTCATTATCTATGGGATAAAGAAAGTAATTATTGATTCAATTAAGAAAATAATTACTCGGAAGTAGAGCAATTATTTATGAACTTTTGAATGTGTTGTGTAGTTTAGCATAATTAATTTTCTATATTCAATATTCATATTTGAACTTGCAAATGGGCAGTTTTTTTAATTAAACCTTTCCAATATCCGCATTTACCTGTCTGCTGTCTATAAAATAAATACAATACTTAATACTAACATAATAATTTTCAAATGCTGATATTATGTGCTGGTAAAAAATTCTTCCACTATATTAAAAAATATACATCTCCGTTCTAAATAAAGACATGTATTTGTTCGAAAACAATTCCCACGGACTAACGTTCGTGTAATCCTACATAAATACAACAGAAACCAACGTAAGACCACCGAAACATGGTACCACGATTTTAATAATCTAATTCACTTGCTGGTCCCGTGAGTCGGAGTTTTTGTGACAAACCAACATTCGTGAAGTTGTCAGTTTTATTGCGTACGTGACAAGAGTTGACATTTTTACCTTATAACGTCGTAAACTCGACTTGTGGATTGAATCTGTTCTTACCAATTGTCAAATATATGAAGTTACTTTCAGTACTCGAATTTGAAGGGTATGTAGTATATTTGTAATTGGATTAAAGGTAAAGTTGTTACTGGGAAACTAAGTAGGGAGCCCTTTCTGCGCACTGCCAAAGAAAGTAGCCAAGGTACACCACAGATTGTAATTAATACTCGTAAACTAGTAGGTACACTATCGAATCTGCCTCTTTGCTACTCTGTACTGTAAAAAGTACCAGTAGTTTAGTTGGTTATAGCACTCAACGGTTTGGCACTGCCCTGGTTTCAAATCCAATCTGAGGTGAATAGTAATTAGAACGAATATATTTTCAAAATTCCTAAGTATGTGTACACATTAATTGTCATCATTAAAAAGTATCATCGTTTAGCGAACTCTATATATAACTTAGAAAACCCCTGAAGGTGTAACGAAACAATTTTAATATCCCAATAAGTAAACTAAAGCTACCAGTTACTCAACATAATTTAACAGCGAACAAACATCTCATCGCATTACTTGAAACATAAAATCAATTACCATTATTTTAAATGTACAGACGGGAAACAGATAAGACTAACTAAATTGCATGCAAGTAAATCTGCCTACACATTTTTCAGTGCTCACTCCGTAGAGATGGTATCAATAATTGGCGTATCTCTGGCCCGGCGTACGGTAGATCATTTAATTTTCTTAATAATTTTCTATCGCTGTTGCCTCGAGGCTAGGAGCGCCGGTCTAGCCCGTTTCTCGTTTTATACTTTTTGTGGTAAAGTATAATCAATCTAGTTGTTCGCCCGCTACGGCCTAAGGAGAGAAATCGGTGAAGTTATATTTTAATACAAATTTTACTACTTAATATTCTAATATTTATACGTAATACTTACCGTTTTCGAATATTACATCTCTCCTTTTATTATTTAAAACACTACATGGGTAAAATAATAAAATTACAAGATTATAATAATCACCCAAGTCTATTGACTAAGTGCTAACATGATATACTTAGTATATATGTTTCATATGCCGCAATCCTCTCCTGAATGGCAAGAAAACTTTTACCTAGTAAAGGCTAGAATATGAAGTTATATTCTAACTGTAAAAACATATAAAAATAAACCTACAATATCGCATAATTTTCCGCTACGTCGGATAAATTTAATTAGTTGCTACATAAATCGCGGAAGCCAATGAGAACAGTTAATAATTAAGTTAATAACCAATAAGTAAGCAACGTCTTTCATTAACCAGCACATCCTGTAAGTGGTCTGTCTGTACGTAATCTGAATCGGTTGCAAGCACTGATTTATAGGACGTAGTCTTGTCCCAAGTGGCATTCCTTCACAGCGCCGCAATGGAGGCAATTTCGTTACTGCCGATGCGGATTCATTTTATCATACGTCGAGCTAAATTACATTATATTTTTATTGAATGAATGAATATAGATTTATTGGAATTTTATTAGTATTTAGTTGGATTTTATAATTACATGTTCAAAAATGTTTTATATATCTCTAAACTGAACTATAATAGATTTATATAATGTATATCCTAAGCCAGTTGGACCCACAAACTTCTTCTTCTCCCTTAGGATATTTACGATAAAAGGTATTCCATCTACTCAATATAATTGTATTTATTTAATTCATTTTAACGTGACAAAAAACACTAAAAAAGAGTTTTAAACCTAATATGTTCGTAGTCAAAGCATTTAATCTACTTTGCGAGCTTTGTTTGAAATTACTAGCGAATATTTTAACTGATCCCGTTGAGTTTTTCAAAAGGTTTTTCATTGACCAATCAGCTTGATTGGTTTGAAAACCAGACTTATTTTGAACAAAATTCTGTTTTATATTGATTAAATTGAAACAAATTTTAAAATGCCAATCGAATGCAAGATACTGATTCAATGTACTTTTTCTTCTCAAAAATAATTAAAAAGTTATTGTTTCGCAAATTATTTTTATTTTAGTCAAGAAAAAGTGTCATTATCTTTTAGAATTACGTAATCTTATCATAAAATTCAACTGATTTGGATAACATTTTCTACATATAGCTAAGAATATACGAGTACATTACACATGGGATAATTATTATCCCAAATCCTAAGATCGTAGAAACAAAAATTACGAGGATAAATCTGTAAACTAACTGCACACGTCATTATGCTCGTTTTACAACTATAACAAGAGAAAATTGGAACAAAGCGACTTTTTAAAGCAAGTCCCCTTTCATTGGCCCCATTAACCGTTAATAAAACTGTTGGACTGACTAATTTGTGCTATAATTACACTAATGCATCAATTCGGTCTATTAACAGGATTTGAGCGTCATTAGGATTGTTGACATGTTTTATTGTAAGTAGTTGTTAACTTTTTTGAACTTAGATTTGAGTGTTACTTTATAGTAATAAGGAAAAAAGGTACTTTACTTACTACTTTTAGGTGTAGTAAGGGCATAACCAAGTGATTGGGGTTTTCTAACCCGTATAGTTAGGAAATACAAAATTTAATACAAATGGTCAGACTAAAGTTAGATCTAAGATATATGTACGTTTTTATTTTTACAAATAAGAAAAAAAACATACTTTTTTTTCTAAATAAATCAATAATTCGAAAACATAGAATTGGCCAAAAAATATGCAGCTTATTTTCCAAAAAGAAAGTTCTCGAAAAAGACTACATACCCATGAAAAAAATTGACATCCGCACTTTTTTGACCAAACCTCGTGTGCGGTAAAACAAATAAAAAACAAAAATTAAAAATACAAGACCAGTGCGTACCTAAATAAATTCGAACAATAAGATTTTGTTAGTAAAAGAACGGTCACGTTTTTCATCGGGATTCTTTTGAAAATAAAAGATAGTAAGGTAAGCAAGGTGGCTTGGACACGTGACGCGGCAACAAAAGATCAGCCGACAGGTTGTGAGTACTCAGTAAGCTCAAAATTGGATAGTAATCGGTGCGTGAAACTCTACTTATACCTCGATCCATGAATCGGACATATTTTTTAAACTATTTTTAGTTATTAATTCTTTACAATTCAATTTAGTTATTGAGTATAGCTTGGTTTCGAACGGTTGAAAAATAAAATTATGTTTTTTTTTACAGTGTACTATTCTAATTGTGGTTTCTGAGATAAGACCAGACAAAAAAACTTTTGATTAAGATTGAACTAGTGCTTGCATATACCTAAAAATTGTAGAAAATCTTGGGCATTATCTAATATGTTTTTATTATTTGTATAAAAGAAAGCATGTAATGTACACATAATATTTGATAGCAGATTACTTTCATTTAACACTACCTTCAATAAATATCAAAAATTATATATTGATTGCAACTGTTAAGAACAGTGATAAACTTAGTCGAATGTATTAATGAGCGTAAAAAGTTAATAATTTGTTTTTCGGCCTCATTAGTGTGAGGTTTTAAATCAATGTAAAATAATTGATTATTCCAGCTGAGTTCCAAATTGCTCCGATCGAGTTTGGTGTTCGCAAATCGATTCCAACTTTTTATATCGACCTTTGCGATTTCGATTATCATGATAATTTATACGATTTTAATTGTAACATTAGTGCATTACACAGAGTAATAAAGAACACAACGTTCAAAAACGTAAAAGTTGTGTATAAAGTATTTATTCTGTAATTCTAATGTTATTTTCGGCCAGTCACTGCTTTTTAAGTTTCGAATAGAACAACATTTTTTTAATAGTGTTACAAGGCTCAACGTCAACACAATCGGATCAAATGCAAATTAGTTAACTGTCTTCTGTTTTTGTTGCTACAATTCAAAGTCGATCTTTTTGAGTACAGTTTTCAATTGAAACAAACTTTATATTATTTGACTATTCAGATTTGCTATGAAGAGAATTAAAATGGGAAAATTCACAGAATTTTACTCGTGAACCTTTTCAGTGTTGCTATCCATAAAAATTTGTTATTTTTCTGTTTTGTTTGAATGACACTTTTTACAGTGATA
Source organism: Timandra comae (assembly GCA_958496195.1). Classification (NCBI taxonomy): domain Eukaryota; kingdom Metazoa; phylum Arthropoda; class Insecta; order Lepidoptera; family Geometridae; genus Timandra; species Timandra comae. Next base: position 6,169,347 of record OY292367.1, read on the forward strand.
TTTTAAAAGTTTTTTGGATATTTTAAAACTGCGAAATGTTTAGTTTTAGTTGTGTTTATAGTTTAACTCTGTAGTTGTAGTTTAAGTTAACAAGTGTTTTACATTTGTTTTATTAACTGCACCGCAGTTTTAACCGCGTAACCCACGTTTCACCTTTTTGTAAAATACACCCCGTATTTTGGGTAAATCTTTCTAAGTGGATACCTACGTTATAATAATTATATGCTTACCAAATTTTGGCGCGATGCAAGGACTTTTAGTTGAGTCTCGATGGATCCGTTAGTAAATTGCCTTTTATATATTATACAAAAGATATAGATTATACATACATAGATGGGCATTATAAAAAATATGTTACCAAGCATTCAAACGCCAATTTAAGAACAAAACATCACTCCCACACTTAAAAATAAGTATATTCATTATAACCATAATAAAAATTTATATTTATTCAACACGAACTTTAAAATAAAACATAAAAATATCTAATAAAAATATGTAATTATGCATAAGTTATTCGCATTGTATTTAACACAGGCATTAGCACGAGCTAGTAGGTCCATTTAGGTCGATGATATAATGCTTTATTTTTTAAGAAAATATTTGGTTTGAAACTTGTAAATTGCTTTTTAATGCATAACGACATCAGATTGAAGTACGACACTGTCAAACGTCTCGGCTTTTAACATAAATCGAATGAGTTTACGATGTCAGCAAACAATAAAGATCTCCAGTTTTGCCATTTGATTAATTTTAATTACTTTCCGGTTTTTAAACCCTACGCCAAACTGAACCACTGTATTTTATGTGTATTTTTATAGGTCTTAGTATAAAAGTTTACAATACAACAGGGCATCGATGTGAGCCGTAAATGAACAAAGATTTAATGCATATACCACTCTAAGGTACATTTGATTTCGCTTTGTTTGTACACTGCTAAGCGTTTATTTGCGAACTTGCTTTTCGCTGTGGTTTCTCTAGGGTATATTTATGTAAGAACGTGAAGTATGGTAAGTACTAAGTTTTTAACTCAATAGTTTATCGTTTTTACTGCTACTTTTTCTAAAAGCTTCTGTTTTAAAATGGTGTGACTATTTTATCTACAACACATTTTTCTTATCTGTCTTTTTCGCAATAAAAGTTTATTATGCAAAAATACAACTTTTTGCATATTATTCATGCAAAATAGTAGCCAAGCCTAATGGAAATACAAGTTTTAATGTAAAAGGTATTAAAATTAAAAACCAGAAGTTAATTTAATGATAAAATTGAACGTTAGTTGCCACCTCTCTTCAATAAATTTTCGCGATATCTTATAAAGTTCATCAAAACGCCGGCGGTACATAGGTTTATAATTTTATTGATATAATCAAAGAATCAAAAACAAGCTCATAACATCCCGATGAAGGGTGCTGATTTTGTAATAAGCTTTTTAATATCCTTTGATATAATCACGTCGGTACGATAATGTTCTTATGTGCATACATTATACTCGGTTGTCGCAACGAGTTACAACTACAATGCGCGGACACCGAGCGAGAACTTTGTCGTATTAAAATCGTTTCTGCCACCATGCCACTCGAACTAGTCGTGTGAAAAAATTACTGTGACAAAGTTCTTTAACACTATACTGTTTTTTTTAATGTACTTGACTATGCTAGGTGTGGCTTATCGCTTGCATCGAACGCTATCGTTTTGATATGACAAATTCAAAGAGGCAATTCATATTTTATGCATTAGGCTTGTCTGAGCGCTTCCCAAGTTTTGTTTTGAATGGATTTATATTTTAAACTGCTTTGTCTACTTTATTTTTGTTTTGTTTATTTGTTTATATTATTTAGGAGTAGTTTTTTATTTCATAAATTGCGTTTGTAAGTCATTAGGTGTTAAATTATATTAAAAAAACTAAAACTGAAACTTTGATCATAATCGGTTCTCTAGTATTAGTGATTATGTTTTAGAACTATTATTCGACAAAACATTAAATATCATTTAAATTTCAAGCCAAAACAATCTTTATAATAAATCTAGAATTTTTATAAATGATCGTTTTAAGTGTAATAAATTACGCCGGAAGACAAACGTGACTGAAGGATTTGTTTTCACATCTGAAGTTCCTTTATTACAGGAAGGAGATATAAGATAATATTTTATTAAAAGCTCTTAGAGTCATAGGTGACATTGTCATATATTTTATACTAGTGACCCGCCCCGACTTTGTACGAATTTAGTTTTTCCGTAAGCTATCAATAATGATCAAACTGTTTAAAAATTACTGATAGACAAAATATATACACTAGTTTCGATATGACACATAGTTTTTAAAAAGGGTTTTGTAATATCGTTTTCTAATATTATTAAGCTCTATGTCTTTCCATATATAAAGGATACGTTTGTCCCCTTTAAACGGAATCAATAAACCTTCATTCAAAAAGCTGTTACTTTATATTCAAAATAAATATCGTAATTCAGTTTATATTTTAGCATAACAAATAGACAATTCAATATTATTTAATGGCCTTTCTACAAAAAGCGAATACACAGTAAGCGTAGTTGAACGGTGGCAAGGAATATCAATAACCGAAATATAAGACAAGTCGAAATACGATACGATATGGAAACCCCCGCACTAGGCATTGTTTTCAGTACGGAGTCATCATTTATCATTGATTTATCTGATCGTTTCTACTAGTCGGATAGAGAAGTCAATCTTATTTTAGCACCGAAACATGATATCACGGTTTAAAAATTTATATTGAATTAAATTTTTGTCTTTGTTTAAAATGTATAAATGTAGGATTATTGTGGCTCTTGCGGGTTACAAGTATCATCCTACTAATATTAAAAAGCCGAATGTTTGTGAGTGTGGATGTTTGTTCCTCTTTCACGCAAAAACCACACAATGGATTTTAATGAAATTTGGTACAGATGTTCCTCATACCTAGGAATAACACATATGGCTTTTAATTCCAAAATTCCCACGGGATAAGGTTCCACGTGGGTAAAATTGCGAGGCACAGCTAGTTATGTTATAAATATGGCTAAGGAGAATATAAAAACCCAATTTCTATATTAGACCAGCTTTTTGTATGATAGAACCACAATACATCCCTTCACATTTGACCTTCACCTCAAAATTCACAAGGTTTAAAATATCCATTAGGATGACATAACAAAAATCCATTTATAAGTTGAAATGTCAGCGTGGAAACTTCCTTTGACCCTTATTAATAGAAATACGAAAGTGCGTCTGTTATTGAAACGGCCTGAACTGGAAAATAACAGTTGGTATTTTTCACTCAAATTTTCCATTAGAAAGAATTGTATGCTTGTTATAAGTAGTACATAAACGTAGGACATATAAATAGTCCACATAACTTATAGTAACCACGAAAGAAAGAACAATCTCTCTATTAACAATAACATATCTTACCTACTTAGGACGACTATTAGGATTATAATTGACTACATTCGCATTTAGAACTCAATAAGTACCAATTTGTACCAATATTATACACTCACTCACGTATAGTAGGGCCGGCGAGAGGCACGTAGTTTTCGCATTATCGGCTAAATTATTATAAAAGGAACAGACGTGTTGCTGCCAGTAATTCTTCTGAAACTGTTGCGGCCCAGAACAATTGCGACAGAAATAGCCATTTCGACATTTTGTATCGTAACTCCTAGAATAAGCTCCAAGTTTTTAATATAAATTTATTTAATGTGTGTTAGCTTTCAGTTGGAACGAAATATTGGCACTTATCTACGACTAATTCGCCTACACTAAGCCTTGGAACAGAAGGCCGTGCTTATTCTGTGAACATTTAAAATAATATTTTCCTTTGTTCACGTTAACGCCTCAGCGGATTAATGCTATTTTCCAAACATGGTCCGGGTTTGAGATCATCAACACGCATTGGGCTACTAAATATTGTATACATCTATTCCTTATTCCTGTGCATATATTTTATCATCAGTGTGAGAGAAGTATTTGCCGTGGAAACCTTGAGACAGCTATTTATATAAAGACAGGCCACAGTACCAAATCTTCGCTTTCCAGCAGTTCTTTTAGGACGATTATTAGATCAGTGTACTACAAGTTTGTATTTTAGTAAGTCTTCTGCTTGTTATACTTTGATTTCAAAACATATTACGTGGGAAGTAACACAAAGTTGTAGACCCATCACTTTTGTTTAACTTCAAATACACAACTCATCATAACAGACAAGTTGAACAAGAAACATTCTTCGTCGATGTGTTTTCAAACAATAGTTTAAATAAAATATAATTTCCATAATATTACATCAATGTGACATGATTGTATTAACATTTCGTGTTTTATGCGCTACGATGTTTATAACAAAGACGTTGGGTCATTGAATATCAATCTATCTTGTAACGTTTCTTTTATTTATAAGAATGTACATCACAACATTTGTATTCGTAACAATGAATCTAATTTGATTTAAAAAATAAATTATCTTACGGTATTTCATGCAGCATTAAAATCGAAAGTCGAAATTGCTGATGTTATCAAAAGTGGCACAAAAACCAATGCAGAACCAATTTAACTTATTCAAAGTTTCTAAAAAATATAATTTTATAAACAGAACACTCCGGTGTTTTCACCTCTTCGTGTTTCTCTGTTAATATTTATGACTCCTACACAAACAAAACATCGATGCATTAGTATTCGATCGTGCTTTAAATTTTAGATTCGTAAACCGCTTTATCAAAAGCAATATCGTCTATGTATTAAACATTAGGCACCTAAGTTTTAAATGCGACCAAAAGCTTGGACGTTTTACTTCGAAACTTGGAAGAGGGGAGATTCTTTGAATTTTTGAGACTAATAAGTGTCGTAGCAAGTCCTGCATACTTAAAGAACATCTCGTGCATGGTAATAAGAACATGGCGTGAATATAAAACGCTGAATATCTACCTATCATTTGAGAGGGTGCCGCTGTCGGGGTGTTTAAGATAACCCGAGACGTGACACCTATATCAAAGCACTCAAACGTAACGTGTCAAAAATCTTAACTAAAGTAAATTGTCGGAAGTGGTGGCATTTTTCCTCCATGATTTTAAGGTAAGTAAGTATATTCCATTTGAAATGAAAGTGATTTTTATTAAAACATTTTTTTTCGATTCCCACCAGTAGGTAACCAGGATATCATTAATACATAACAACATTACGAATATAATATTTAAATTTCCTGTTAGTAATAGAAAAAAACAACTTCAATCCAAATCTAAATTACGAACAAATGATTTGAATCAACTTCTTAGAAACATCAATTTGTCTGGTTTTTATAAAGCGTCATATTTTCCGTAATGGTATCTCAACATTTGCGCTGATTACACGTTCTCCCAACAACGGGAGGATGCTATTAAATTGTCATTAAAGTCACCTCAGTGTCATCTACATCGTCCATTTCGTGGGATCATCTTTTTGTTGCAGTTTTTAGTTTTACACCGTTCAAATTGCTTTCGATGCCCTTCATAGTTTTTATAGCATTTTGATCGTTATCTCCGGGTAGTTAAGGATATTTATTGTATTTTCGAGAGCAGACGCACTTTAGTCGAAGAGGTAGACTCCGTTAATGACTCCCGATATAATTTGATGTAAATTGACCGCCCAGTTCGACGTCACACGCAACATGTCAACTATGTAATTGTTACCCAACAGCACTTTGATTAATGTTTGAGACATTTTTGGGTATATAATCATTATAAGTTTAATAGTTTGTTTTGAAACGTGTAGTTTGCTTCTAGCTTTTGTAATTTCTGTCGGTCGTGGACACCTGCATATCAAAAGAAGCTAAGGTCCGTTCTCGGTCTTTAAGGAGGAACAGGAAAGATAAAGTTTAAATGGTATGGTTAGGACTCCTTACCTCTCACTCACTGTAAAAACGCAATAGCTTTAACCTTTACTGGCGTTTAAATTCTGCGAGAATGTGGTGCTTCGCCGGTCAAACCAGCCTGTGTTCGAACTTCAATAACAGCTTTACAGCAGCTAGGTAAAGTAGAACATTGTACCAAAAATAAGCCTTCTTAAAATTTAAAATACTTAAAAATCTCTTGATGCATAACAATTATGCAAAGCGCTAAAAGTACTCAGAAACCACTTATAAAGATATCGCGGTCACATCTACAATTTATGCAACGGTGTAGTCCTCTGAGGCAATCCCTTGGCCGGTAATACCGAAATGCGAAATTACCATGACATTCATCAATATAAAATTACCGTTCATCGAACTTTTGGAAACAAGGAGATCATCGATTTTCATATCAGATTGGCCGAAGATAATTTATTACACGTAACATTTTTGCGATGTTGAAATGCATTTGTGTGATCGTCGAAAGTTATTATTATATAATTTAAGAGAGATGTAAAGACAAAGGTAAATTGAACTAACAAAAATTGATGATATGCACTTTGTGCCTTGGTTTTAAAAAGCATTGACTGCAATGCTCTTCAGCGGGTAAATTCAACATTATTTTCCTTATTTCTACCTCGAATTTTGTATCTTTTTTAGGGCTTTTATATCTAAATGACTATTGATAATGTCAGTACTATATGCTACTAGGCCTTATGGCAAACACAAATGTATGTCTTCCAAAGCACGAATTTATTTTCATGATTAGTTAAAATATTTGTATGTATTCCTTCTCAAATTAAACTTAATATACCTACATACTTCAACATTAGTTCCACAAATAAAAACCTTAATTTGTTTACGTTTAAACTTTCTCAGGGAATGGGCTACTGAAGATCACGTTGTTTTTGCCTATTACGTACAACAGAACTGATTGCAGTAAAAAGTGTGGTTTAAAGTTTATATGGGGATTCTGTGTAATGACTATTAAACTTTAAAGGGATTTTAGCCGACATTTTATTGAGTAACTACTATTCACAAACCACATATTATACTTAGTTCAAATGTTTGAATTACTTGTAGGTATAAAGTTTTATGCCTTTGTTTAAGTTTGTTTTATTACTTCAGCTGATAAAAGTTGGAGTCTATGTATTGTAATATGTCTTGTAAGCATTACGTCTAGACATGTGGCGACATCTACACAACCACATAAGAACTACTTAGTAATTACTAACAGCGCCATCTATCGACATCTATGGGAAATAACTGAAGAGTCCTGAATCGCGCAAGCGAAGTTTACAGCGCAATTGACTATATATACGAGAGCCCGACTACAACCGTCGGGCAGCGGCCCACCAGACATAACACCCGTCTGGTCGGAGGATCCTCCCTTTTCAAATGGGAATACCCATAACTGGTGACCCCGAGCATGAACATCAGCGCAACCTTCAGAAATCTACGTCATCATGACGTCATCCTTCACCCTCAATCCTCAAACTGGTGACGCAAGATCGTCAACGTCAGCGCAGTCTTCACAACGCTACGCATCGTGACGTCATCACTTCCTCAAGCTTTCGAGCAGCGAGTCATACAGCCAGCCGCCAGCATCCACGGCTACTACGGGTTCCCTGACCACAAGCATGCAGCGAACGCGCATACCTGGTCAGCACCTACAGCCTTCTCAGCGACTATGGCACAGCACACTGCACTTCGGCCGGTCAGCAAGCAGAGACGCACTTCTCTCCTGGTCTACGCAGCAGTCAGCCACTACGCAGCACTGCAACACTCCGACTCACTGGAGCACATGCAGCATCACCCCGACTCACTGGGGCATCACCGCACATAGTTCCGACTCACTGGAACATTCCACTGGCCCGGCTAACATCTCAAGATGGACGCATCTCAAGATGGACGACTCAACCTGCTATCGACCTCCGGTCTCGGAGGGGAGTGATGTGGCGACATCTACACAACCACATAGGAACTACTTACTAACAGCGCCATCTATCGGCATCTATGGGAAATAACTGAAGAGTCCTGAATCGCGCAAGCGAAATTTACAGCGCAATTGACTATATATACGAGAGCCCGACTACAACCGTCGGGCAGCTGCCCACCAGACATAACACCCGTCTGGTCGGAGGATCCTCCCTTTCAAATGGGGATACTCCCTCTCCCCATAGACATAACAAAAAAACACGAATTGACCACTAAGCATTTTTGAAATAGGTAGTATAATTAATATACATTGTAATGTGACTCATCTTATTCGCATTTAAGCAAAATTAAGGTATGTATTGAACACTAGTGCCAAGCTATAGGTCTAGGTTCAATTCCAAGACAAAGTGACGCACGTTTACTATTAAAACATGGTTTACGTTTAACATCAGCAAGACTTATTAGGCTTCAAAATTTTACCCTAAAATATTATTGTATGTTTACATACAACATAACGTAATAGAGTTGTACCACTCGAAATGTATTGCATTAAAACCATTTTAAATCCAACACTCTACTAAAATTAAAATCATGAACAAAACGATTTGCATTGAAACCGGTTCCGAATAAAAACGCTTAAGTAAATGTACGCAATCACCCTGTGTCCGAACAGGCTTCCGTGGATGTGTAATAACAGCAATCAAACATGGACCAAGTAGCCGTAGGACACTGTTTGTTATTATAGAAAAGCCAACTGTTATTTAGTATTCTAAGAATATTCCTTGTTTTACATTAGGTATACCTAACAACGATTTAACAAACGATAAATAAACGTTATTCCAACGATGATAGAAGCTACCATGAACGTCGCTATAAAATTATATTTGTTCATTGAAGTGAAACGAGTAGTTGATTAGATGATTGTATCGATACCGTTTTGATAGTAGCTACGTAACTTTGTAGATTAACCTGACAATGTTAGAGGTATGGAGTAAAAAGTGTTCAAAAGAAGTCAACATTTTTTTTGACGTGGTCACAAAAGACAAGATGAGAAAGAATCTTCTGACCAGACTTATAAATAGACTTCATCTGTTTAACTACAAATTAATCAATTAATCTTATTACAAACCAATAAATTAAAGAAAAACATTTTATCTTCATACAAATTTGAACTTAAACAGGCCATCGAATGCCTAGAAAGATTTATATTAGAACAAACAAAATCCCATAAAGGGTGACATTGATACACCCTGCTGTTTCTTTATGTTTAATGTTATTAGCTCGAAATGGGTTTCCTCTGAATCGGACTAGGGCGTTATTGTAAAGCAAATGATAATGGTTACGGTCGGACACCATGTTGCGCTTTGTAATATTACGGACTTAGAGATATAATTGAAGAGGCACGGGTCAAATGTTAATATTAACGAAGCGCCCGTTTGTAACGTGATTTATTTCTTGATAAAAAGGTGTAAGATTTATTGTATTTTATTGCCCTTTTTGGTATACTTTTGAGTTTTATTCTTTACTAGCGATGCCCCACGTTTTCACCCGCGTAGTTCCCGTTCCCGTAGGAATATGGGGATAAAATTATGCTAAAAACCTTCCCACTGAATCACTCTATCTATTAAAACAATTCATCAAAATCCGTTGTGTAGTTTTAAAGATCTAAGCATACAAAGGGACATAGGGACAGAGAAAGCGACTTGGTTTTATACTATGTAAGTAGTGATTTAGTTTAATTGGTAGAAGCAGACTCTAAATAAAATCAGAATTTTGATACATACTGCATTGGTGTTTTACACACGTATGTTTTATTGGTGAATGAAAAAGCATTGTTTTTTTTTATAAGCGTTGTCATTTTTTTTGGTGTTAATTAAAAAAATACTGATAATAATCAGTAGTCCTTTATACACACAAAGAACTACTGATTATTATCAGTATACACATTTTTGACAAAAAATACTATTTTCACAATTACATTGAAATCAGTCGATCCATATTCGAATTTTTGCTACATGCATCGCACGCATATCAATGATTGCAAAGATATTTTTTTATATATAGTCCTCCTCATCGATTTCGATGACGGCGACCCCCTTATGCTATATTGATAAATAGAAAATTTGAAATATACTATTATTATAATTAATTATTGTGGTCCCTTTGATGAGCTCTTATATGGCTCGCTAGACCGAACTTCGTCTTAAATACCCTGTCGCAAGCATTACAATAGAGTTGGCCCTCTGGGTTGTAGGTGTAATTGTAGGAAGGCTTGGGTCGCTCTTTAAGCTTTTGGCGTTTTGAGTCAAGCGTTTTGAGTCGATGTTCCTCAAAAGTTTTAATGTTGTTGTTTATGGTAAGTCGCCAAGAGGACCTTTGTGCAGCAAGTTCTTTTAAGCACATCCTTATATCGTAGATATTGACCGCCGCGTTTCCGCTTTCCATTCGCCAATTCAGAATAAAAGACGGCTTTGGGTAATCGGGATTCATCCATACGAAGAACATGTCCGCACCAGCGTAGTTGGCGTTGCATTAAAAGAGCCTCCATGCCGTACATTTGGGAGCGACGCAAGACCTCAGTATTGGGCACACGGTCCTGCCACTTGATGTTTAATATGGACCTTAGACATCTGAGATGGTATGTGTCTAGTTTCTTTATATCTGTTCTATAGAGGCACCAAGTCTGTGCTCCATATAAAAGGACGGGTATGATCAGTGATTTATACACACTTATCTTCGTCTTGAGCTTAAGGTCATGGGATTTCCAGACACGGTCCGTGAGTCGTCCGAAGCAAGCAGCAGCGTTAGCAATACGCGCCGGTATTTCCGAAGCTAGGGTGTTATCATGCCTGATATTACTTCCAAGGTACTTAAAGTGTGAAACCTCTTCTAGAGGTTTTCCGTCCAGAAACAACCCTCAGTTATCAGCGTCGGAACCCCGTGGTGGTTGTTTCATTAATTGGGTCTTGGAAGCACTAATAACTAAGCCAAATCGTTGACAAGAGCGGTGTAATGCGTCAACATAGCTTTGGAGATGCGCCATGCTGTCAGCCATGAGGCACACGTCATCATCGTATAGTATCTCTTGTATGGAGATCTTCTGTATTTTTGATGTAGACCTGAATCTGGATATGTCAAATACGCCTTTATCGGTTCGGACTTTAAGTTGTATTTGGTCGCTACAACTTTGCAGTGCGTCTCTCATAACTACTGAGAAGTATATGGCGAAAAGAGTGGGTGCCATTACACATCCTTGCTTTACTCCACTTGTGACTTGGATCTCATCAGAGAGTTCATTTTCGTGCTGAACCTGCGCTTTCATGCCCACGTGAAAATGGCGTATTAGGTTGATGAACTTCTTCGGATATCCTGACTTTTGGAGAACAAGCCAGAGAGCCTCGCGTGGAACTCTATCAAATGCCTTCTCTAAATCAACAAAGCACATGAATAGACGCCGTTGATGTTCTAGGCTTTTCTCCTGGAGTTGCCTTACGACACTAATTGCGTCAACAGTACCCCTAGAAGGTCGAAAGCCACATTGACTTTCGGGTAGGTACTTTTCAGCGAGTTCGCTTAGGCGGCTGTTAATAATATGTGCAAGAACCTTACCGGCACTCGCGAGAAGCGATATACCTCGATAAGAGCTGCAGTCGGAGACATCTCCTTTCCCTTTGTACAGCTTACAGATCACCGCATCCCGCCAGTCCCGTGGAACTTCTTCACTTAACCACACTCTTTTGACAAGATCGTATAGTATATTTATAATATTGTTGCCACTGTATTTATACACTTCTGCAGGTAGTTGATCCATCCCCGGTGATTTAGAATTTTTGAGACGCTGAACTGCTTTCACAAACTCTTCGAAAGACGGTGGGTTATCTAAGTCTTGGCACACTAGTTCTTCAAGCGAATGTATGTAATGTAGGTCAACGCTGTGGGCAACGGGATTCAATACGTCGTTGAAATGTTCTGCCCATCGAATTGAAACACAGAACATCTTGTGACGGATATTTTTTTATAAAGGTCATCATAAATATGACGAAACAAAGAAACTACTTCAATAAGTTATAACATTTTATTTTCAACATATAAAATGAAATAAATTGATATTTCTTGTTGCCTTATTAATTGGTCTCAAGGCATTAAGCGCGTCGAAGGGTATGTATACAATGGATCGTTTGTATTCAATTTAAAAATTTGTTGAATGGATTATTAAAGTATTAAATGTCGACATGAATTATTGTTAAAAAATACTCATACTTGTTTACTAGCTACGACTATCTATCCACTTTTTATACCAAAACTTGTTAAGCAACTTGGTTCTGCCTTTATAATTTTATGATTAAAATATAATTGAATTACTTTTTTGTTTCAAGTGAGACGTTTCAAATATTTGTTGTATTTATAAATTGTTCTCGAAAATGCATGTATTGAAATAGTTTGGAACTCGTTTTGAAATTGACTTGCAAGCTTTCAGACCAACTGCAATTAAGATGAAGAGTTTAATTTAATTTCATATGACTTTTATAGCTTATATCTATCGCATAACCCGCAAATATTATAAGATCAAAAGTTTCTTTTATGTTTTTTTATGATTTAGAAGAATTTTTTTGAGATTAAAAGTATTCTTTGTTACTGGGTAAAATAAACATCTAAGTAAGTATTTAAATTTAATGAAACTCTTTGTATTAGTTTTTGAGTTTATCCGTTACAAAAAAAGTTGCACTGCGATACAAAAAAATCTTCTTTATAATATTAGTGTTGATTAATAAGGGGTGCATCCAGTAACAATTATATCTGTGTACATATCACATGGGAGTCCATATTGAACTCACATTTTAAGATAAAGGGGTCTCCCGTTATTGTGATAATTTAATGGAAATTACTAAATAAACACAAATGAATGAATATTATTACGTTACGCCTGTGAAATTTTGGTAAATAAGTTTGTTTAATGTACTTAAATAAAATCAAATGAGTCTATTTAGTAAACTTTATAATATCTTTTTAGTATGTATTACTAATTTTAACTGTACTAACTACTTCTAATATAATATTTGTTTGTTTCTGATTCGTTATCTTGCTTTTTCTGTTATCACTACTCATTTTGATATTCCTGTCTAAAAGTTGTTTTAGCATAGTGCCATATATTAGTGCTACTTTAAAAAAAAACATTTTTGGTAATTTTTTTTTACTATTAATCTACTTGTATTTTTAAAAACACCGGTTTGTCGTCTCATCAAAACTCTATCTCTTTTTATGCTTAAGAAATAAAATGAAAAAATTATTCCCGAATGTAGGACATCATTATGTAAGCAGGAATCAAAACACATGACAAATTGCGTGCAAAACGTATATATTTATGATATTTTACGTATCTTTAGAGTCCGAAATACAATAATATGTTACAATTATTAACAATAACATTGTTGTTGGTCAAATTATGGACCAAGAGGCATGTCGCCCGCAGGTCAGCTGCGGTTAACCGATGCGGGCAGACGGAATTCTCTATTTAGACATCTGACGTTTCGTTACATACTTGTAGATTATGTATCTATTATGATAAGTAAATATATACTTTGTATGTATGAATATAATAATTAATAAGTTAGCTTAGGTGGTAATAAGTAAATTAGTGTATAATCTTCTTTTAGCATCTGACTTCTAATTAAACTAAGTTTATAACCTATAAGTATGTACAGATACTACACACACGCACCTATACTGAGATATACATTAAATGCTGAAACCCACCGAAGTACATGCACACGCTACGTTGAGCTATAGCGCAACGTAGCCCCCGTCGTCGGTTGACACACGAATATGTGCAGTCATGGTAAGAAATGGTTCGTCACCTTAAGATCTATTTTCGTTTGCTCAGTATAAGTGTTAATAACATCAATACAAAAATAATGGATCAAACAAACATTTACAATTAGAGTTGAAGTCCTAATGCAGACTAAAAACTAATAATTGTGCCGAATTTTGTCTAACTTTATTTAAATTTTAATGATATCGGTCTACAAAATCTTACAAATAAAAGTTATTATTAAAATAAAACCCTCTTTTCATAAATACAGTATTATAATAATATTTCATAGACCAGTCTCGTATCTTCATACATGTATGTTTTTCGTATAAATACAACAACTAATAAGTTGTATCGATATGAAACAAAAAGCCAATTTACTTTACTCATGTAACACACAGCGCACGTTGCTTGAAACGGCTCATCTTTTTTGCTCTTTGTATTACAATAGCTAATGAAAAATACATTGAGTTTTTATCATATATACCTTTTACAAATGCTTGATTGTCGTCCGAGATAATATGAACGAAATTGACGAATAACTTGGACTTCTAAATGATATCAAATGACGGAATTTTAAAGTATGTTTTTGGCAGTAGAACTTTTTATTATTTAGTTTACAATTTCGAAAATGTTTTTGTTATACATTATTTTGATGAATTTTCTAATATTGGTGAAATATAAAATATTTGATATTTTATTTCTAAAGACAAAAATCAGCTTCAAAGGATTGTTACGATATCTATCGAGTCATTTCGACTACATAGGTACTCGTACACTTAGTTTGAATTTAAAATGAATAGTGTGTAATAATTTAACTAAATGCGTTTTATTTATTTAATTTTAATGTAAGTGAAGGACCTATTAGCAATTTGTCTCTCTTTAATTGTATTTGTCAGTTACATCCGGAGTGTTTCCGTCCCTTGTTCTCATGAAGACGAGCGCAGAAATGTAATACAATCTAACTCCAGACAAAGAAACTAAATAAATGTCTTTAAAATTAATAAGTTTATATTATATTACGTAATTAGAACCTGTCTTCATTTGTCTCCTTACAAAACAAAATGACTTCTTTGTTTAATTTATTTAACAGACTCTATCCATAAATTATATAAAAAAGGGAATTTTCCTCTATTTTCATGAGATTTCTTCTTCATATTCTTACTTGGTGACAACTAGACTACCTACAAGAGTTAGTACTCGTATAACTATTCAATCAAACATTATTTCAAAATCGGTTCGCAATTGATGGAGATATCGGTGAACATACATAAAACATCGACACTTCCGAACATAGAACCACCTCCATTTTTGAAATCAGTTAATAATTGCTACAATAACATCCAATTAAAAAGACAAATGAATACCGTTATTTGTAAATTAACCCTTATTTAAGCAACATTTAAGTCAATTTGTAATGAAACATTTTGTTGATTTCTAAAATAGATTACAGTACCAGTTTTTAGAATGTAACTTAGATCGTTGACAGATCGCCCGTTCACTGACAGTTGGCAATAATGAATTCCGCAATTACAGCCACCTTACATCAAACAAAACATTAATTTTAAACCTTATTTTCAACCAGTTAAGTTCAATTTTGTTTGCAATAAATGAAAAGGTTAGTAAACTCACGATTCAATAGCCAGATAAATCCATGGGATAGGAACTATTAGCCGTACCGAAGACATTCTTTGGGTTATGAAATTGCAAGGACGACAGCTCAAGAATAGTGGATACTGAATTTTCTCTTCCTATTATGTAACATATATTGGTATTAAAATTTAAAGGAAAATTCTTTTGTAAAGTTCTGTTTCGATTTTAACGTAGTATTTGTTAATACATAGTTTGGTAAGTACACAATATATTAAGTTAGTTCTAAATCATCTGAAGCCTTTTGTCTCTTTTTTTACTTTCGTAAGAATTATACTAGTTTTTCACTTAGTATTAAGATAATTTGCATACTTCAAAATACCCCAATTTCCCTTTAAATTTTTAACCTAAACTAAATAGCTACCAATATTTTAACAGTAAACTTCAAAATGTATTCTACAATTTTCTTCAAAAAACAATTTCATACACCTGTTTGGATATAAAATCGAATAGAACCGAACTGAAAACGTTTCATCTGGTCGCACGTCAGTTGTGGCCGGTGTACCATAAACGTGACGTCACGTGCAAAACCACTTCCACCACCAATACTGCAAGCTAAATTACACTTTAAGCTCATTCAACTTAAGTGTTATTTTCGAATGAACCTTCTTAACTAGAGCAGCTAAAGTCATCATTATCAATAATGCAGTATTACGAGTTGTATTGGAATTATTCTTTAATAAAAATAATGTTTCTTGCCTTCCTCTCTTATCTGGAATAGAACTATGTTCTAAATTCAAACTTTGGTAGCGACGACTAGGTATATGACAATAATAAAACCCCTGGCAGTGCTAGTTCATCGAAGAAAACTCTTAGACGAATAAAAATCCTTTGAAAAATTAAAATGTTGACCTAGGTTCTTATAGGTAATAATAATTTTCAATTAATCAATGTTTCTTGTGATAGCTTAAAATATTCCTATGACTAGTTCAGCACTTCCAGCTGTTTATACTGTCGTCGCCCCCGTATATAAATATATTTGTCTTGTTATACGACTCATATATGTTTAAAGTTTAGCGAACTAGCTTTCAAAGGCTTAAAGTAATAAAAACTTATTAGACTTCAATCAATGTGATCTATCGCTACAAAGTTCTCTAGGTCGATAAACATTAAACTTTCCATATTAAAGACCTTCCTAGCCCAATGCGTACAAGATATTCATTGAATTACCAAACTTGTTGAAACGTTATCTCAATAATTTATCAGTAGGTAAATCAACAAACTAAGCCGCCTTTTTTATTTACACTTTATCTCCTCAAAAACACATTAATTCTTTTGCTTCTGGGAATTGTAAGATAAACAAAAATTAAAGTGATAAAAATGATAAACATGATGCTCATTTAAAACTATAAATAACTAGCGAACGCTAATGGTTAATTTAAATTTCAAAAATTGCGACAGAAAACTCTTTCTTATAAACAGAATTATATTCATTATGCATGTAAATAAGATAAAATTAATGGGAGTTTGTTGGAGCGAGTGGTTGTAACATAGATTGTTACTTTTCATGTCCAGCCTTTGCATGTTTGTATGATGTTATAGACTCCCGAATGATTACGCTAATGGATCCCTCTTCTAATGATCTTTTACTTCTCTTAATTGACTATAAAAAAGATACGGTTTAATTTATGTCCATTAAGATTTTTGCTTTTATTTAATATTGAATGGTTCCCTTGCGATTTCTAGTTTACTTTTCAAGATTATTTTCCTTTTAGCTAAGTATATTACTTGGAAATAGGTTAATTTTAACATTAAATATAAATGAGGTAATAAAACAAAGTAATAATATTACTGTGTTAATGATTATTCACTTTTATTTTGATCCACAGCAAAATATCAAGCGTGCGTTTTAAATATGAAGATTTTAAACATGTAGGATTTTCCCGCGAATTATGTGGTGAAAATATAAATCAATCAAAATTTTCAACTCAACTAGATATTGAATACAGGACCGTGTCGAACTTTAACGCTGCTCAAAACCAGCAATATTTTTGCTTGCCAACATTTTGAAGGCAAAAACACATATAGAAAGTTTTACCTTTTGGGAATCACATTACTCGAACCTATAAAAAACTAATTAGATTTGGAGCATGTTCACACTCATACCTTAGCACTGCATTTAGGCCCAGATAAATAAATAACCGCAGAATTCAATTCAACAGACCGTTATAAAATAAGCTTCAGGCAACAAAGTCAAATCGTTTTGCGCGGTTAACCGCATCGCTTTCTGTCAGGCAAACCATGGATTTGAAAGTTTATGTTTGACGTTAAGTTCCACAAACTAACCGAGAATTTAATCTGTATTAATATTAATAAATTATACATTTTGATATTAATAAACAAGGTAGAGATACAGATGTAGTTAGCACGCGGATACGCAATCGGACATGCCTGTTTACGTAATGTCTCTTCGACTATACGTTAATGCTTGTAATGCGAAAGTTATTTAGCTGAAGTATGAGAAACTAGACTTGCTTCGTTGCTGTTCAGTATAATTTATATTTGATTTAATTAACACCAAATTTTTAATTGTATCAATCGATTGATTTTGAGTTTGAGACACTCGAGCTTTGAAGGCTCTATCAAGCGCTCTGTGTATGAATTTTAAGGAATAAGTTAACGAAGTAAATTATTAAAAAATACTATCTAATATTAAAAATAAGGAAATATCCAATTGTATTTTTTTGTCTTTTATAAAAAATACCGAAATAATTTTATGAATTAAGTAAGAACTTAAAAAATATTACGAATATAAGCAGTTTGAATCACAAGTATCTTATTGCAATTTTCACATAGTATAAACATTACTTGAACCGAGGCTAGTTGTTAATAAATTCAATAAAAACATCAAACTGCAAGTTTTACTCATAAAACACTCACGTTTTGCGTCGTTAACAATTCTGAACGTGTCATCTTAAGACAAGTTTTCAAGTATTTATTCTGTGTAAGACAAAACTAAATGTTTGTTTTGTAATTTGTGACAATCGAGCACAATGTTGGTTATTTATTTAACATTTATTTATTAATATAACATAAAAATGGATGATGGTGTATAATATATTTGACATTGATAAACTTTTATACTGCTTGATCGATCGCCGTTAAAGTTTTGCAATATGAATATGATTTTCTTAATAAAAAATGAGCTTAACCTTTTTGTTGTAACTTGTCTTTACATGGTGTTACAAGGTAAGGTAGAGTAACATCTGCTTGATTGGCTAGTTCATTGTATTTGTTCATGAAAACAATGGATCTAACTTATTCCAGGTCTAGCTTTTTATGCCTATTCCTACCCTACTCTACTAACTGTTTGAGCAATTAAATATTTCATAAGTCAATCTCAAATGTCCTCCCAACTAATCCCCGTAGTAATGCTAATAATTGAATGACTTTTAGCGTAATATATGACTGCATTACATCTAAGTGTTCAATTAGCTAATCTATGGCTATACAAATATGAAAGCATTTTAAAAGGTTAACAGTTTTAGCCTAGACACTATTTGCATACCTGTTGATGCTGTGCAAACCGTTTACATATCGAATGTGAAAAACAATTTTATTTCACATTAAGTTTTCCGTATTTGAAATGTGCTGTCGATACGTTCACGTCACAGACATGTACCGGCCGAAGTGTTTCCAGTATTGTATTGAAAATTGATGTTATTTAAGGATTGTTCTATTGTTTTGGTTTGGATTTGCAAGGAATACTGTAACATTTTAGCGCGTAGCTTTCGAAGTACTTTAAACCAGGTTCTTATACAAAAAACATTAATCGGTACCTAAAATCTGTACCTAGAGTATTAAGAATTCTAACGTTTGATATAATTATAAATGTCATATCGCCATCTGAATTGTGCAAGTCTACTAGCATTCAATATCAAACATTTTACTTATCATAACTATGAAACCATGAATGAATCAAATCAAAACATCGTTTGAAATAATATCGCGATAACAAAATGGCAAACCAAACTATTACGATCAAAGTTTGAAGACAGTTAACCCGTATTGTGTTATCTATTTCCATTCAATCATCCGCCGTAGGTTTATCAGGCTCACAAACTGTCGCCCTTGACAAAAAAAGTTACTTTAAATTATTGCTGCGCTATACGTTCTGTGCGTCTTGCCGAAGTCCCCCGGCTATCCCTAATACCCGACGAAACCAATTTGAATTCAATTTAGATTTTTTTCGAGCAAGCTTTTGTTGGCTCTCAGTTGTGTTTACCTTATTCGATTTCTGTAATTTCATTCATAACAAACTGGATTTGGGGTTCGAAAAGCCCATCGGGGTTGACAGGGGCGTTTGAAATAATATTCTCTTTGATAAGAACCGGTTTATAAGTGGTGGGGTCCTCCGGTATGGCACCATAGATTTCGAATGGGATTTGTCAAAGTGAAGTGACAAAAACTAATTATGGTCCACAATGAGCCGGATGGGGTAAGGGATACGATACGATGTAATTGATGTTATATCGATTTGAACTGTATTAGCTGATCATTACGAGAAGTGTAGTTTATACTTACAATGTTTTTGTACCATGGTATAAAAATTTAGCTTGCACAATTTTCAACGGCTGGGTGTAGACTCGTAGACTTCGTTCTTCAGTGACTTACAGTATAATCACTCTTCAGGGCGGTATCTGCTTCGTTCATAATTACGTTAAACTATTAATAACTTTCGAATAATCATGCTAGCACTCAACATAGTAAAATAAAAATCTGTAGAAGAAAAATCTGAAATCAAGAAATATAACAACTTAGCATACAAATCAGAAGAAACCATTCTATACATTATGTGTTATAGTTACAAAGCATAAACACATATACCTTAAACAATTTCACTAATTACCTCCCAACAATCGCGAATTTACCTAGTTATAGTTAATTACGACATTCCGTCAATTTGCGGGTACATTGGTCCCCGCTGAGAGAGAGGGCCCGGTCAACAACAACACAGGCGCCCTGTGGTTACTTATTGTCTCGATTCTACCAAATATTCCTCTTGTACCTAATAGTTTATCGATGGCACTTATATCTTAATTGGGAACAAAGTATTTAATTAATATTGTAAGTGAAGTTGAAGTCTTGTTTAGATATTCGTCTGTTCAGCTTTGTTTGTATTGTAATAATCGATGGTTAGGTAATGTAATCATAACTTATTAATAAACATGTGTGTATGATAGTGGCAGATAATGCGTGAATAAATTAAATATTACAGGAGTGATAAACAGATCCTTTAGGAAATCAGGCAACTAACTTCAAACTTGATATATGGTACAAGTGGTGCAATGCAGTTATTCTTCCTATTCTTTTCCTTGATCATATAGAATTACCCAATAAACAAAAGCTCAGTCAATGCAATGCAACGCACAACACCGCAATGCAACGCAACACAACATAATACACTCCCATACACCATATATGACAAAATTTCACGATTATCAAACAACGTCAAAGCTTAACAAACAAACAAAGTACACATTTGTATTAATAATATTAGATATGACAAACGATATTAATGTTTACCTTTAAACGTACCATTCAAATTACAAAAGTTTCAGTAACTATATGTTATTGAAATAACATTTGTTTATTTAACCCAAACACCAAATCCATTTCAATATTACGAGTTTAGTTTTCCGATATAACCTTTAATATGGGCGGCTAATCTAAATAAATGATTACCCTTCGCAGCTATTAAAAGCAAACATTATAAATCAAATAGAAATAATTGTGCTTTGTTTCGCCCCGGGTCAGTGTAATCAACCGTACGAGTTCTTTTTGTTACGAACCTTAACTTATTAAGTATTCATTTATATACATACATCGACAATAAATTACTTTTTTGTATACCAAAAATCTTTTAAACCAAATTGATTTGTAAGCGAATGATTTAATTAAAAATTTGACTAACGACTGTTACGGGTTTTATAGTTTTAATGGAAGTAACTTATTATAGATTTTTGAATTATGTTGGTTATATACTATTTTTGAATAATTTTCTACATAAATTTTGTGTTAACGTTTATTATGTCCCAATTTTAATTGATTATTCTTATGTCATATAGTTTTTTTTTACTTTGGTTTCACATTTTATTATAATAGTTACGAGTATTTTACCAATTCTTGTCATGTATGTATGTATTTTTAAGCAGTTTTTCGCAATTAGACCTTCAATTTGGATCTTTTATTCGTGTAATATTTTATACTTGGACTTTTGAGGACTCTTACTACCCGTAACAACAGTCTATGTTATTAGTACAACGAGTAGTATGTACGACTACCGGGACATGACAACAATTCTTATCATATCTATCAAACTTGATGTACTCTGTAATATTTTTTTTTTTTTTAATCAACCTGTATTGTCCCACTCCTGGGCGAAGGTCTCCCCCAAATCTCTCCATCCGTCTCTGTCCCTAGCCAGCTCCTTCCAATCTCTGTAAATATTAGGATTATTTATTCTCTTAAGCAATTAAATTAAAATTTGTTTGAACAAACCCGCAAAGAACACCTATTAAAACTATAAATTGTGACCGTTACAGATACATAAACTAAAAACGTCGGGCACAACTTTCTAACACGGCCGAAAGTGTCACAGTTTCACATAGTCCACTTAATTAATTCTCAAGTAATCCGTAGTTGATGGACGTTATCCTATTGTATCTACGAATGAATCTAGATTCGATATATAGATAGTTAATTCTGTGTAACGTTGGACAACAGCCGTGTAACAAGCTGTGTCGAAGTGACGCCCATCCTATCTGATAGTTACGATATTACTTGAAATTTGTAGTTATTTTTATTAATTAGAACATCTGTTCTGTTTTAAAACTTTCTGTTTACGTTATTATACTAATTGCTTTATAGAAACTTTATGAACACACATGTCATGGTTAAAATAACTGATCATACTCGTAAAATCAAAATCTGTATTCATCTAAGTTGTGCATTTTAGCCTAATAGTTACTAAAGTTTAGCCATAAGGATCAAGCTTGTATAATTCCTTCAATTTAGGTGCTTGTTTGTGGAATTACACCAAAATAATGGACTACTTTATGAATCTATATTTAATAATTAAGCGCATGTCAGAGAAGTTATCCGTGATGCATCCCCATAAGATTTTCCCGTACAAGAAATAACCTAACTTGGCTAAAAAAGTTTTCACTCCAACAAAAATGAACTATCCTCAGTATTACAAATAATTTGATATACATTACCCAATGAGCATTTCCCTTGAACACGTTAAACGCCGAGTAGCTGTGTAAACGAGTTGTGTTGTTTTTGGCTCCTGCTGCCTTAAACCGGGGCTATCTAAATGTCACCTTATTTAACTTTAACACCAGGTTAATTGACCATAAATTAAGTGCTGACTTAAAGTCTCGCCAGGCTCTTGTTTCGATCCTTTACGTTTTAGTACGGAAGGTTAATTTAAACAACAACACTTTGTTCTCTAATTAACTCTATGTTTGTATTCTTAGATAGGACCTTATACCTTCGTTGTTAAATGTTTAAGATCTCATTTGCAATTTAATACGTTTAAACATTGATGTTTGATTGTTGCTCTTTGTTGCTTGTGATTATTTGATATTCTTTCGTTATATCTTTCTGCATTCATTAGATTTATAAACTGTCTATAAACGCAATCTTATAATATCTTTTATCTTCTTCTTCTTATTGATTGACAAGACTCTTTTAACAATTAATAATATTTTTATGAAAGATTTTGAAGATAATTGTGTCTATTTAAAAGAAATTTTGGTACAGAATTATCTTATAACCAGGAAAAGAATAATGTAGAATACTTTTTGTCCCAAAATTCTTACGGCATCGGAAAATTGAAATGCAATATTTACGGGACACATATATTTATAATTCTTGCTTGCAATTCCTGTTTTTAAAAAGAGGAATACTTTTAGAATGCATGGAAGCGATTCAAAGTACTAATACTTGCAGTACATAAATAATTCAAATATAATTTATTGTGATATCTTCGACACCTATGGGACATTAATCAAACAATATTATACAAAGAATATATTCATAGTATGGCTGTTACTCGCTTCACATATTTATGGCATAGTAACTTATTGTAAGAAACATTAGCTTTTGAGTGGTTTATTTTATTTATTTATGTTTTCAAAGTATAATTGGCCACTATCTTGCTATGAAGATAGGTTTTATTGAAAACGGTGTATAAAATAAAATTAACTTAATCGTATTCAATTGGTTGTCAAACAGCCTACAACGAAAAACTCTTGAATAAAGAGCAAATATTTAGAAAGAAATATAGATAGATTTAACTTAACATAACATAATCATTAATTCACTACATCATCTCATTATAGTAACTGACCCCTAACTAAGCTTGGAACTTGTATCTAGGGTACCAGAAACTACGCACACATTCATTCACACACACACCCAGACCGAGACAAACATTTGTGGTTCACACATATATTCACTTCGCACGGGAATCGAACCCGCAACCTTACGGATGGCAGTGCGGCATGGTGACCACTCTGCCATCGAGGTCGTCAAGATTTGGACACTGGGTGCTTATAAAATATAGTTTAAGAAATATTATGGTAGAATTGAAGGATATTTTGGACAAACGGATATATGATAATAATACGTTTAAATAAAAAACATGGAACAGCCATTAACAAATAGTCTATATTGCGATCATTATTACATACATTGTCGCTAAGCTCACTCATAGATACAACATGTGTTCTCTTGAATTATCGCAGAACAGTTACGTAACTGTTTGAAAATGTGTGCGAACAAGAAACACCGCAAGTATCTAATTCATTTAGAAATCACAAAAGTAGATTCTCACGTAGACTGAGAAGCTACAACAAAAACATTCCACGATACGCTTTCCCAGCAGAACAGATTTAACTTTTCTAATAAAGCAAACTAGGACAGTATTAAGCTTCTAGTAGACACGAGCTATGTGTCTTCTTTCCTGTTATCTCGGAACCGCACCTGTCTCAAATCCGGGACTTTGTTTGCCGGTCCGTTCTCTAATTAGCCCCCGTAATGACTAGCGGCACTCCATTAATTATAACAAAACGCGTTTTGATGTGGACAAACAAAACTGAAACATCGGTAACCACATCTCCAAGTTACTTTAAAACATCTGTTGCCAACTTTGTACAGAATTTTTGTACGTGCCCAAAACAGCTTTGGCCTTACTAACTTTTTAATGTGACGCCCTAGTTTGTTGCTTCTTTGATGTTTTGTTAAGTATTTTTTGTATAAAAAGTGACAGTCAGGTTAATGTTATTCTGTTCAAACACCTTTTTAGCCGTCTACCAAAAAAGAGCAAGAGTCTTCATACCGTATTTATTTCATGTATATTGTATAATTACTACTATTTACTGTTACTGTACAGATATAATTAGAAAGTCCTTTGCTGTGTATTAGGATCTTACACGGTGGTATTTGATGATAATTAATTAAGTTTGTAACTGTTTTTTTTTGAGTTTTATAAGTAAGATTGAAATTAGCACCTATGTAATGCAGGGAAAGGTATTTTAATGGATAAAAAAAATAAAAGAAAAAAAAACTCCAATTTAGAGCGCACCAATCCTTTATCAAATTCTTAATTCTTGCACATATTTAATTCATTAGCATCATTGTTTTACAATATCACGATGACAATCAGAAATTAATATACCTTATCGTAATTAAAACTGACAAATGGATACAGAACGTTACACTTCATCAACAAGCTTAGCTTCGAAAGGAACCTAGTCATCGTGAGTCGGGGATAAAAGTTCGGGTGCCTTTTGAAGATATCTTTCATTACATTCTGGTTGACCTTTTTACTATACCTTTTAATATTATTTTATAACATTAAATTGTTTTTTTTAATATATTTCAATTTATCTTGTCTTTCATCTTCTAGTAGGAGACCTGACCTTTACAAGGCCACTGATAGTGCCATATAGGTGGCCGAGTTCTGGTCCTCAAAAATATGAGTCGACACGCAAAGAAGAAGAAAGAGATAAGTATCTCCTCAATTTCAGTATGTGTTCTAGGTACAAGCTTAACATCTTGGTACTGCAATTTAGTGTAACTGAAATAAAAAATATATATTTTAGATTATAAAAGAACACTTAAAGATACTGAGATACTGCTCTCCCATAGTTCCCTTGAGACATAGTCCCCAAGATCAAAGCAGGGCTTAGCTACTTAGTACCTAAAATAAAGCAAATGTATAAATGTCTTATCCAAACTGGATCTTACTATCTCGATTTCAAAATGATATCCATTGTACTATAACATAAGCTTATTAAGCCAATGCACGTTTCAAAATATTTAAGTTTAATTCAACTGGTTAGAAACTGGTTTTAATACGACTTTTAATTCATGTGCATTTCGAAATATGAAAATTGTATGTTATATTATAAATTTAATTACACTTTGAAATTCGTGAGGGTGTATCAATGTTCCTCTTTAACGCAAATCTAGACTGATTAAAGAATAAAAGATGTAGATGAAGTTGGTATTCGTGTAAAGTCAAAAATATCATGCAGAATTCGTTTTATTCTTTAGGCTCATTAGAAAAGGAAATTTTACAACCATAATAAGTACGTCGTTCAACTACAAAAATTGGTTTTGGAAAGAAAAGATTTCTTTGCAAACTAACTATAAAAATATACAAAAAATCGCACATATAACATATAAATATAACTTTTTGAAATATTTTATCCCTTTGTTCATACAGTATAACAAGAACACCGGATAAATTGCCATAAAATATTTGCATGATACTAAAACCAAATGTTTTCATAAAATATTATGTTGATTTTTTCTTTAAGTAATCATGTTTCGGCTATATGTTTAGGGATCAACGAAATACGCGGAAAATATTTGTAAAGGAGGATGTTGACACCATAAGATTTACGTTTACGCGTTGAAATCTCTTATGAGAGTGTTCTTATTGTTATATTTATATTTAAACCTTTTTGAGAATGTTTTTGACAATCATAGTAGGTTTTAGATATAACATATAACATAACATAACATAATCATTCACTACATCATCTCATTATAGTAACTGACCCCTAACTAAGTTCGGAGCTTGTATCTAGGGTTTCAGAGACTACGCACACACTCATTCACACACACACCCAGACCGAGACAAACATTTGTGGTTCACACAAATATTCATCCCGCGCGGGAATTGAACCCGCAACCTTACGGATGGCAGTCCGGCATGACATGTCCGGCATGGTGACTACTCTGCCATCGAAGGTCGTATAAACATTTTGTTTATATATCTTTTTGCGAAGGGTACTAAACACATACCTAATTGGCTTATTGATTGATATTGCATTGTTTATCACAAAATTTAACATTTTCTTTGAAACGTAAAACATTAATGCGTTACATATAAAAGTAATGGAAAAATACCTTCAACAAATTAAAATAAAACAATGCAATACAAAAAAATGACCTTTAAATTGAATTTATTTACGCGTCACGCATCACTATAGCGTAAATTAATTTTGAGAAGATACTATCACGAGTTAGATCACTGAATGACGCGAGGTGCTCGGGTTGACGCACCGAATTCAAAACAATAATAAGACTGTCTTTTTTATTTTTACTGATAAATTATTCATATCATAATCCGGGTGATGGGAGCGATCGCGAGACCGCGTTCCGTCGACTCATCCGACAGGTCTAATTTAATGCGTGCATTTATTATTGGTAATGGAATTAACCGAGCCCGATTATCATACGATTTGATGGACGCACTATCTCCCGATCGCGGCATCGTGCCGCCCACTGCACTTAAAAAAATAAAAATGAAAAAAACTGACAGACGACGTAGTCATTATGGCTAATTATTGTTATCTTTATGGTAGCAATCGGTCTGCCGTATTCGTTTAGTGCTTCGATAAAAATGCTACCTTAGAACGCTAAATTCTTTGTCATTTTCTGTGTCGCCGAAAAAGTACTTTTAGTGGACCATAAAAAATAATTGTGGCTCCTATATTTTGTAATGACAGGGCGAGCGATGACTGAATTAACCCGATGCTACCTTCATTATTTGCGGTGATACGGATATTCTCAGTTTTTATACATTTTTTATATACTAGTCGCATCTTTTGAATTGTAATTGAATTATAAAGTTATACTTTAGCCGGAAATGGTGTGACTCGACTGGTAATTTGTTGCTTTATAGAACCGACATCGTATTAGTGAGACCGTTTAAAATTAAAGGCACACAAAATGGCGCGTTTGTGAAAATCCATTGTTCAGATTAGAGAGCATAGTGTGTTTAGTCACGTTCCTGGTGTTTTCAAACCTCTGCTGTAATTGAACGGAACATAAACTACACAATCTAGTTGGTAATGAAACGAGATCTGGGCACTTGAATTTTTAACAGTGTAAAAATTTGCAAGTTTGTATTCACCAACGTAGTAATGAATTTTCTTTTCTTGTAGCTTGCACAATTATTACTTAGTTGAAACAAATCAAGAATGATATTAGCGTATATGATAAACATTCATTACATACTACAATTAGTTGATTATTTAATTATTTACAACGCATTGGAGGCAAACCCTATTTCTAGCAGTTAAGGATTGTTAACCACCCTGTTATTTATCTCGTCATATGTAAATTCTGAAACTATCAACGTTTAGATAATGGTCTATAGAAATAAATTGTTCTAGCTCTACAAATTGAGGTAAAACAGAAGCAGGTACCAGGGTATCAGCAAGACGGTGGAGTAAACCGAACAATGCTCAATTTGGCTGGCGTAGCTAAAGCAAGCAGCTGCGATAGACGTGACCATTGCTTGCGGTTAAACCAGGAGCACAGGTTGACGGGAAATTATAAAAGAGAAAAAAGTAATATTCCAAGCGTAAAGGTTCCCCATTAACAGGAAACAATCTGAGGTCACGTCTCGGAAATAAAGCTCAACTAAGCACAATTTCCAAAAGCAATCTACTTTAATAATTGGAGCACAATACTATTGTTATATTTTTAGATATCATCTTATGATATACTCGTATTTATGTACCAAATCTAATGTAATAACTCTTCATGTTGAGTGTGTTATTTTGGTAAATATAATTTATTGGCAAACATTAATGTTCCAACAAACAAGATTATTACGTAATAGAAACTTATTTGGTTCAATGTGAGTGTTTGAAATAACGAAGATATTAAACTGATTAGATTTTGGATTAATATTGGATTAATTAACATCATCTTATTGATTTATAAGATAATCAACAGCTAGAATATACAGGGTTATTGGTTAAGTCGACCTATTCCCGTCAAGGGCGTGTAGTTTACATCGTTTCCGACTGATTTCACCATGAAACACCCTACCCTAAACCTAACCGTTTAAAAGATATTTCAATTTATTTGTTTTTATAAAAATCACCGGATCTTCGGCTATAAGCTTGGATATTTTCAAATGCGTGTGTCTTATTATTAATATTACTTGATTTTTACGTTTATAATAAGGTGCTTTGTGACCCCAATAACAATTATTGTACCTAAAATGAATAAATAAGTAGTTGTAGACGATTAAAACTTATAAAAAATAATATGCATCAGAAAGTTTATTTTTCGTTCAAGGATATCTAGAAAAAAATATATGGCACATGTTTGGCACTAATGCTTAAAAATATCTACATTTCATCAGCTATCCAACGAGGTATAACAACCTAGGGTTTTATCGAAATTTTGTACAAAACATTTAGTTTTATAGGCTACTGGGGAGGATAAATAAAACAATAGGTCAGCATACAGAGCAAGATACTAAACTTATTAAACTTTTAAGTTCTACACACACCATTTTTGAGTCTAAATTTCTTGTTCGACATGTCCGACCCTGCGTTGCACACATCCTTGCATTCTTTTGCGAAGACCAGTTTTCACTACACCAGTAGTTAATTTTGTTCTTATTTAATTGACCGCATTAATAATTCTGTCTCTCAGTACTTCAATTGATGAAATTGGATTGGGCTCACTATACACGAGACTCTTCATGTACCCCCACACATCAAAATCCATGGGGGTTAAGTCCGGACGTCCGACTGGCCAGGGTATAGGCCCACTTCGTCCAATCCATTTGTTTGGATGATTTGTGTTTATCCATTCTCTGACACTTGTCCTGAAATGGGCAGGGCAGCCATCATGCTGAAACCACATGTTTTGAATAAGATTGAGTTGCAAATCATCTAATAGGTCATTTAGGTCTTCTCGCAGGAAATTTTCATAGTTTTCCCCATTTTAATTGTCGGGGAGAAAGTAAGGCCCAATCAAATGATTGGAGATAATGCCATCCACACATTCAGGCAAATGGATTGGACGAAGTGGGCCTATACCCTGGCCAGTCGGACGTCCGGACTTAACCCCCATGGATT
This sequence comes from Timandra comae, assembly GCA_958496195.1. Taxonomy (NCBI): domain Eukaryota; kingdom Metazoa; phylum Arthropoda; class Insecta; order Lepidoptera; family Geometridae; genus Timandra; species Timandra comae. The sequence continues at coordinate 6,199,028 of OY292367.1, forward strand.
TTGATGTGTGGGGGTACATGAAGAGTCTCGTGTATAGTGAGCCCAATCCAATTTCATCAATTGAAGTACTGAGAGACAGAATTATTAATGCGGTCAATTAAATAAGAACAAAATTAACTACTGGTGTAGTGAAAACTGGTCTTCGCAAAAGAATGCAAGGATGTGTGCAACGCAGGGTCGGACATGTCGAACAAGAAATTTAGACTCAAAAATGGTGTGTGTCGAACTTAAAAGTTTAATAAGTTTAGTATCTTGCTCTGTATGCTGACCTATTGTTTTATTTATCCTCCCCAGTAGCCTATAAAGCTAAATGTTTTGTACAAAATTTCGATAAAACCCTAGGTTGTTATACCTCGTTGGATAGCTGATGAAATGTAGATATTTTTAAGCATTAGTGCCAAACATGTGCCATATCTGGGGGCACGGCAGTGCCCCCCGCCAAGTCGAGCGCGAAGCAAACACTGCCGTACCATCCTTTACAGGAACCCTTTCGCCGCATTTTCAGGCCCCTATTTAAGAACCTCTGGATAAGCCCAGAACGCTGAAATTTTCGTCATCCAGTAAGCTATACAATCACATACTTAAAATAAAATTTCAAGTCTGTAGGTCATTTAGTTCCGAAGTTATGCGAAAGCAAAGTTTCGTATTTATGACAGACACTCACTCACTCACTCACTCACTCACTCACTCACTCATGATCATCAAAATAGAACTAGTACTTCCCATAAACTTAGAGAGCTGAAATTTGGTACAGAGTTAGGGTTTGATGCCCACATAAAGGGAAAACTATAAAAACTAGGATAATCGAACGGGAACGGGAGTTATACGGGATCGGGAACGGGAATTGTAACTCAAGAACGGCTGAACTGATTTGGCTGAAAATTGGTGGGGAGGTAGCTTAGAACTAGGAAAAGAACATAAGATACCTTTAATCCCGAAATTCCGACGGGATTGGGAACAGGAATTTATAACTCAAGAACGGCTGAATTGATTTGGCTGAAAATTGGTGGGGAGGTAGCTTAGAACCAGGAAAAGCACATAGAATACTTTTAATCCCGAAATTCCCACGGGAATGGGAACGGGAATTTACAACTCGAGAATGGCTGAACTGATTTGGCTGAAAATTGGTGGGGAGGTAGCTTAAAACCAGGAGAAGAACATAGAATACTTTAATCCCGAAATTCCCACGGGATTAGGAACAGGAATTTATAACTCAAGAACGGCTGAATTGATTTGGCTGAAAATTGGTGGGGAGGTAGCTTAGAACCAGGAGAAGCACATAGAATACTTTTAATCCCGAAATTCCCACGGGAATGGGAACGGGAATTATAATTCTAGAAAAGCTGTACTGATATGGCTGACAATTGGTGGGGAGGTAGCTTAGAGCCAGGAGAATAACATAGGATAATTTTTATCCCGAAATTCCCACCGAAACGCGAACGGGAACTACGCGGATGAAACCGCGGGGCGCTTAATAATAAAATACTACTCCTAAAAAGAAAAAACGTGTCAAATAAGAAAATCTAATAAAATAAATCAATATAAACACATTTCAACAAAAATAAATGAAATCCCACCAAAAACATTCTGTAAAAAACTAGCCAAGTCTCGATAGAGCTGCTTGTTTATCTCTAAAAAGTAATGAAATCTAGACAAAGTCGTGCCAAGACTTCCAAGAGTTCCTTACTGCGATTTCTTTATTATTATAGTTAATGTTGTGTGACTTGGCCGTTGAACATTGTTTAAAACGTTAGTAGTGGGTACAAGTAAATTTTTTTTACACGTAATGTTATAACATTATTGAAATACGCAGCTTTATCAAGTCTACAATGGACTGGATATTGAATCAACGTTATTTAAGTGGCAATTTTCTATCGTCAATGGGTAGCGGTTCTGGCGACAGATTGGTGCAATAGTGTCATGGAGCACCTAGTTTTGTACCCTTGTGTACATGTGTACCCTTGAACGGCCAAGTCACACAACATTAACTATAATAATAAAGAAATCGCAGTAAGGAACTCTTGGAAGTCTTGGCACGACTTTGTCTAGATTTCATTACTTTTTAGAGATAAACAAGCAGCTCTATCGAGACTTGGCTAGTTTTTTACAGAATGTTTTTGGTGGGATATTTTTTTCTAGATATCCTTGAACGAAAAATAAACTTTCTGATACATATTATTTTTTATAAGTTTTAATCGTCTACAACTACTTATTTATTCATTTTAGGTACAATAATTGTTATTGGGGTCACAAAGCACCTTATTATACACGTAAAAATCAAGTAATATTAATAATAAGACACACGCATTTGAAAATATCCAAGCTTATAGCCGAAGGTCCGGTGATTTTTATAAAAACAAATAAATTGAAATATCTCTTAAACGGTTAGGTTTAGGGTAGGGTGTTTCATGGTGAAATCAGTCAGAAACGATGTAAACTACACGCCCTTAACGGGAATAGGTCGACTTAACCAATAACCCTGTATATCAATACTTAGTTATTACAATAGATTCCTACTAATACCATGCCGAACTGCCATCCGTAAGGTTGCGGGTTCGATTTCCGTGCGGGGTGAATGTTTGTGAGAACCACAAATCTTCATCTCGGTCTGGGTGTGTGTGTGTGTGTGTGTGTGAATGAATGTGTGTGTAGTTTCTGATACCCTAGATACAAGCTTCCAGCTTAGTTAAGGGTCAGTTTCTATATTGAGATGATGTAGTGAATGGTTATTAATAGCAAAAGCAGATTACAACAATGTTATTACTGTGTTGATAAATCAGTCAGCAGCAGTTGCCTTTTATATTGATACCTAGATAGATACTAATACACCAAATAATAAGTTTAGTATCATTGAAACAGAAGTTTCTGGAGTTAACTATACTTTTCTAAAACAAAATGTTCCTAAAGACCTTAGATTGTTCAAAGGCAAGTGTGAAGTGATTAATCGGTAGTAGGTGGAGCATACGCGACTGGATGTTATTTCGTAAAGAATGTTCGGAACGTGCTTCTATGACCCCCGTAGTGTTACAAATACTGGCCCGACCAGGACGGATGCCCGCCATTCGTTACCAATGATCCCTCATTTAAATGGGGAATTGTGTCTCAATTTTTGGATCGTTTCCTATACTTAGTTGTTCTTGTTGTTGATTAACTTCCTTGATTATTTTTACTGCAGTTTTAAAATATAACATTGTTTCGGCGACACTGTCTTTAAACAGTTCATCTTCTATTATCAGGTTGATAACGGATGTCGTCTAAATGAATACGAAAGTTTCATGATAACATTTCACGGGAATTATTCCTTGGTTGTAAAGGAATATCGCAGTAAAATACATAGGTCTAACGATTTAAAGAGCTAAAGAGAAAGATAAATATGTTTATACATTTTATTACGATAAAAGTATCAAAAAACGTGAATGCAAAATACTTTTAAATGATTTTAACGAACACGCATACGTTTAAGCAAATACCTTTTTAATTTGAATAGGGTTTCAACCTTAACGGCACATTCAAAACTCGTATTTGTATTCTTCGTTACTCAACAACAGTTTATTTTCAAAAAAGCAGTATTTCGCATGAGATATTATTTGTAATTTTCGTCTGGAGTCACCATTGTGCTCACGTTTGAGGAAACAGGAAACCATTATAGCGCCATATGCACGAAATGTCACACGAGATTTTGGTGATAACTTTCGCGTCATTTAAATCTCTTTCAAAAGAATCGATTTACTGTAGTTTATATGATCTGGAATTATATGATAATTATATGATGGGAATTTATCTAATACGTGGTATGGAGGAAAGTCTTTTATGATCTTATTAAAATAAAAATAGGATAATCCGCGTTTTCTCGCTTTGCTTTTAATAAAGACAAGGTATAATTAGTTGATTTTCGTTACTCCTCTTTTATACTCGACTGCAAGGAAAGGGTTACTTTTTACATGAGTACCTAATTATTTTTAAGAATAAAAGAGGGTTAACGTAACTGAACCGTTGTTATACCTTATTAGTAAGAGGGTTGCAGTAACTATTCATTTCCATCTATAAATGACTAATTTTTAGACCGAGTGATTTAATGTGTTTTATATGTGAAGTTTTTAATTTATCATCATTTTCTGCTATAATTTCGCGATAACTTTAAGAAACTCTTATAGATAATTGAAAGAAAAATGTCTATTATTTAATTTGCAAATACGGAGCATTCTTGTTCATAATTAATAATTTAAATTTGAGCTATGTAAAATATATCTTTTACATAATAATTGGAATATTTTTTATTATTTAAATTTTTATAAAAATCACTCATGTAATGAATTTGTAACATGGACACCTCGAATAAATTCTGTCACCGAGTCACATGTTATGTATAAATCGCGGTCTTAACGACGTCGGCACTCTATAAAATTTATTTTTAATGGTTTTATGGGCCTAGATTTGTAACGTTCTTAACACTCATACGTATTTAGGGCTCATTTCTATACAGAAATTTGTGATAATGACACTAACCGTTGTTTATTGCTTGTACGTAAATTTTGATGATCACAATCATGACAGAATTATAATTTTTATCTAATATTCGGAATTCATGATGGAATTATCACATTCAATCATGGATTAAATAACTTTATTGAGATTTTACACCTACGGAGTCTACTTGGATGTTTTTCGGTAGGCTGCTGTTGTACCACGCAGTATGATTTCTTTTTATACTAAATATAAAAAGGTTGGCGAAAGAATACTTTTTTACTATTTGAGGAAAATGATGAAGACCAACAATGTTTATTATATTCTGATTCTATTACTTTAGTAATCTACAGTATTATTACAGTAGTCTAAACTAACAATATGAAGGGAAAAGTATTTTTTTTGTTCCGAAACTACTGGACCAATTATGGTCAAAGGTGCAACTAACAGAAAACATAAAGGTATTTTTTATCCCGAAATACGTATTATCCCCTTGTATATAAAAATACAGTTTTTATCAACAAAAACCTCAATTCGCCTATCGTAAGGACTAAAAGAAGAACAGTTTAAGGATTAAAAAAATCATTGATTCTTTTAAAATTAAAATCCAACTCTATACTTTCTTACTAGTTATTATAAGGTAAGTAGGTACGTTCAACTTTTCACTCTGTATTAAGCTCTCTACCGTCTGCATGTAAGTTATTATGTCTTCATTACTTAATCATGTTGGAGATTAGTTTTTTATAGCGGCAATCATGAGGTCGAAATAATAATTATTATTGCCGTCATCTAGGTTAAAGGTAGTATAATTTTAAATGAATCTTTGATATAATTTTGACTAAAGATATTTTGTGTGAGTATATTTGATATACCTACCTTTATACTAGTAAATATTAATCTTTTATAAAAAATGCATCCCTATTTTCCTTAGTCTCGCTATAACTTAAGAACTTCTTGTGAGCATTATTATAATAATCCTGTTCAGCCAATTATTGGCTTGTTCAGCTACATAATGGGTAAATAAGATTGTCACGAAAGAAAATTTTGGAAAATTCATGACCAAATATGACATTCAGATATTTCTAGATTAAAAAAATGAGTTGCGTGTAAGTATTATTTTCAGATGTCTTAAAAGCTATCTAGCAATAACGTTTTTTTTATCTTGGTGTGGATACCAACTGGAGTTTGGTCACCATTACATGCACTTTACTACGAGTATCAAATATTTTTCATTGTAATAAAACAAAAAGAAATCGTTACGGCTATTAAGACACTACTGCAAGGCAGATTATAATAGGGTAAGTTCGCCGGTTCGCGTCCATGAGCCGGTTCGCGTCCACTTTAAGGATCTCCCTTTAAAAATAAGTAAACTAACACACCAATTAAACGAATAGACATTACCGCTAATACCTCAATGTATAAGGAGCACACACGCATAGATAAAAGGTCCGTGCGACAAACCAATCCCGTTTAAAAAAATATTTAATCTGACTGGTCATCAAGGGAGAGCGTTTTTGCGGGATTTTTAGGAAACAAGTAGTGTGCAACGGCGCGTTCGATGGTAAGTTTTTAATAGTTTTATGTGAATTTTAGGATACATAGCTGTTTCTAGACTTTAATAATGAATAAAGGAATAATATTAATTATGAATTTGCTAATGTTTTTCATATTAAACGAATAAAATAAGGTGGACGCGAATTGCTACATCTAATATACAAAATTTCCAGTTTGCGTCCACAATGGACGCAAACTACACCTACAAGTGATAATAGTAAACCAAATTGCGTCCACTATTTTCGTTAAATAAATACGATTGTCTTGCTATATAATTATAATTTAAAATGTATTAATTATTCATATATTTATTTATTTTGTTATATTTTAAGTTTTTACAATATAAAATTAATTATTATTACTGTATTTTTTTTTGTGAAGACTATGTGTTTATAATTAATTTTTTAAATGAAATGCGTAATTTTTTTTTTCTGAATAGAAAAATATCTCTCTCTTTTTCTCTCTTCTTGTCTCCAAAGAACTCATCTTAAATAAGATGAGTTCTTCGGAGACAAGAAAAAAAAAGTACATACACAGAAGACAAGTTAAACAAAGCTTTAAATTAATTTCTAGAGAAGATTAAATCGATAAGATATATATTATGTATGTATACTATTCCCAAGACCACAATATTGAACAAAATCAGTGGGCGCAGACCAGATGGAGTAAAGAGACTGGAATAGAAAGAACTTGGCATCAACATCGCCTTCACCATCCATTTGCCAACGACATCGAAGTCATGGTAGAATCGCTGGAAGACCTGGAGCCCTGGGACAAATTCTCGCTGACTTCGACGGAGTTTCTCATCAGATCGGCCTTAAAATAAACATGCAAAAGACGAAAATCATGTCGAATGTTCATGTTGCGCCAAATTCTATTCTGAAGTTGATGGCGAATATATCTACCTAGCACAAACGGTCCAATAAGTAAGTCAAGAAAATGGTCAATCGTTGAATCTAACTCGGCTGGGCAGTGTTCGGGAAATTACGAAGCGTCTTCTCGTCCAAAACACCATAGTTCCTAAGGACGAAAGTCTTCAACCAGTGTTACCAGCGATGATCTACAGAACTGAGACGTGGTCTCTTACTATGGCCTAATCATAAAACTCAGAGTTACTCAGCGTGCTATTTAATGAAGAGGGATATGTTTGGCGTTTTCCTGCGTGATCGTTTCCGCAACGCAGGAGAACGAAGGTGCGACCACCTTTGTTCTCCTACGGTGACATGGGCAGGGCACGTAGCAAGGAGAACTGACGGGCGATGATCTCCAACAATGGAGACCACGTACTTGGAAGCGCAGTGTAGGAAGACCGCCTACCTGATAGACAGACAACCTGGTAAAGGTTGCCTGCATTGCATGCTGGCTGTAATCAACCGTCCCCACTGGAAATCATTGGGAGAGGCCTATGTCCAGATGTGGACAAACAGGCTGATGATGATGATTGGTCAGTATGGAAACACGATGCAAGGTGGAAGAAGGAAGAGTTTTAGTGAATAATATTAGTTTTAGTGAATAATATAGCCTCAAGAAAGTTACTTAGACCGATAGACGGATCAGATCTTATTAAATTTTTAAGTGGTGATTGTAGTGATAATAATGTATTTTATAATAATATCTATTCAATATTTATATTCTTAAAGAAATTGTTAAAATACAATCTTTCTTTACAAATTCATAGAAATATCACCCCTTTATTCCTTTACTAAGCAAGTGGACGCAAACCGGTTCATAGGTGGACGCGATTTGGATTTTTTGGACGCAAACCGGCGAAAACGGCTATTTCTGATATTTCCCTATTTAAAAAAAAAACCAAAGATATATTTAACAAAACTAAAAGTTAATCTTAAAATAGACTATATAACGAACATATTAAATATTTTTCTACATAGAAATGAGTGCTGGGATATTTTTATAATCGCCGTCAAACTCGCCAACTGCACTAAATGGACGCGAACCGGCGAACTTACCCTAACTGCTGTGCCAATACCTATAAAATACTCACTGAAAAAGAGATTATTTATTTCAAACTCATTTTAATTATTTTTTTACGATTCTCGTCATGGTCATTAACTAACAAAAAGTTTTATATCGTTAAAATAAGTGAAATAAATAAACAAATATTTATTTAATACAGTAGAAATCAACACGTTATTTTTTTCCTTATCTAATTTACTATGAGTATATCGGGGCGTACTTCCGTTAAGGTAATTGTGAAAATATAATGAATCGTTACCGTAACCCCTTCATAAACAGTTTTTGTCGCACCGTCTAAAGGTGTTTATTCATTATACGTCAACTTCGAAATGTGTAAACGTACGATTATAATCGGAAGATAATTATCACCTTCAAATATCATGTTTCATATGAGCTTGTTTAGATGAAAGATAAAATTTGGTATTTAGAATGGAATTTTGCGTTTCAGATTTCTATTAAGAATACCAATTTGGGTGTTTGTGAGCTACGAAGTGTGATTTTAATCTTTTGTCAATGTGTTTTGTGAGAAATTGGGTGTTTAAAGTTATGTATGTAATTAATTATATACCTCAAATGGGAAATATAAAATGTTTTTGTGTTGTAAATTTGCTGATAATCTTTTACCTCTATAATGTATGATAATGTTTATTTGAAAATAAGAGTTACTTTATAAGACTTTTCATAACTGTTGAATAGAAGTGAGTGAGTTGAATAGAATAATTTTAATAGTGAAACTTGTATATGTACTAGATAGGTACAGGGTGAAATATAGCTCAGATATTTTTTATTACATTATCAAGCTAGATCATGTGCTTGCACAAGAATTCGTATAAATACAACAACGCTGCGCAGAAGCAACAAGTGTATAGTGCATTCATTTGGCGGTGAGACAAAATGTAAACAAAGAAATACTGGTTGTCAAACTTTTAGCTCTTTTAGGCGAAAAATATATTGTTTTTTTAGAGTTATAAACATGAAAGTAAAATAAGACTAAGTAGGCATCTTTGATAAGTCGTCTATAAGTAATTTAGTTTAGTGTAAAAATCAATAAAAATGTAATAAACAGGATGAGTTGAGTACAAGTAAAAAAAAAACATGTAAGCACCTGAATTGTTTTACTACAAAATAAATAAACTACTATTTATTGGTGATCCTCAGAAGAAGAAGAGCTCCAACATGGATTTTCCTTTTTTTCTCTTACAAATTGGTAAACGGCTCGTGAAGTCGTTATATACAATATAATTTTTGTAGGGATACGAATCTTTGGCCAAGTCTCTTCTACGTATTTAAATATATTAATAACATTGAACAGTCTCCTTTTCCGTAGAACGCCTTGGTGTATGTTTGGATCTTCGGCGAAGTAAAAGTGCAAGCGCTGTTTGAACCAGGTTCACTTATTTTCATCAAAATCAACGTTCAGATAACAGAAATCTAACGATAACTGAATATAAAACATAATACAATAATTACTTTAAACAAAGAATTATCAAAAATTTACTATATACATTACTATATAATCGGGAAAAAAACACTCACGTCAACGAGTTGATCAAGAGTAAAAATTACGGGTACAATCCGGCTAAATACGAAAACTATTAATTTTACTTTCATTACATAAAATGACTGTTCACCTTCATTTAGTAGTATTAAAATGTATCCATAGTTTGAGATTCACAGCATTTTTAGGTTTTAGTAATGTCAACTATCATCGTCATTACTATTACTACCTTAGATGAAGAATTTTTTTCGCTGTGTTCGGTAGGTATCGCCGACGTAGTCAAATGCGGCAACAAATACTACACGTACATACTTACCCGGCGTATCCTAGCCAGTCACACTGCAAGCTGTCTGTGAGGCGTATGTTCCTAATGTTTTATTGAATTTTGAACATAATACGTAATAAAATGTCAGTTTGCGTGGTGAAACTGTGTAAAAATAATACTTCAAGAAACAAATTTCGTGTAATCATCAAAAACAGTATACAACAAAGTCGCTTTCTATGTCCCTATGTCCTGATGTCCCTATGTATGCTTAGATCTTTATAACTACGCAACGGATTTTGATGCGGTTTATTTTAATAGATAGAGTGATTCAGTGGGAAGGTCGTTAGCATATTTTATCCCCATATTCTTACGGGAACGAGAACTACGCGGGTGAAACCGCAGGGCGTCTATATATATAAAAATGAAACCCGTTTGCCGTTATCATGTCATAACTTGCGTACGGCTAGACCGATTTGGCTTTTTCTTTTGTAGTTTTCTAAGACTCTGTAGAATGTTTTTACGCAAAAAAATTTAAAAAATATCTCAGTTAGATTATAAAAAATACATTTAATTTTGCATATTTTAAAAAACGCGCGTAACGTATGTCAATCATTTGATTCAGGCTGTTATATATGCTTCGACAAAAAATCTCCGAGACGCATTATAGGTATTTCATTAAATTTCCAGGTATTTTATGGCCAGAGTGTCTTATTCCCTACCAATTGCTCAAAGGTAGTGATTTCGAGTTTCCAATATTTCTACGCTGTTGCAAGCGCCATGATCACGGATGAACTGAACTGTTCATCCTTGATCATAATAGTTACTCGCTGGCAGTGTGAACATGCGAGTAACTATTAATAATATATGTATCTCATCAGGTATCGCGGTATCTAACCAATCTTTCATCTATGGTTACTAAATAGTACTTATAAAACAAAGTCGCTGTCGCTGTCTGTCCGTCCCTATGTATGCTTAAATCTTTAAAACTACGCAACGGATTTTGAAGCGGTTTTTTTAATAGAGTGATACCAGAGGAAAGTTTATATGTATAATACATGCATGATATTGTAGAGAAACACCGATAAATCTAGGGGTTTCTAATGTGATGTGGTAAAAAACACATTTTTTGCGCTTACATTGCAAAAGTATTTAATCTAAAAGACATTTGCCTTTACATGATTTGATTTCAATAAGTATCTTAGAAGATATCTTAGTTTTAAAATAACATTACAGCAAAATTATGATCAAGGCCACAGATTACTAAATAGTTACTACCACAAGGCGACCTGGCTAGTGCACGGCGGCACAGAATAACTATTTTTTCACCTTCTACATAAATGAAGTCGCGTGTTAAAATAACTATTACACGCGAACGAAGTTGAGGGCTAAAGCTAGTATGTTATATATTCTATATTTCAAAGATTAATTAAATATCAAGTAGTCAGTAGGGAGTAGTCTATGTATTATTGGTAAAACATGACATACAAAATAACCTTTTTCATGGTTTGTTTACATTTTGTCTCACCGCCAAATGAATGAACTATAGAAGGTTCTCAACAAACAAGTCTTACCTTCGGCTAACTACCAGACTTCCGTGACCAATCATGACGGATAGGGCTAATTTATCAAACCGTGCTTCAATTTTATAATAACTTGCAGGTTGCGTGTGTGACTGAATATTCTATTACTTCGACTCAAACGATTAATCTTCAGTCGCTACGTTATTAGTGTCTAAGCTGGATTAATGAATGTTTGTTAAGCGATCGAGAACCGGAGATTTTTAATACTTAAAATATATTTTAAATATTCGTGTTTTTTTATTGCGTGTTTTGGTAAAGACATCTAACTAATGGGGTTCTTTGGCGTTGGTTTTTAAAGAATATTCGTGGTTTAATTAATACTTTAAAATTGTATACAAAAGATAAGTAAGTGGTCCCATATCTCAACTTTTTTAAACGTTTCCTAGTGTACGTGAATCATTATTTTCTTTATTTTGAACCTAGTTTTAGAAGCATGGATATTACATCATGATCTGCAGATCTATATTAAAATTTGTACTATCCATTGAATAAAATAGACCCCAATATATTACGAAATATTAATTTAAATAAATATGTATATTGCCTACGTATCTGTTAGTGGTTAAAGACAACAAAATCAAGTTTTTATTATGTATTTTTATTGCTTTAGCTTTCAAAGTTTAGGGGAAATTTATAGGTTGCTAACGAATAAGTCAATAAATTATCTGATTTAACGTTATTCATGTACATACCATAAAATAAGTTTGATGGACAGGTGACTCTTTAAAAAGTAAAATAATATTCCCATTTTAAAAATGTCTAGAATGTCATGTTTTTAAATAGCTATTATAATTTGGTCTATAAATCATCCATGGTTTATTACTTTGATTATATTTACAAATTATTTAATTGACATATCTTTTTTATGAATAATAAAACCATACTACAGCCAAAATAAGCCAGGTTCCTATACAGAGCGGTAAAGAAGACAATATTACAATAAATGAAAACGCTGTTTTTTTTTGCAGTTTTTGTAAAAACCGCTAAGTATTGGAGTTCTTTAATTTTGAAAATATAATCACAACAAAAATCCGTTAAAGTAGTTTTATTTCAATTAGAGTTTTATTCCTGGGTAAGGTATACATTTTTATATATTTTCTAACCATAGGTTTTGTGGTGACTAATTCACATCAGACGATTAGAGAGTCCTTTGTAAATATAATGTAACTAATATAACTTTACAAGACGACTACTTTAATTTAATTCTACAAACGAGTAAGTATTTCTAAGGAAACCTCTACTTTACTAAAATCTCCATTAGTGTCGTTTTACTTAATTATTCATAGAAAATATGCTCCAAATAAAAACCGCAACCTGTGCAAATCTCTACTGCAATCAATTGTACCTTTATTTATATCTAGGAAAAATGTTTACTCGTTAAAATATTCTTTGTGCACGTAACCCGGAACTCACGCTAAGTCCTCATTATTATGTTATTAAGGTGTCGATATTGATGTGTTTTTTTATATTTTATTTACTTTTATGAAACGTCATATTAGTTTCATTTATTAAGCTTTTTTGGGAGAATTTAACGATATTTTATCTAGTTTTAATCTATGAAAATGTACTTTTAAAAGGAGAAATATTTATCTATGGGCAGTGGTGTGTTTATGTTTATGTAGTAATTATTACAACAAATAATAATTTCGTAAATATTTACTATCTTCTATTAACTATTAAACTGAATCGTGATGTTCTCTCACTTCTTATGAAAATCGAATTTTCATATTTAAACCTATAATTTATAAAATTACAGTAGCACCTGATTGCTGTTAGCTTTCAATCACAAACATTCCTACGATAGTAAACAAATCAACTCTAGCACAAACATTAACCAACAAAAAATGTTTTCATAAAGAAAAATCAATTAACAAAAACAACAAAATTTATAAACAACAAAATGTCGTTAACTTTTTTCTTGTCCAATGAGACGTCAATTCAAAGGTGCCGCTTTTCGTTTAATATTTCGTTTTAAGTATGAAAAAAAACTTCTAAAGTCACCGAGTTCTTAAGACTGTATCTTGATAATTAAAAAGCCGATGATATTTGCTCATGCATAAAATGAACATAAATTCATATCATTATGTAAGTTCTAACTAACAAGTTAAGAGACACCTTTATTGTTCGAAGCCGTAAATTAAAACTCGTATAAAGAGTGAACGATAACATGTTTGACTCATTCCTTATTGATACGACTGTGGAATTTGTTTATTATGAACAAAAGTGTGAAATTTTATTTGATTGGTTGTTATTTAGTCGTAAATGTAGGACTATTTTATTGGCAAAGCAACTTGTCTGGCTAGGTCGTTTTAATTAATAAATTATGTAAATAGATTTTAACGATACATTGAATAAGATTTATTTATTCGATTTTGTACAGGTTAGTGATTAATTAGGTATTAGAGTTGGGTGTAAATTTTGATGAATATAAATAGATTTATTTTGGAAAATGTTTTGTTTAAAGTCGATTGGTATATATGTACGAGTATCTAGTTTGATTTTTAAAAAGTTTTTAGTGTTTTTTACTCTTTAATTCCATCCAACGTCACTTGAAATGGTAATAATGTCCTTTATTTAGGTCACACATAATCACTTGACACCCAGTATATACTTCATACTATAGTGACGTCATTACTTAGATTTTTGTGTAAAAACTTAGCTCTATTATTGATTTATCTTTTAAAGTGAAAATACAGTAATTGTGTAAAAGTGTTATGAGACGGTGAGTGGGTGATTTGAGTGGGAGATTAGACATACTGTTCGCTTAGGTTTAAAGAGTTTTTGACGACAAAGAGGTACTGTGGGTGGATGTCTATTATCTGTATATTTTACCACCTTTGTATGTTTTACTCTGTACCCATGTTTACGAACAATAAATGATTTGTATTTTGTATTTTTGTCTATTATCTAGACATTTACACACTTTTTGATCTTTGCGAAATATTTGTTTCTGTGAATTAGTGTTCCACAGTTTTGGAAAGTATCTTTTCTACACTCTTCAAAATGTGTGAGCAAAATTTCATTGTAATCGACGGTAGTTAAGACGTGAAACAAAACTGGTAACAAACAAAAATCTCACTTTTGTATTTATAATATTATGAATTCCTTATAAAAATACTAGCAGCGCCCCGCGGTTTCACCCGCGTAGTTCCCGTTCCCGTGGGAATTTCGGGATAAAAAGTATCCTATGTTCTTTCCCGGACCATAAGCTACCCCTGTACTATTCAAATCAATCGGTTCAGTAGTTTAGCCGTGAAAAGGTAACAGACAGACAGACAGACAGAGTTACTTTCGCATTTATAATATTAGTTAGGATTAAGATTAAAATGAACAAAAAACTTCTCTTTTATAAAATATTTTTTTGTAAAAATTGCTCAGGTTTTAATACAAAACCTTAATATTCAAATCCTTTAATACTATTAAATGAAGGTAAGATATAAATAAATACGTAAAGTTGGAATTGTGAACCTCTTTTTTATATCTCCAATTAACAATATTTTGTAGACTTAAGTAATACTTTTCCTTATGTTGCGCTTATAAAACTTATCTTTAAATATAATTTATACTTAAATTCTTTAATATTGCTCTTTGTTATAAGGTTTTATGCAAAATTGTAGGTAAAGTTGGATAAATGTAACATTAGCTAGGGGATTTACTTTGGGATTAAAATATAAAACACCGAATCGATGCAGAACAGATTGCTGCGTAGAAAAGACACGGTTCCTGCCATGCAATTGTATGAGAAAAATCTCTATTCTTCTTTTGAATCCTTCTTATGTTTTGTTTTGTTTTCTTTTTCTTCGGTGTAATATAGCAGTTTAGGCCATAGCAAATGAGTTTCAAGACAAGTCTTTGCTATGA
Organism: Timandra comae; assembly: GCA_958496195.1. Classification (NCBI taxonomy): domain Eukaryota; kingdom Metazoa; phylum Arthropoda; class Insecta; order Lepidoptera; family Geometridae; genus Timandra; species Timandra comae. Next base: position 6,214,224 of record OY292367.1, read on the forward strand.
GTACAATTACATAGTGCCTGCTCGTAGATTTTTACGACGAGACATTGCTTCGCAGTTTTGTATTTTGACCCTTATCGCTTATTAGTTATTCCCTTTGGGAGAGTCAAGAAATTATGTTAGGTTTATGTTTCCACGATTTATAAATAAATACTATTTTTGATTTGCATGTGTTTATACTTTTACTGGGGTCCATATTGGCTCACCTAAAGTTCTTTACCCGAAAATGTTTTTCCTAACTATTTGTAGTCCGAATGATCATTCTTCCTAAAAAATTTCATCCTAAAGTTTTAATTCATACTATTTGTAGTGCTACCGACGATGCTCATAACACTGATGTGTCCGAAAATTTTAATTACTAACATCATTAATGCAAACATATTTAAACTCCTACTGTTTTTTATCATAACGCTTTTATCCCTAAACATACTTACCATAATATTTTCACTCATGCTCAGAAACAAACATTTACCAAGTGTAATAAAAAATATATGTGGGTAGAAGATGATATTTATAGTTTTAATGATTATTATACCGAGTTTACCATAACCATAACTAAAGGACCAATTCGGTTCTGGCACTTCGCCGGCCGCTGCCGCGGCACGCTCGCTACGCTCGCTCGGCTCGTGCGTTGGGGTCACAGTTCTAACATAACCTAAACCAATAATTAGGAATAGGACCGATTCGTTACTGGAACTTGACTGAATGATTGGAGGAGGACTCTGGTTTTGCTCGCTCGGCTCGTGCGTTATATGTTATACCTACATGTTATGTAAAAACAAAGTTACGAAAAATTTATGTATATAATATTGATTATAATAAATAAAAATAAATCTAAACAATAAAGATATGACTTTGAATAATAGTATGAACGATGGTTATGTTGAGAAAATATAGGAAAACAAATAAAAGGGTAAAAGATGTTTATTGCTACTGACTTTATGCAGTTGAATGTTTCGAAATTAAAACATTAGTGACAAAGATTTTAGGAGTTGCGATTGTTAGGATAAAAAATGTTAGGAAGAAAATTTTCGGATTTCCAATTATCGGAGTTAAAATTTTAGGTGAACTTTGGCGCACCCTTTTACTGTGCATATTGTGGTAGATTGTGAAAGATTTAGCTAAGAATTTACTTTCAAATATTGGTTTTCAAACCAAATAATTGAATTAACCAAATACATTATAAGACGTGATGTTGGAGGCCCAGCAAACAGATGCATCAACACGAGTAATACCGCAAAACACAGCTACAGTATAAACAAAATCAAAATGAAACAGAATAAATAATGATTACAATGAAAACAACGAAACACATACTGTTAGGGCATAAAAGTTTATCTGCGCAATATTTCCTAGCAATAAACTTTAGAAAAGTCGGACGGAAAGTAAAGTGAAATGGTAAAAAATATAGCTTGTTGGTGCTGGAGATCCACTTTATCTCGCGAGACCATGAACTTCGACCGTATTTCTAGAGTACTTCGGACTCCACCGAGACTAAAATATATACTAGTTTACCTTAAACAATTGCTTCTAAATCTTTCTCTTCGTTATACTTATTTATTGTTAATAAACCTTTTGGTATTGTTCGGATTTCGGGCTGTGTGCCTGCTACTCTGTTATCAATTTTCAATCAAATCATAGTTTCTTATTTCCTCGCAATAACTTCATGTACTTATTGTTATTGTATTTGATTATCTTACATATATTTTTGTCATTTTATTAGAGTATATAAATATAGATAATACTGGGATAAAATAGAGTAAGTATTCATTATTTTACGCCACATTATTTAAAAAAAAATATTTTAAAGACAATCCTACTAATATTATAAAGGCGAAAGTTTGTATGTATGGATGTTTGTTACTCTTTCACGCAAAAACTACTGAATGGATTTTAATGAAACTTTACAATAATCTTGCTTATACATCAGAATAACACATAGGATACTTTTTATCCCAAAATTCCCACGGGAACGGGAACTTCGCGGGTGAAGCCGCGGGGCGCTGCTAGTAATAATATAAACCTTCTCCTTATACCTGAGTTAGTTGCCCAAAAAATGTCACCATTTTCACGTTTGTCTACTTACTCCTATTTTAGTAGAAGCACACTGAAGTACGCACAAAGTAATTCGGTAGTCACGGCTTATGAGTCACGGGCTGGAGCCGTGACGGTAATAAAATGTGCGTGTTTTACCATGACAACATCGCATGTTGATTGATTGACAATGCAAATTTTATGTAGGGAAGTGTGACTGTGAAATTGCGAGTACCCACGCCCTCTCAGCTCTATTGTATGGCAATTGGGCTGCAATTAGCATATTATATTATATTTTAGGCCTGTTCAGATGGTTTTCTGCTGTTTGTTTGAATTTTGAATGTAGGGCAGTTAGTTTTGTCTAATTTTAGTCATATAACTGTTAAAAGGTCTAATAATGGAGGCAATTAGGGTATCTGCAATGATATACAACATTAAAAAAAGAAATAAAAGTGTGAAAACCAAAAAAAAATTTCATAAGAACACATTTAAGTCAATTTACTCAAAATATACTTTTATTTGTTTAAAACATATTTGTATTACCAATAAACCACAATCAACATCATCACTCATTATCAAACCACAATAAACCTAAATAAATTGATAACAAATCTTGCTTTTGTTCTACTTACAAAAATGCTGAACCCAAATAAATTCTTTCATTAATTCAACCAAATAAATAATATTATGATAAAAACTGTATAAAAATATAACAATACCTACTTCTGTAAAAGTGCCACAAAAATTCTGGCGCTGGTCAAGTTTGTTGGCGCGCAAAATTTTACGATTCAATTTCAAATCGATTTTTAACGATTCATATCATCTATTAGAATATAAAAACAAATAAAACTCGACCTCGTATCGGAGTTACCTATTGATTACGAATCAATACAATACTGGGTCAGTTTATTACGGGCAAAGGGCAAATTAAAGATATTATTTTCTTTAATAAACATTTTTTCTCCAGTTTATTGGATGAGTAAAAAGCTAAACTTTTTCTCTTATCGATGTATTAGATACGAGGCAAAGCTGAGCCTTTGTATATCGGGGAATGTTTATTCAATGTTTTATAGAAATTAGATAGTAGCTTTATAGATAAACTAGTTTGGTTTTACTGAATCAGACAAATCTTAAGGATATTTTGTATATTACTATTTTTAAAAAGTACGCTTTTTGTTTGAAGTAACTTGGGACTTTTTGGTGGAGTAAAATGGGACTAACCTAAATATAATTCTGTAAGTTGCTTTGTCGGATGTTGGTTTATTATTTTGTAAAATAGTGTAGATACAAATATTAACACTCATAATTTAGAAGAACATTTAAAATAAATCTTTTCGAACATTATAACATTAGACTATTTCCACGATATTAATCAAAACTTGTACTAAAAAGAAAAATAATGCCACTAATCATTTGTCAATTATAGTGTAACATAAACATACAATAAAAACGTAATTTGTAAGGCAATTTATAAGAAAAATGGTCTGTTTTGTGTATTATGTTAATCGTATTAAAAATTTTAACAGCCTGTTTAAAAATAAATCAATAATTCACCCGTTTTAAATATAAATTTTAAAAGTAGCTCTTAAATAAATAAACGTGTGCAATGATAAATCACGACGAATGACGGTGCTAGTTTAAATATATTACACCAGCATTCGTAAAGTTAACAAAATTAACTTTTTGGGCACGCAATGTGACAGTTTACAGTTTTAATTAATAATTTTAAACTTAGGTCCTAGATATTACAGTAACTTATCATCATAACTTACTTATATATTTATCTACGAATGGAAAAACTGCCCACTTGGTTTTTCCGTAAGTTGACTAACAAGCTAATTGTCCGTAGCTATTGTACTCCCAATATAAGAAGTATTCACATCTAGTCTTCTAGAAATAGTCTAAATTGCATTTCAGATATCTGAGTTATTTTATTACGAATAAAAAATATCTTGCCAAAATCTAGAATAGAAAGTTTGAAAACTTTAGATCTCAGTCCAAGAAATATCGTACGCATTAAATGTTAAATAAAAACCTCAAGAGAAAATACGACTAAACATTTTAAACAGTAAATACATATTTATCTCATTAAATAACATTATCTAAATCATATTATTTACCCAAACATGGTACACATAATAATTTACCGTCTGTACCTAGAGGATATTAATTTATATTCCCATAGCAACGCTACAGATTTTCTTCAATAAACAACGTTTTCCGAGAAGGCTTTTCTATGGTTAAATTAAATTATGGAACAAATATTTACGAATATTATTCTTATCTTGTCCGTATTTATCTTTCTGGTTATTTTTATTCGAGTGTTTCTGCTCCAAAGGTTTTGTAAGTTCAAAGCGTCAAAAAATTAGCCTGTTGTGGTACAATAACATAAAGAGTATTTTTACTGTAATTTATTAATTATTTTACCCCGAAGTTTGAATAACATTTAGCCTTTGGAAATTTAGAAAAAAAAACTTAAATAAGACTTTATTGTGTACGAAATAAGGTTTAAGAAAAGTTATGTTTTAGGTTATTTGGAAAGTAAGAAAATCATTACATATCATAATCTATCACTCAATAGCTGATATAATTCTATCTTTTACTCGCATATAGTAGGTAACTGACCTATTTATTACATGTATCTGGGGAATCAGAAACTACGCCTTTTCCTCTGTATATAATAACTGACCTGTGCATTACCTGCATCAAGGGAAATCAGAATCTGTAACAACCATAAACATACTCATAATATTAATGTAGATGTTTATTTCTTCACGCAGAAACTACTGCACAGATTAAGATACATGATCTTGATACTGCAACTTAAAGGCCAAATCACACGATTGATAATGACGTAATCATGAGGAATCTACAGCAAGTCATTATTGAAGACAGGCCAAAAAAAGCATGCAATATTTCACCTAGCGTTCGATACTCAAATTCAAATTCGGAATTGGGTTCTCAACAAGCAAACTACAGCGTAAGCAGCAAGGGACAAAGAAAGAAACAGAATTGATAAAATACCCCCGCGGCTGGCAACGAGTAGCACTGAATGTACCTACTTCGACGATTTGTTATTTTATTTGCACTCTACTCAGTAAACTCTATTACCGAGCCGATGTTTTTGATTCCTCGAAGTCAATGTTTACATTGAATTTTAAACTTATGTCAATCGACACATTCATTTTCAAGTGTTACTTCTACTGTGAGAAAGTTTGCTTACATTTAGTTATTAATAAATGTTTGCTTGTGTGCCTTTATCTTCAACATGATGACAGAAGAATATGATTATACTTTGATGATTTTAAAATCATAATTTGAATATATTTTAAGTTATTAAGATTCACAAAACAAAATAAAACTGACAGTTAATTCCTAAGAAAAAGTAATTCGATAAAAAAAGAATTGTTTGAAGTCAATGACGTCGTGACAATCATTAGTTCAATTTTCAAATTAAACCATAGATATCTAAATTGCTAACATTAAAGCCGTTCGGCTTCTTAGTTCAAAACAACTAATGGAGAAGGTTATTACTGGCCACCTCAACGAAAAAGTGCATTAGCGTACCGTAAGTGGGATAAAAGTATTTGAATATAGAACTTAAGCAAAGTGCGCTGAGTGCTTATAGCACTTAACATACACCGATTTGCCTCATTTACTGTAATCGCTACAGTTTTATTTTCACTTCGATTTCGGTAGCCGTATGTGCCACGTAAAATAAACGACTCATGTTTATGGCGTTCGATATTCAATTTAATTTGCCTGTTTGCGATACTTTTACCTGTTTTTTTTCTTCTCTATTTAGTGCAGAATTGTCCTGGGTAATTTGTTAGAGTGTAGAGATAACGGTATGTGGTTTAGCTGCACGGTTCTTTGTGAACGATACTCTGATTTAGTTTGTGAAGTTTTTGAATCCCCTCCTCCGGCTCTTATCACGGTTAGTTAGGTGCGCCTCGGGAGTACCTCGGGGAGTATGAAAAGAGTTCCCTTTCTCTGAATATTGCATTTGACATTTCAGAGTTTGGCTTATCAGCTTTTCTGCGAGGGCGAAACGAGCCAGTTGGTTTTGTTTAATAAATTACTTTACTCAAGGGTTTCATTTCAGTGTCTACGATTTACCGACAGGTAACTTGACGAAATACATACAAGTTTATCTGTCAATAAACATTGCAGAAAAAGGTGCAAATACTGTTTGAATAGTCCGGAATGTGCAGACACGGTGCTTGGCTATAAATTAAGTCATTAAACTACAAAAAATGCAGCCCTAAACAGTGTTTCTACTAAAAACAATTTAAATTGTCTATAGATTTAGTGCTTCTCACTCGTTTTCGTCATGTTTAAAGTTACGGCTGAAGTCGGACAAAGGGAGTTCACATAATGAATTTTGTTTTTGAATTGGCAAATAAATAATTCATTGTGGAGGAGACGAGCGTTCCTAGTAATGTAAGAAAGCATATTTTAGCTCATATCGTAAAGTGCAGCGAATGACAACAGTCGTAAAATTTTATGCCCTGTGTGGTGCGGGCCGTCTCAATTACAATTACAAATTATTACAAATTTTAAACTCTGTCGAGTGTCGTAAGCAATAATGAAAAGCAAGGCTAACAATGTTTAAAGTTTATTTTATGTTTCATATCCGTCTCTCACTATGCGAACTAAAATGTGTTTTGATGGAACTGCCATTATCGAATACTATTTACATGAGAATAATTTTACTTTGTATTTACAGTTAGTTATTTCACATTATGATCATTTATGACTTAGAATTTCCAACTATTTTGTACTCTCTCATTCAGTATAAAGGGTTTAGCACTATTACATTTACTGGGAGATTTATGCATAGCACAATTTAACCAGCCGTTTCATAAATTCCTACCATGCGTTGCTTTTAGGCGTTCGAGAGCAATCTATAGAAGCGACCGCAATCGCCTCGAGCTAAATCTAGGATGCCCTGACCTACTATTAAAGGATTGTCTCAGAACATTTCTCCCATATTCACGTCTCTAGTCTGTAATTTGTGACAGCGTGCATAATGCTCTCTTTGATTTATTTACTTAAACAATAGTGCACGGTCGATCTGAACAGCCTATTATAGATTTTCATTCCAAATCAAAACACGGGTAATTACGGCAAACTGAGTTATGTTCGGTAACTAATGTTTTAGTAATTACAAAGAAGCGGTTCTTCGATGTTGGTATTGTAAAATGTGTAATTATTCCGTTTTCTTTGCAAAATCTACAGGCACCAGATATAGACTTGCTATAGGCAGTGGTTGTATTACGGTACATAATTGTATCCGTTTAAAAGATACCTCTCATTATGTGTTAACGCAACTATTTGTGTACAAACAGGTATTTTAAATACCAACATTTAAGTAAATTAGCGAATTTACAAGCTCTTTTAAATAAGTACGGTAAAATTATACAATTTTCCTATCATTTCTGTGACATAATTACTTAAATGGTTCATAAAGTATGGAGTTGACAGCAATTTAATAAATCTCCCTTAATGAGTATCTACTGCGAGTCTTGTAGAAGATATTCGAAGCAAGTTGTAAAGTATAATACCGAAAGGATCTAAAGAAAGTTAAAATAAAAAGGTACTAGATATAAATAAGGAACCAAAACAAAGGTATGTTCGAAACACACACATAAAACTTATTTATTATTTTGCAAGCGTACTTACCGCACGCACGTCTATTTCGTTCCTGAATTTATTGTATGCCGATTTTGCATTATACGATACGGTCCACAGAACAACTAAAGTCGGGTCACTAGCAAACGTTTGTTTGACTTGTATATTAATAATAAAGTCATTGTAATTTTAATTTATGCATCCTTAATTATGTGCGTATACATAATAAATTAACGTATAATTATTGTTATGAATATTAACGGTTTTTATTATGAGGTGTGTTTTATTACAGCGCGTCAAATGTTTAATCTTTTAAAGACAACATTTTATACATGAAACGCGACTATTTTTAATTAGTTACAAATAACAAAAATTTACCCAATATTATTCTGCCTTAATTTCTGACAGAATAAATTATATTTCGAATGTTATTCTTTGTACCATTTCAACTTCCCATTACCTACACCACCCTGTACACAAAACCATTGTTGAATGAACATCCTCAGTTATGATAAAACGTAAAAAAGTAACCTTTATCTCATGTATCGGAGTCAACAAACAATAACCATAGAAAATAAGGTTCGAATCTCGTAAACAAGAATGATACACAAAGGCTTGTACCAATAAAATACAACTAGTATGTTGCACTGTAAATCTGAAAACCTTTATGTTTCACATCGCGCACTCTATTATTTTAACAAGGTGCCTAGAATATTCATTTGTTTGAAATATATTCAATGTGCTAACAGTTGACACAGGTTTGAATTGTACAGGTTATTCGGAGCAGGAATAATGAATATAGGAGCTGATTTATAGTGTTAATAGTAACAAGAGTATCTAGCTTAGATAATATATTGTTAGTTGAACTTGTTGACCTCTTTGGTATCTGATCTCGGTACATTTCTTGAACATTATAATTATTTAATCGAAGTATAAATCAGGTTAAATATGTAGGATAAGATTTTTAAATCTTAACTGTTTTACAACTCTTCTGTATTAAGAATAAGGAAAATATTTGTAAAAAGCTTAGATATGTATTTAATAGAGATATTCTTTCCAGGAAAATCACACAATTCAATATGTGGAAATGGAAAAGAAATATTTACAACTAGTCCTTTAAAAAAACAAAAATACAGAAATCGCAACAAAACAATTTTAAAAGATATACTTAAGTTAAACTCTTTCTAAAGCTGATTACTGAAAGGATAATAAAGAATTAATTTCCTAACAATTTACGCGGTAAAGTAGCAAGAAGAGAAAACAGATTAATAAAATAATTAGCGGATCAATTAACTTCGGAAAATGTGGACCGTTACTGTGAGGTGAAGAATCTATGAAACGGGAATTTACGAGCGATAAAATATTAATACTCCATGTATTGTATAATTATTGTATGTTGTAATTTAATTTATAGTAACGGCATCCTTTATTTTCATCATCATGTTTTTGTTATATGATATTTTACGCCTCCTATTTCACCATCTTCAAGTAACGTTTCGAGTACTTACTCACAAGTTTTGTCTTTGTCACTTGATATAAAGTAAGAAAGAGACAAAACTAACGTTATTTGGTGAGTAACTTTACTGGAAGGCCGTGAAATAGGCCCTTATCTCATGAATCTTGGTAAAATTTAATAGTTACGAAATCGAATAACTTTCGAATAACTTCTACACATAAAACGTTTACCTTTTTACAATTTATCTTATATACTTATGTATAAACAGTAATATTATACTAGTATATTTAATTATTGCAGCCTCAAGATGTATCAGTTTAATTCAAGTTGGTTTGTTCAAGATACCGCAAATACAGATATTTATGTATGTGTACGAGAGTAAACATAGCGACCTGCCCACTAGCCCAGTGTTCGTGTCACCCAAATACACCTGCTCAGCTAACGTATATTGCGTTGCATATCCAAATGAAACACGACTGCAACTTAACTATTTGCAATTCAATTCATGCAAACCTTAGTGCAACGTTCAACGTTCAATAACATTCCCCTACATAAACCTAGTTGCTTTACTAATGCTTCGAAAGACAAGCTCAGGAGCTCACTTAGACTACATTTAGCGGGCCTTAGGCCACCGAGGCACTGAGGTTACGTTCTTAATTAGCCATCGTTCGCAGCTGACCGCTTGGAAGTGAGATCTAGGTACGGCCCATTTACAATCCATTCGACTCACAATATACTCTATTCCTTTGGAATAAGACACTGTTTTAACGATAATGTCGGCTTGTAAAGCTCTAGTGGTTAGACGGTGGGTGACATTTACGTAGTGCATGCAGTCCAACCGAAGGAGCTTGATCGAAATTGCTTCGATATCATCTGTAATCCAGTTTATATCTAGATATTAATAAATATTAATTTACATTAGTACCGAGTTTTTCATTTTATCATCGGCAATTATGTTTAATGGATATTTTATTTAATTATGGAAGTTATAATAATGTTGCTTTTTATAAGTTTTGAATCGGAAACCAGTTCTTACATTGATTTTTTGCCGTAACTTGTTATTTTAATGACTAAAATAACGTGTGGCAATTTTGTGAAAAACTTTACGGGTTCGACGTATAGTATAGCATCAATCATTTTTTGTTGATGAAAGTTGAAGGGGCCGAATTAAACTCTAAGTGCACGCAGTCGATCGAAAAAAATGCGTGAAATATTACATCGATTACTTCTAATGACGGAATGGTGTTAAGATATTTTATGTTGGAAACAAAATGGATTTTTGATATAAATACGTATCACCCAAGTATTTTGATTTGTTCCAGTTTCACCCCACTACTGTTTTACCACCACATCTGATTTTTTGGTTCTTATTTTAAGTACTTTAACCACAAAACAGGACGGAAATCCTAAGGTGACTCTCTGATCTGTGACTTTAACATACTGTTTTAAGCATTCAGAGTGTACCAGTATAACATAACATAACATAATCATTCACTACATCATCTATTTATAGTAACTGACCCCTAACTAAGCTTGGAGCTTGTTTCTAGGGTATCAGAAACTACGAAGTATAAATGAGGTCATGACTCTGACGCACATTAAATGGACATAAACTGTAGTAGAACATTCTGCAACTCCGGTGCCATCATAATAAAACATGCTGCACATCTTGTGCCGCGGTGAGACCGTGACTTTGCTTTCTCTAAAAACAGGTGACCAAGGATTACGTCAAATCATTAATTTTTTTTTATAGTTTTACCTTTGTCAGTGCACTCCAAATGAAGATTTCTAGATGTGATGCAGTGACCATTCGAAAAATTATATTCGTGCTTAATTTTGCTATACTGTCTTACTAGTTCCCGTATTTTAAAATGTATCCATTAAACACGCCAGTCTGTCAACCTAAAAACCCTTTTGCAAAAGTTAGTCATACCTTTATGGTTTGATTACCCTTCAGACCATAATGGCTGCCCTAAAACGTAAGTTAAACAGTAAACCTAATTAACATGACCACGGGCTTAAAACAGGGGCAATACCAATAAAAATGATGATAAAAACCGGCCTATAAAAGCAACGAATAAATATTGTAACTTACTAATTATCATAAAAGTATATCCTTTTGTGGGAGCCATTACCGAATAGCTGTCATTAAGAAGCGTGATACGATAAGCACGGACAAGTATAACCACCCACAGTGCACTTACTGACTTGTTAACTCGTACCAAGAAGCTTTTCCTATCGCTACATCGCCTATGAATACATATTGGCTTTTAGTACCCATATCGTTTATACTTTAAGCTATTAAATACCTTTATTCAAAGTCAGATGCCGCAAAATTTACAGAACAAAATATCTGATAAAAATTTCAATTAAAATTTTGGACTTTGTATTTTCGTGCTAAATTTTGTTAGCTAACAATTTCTATTACATTTAATTATCGTAATTTGAAGTTGGCGGCTACTGTAATGTTGCAAGTTATTAACGGTACTACATATTAACAGTAATATTGATAATTCATGATAATTTTGAGACAGGTCAGTAACTGGTAGACATATTCTATTCGTTGTAAGACGTAAATAGAAATATTTTCCTTCCAGCTCGGTGAACCTGACTAACAAACAAGCATCGTTTGCCTCAGAGCTGACACGGACATAGTTAAAACCTTATTATGGTATTACATTTTGTATTTTGTACTTTATTTTTTAATTCTCTAATATAAAACGCACTAGTCTTACATAACTTATATAACGGTGGTGGCTTGTTATTGGCTGTTTGTTATCTAGATTATAAATATTTTATTGTTAATAGCTGTAAGCCTCCCAAATAAAATAAATAAATAAAATAAAATAACGAGCATGCAAGGTTCGGAAGATAATTATATTTTTAAAATCCATAGATTTCGGTTATGATTTGTATGAAATATTAAAACTTTATTCAGTAGTTTGCGGTTTTATTTCTAAATCTACGCCCACTTAAAAACTTCCCTATGCAAACTTCTTGGATTTCCAGTACTCATATTACAGAATATTCTTCCATAATTTACGAGTCTTCTCCTCCTAATGTATTTTCTTACAAGGAGCTTATATTTCATTACTTTTATTGTTAAAGACTTTGTGATTTGAGCAAATTTTCTTCATATTGTCATTTTAAAAGCAATACTTGTTGAAAATAACATAAAAAGGATGCTTACGAAAATCATACGAAATTATTGAAATTATTCAGTATTCGGGACGCCTATTGCAAAAATATTTCTAAACTTTATGAATATTCTGCACGCAAAATTTCTCAAGTTCGAAGGTTGAAATAAAATGTGTAGATTACTGAGTTTCTGGAGTCGAAGATAAGAAAAACTGATGTGTAAAGTTAGAACATAAATTCACCGTGAAAACGTCTGGTTTCGATCCGATCCAATCCACCGTATAATCCTATTTCGACTGTTCTACAAGTTTTTTTTGGGATCTCAACTTCGGAATATCTCTTTGTTATCCTAAAATAAATATAAGTACCTCTACAGATTATTATGCAATCAGTTGTTCACGTAATAGATTGATCTAGTACTAGATAACTGAAAACACTGATTCTAGATTATTATATAGGTTTTATCGACCTTAGTATCTTTTCTACGCTTTTAATATTATTGTCTTAGCCATTAAATAAGCACGCCTTTAAGTAGCAATTGTGATATGATTTTCTCAATATAGTTACTTAGTATCTACAAAATATTTTACAAATTAAAATTAAAGCTATTGCTATAAATAAAACAATATTCTCGTTCTAATTAAAATATTGCTTAATTCAAAACGAATAAAATATTTTATTTAATTAATCTGTTAGCTCATAACAAATATTTCATTTGAATAAAGATATCTTATTTCTGAGAAACGTTACTAATTGGCGGAATATCAAGTTGTGAGAAAATTGTAATAATATTGTATAAAATTTCCTACAGTTTATTTATGAAAATAAATTGAAATACTACGAATTATAATGTAACGTAAAACCTAATGGAAAAGTGAGAGAAAAATAATAAGAACGTTTTATCTATTATAAAAATCTTTATGCGTTTCAACGTGTAACAGAATATAAAGATAATTTAAAGACCACCTACGATAAAATCAATAATATATAAACCAAAAACAATATCTTGGCTGTAACGAAACAATTATACCGTAACTATTGGTTTTGAAACAAGATAATGGATATTTTTGTTCATAAATAAGAAAATAATTACTCTGAACGGTAAATGTTGAGATTTTTTTATCGAATAAGCTTAGTAATAATGTCGTCATGATAAAAATCAATTGCAAAAGAAGCACACCTCGGGAGCATCATAATAACAGTGATCGAAGCAGGCCGCGGGCAGCGAGCCCAGATTGGGTTTAGGTGAGCGAGTCTTGATACCAAATTATTTTCTCGTTCATAATATTAATTTATCAATCATTCTGATTTTATATTTTAATGCCTTATTAGGTTGCGTTACAATTGTTTTTGTCCATTGTTATGCAAAGTAGCATTTTCTCTTCTTTAATGGAGGCATGGAAAAGAGACAAATCTACTAAAAAAGAATATCTACTTGTATGCCGCAGTATAACTTCGTTAATGTTTTCCCCGCGTGATGATATAATACCAGTTTTTATCGAGGTGTGTATAATTTATTATTGAAAACACAACAAAAACGAAAAATATTTGATAAAATGTCGAAGTCAATTTCATATCGAAGAATAACCCTGCAATCACAGTAAGATTTAATCGTACCACGATCCGACCCCAAGCACCTATATCGGCCAACAATTAAGATCGGAATAAGTAAAGAATTTACTGTGACGGCTTTTTAAAAATCCATTCGGACGGACGCTTTCGGTGTTATTAATTTGGTCCCCATTTTTTTGTTTCACAAAACATTACTTCAATGGTTTTAATCAACGGGCGGCGGTTATCGTTTAGGTACATTTTGAATATTGTACGCAACGTTTTAGGTGAAACAATAAGGTTTGTTTGGTTTTTTGATGTTAATTTGAGCGCAATGCAGTACTGTGTTGAATTTTATTTAGATAGCGAGAACGAACTGTATTTTAATGCTATTATGGAGTTATAAAATTAACTTAACATTTTGACAACAAAGTTTTCAATATTTTATTATAACTCTGCTCAAGTTAGAACTAACATAATATTATGTAAGTTACTGAGTGTACTAAACATATAATTGTTGTAGATATTTTCGTAGCATTTATAGGTGCATTTAATACATTTGCATCACTTGATTATAGAAAAGCAGTTAATAAGCCAAATTATTATAAAAACACGAATTTTTTTTTACATCTGTAGGTAAGTGTATTAACTATTATAAGCTAATATATTTAGTCAAGTTGTTAGACTGGAAGACTCACAAACAATATGCCGTAAATTATTAAAACTAGCAACAAAATTATCTTAGAATCCATTTCACACACATAAAACTTGTCACCAAACCACGTATGTCATATAAACACTAATTCATCGAAATATATTAAGTGTTTGGGCGTGTTTGAGTAACTATACGGAACCTCGACTCCTACCTCATTACAAGTTGACGTTGAATGATGAGCGTGTCACGAAGAAAAATGCCTGTTTAACCCTCCAATATATTTATGATTTAATTTCTTTCTAGTAGCCCGTAGGTGTATAGTTAAATACAAGTATTAGTCGCTTAAATATTATTTGCAGCCTGTATTTTTAATTAGACTCGTACTTTTTGCCTAAGGCTCTTTGGTCGTTAGTACAATAATTAATTTTATAATTATTTCTGCTTTTTGTTGTGATTGAAAACACTAAGGCTTTTTGTTCGTAAAAAGTTGTTTTGCAAGTTATATTAATGTTTATTCAAGAGTGTAATTAATGATAAATTATATTTTAAAAGTTTTTAAATGTGTATTCGTAAAAAAAATGTGAGTGACATTTGTACCCAAAAAATCCTCCATTTTTTCTTAGTCATCAGATTTTTTTGACGAAGATTGGTTATTTTGTAACAGCAACCGGAAATTGGTGATTAAAATTCCTGAATATTAAACGTTAAATCGAGTTTTTTATCAGTTACTTTGCCTATAACCATTTTGGATATTAATTAAGTGATTTGACCGCAAAAGATATAACCCAATTTTCAGATTATTTATTCGAATACATAATGTGATAAAACAATATTAACAAATTAGATTAGAAAGACCTACTTAAGTACCGAAGCGTTCATATTTATTAAAAACAATATCATATTAAAATAATATTATTTATATTATCAAAATAATAGATAAAAGGGTAGAGGATTTACAGATTGTAATTTTAGGATAGGGCAACACCTTGTTTTGATTTAATTTGTTATTGTATTTTTAAAGGATAACCCTCGACCAATCGTAAGTTTAAAATTACGATAGAAATGTAGATTATTTAGGTATGCAAAACAATATTCGGTATGTTTGTGTTTCATTTCATTTCAATTCAATTTGAATTTGTGTAACTTTGTTAGTAATTAATTCTTTACAAATGAGTTTTGGATGGAAAGTTTATGAAACAGAAATTATCATTTTTGGGAACAGAAATCTGTTTATTTTTCATATCTTATATATATAAAACTCTTCCGTTACTGAGTGATGTACTGACTGACTGACAGACAATGCACAGCCGAAACTACTGGTCGTAGAGAGCTGAAATTTGGCACGTGAGTTTGTTGGGGGAATAGGCTACCACTAAGAGAAGATTTTTGGAAATTCCCCCCCCTAGGAAGATAAGGGGGGGGGGGGGGGGTAAATTGAAAACTACGCGAATGAAACCGCGGGGCGCTGCTAGATTTGTATACTTATAATGAAGGGAACTGTTACTGATTGACTCACTGACCGTTCAATATACAGCTCAAACCACTGGACAGATTGCCCTGTTGAGTTACGTAGGCTATGAAAAATACCCGGGTCAGACCGCAGAGTACAGCTAGTACCTATATACGAATCTCCTATGGATAAATAAATACTGAAATACTAGCGTGGATAAAATGGAAAAATAAGTATCATTTCACACGTGCCATTTTTAAACTACTTATTGTAAAGTTTTAAAATTTTAAAGATGTTTTCGAAGTTTATTGTATCCGTTTGAAACAGATGAGTCAGTTTGACTTTGGTATTTGTCATGATGAGAGTACTAAACATGAATCACTATTCGATGGAAAACAAAATTAGATTAACAACTTACAATGTATTCGAACAAGATTCTTATCTTAAATTTTGATGTTACTTAATGATTTTATAATTAAATGACTCGTATTTATGAAAACTTGTAAAAGTATGAGGGATGATCCCACTTTGGGGCCCAGAGATAAGTACTATTTATTATTTACTACTAGCTGCGCCCCACTTTTTTACCCGCGTGGATCCCAATCCCATGGGAATTTCGGGATAAAAAGTATCCTATGTGATTCCAAGTTATAAAGAACATCTGTACCAAATTTAATCTAAATCGACACAGTAGTTTTTGCGTGAAAGAGTAACAAACATCCAAACTCACAAACATACAGAATTTCGCATTAATAATATTAGTAAGATTCCCAGAGTTTCAGAGTTATGAGAGAATTCATGATATTGTTTAGTTTAGTTTATTTGTACACGCAAAAAGGATCCAAAATGGAAAGGTCTAGTTGTGGAAAACTGTAGAAAATACAAGTACACTAAAGTGAGGAAAATTAGGCGTAATTGCCACATTTATCTAAAATGCATGTTGGTGATCTTAAATCCAAGCTACGAACCAAAGAGAAGACTTAAACTAAATCGAAAAATCTACGTATAGACACTAAAATCATGACAGGATTTCACATTTTTATAACATGAAATTACATTTTTATAACATTTTTTTAACCAAAACAATGAAAGTGAGATGTTAGCAGTCCACCATTTTCCGGAAACGGACGTTAGTCGGCACTTCCCGAGTCTCCGGGGAGGGCAATTCGCCAACTGTCTGTATCGATACATATTTTATAGGTACGTATGGAATGCTTAAATCAATATTGTATCGATAGTTTTGTTTTTAATAATAAATCAAAGAGAATGAGAAATATAGTTTATCAAAACACAGGTCCGACATGCAAATGCAAATAAAGCTTCTTACTAAATAGATTATTTTTTAAAGCAATCTCGTTTTGTAAATACTCTATACTTAGCTAAAATTTGAATATGGATAAAACGAAGAACTTCATTTTACATGTATTTCTGTTCCTCTCTGCTGCGTATACTCTGCATAACTGGGTCCACGCAAAACGGCGAAACAATCGTAAGAGCCCGCGACAAAAACGTGTGATAGATAACTTTGCAGTATTACCATCCATCGCGATACTCATATCTGTGGGTATTTTCACAAAACAAGTCACGTATTAAATGAGAATATTCGGCCGAGGCTCTAACTTATTTATCATTCTCCTCAGAGCTACACCCCATGAATTTTATACAAGATTGAACGATTTACTGAACAAAATTGATTGAACATCTATTGTGTGTTGTCAGAAGCTGATTGAACAGTGTTACGGAATCTTCGAACATACATGGTCTTCTTAAATGGATAAGTGCTTGTGATATTGGTAAACATTTGTATCGATTAAAAATGTCAACCATTTAGAGTTGATTACTTGAAGGGCTATTATCCAGTTAAGTGGTTTGAAGTAATTGTTGATGGCACTACTAACAACTTTTGTTAATTGGCAGTTATTAAATATACAATTTAGTTTATTTGAAAGATGATGTAGGTTAGTAAGTTAGTGATGTGTTGGGTATTAAATAAAGTACTATGAAACTGGGATATTTAAATTAAGTTTAATTTTTTTTCAACCTATAGTGTCTCACTGCTGGGCAAAGGTCTTCCCCAAACATTTCCAACCATCCCTATCCTTCGCAGTGTCCCACCAGCTACTGTCGAAGGTGGTAAGATCGTCTCGCCGACGCTTTCTCGGCCGACCTCGACGACGCCCTCCTTTGGGAACCCACTGAATTGTTATGTGGGCCTACCTCTCAGGTGCCATCCGACTCACATGACCCGCCTATTCCCACTTTAGTCGGGCAGTTTTGTTAACGACAGGTAAGGGAACGCAGCATGGTGTTACGCACTCTGTCGATTCGTTTGAATCCGAATCCGAGTCTGATTATATTATGTTATTTATTAAGACAAATTAAATGAACACCTTACATTATAATTCTAAGTATTTACTTACCCCTTCTTACTGGGCACTCTGGGCTGTATTCAGAACTAGATCTCTCTAGTTTTATGTGGGAAGTTGTCTGGCATTTTCAACCAGTAAAAAATCAGAACATGTAGTTTGTATCAATAAGTAAATGATTAGCAAATTCTTTAATTTATTGTAAACTAGTTGTGCCCCGCGGTGTCACCCGCGTAGTTCCCAATCCCGTGGGAATTTCGGGATAAAACGTTACGTCGCCTATGTTCTTTCCTAGACCATAAGCTACCCCTGTACCAAATTTCAAGTCAATCGGTTCAGTAGTTTAGCCGTCAAAAGGTAACAGACAGACAGACAGACAGCCAGAGTTACTTTCGCATTTATAATATTAGTTAGGATTAGGATATAATCAATCATTATGTTGAACATAAAACTGCGTAAAAGATTATAATTAAAACTGCATACTTACATCTGCATTAAAAATGCCAGCAAAATAAACATTGAAAACCAAATACCTGTTGGTGGCATTACATTACAACTCCAAAGACGTTGCTTCGATTAATTTTATTCTTTCTTAATTTCTTTTATTTTAATTGTTTCATAATTTCATGAATAATCTTTTAGTTTTTACTAATAGAATATCAATAAAATATTGGTCAAATTATGCCTAAAAGCAGAAGTGACTATTCTATTATTAGATTTTCCTGGTATGCGCTGCAACGTCATTTTTATCCCGTGCGAAGTTTCGCATATAAAATAGTCTATGATTATTTCTATTAATCAGTATAGTAATGTATCTTCTTACTGAAACACCAGCTTTGTAATTCAGCTCAACGTATTAGCTCTAACATTACTAACAAAATAAACTATTATTACAGCAACATGTAATGTAAGCAAACATGTTTAGGAAATAAACAAAATTTACGCGTATACCAATTTTCGAAACTGCTACATTTATACGCTAATAATATTAGTTAATTTATGAAAGGTAATAACATTATGATTATTGCTTAAATACAAACGGGAATATATTACAAATCTGATTTCTACAAATGAATAATTTATGTAATGCACTAAATACAGAACTAATGAGATATTAATATTAATCCATATTTAAATGTTTTGTAATGGTAGAGCTTAAATGTGATAATCACAGTCCGAAAATGTGACTGAATTGAGCAAGAAATTATCATACTATCACAGAATATCCACTATGTACATAAAGTAGAAGCTCATCTACGTCACAAAATGTAATTCAGAACACAAAGTTCTTCTCCTCTATCTCCTGATAGTTGTCACACTTGTGTCTGATTTTTCTGTGTAGTTTTGCTTGGGTAACGGTAGTCTATTAATATCAGTCTGTAGTCAAGACAATCTAGCATTCGTTCTAGATTTTTCTACAGTGATATGACTTCGTCAGCTTAGTTTGATGGTAGCAGCATCACGGCATAAAGTGCCATGGTTCTGGGTTCACTGAAATGAAAATAAATGAACATGTACATTTTTATTTCTGACCGACTGTTTATTTGCCTTCTAATTAAAATAAAAAGCCGCAACAAAATTATAAACAAACATAAATGTCAAATGATCAAAGTAAATTGGTCGAGTAATAATAAAAGATGTGCATCGTTCTTCACTTGTCAAGAGGATTCGCATAAATATTAAAGTGAATGATGTTCGCGGTGAAACCGTCAGTGTTCTGCACAGCAATTAATTACAAATTTAATTGAAGACGTCAAGATACTTGCTTATTCATAATGGTAATTGCCATTTCCTACGTTTATATGTAATTTTAAAATATATATGTATAATAATGGGTCGATGAGAAAGAGCAATTTTGAAGAGCATCGATGGTATTGTAATTTAACTAGATTGTAGTAGTCTACTCTTTTACATAATTTTTAAATAACTGCTATCTTGATGCTGTAAAGAAACGTTGTTATTATTATGACGTGAGAATAAAGTTTTATTAATTATTTTAGTGTCCTTTGTAATTTTAGTGTACATATTAATTGCTGCAAAATATTCGTTTTCAGATCAAGTACCATGCTTTATGGCAAAACTGACGGTCACGGATTCAAATCCTGGGACGAATGATATGAGTTTGTTACTTTACAAACGTGGTTCGGAATACAGATCACCAACACACTCAAGCAAGTGCAAGACCTATAAATTCCCTCACTCACTCATTGACATAATTTTGTTTGTGATAAAGATTAGAAAATAAAAACCAATAGTTAACGTTTTACTTACTTCATGCGATTAATGAATGTAAAGATATTTTCAGTTTTCGAAATATTCAAATAAAAAAACCCGTTGAAATACCAACGCAAGACCCATTGACCCATAAACCAATTAGACTATTTGGACTATCAAAAAACTGAGCCCCAATTATTTTTTAAAAACACTCCAACATTGAATATTCAGGATTCTAAAATACTCGTTCACTTGAAACAGCGAAATTTCTCTGTATTTTTAGTTCCAAGTTGTTTTAGGTTTAACTCGAATTTGGTTACGATAAATTTGAATAACTCAATGATCGGACGAAAACCTATTCGAGCAGATTATCTATCCTTTGAATCTTTTCTCGTCGTTGCTTCAAATACTATTTAAGGACCCTCGCATACAGGCGATTTTTAATCACGTAATACGATTTTTAATCAATAAACGTAATACGGCAATTGATACATTCTAAACTTTGCAAAATTCGCGAGAGGAGACGCAGAAATGAAGAGACACTAACCTGCAGGTAGCCACGCGTCTTGAAATCACGCGTAGCGCGGAAAGGTCGCAGTAGCCAAAAATCTCGTTAAAATCATCATCTCAATCGTCTCGCCCCTCATAATTCTTATGTGTACATCGTACGTTTCCTTCAGTATCTAATAAAAGAGTCGTACAGTAGATGAAAAATCGCAAGATCGTATTTCTAAAAATAGGCCATAAAGGACCGTATTCTAGAACTTTAAGTGATCATTTATTTGATGGTCTTAATGCAATCAGTTAAATAATAAAACTATTCAATTTATTTTGATAATTATTATTTTATGTTCATATCTAATACTTGTCAGTATGAATGCCAGAATTGTAATTTATTTTCTGTAATAAACTCCGCGAATAATGGATTCAGATAATTTAGTTACTTGGTATATAATAGAAACCTATTATTTTGATGAAAAGGTCCTATAAATCTGTCTATCTAAACTAAATAGAGTTATTATAAAATGAACTTAATATCATTTTTATTAATCGTTATTATAGATACTAAGTATATTATGAAGGTATATTAATCTTTGAAAAATAGCAACTTTATGGCCTCTGCTTTAATAGTGATAATATAGGTTTATTATAGTAAGAGTTTTATCGCAATATGGCTGAGAATTTTAAAGATTTATTATCTTTTAAGAAAACCTTTTGATTAAACTATTTTAAATTTAAATAACCGAGTTAGTAGAGAATATTTGTACATAACAAAAGCCAAGCTCAAAAGACAGCTTGTTTAGTTAGAATCTTTGGTTTCGATGATTGGTAACAATAAAAAAAACTTTCATAATTTTAGTACTTGGATTTAACATAAAAATTGGTTAACCATTTGATCAACCAAATTTATTCTATAAAACAAAACATGTGTACAAAGAAAGCCCTATTAATAAAAAGAAAGTTCTCTACTTGGTAAGTTTTAGTCCAATTCCGTAATATTTTGTTACAAACAACTTCGAACCAACTAAGAACTTACCTTAAAACCAAAAAGTTTAGTTCAATTCCGATTTGTTTCAAACATGCTTCGATACCAACTAATAACGCTACACAAAACCGAAAAGCATACACGATATAGATGAAAAAATGTCACATACTCAAGTGGTAGTCATTCGTAAAATATCTTCAATAGATAATTATTCAAATGTTATCTTTATTATGCTCTTGGTAAAAGAACTTTAATTGATGCCACATGTGACGAACGAATGTTGGGGACTTGTCGACGGGTGACGCACATTTGGGGAGACGACAGTATCTCAATTATGTACAAAAATCTAGATGTATAATCCTGGAACAAATGTAATTTGTACTTGAAATTGTACACAAACACTCACCACTATTACCAAGGACGACAGAACTATCTCTCTCTCTTAGGACAGAAGTCCTAAGTTGACTCCCTGATCTGTGACTACTACATTTTAAAATTTTCGTTATTCGTAATTATTTTATTGCAAATTCAACCTTACGCGTATAGTTTAAAGTTGAAAAAGACTGTTTTAAATGAGTGCACTGTGCGTTCATTTTATAAGGATGATTTTGAGACGTTGATTGAATATCTTAGGTATTTGTACGTCAATGCATTATCCCTATATTTTACTTCACAGTTCATCATTTAGGATTTGTTTAAAAAAATACAAATAAAAACCAGGATTTTTCGTAATATAACAGCAGGGCAGAGAGGTGAAAATACAGGATCAAGGGGGATGTTTTTTTATGGAGGAAAAAACCCCATATAAAGGATTACATCGTTCGAAGTACAAAAATAAATAAGTTTTATCTGACATTGTTTTTGATGGTAGTAAGTATTATACTGAGTAACAACGTGTAATGTGTATATTGTTTGTAATAGGTAAGTTGAAAGACTTCTATAGCAAAGCGATCGCCTTTGGTCAATCAATTCAGATTCGATTTGTTAATAGTTCAAACATTGTGGTGTAGTTGCTTTAGATTTGAGACTATTAATATCAATTTACGAGTACAGCTACGGAACTATACTTTAATCTGCCTGTTTAAAAAAGAAAAGAAATCAGTTTTCTTACACTTTTAACCACTAAAGTAAT
Organism: Timandra comae; assembly: GCA_958496195.1. Classification (NCBI taxonomy): domain Eukaryota; kingdom Metazoa; phylum Arthropoda; class Insecta; order Lepidoptera; family Geometridae; genus Timandra; species Timandra comae. The sequence continues at coordinate 6,237,337 of OY292367.1, forward strand.
GCAGTTTTTCCTTTGTTTATAGCAAGGACTTAATTTAATTTATTTAATTGTCCACCTGAAGTACGTACAAAGAAGGTAAACCGCAGCAACTAATTCAAAAAACAAGTTTAAATATTCATTCACTCTTCTACAGACTAAGAAGTAACAATGCACTTTCTAAAATTAAATTACGTATCCGGCTAGAGAAAAGAGTTGTTAATTTTTTATCACCAAAATTTACAGCTTAAGAAACGGAAGTAAAAACTGTAAAGGAAATTGAAATAAATCTACCACAGATGTTACAGTCATTCACAGTCTATAAAAAGTGCGCGTGAAAGGGTTATAAAAATTCAACTGAATGTAAACAAAAATAGATTTTACGTATTGTGATACCGATTGTTGAACCCACTGTTCCTATATATTCAATACCGTTTCATCACTCATGAATTTTTCCTTTTGAATTTATAGTCTCACTTGTAAACGATATTTTTTACGGTTTCCCACCTATTTTTATAGTTGGCCAAGTAACTAAACAAGTCAAATGTCAACGATTAGAACAAACAAGATTTCTAGAAAACTTATAGACAATTCCATTAATTTCTTTATTAAACACGAATACTACATAATTGTAATGAAACTGCTTCATTTGCATAAATTTCGCAGTTTAACTTGAACACGTTCTTTTATCTTTCATTATGGATTCATTGTAGAATTTGTGGTCATAGAAAGAGAAAAGTATTAAAAAAATGAACATGTGAAACAAACGTCCACGACCGGTATCCATTTAAAGTTAGTTTTATTTAAATACCCACCAAACAACATGTTAAAATAACAAAGACTTCTAATTTTAACAGTAACAATTCAAAATTAATATGACGTCTCTTCATATGCGTACTTTACGAGATATTTGTATTATAAAGCGATGTGACACATAGTCTGTCCCAGTAGTAATTTTACTGTGTAATGGTCCGTCTACTACATTATGAATGCGACGTGTATGAAATGGGATCATACTTGCGATTTACTGGACAACTTTATTAGAACATAAGTAGTTTTGTTATTCCCACTTCTACAGAAGATTAATTTCATAAATTCACGAGACCGCGACGAGAGATTGTTATTGTTCGGGACACATTTATGATGTTCTAAAATAAAAAGAGATTAAGTTTGGAATGTAGACGGTGAAGGGCTTTTTTCATCTATATTATTAAAACAAAATCAAAGGCAAATATAAAGTTATAACGACATAAGTTTTGTTTTCAAAACTACAGTTGACAAATAAATCAGGATTAACATATTCGGTGATGTCATAAAACTTATTTAATTTTAAAATGAGAACATTATTTATAGTGCCTCAAATCCTCTTTATATTTCCTTCGGTTGGTGTTCATTCCTTGGTAATATCCGGGTTATTTTGTGTTTGAATACCGTCATTGATTGCTTTACCCTCGAACCAAAATGTCCACAATTATGGGTACATTTGCGGCTCGCAAAACATGATTTTCATTATTGTTTGTTAACTACGAACTTAACAGGATGACTTCGTTACTTACGACAGATTAATAACTTTATAGTATTATGAGGTAAGTAAATTACGTTGATAAATGATATATTATGTATATGTAAAAAGTGTTTGATAAAAACAATTTATATTTTTTTACAATTATACAGCACATACGGAAGAACTTTTCATTATTCTGTGACAGCAACAGTTTTAAAGAAAACAGTTTCATAGAAAGATTTGATTGAATTCACTTACCACGTACAAGAAAACAAAATATGTTTAGATACAAATGCGACATATATGTTATCGCGAAGTTTCATTAATCACTGGTTGGGCTTCTTTGCGGCGTCTATCGTACAGGCTACATACTGTTTTTCCCTTCCTTGTTTGTGCCAGAAACGTAAGTAATCCACTAAGTGATTCATGATATTATTATTTATATCGTACTCGTAAAAATAATAAATCGTTTACACTTGCCAAAACAATTTTACTTATACATCTGTGTTAGTAGAGTCCAAATTCGTATTGCGTGTTGGAATTAAAACAATTGCCTATGTAGTAAAAATAGTCCATGTAATTATCTCTCTCATCAGCCTGTCAAATCCGCTGGGCATGGAAACAGGCTTAGGTTTAATGCCAAGGGTAAATGAGCAATGATTAAACATTTATTCTGTACTACATACGTATTAATGGTTATTAAATACAGATGCCTCTTTTGAAAAATAAAATGTTTTGTTATTATTATCAGTATGTCTCCTATTTAGCAACGATAACAGATGTCAAAATCACAAGTCATGCTTATATAATGTACCACGGTTTAGTTATTCCATTTCGTCACCAAATGTTAGGGCGAGAAACATGAATTCATCACAATACACAAACGTCAGCTTTCATCATTAAATCCGCACAGTGATTTATTGACAGGCGCGTCCTATTCTTAACAGATTCGATATAATTTGTTAGCCAAATAATCCGGGATTTCGATGCGGACCCCACGACGACATAAATAAAACCGTTTCCAATAAAAGAACGGAGACAATTATGGCACGGTGTACGAAACGAGCTAAATTTCACCCACATTATAGCAAATAATGGCAAACAGTAGGCCGTGAGCGCGTCACCCTCTCCCGGTTTGCATCGATATGTTACGCCCCGATCCCCTACATCTAAATGCACAACGGGAGATCGAAGAAAAAACTCGTATCGAACGATCCAGGCCCATTCCACTACGCAATAATGTGAATATTTATGTCGCAGGCACGTGCTGATTTGTCGTAATGGATACATGAAATTCACATATTGGTAATTACATTCGAGAAGACATTACTTATTTATACTATTTGTTGCAATAACACGGTTCGCCGTCCAGTTGACAGCAAACACGTTTTGTCGTAAAAGTTTTATTTGGAAACTACATAGGTAAATTGAAGTTGAGCTGAAACACCCAGTTTGCTGCTGTTTATGGTTCGGGCTACCTCGTTAGCATATTGTTTATGAATCCTAAAATGTTAGACGAACCATCCTAGTTATTGCAACAATGTATGACATTATACCACTTCGTGCGATAAAATGAGACATTTTGGACAAAAAGCAGTTCACGTTAAGTCGAGAATTTGTGAAATTTTCCCAGTAATGGAGTATAGTCGTATCACAAAAGAAGCTAATCTCGTTTTTTCGGACGGCGTAGCATAGGATGGGGATACGATGGCCTCCGGGGATGCAGTGTAGTGAACGTCTCTAAGTCTATTAAGACGACTTGCTCCGTCCTCGGGGGAGGCCGGCCTGCTCGAGGGCAACACGATAGAAAAACATTTTGCAATGTGAAACGCCACCTGTACAGATAAATAGAGAAATCCCTGGTCAATGTAAGCACCCTTTGTTATACTGAATACAGATATCTCCACCGAGAAAACAATTACGTTCGATATTAAAACGGGAAACCCCATTGAAATGAAGACAGATAAAACAATAGCTTCGAAGAAAATGAGGCTGCAGTTTTTCAATTGCAATCGGCCCAGATCCTTTAGCATTGAGATCAACAACTAAAGTATAAAGAGACCGAATGAAAGTATTGCTCATCCTGATTTATTGTGCAATATCTATAAAATGAAATTGCGGATTGTAAACTATGGTACAGTTTTATAGAGATACGTCGGACAGATGTAGGGATATTCGGCGCCTCGGGGGACGGTGGGGATGTCGGTGTAACATTGTTACCGAAGTTCAAGCAAGGCCGAGACCCATCGCCGGAGCAAATTGTGACCGTAGGGTCACCGCCTGTGTATTTGCTCTCCCAAATTACTCTAACCAAGGTAAATACTACGTTCGTTATTAAATAAGCCCAACAAAATTGTGCGTCGCCAATTTGCTAATTTTATTTGAGAAAAAAGATTGGTAATGCTCCTGTCATAAATGTGATGCATGCACCATTTGAACGCAAAATTATTGCGTCGCGATGTGCTCTGCGTTTTAATCCTTTTTTAATACAAAACGAACCTTTACACTATTCAGAACAGGATATTAAATGAATTAATTTAAATTAACCACAACAACAATAATAATTAGTGTTTGTATTATTTACAACACAATTACTGTAATTAATTAGGTAATGAATCTATTTAATAACTTTGGCTTGCGTATGAAGTGTGGATTTAATATTTCTGCTTCATTATTATGTAATGCTTTTGCTTTCTGTGTTGGTATGATATTTATATGATATAATTTTTACTTTTTTTTTGGAGTTTTTGTTTGTGTAAAGTGAGTTTAGTTTAGGAGGAGAAATACATTAATTTTTCATTATTGAATAACTACAACTTTCATTTTAATATAGATAAAATTTTAACTACGTCTAACTACGGCATAAGCAAGCACCAATATGGGTTAAACTGATAATTTTAATCAATCTTTAGTTATACTGCTACTGAATAGAGATCTCAAACATTTCTATCAGAAAACGTTTTACCATATACGAACTATAAATTATCGGTAATTAGTGTACCTACTGTATAATAACATAAACAATAATTTAATGATAGTTTTCTTCATTCTATTATGAATGGTAGACACATGACAGGTGTTAAATAATAATGTTTCCTACGATAACATACGACACTAAATAGCTAATAAGTTCACATATTGACGTTCCCATCGGATACATTCGACAAAGCAAGAACAATACATCTTTTGTGTGCTCGCAGCGGTCCAATGATTCCCTAGTATTGTATACGTACTCTGTTCAACCCCCGATCATGTCGTTTTATTTTTCCATTATAAAGCAAAAAGCTGAAAGGCTTTGACTTATTTTTAGTTCATATTGTTTGTCATTTTGCCATGACTCAATAAGTGATACGACACGTATTGACTAGAGAAAGACTTTTTATATTTTGATTTGGTCTAATTAAGAAGTTTTACGTAAGTAAGTAATAGAAACGTCTGTTATGTCTGCAGATACTAAAATTAAATTTCACAGATAATTGTTAGCTTCTAACTTCCTAATTCCTATCTTAAGTCGGGACAAGAAAGTCCAATATCTAATTCCGAACGAACTTGAAACTTCTTACTTCAATTAAGGACTTAATTATTTGAAAGCTAATTAATCTAAGATCTCGACTAGCGTCCTCTAATACTTTATAGTTGGGGGATTAGCGACAGGGTTTTAATCCTGATAACAGCCCTACATAAATCAGGTAATACTGCTCGCGTCAGCATACACCGCGCCACTACGTCGCAACACCCTAATTTACTATCGAATTAGGTAGCCAGAGCACCGATTATTTTATACAAAATTCCAGGCTTAAAATTAACGAAGCGGTCATTTTAATTTAAAACGAACGTTCAATTAATTCCATTAACTTGTCAATATCTCTATTTATTGAATCGGAAGATTTAATTATAAAACGCAATGGTTATCTATGGACGTAATTAATGCGAAAATTGCGCATCAAAGTAAATAAGTTGATTTCACTTAGCGAGTGCTTATCGTGAACAAAGAAATCACAAGTGCTTATCGTGTATTTGAGTGGACGGCAGGACTCGGGCAACAGGCAAGGCCCACACAGTTAGGCTCAATTTTAAACAATTACTGTTGAGCGAAGGGTAAATGTTTGCGTTCGACTTAGAGCGGCCTCGGCGGATCGCCCACACGCGCGCCTGACAGGTATTCATTACATTCACGATGCACACGATGCACTGCCTCCACTGAGAACTGCCCGCGAAGATGCCAATTCTTCTTTTTTTGGCGAATTTTTTGAGTTTGTTTAGCTTTTAAAATAAAATTAATTAAATCCCTAAACAATTGCATGCACGTTGAAACTTTTTACGGTGATCATCTTATTATTTATTTTTAATATTTACCTTTAAATGGTGCTTGCATCGAACTATAGTTATTTGGATAAATCGGTTGGTATCCGTAACAACTAATTCATAATACCTAACTAAAAAAGCAACAAACGGTAAGACCCATCCGTAATCCGGTTCGTGTAGCTACACAAAGAAGCTACATAATCTTGCACAAAAGTTAAATACGTAACAAGATTAAATGTTAAGAAAACATTCGTTTCACTGGAAACACGTGGACCGAAATGAGTGAGGAAGATTAACATTCCTTTTCAACCCTACCTATAAACTACAAAAAGTGGTACAAGCAAAGGGGCGACGAGTTACTATTACTTCGTAATTCGATACGCATTTCTGATTTATTGGCATTACTCAAATATCTTCGTATTCTTGGTGTTATATAAATCGCGTTTTAGGGGAGATAAAACCTTCGTTTGCTTCGCAGCTCGTCTTACAAACAATAAATCATGGCGTCATCCGGTAGAAAAACGATATTTAGGTGTTAAATTGTGAACGGTCTTGAGATAAGGGGACTAACTACATGTGGGGTGTTATTCAATATTTGTTTTAGATATAACACTTTTGATTAGCGCTGTACAAAAACTTGCAAAGGTGATTCACAGAATATTTCTTTATATATTTTTTCACCCAAGAAATGAGCAAAAAAAAGTGATGACTGATGACATTACTTTCTTCCTTTCTGAGAGCTTGTTAGTTTACTCAAGATGTTTTCCTGCATCGTAAGAGCAAGTTATTCATCGAGCACAAATGACCCAACTTGGAGGTCTTATTGCGGAAAACTGCTTGCTCATGAGTACATGAAAAAGTTATAAACAAAATGCCTACATACTCATAAGCAACATACACATGTACGTTCGTTCAGTGAATTTGAAGTCTTCTAGTAATTCAAAGTATGAATCCAATACAAGTTATTCTTACAAAAAGGTTATAAGACTTTATTCTTTATTAAAATCCGCGGCTTTACTTGCGTTAATCTAGATCTCGCGGGAATTTTGGCATATTCATATCCTGTGCGTTAATCCAAACCAAGCATCATACTGCATGTGTACGGTGTGTACCAAACATCCCTTCTGCCGTTTGAGCGCGAAAGAGTAACAATCACATACCCATACGTATGGCCTTTCTTAAAGATGCAAAATATGCAGAAGTAGAACCACTGTACTAAATAAAAAAGTAGACCCAGAAAGTAGGTTACCCAGGCTTCATACACTGAATTTTAAACTCCATTGTACGAGCTAATTTTAATTGATAATTCGCCACATTTTTTGCATTTTTATTAGGTATCCCGAATGTAGGACGTCACGGTGGTCGGATACAGTACGACGTGCTTCCACATAATTAGCAGGAATACGGAGGCCCGTATCGCTTCAACCCGCACCTACTTTGCATATTTTGTTTGAACAAACAGGTCCGCTGTTTGACTGTTAAAATCAAGGATCTCGGTTACCAACTTTTCGAGACAAATATTCTGAAGCCATAGGTCATCGTCGACCCATTCGGTAATTGAATACGTTACGTTTTATTTGTACCCAAATTGTAAGTAGAGTCATGAAACCTTATTGTTTTGTATTTTATTTAATCAAGTTAGGGAAACAACTTTGATAAATGTTTGTAAGTATAGTCCGATATATTTTATATCTAATATGAAAATATTGAATGGGCCATCGGACCACAATTATTATGTTGGTTACATATTTTACTACAACAAATGTTATAATGCAAGAAATATTTATTTTTGCATCACAATTAACATTCAGTACAATATAGCTGTTATCAAAATACCTTTTTTTATCATTGCCTAAAAAACTTGCCCCAAATAAAATCCTTGAATCGAATCCTCTTTTATTTTCCTACAATGTTAATGCGATGTTTTAGGTAAGTTCTATTTAGTTCTCGAATAGAGCTTTTTTGGGGTCTAGAAAATATACGACATCGTTTAGGTGACAGATAGAGCTATTACACCAATACGTAAGTATCTACATTAAACAGATCGGGTTTATCTCAGTGATAGAACTTTTAAAACATGTGAAAATAATATACCAATTTAGTTTAGTTTTTTTTTTGCCACTCATTTAAATATATTATGATATAAATATTACATACCATTCCTGCACATCAGTATGGATTATTATGAATAAATTGGTTGAAAGAAAGAAAACATTTTTCTTAAAGGAAGCAAATTTAAGAAAAGTTTTTAGCTGTTTGAATAGTATTAAAAACCGGAAAATATTCCGGAAACCATAGACCAACATTAAATTACCATTCAGCTATTATGCATCGCGTCAAGAAAACGTAAACCGGAATAGAGCACCAAAAAGGTGGAAACGTAATTTCAAGAAAAAAAATGTCCATAGAAAAATACTTGGTATTTTATTTTGTGGACAACAAAGAACCTTTTAGAAGGATTTTCGTTCGGAAATAAAGAAATGTAAGTGGATTAAGTTGATTCTCGTAGGGATTAGAAGGCGAAGTATTGAGCAATCTTGCCTTTTCATTGCTACATGTGGCTCTTTGATGGACACTAAGGGATTGTGTTTGGCTATCTCAGTGAGGATTTACGTGTGATTACAAAACAGAACGGTGAAATGTGCAAAGCAAATGTGTTTCGTGTTCGCATTTCAAATGCTTTGTTGAAAAAAAAAACTCATTGTGTAATATTTCTTTATTCAAATTGTAAGATCCTTTTTTGTTGTTCAACTGATAAACTATTATTACTGTCTAAGTCGACCTATTTTATTTTGGTCACCTTCATATTTGGGACTTATGTTAGGAAAAAAAGGGGGATTAAATCCTAAAAATTTAACGGGTAAAACTGCGAAGCACAGTTAGTATGACCTACTTTAAGAAACTAAGTATATATTTTTTTAAACTTACAAAAATGTTTTATCTAATTAATTTTTACTAAAACAACAACAAAGACAAAATTAAATTATACTGAAACAAATGTTGGGTTATAATTCAGGAGCTATTTCATTAGTAAATGCCTAAATGGATGTAGTTGGTAGGCACTACTGTAGCTCATTCCGTAGCCCTTAACCCTACTGCGATATATCTAATGCCCAGTGATTTATGGAGTGCCTTACTTTTCAAAGGGACTCCAACAAGATAACACCAACATAAATATATGAAACTGCTTATCGGGAACATTAAAGAAATATATTTTTGGATCTCTCAAGTAGTACGCTTCAGAGGTAGTAATGTGAATAGTTGTCAGATTAGGAGGGTAGTCTTTGAATATTATTGGTTTAAGATAAACGTTTGACCCCACTTAAAATTTGAATGTTTAAGTTTAAAATAAAAGTATTTACGTTCAAATGGTATTAGTCATAGAGAGTATATGTGAGCTTTAAAATGCACTGGTAATTATGTATTAAAATAACTTTTAAATACATTGGGATTAGCAACTCGATATTTTTACATTTAATCTATAAATAACTATGATTAACAAAGTTAGTCATTTACAACGAAAATCTAGCGACAAATAGAGAACCTTCTCTTTTTTAAACTCAATTAAAACTAACGGCAAAAAATAAATTACGCGTTATCTCTATCCCTTCATAGATTACAAACTAAAACAATCAATACGAAAAACAAACGAACCAACCCATAAAACAATTAAAACTACATTACGAAAAAAGAATACAATTCAAATACATTTTATCGCATCCAGCGATCAAAACTTGTATTGTTGCAACGTAAAATTACAGTTCACATTATCAAGCGCACCATTTCCCTAGGGTAAGGCCGCCCATTAACGCCAACTGTTCTCCTTACTCCTTCGTAATGTATAATACAGCACATGCGGTGCGTTGTGGATATGTTTATGATTAATATGACTTGTGGTCGCCTAACAGTTACAATAGCTCACATTTGACTATAACAGTTAGGTGTTATAGTTAGATTAATTGATTGTTGTGTGTTGGTGTTAAATGGTTGGATTGGGAAAGTGATTTAGGTAAGGTGAACGGTTCAAATCGAGGAACTAGTGCTTAAAGTTGAGCGGGTTGGTAATGGATTGTAAATTATTTATAGGTAATAGATAAAGTTTAGACGTTTTGTTAAAGCATTTCGTTGATGTTTGCAAGTAAACTGCATCTAGGTTTAAAATATATTTGTATCAATTAGTCTAAAGTTATTTCACTTACTAACATCATTTGGTTAAAATCTCATTGTAACCATTTTACTTATTGCAAGTTAGTACACTTCTACTGCCAGTGCGTACACAAATTTGATCATTCCATAGTTTAACTTCCAGTTTGTACACTGGTTCCATAATGTTCAAATTTTAACAGTTAAATGATAAAAAACTACTGCCGAGGAATAAACCTCATGCACAAGAAAATCAAACAGTAAAAGAAAACGTGTAGTATAGATTTGGAAAGAGATGAAATGAGAAGAAAGAGATGGAAAATGTAAAACAATTGAAAGAGCGAAAAGAAACGAGAAAGAAAAAAAATGGAGACCAAAAACAATGACAAACGATGTCAAAGCTAAGTCGAAGTTAATATTCTATACATACCAAGTAGACCCAATTCTATACATACATATGTATACAGGGTGTCCGGGCATCGATGTCGGATACTTTAAGGGGGTAAAATATGGTATTTTTTATCGACAAATCACGATTCCAATTTTCTCTAGCTACCTCCATTACAAAATGGCAGCCATTTTGTTTTTTTCAACTCGACGCGTGGGTGCTTGTACTAATTTAGTCATTGCTATCCATGTAAACGTCTTAGGAAGATGAAAGATGTCTCATTTGAAAGTAAATAATGTGGGGTATTATTGAATGTAAGATTTTATACCATATCTTAATTATAAAATAACAAAATATCATTACAAAAATAAAAATTAATATTTTTTTACAGATTTTTTCTGCATTTTTTCAATTTTTTTTTAAATTTGACCCATTAACCTACATTTTTCATCTTGTTTTTTGATAGTACAGAATATTTACTTAAAAAAATCATACATCATATAGCCTTATGTATGATAGTTCTAAAGTTACGATGGTTTGAATATGATCCTTAGCTAAGAAAATCGTCTCGTATTGCGAGGAGTGCTCGACGTGCTCGCCCATGGGACTGCGTTGTTGGATTTATCTGACTTGGACTATTATTTAGTCCGTCTAAGTGAAGGTAATTAATAAAAAATGCTACATTTTATTCCATATCTTTATCAAAAAATAACAAAAGAGATGATAAAAACAAAAACAATTATGTGTTTTTGTAATTTTTTTAGATTATTTGTCTTTTTCTTTAAAAATGACCATTAAGCTACTTTTTTCTTTGTTTTCGATAGTACTTAGGGTATCTATGATAGTTCAAAAGGATAAACAGTTTGAATATGACCCTTAGCCATACAGTCCCACGGACGAGTAACGTAGTATAAAGTAGTAGTACCCTAAGTACTATCGAAAACAAAGAAAAAAGTAGCTTAATGGTCATTTTAAAAAAAAATAATAATAAAAGAGACAAATAATCTAAAAAAATTACGAAAACACATAATTCTTTTGTTTTTATCATCCTCTTTTGTTATTTTTTGATAAAGATATGGAATAAAATGTAGCATTTTTTTATTAATTACCTTCACTTAGACGGACTAAATAATAGTCCAAGTCAGATAATCCCAACAACGCAGACCCATGGGCGAGCAGGTCGAGCACTCCTCGCAATACGAGACGATTTTCTTAGCTAAGGATCATATTCAAACCATCGTAACTTTAGAACTATCATACATAAGGCTATAAGATGTATGATTTTTTTTAAGTAAATATTCTGTACTATCAAAAAACAAGATGAAAAATGTAGGTTAATGGGTCAAATTTTAATAAAAAATAAAAAAATGCAGAAGAAATCTGTAAAAAAATATTGATTTTTATTTTTGTAATGATTTTTTGTTATTTTATAATTAAGATATGGAATAAAATCTTACACTCAATAATAACCTACATTATTTACTTTCAAATGATACATCTTTCATCTTCCTAAGACGTTTACATGGATAGCAATGACTAAATTAGTACAAGCACCCGCGCGTCGAGTTGAAAAAAACAAAATGGCTGCCATTTTGTAATGGAGGTAGCTAGAGAAAATTGGAATCGTGATTTGTCGATAAACAATTCCATATTTTACCCCCTTAAAGTATCCGACATCGATGCCCGGACACCCTGTATATACAGTTTGACAGTTTGACAAGTCGACAATTGACAAGTTTATTAGTTGACAAGATGACAAGATTAAAAACAAAACTGCTTCAGGAAGTTTAACTGCTTCGGGCTAAGATACAGAACTTACAACGTTCTGGAGGCCTGGAATTCCCCAGTTTTAATAGAAATATGGTTAAAAGGAAACCAAACCCACTCGAATTTATTTATATTATTAAGGATGATTTAATTCATTACGATTTTATTCGCCGACAATTAGATTCTTGTAAACCAACAAATTGTGAGAGCTTATGAACAAGGTGAAATAAATATTGGAGAATGTTTGGAAAAACCTATTGCTTAGTGAATTGCATAAGACTGATACATAATAATGATTTTATAATGTACTATTTACTTCTTCAAGGCCACTGACAGTGCCATATCAGTGGCCAAGTTCTGGTCCTCAAAAATATGAGTCGACACGCAAAGAAGAAACTTCTTATTTTAAAATTCAACGTACTTTTCGATTTAAAAATAAACCTTATTAACACAAAATTTTGGTTTTTAACGTTTTCCTCGACAGTCCATTTTCTACCTTAAAAAAGGGTGAATAATTTGACATAGCAATGAGTGTACCATCTGTGAAGAAGCCACCATTTTACCAACATTGTCACAGTTTTTTTATCGATTCGATGTTAGGGTAATAAATTAACCACCACTTTAAATTTTAATAAAAAAATAAGTAATTCATGACTGAAACATGTTATAAACCTTTAATTAATGATAAATTAACTAATGTACTTAACTAATATACCAACTCATTACAGTTATTATAATATGAAATATAAATATTGACTTAATACGTTCGCTAATTACTTCCTAACATCAAACGATTGATATTATAAGAACAAACAATTTTAATTAAAGTCCCATATTTGAAGCATTTCTTTTAAGCCAAGTTTGTTAACGATATGCAAATATTCACTTGATAATGTGACCCAAATACCTAATTTGGAGTCAAATGTTACGTTTTATAAAAAAAATATTTAATATAATGTTATAAGTATATTCACCTTCTATAAAATGTGTGGAACTTTAGGATAGTGTCTGTTGCAAATTTCACCTCAATCAGTTATTACAAACTTTTAATGTTAGTCTCTCCGCGGTTTAATCCATATAGTTCCTGATTCTATGCGACTTTTGCAAAAAAAAACTACTTATCTGTGTTATTTCGGATAAAAAAAAATATACACTATTAAATGTATGAATGTATACCACATTCAACCATGATTAAGGATGAATGACACAAATATTCATTTATCATTATTATTGGCAAGTATCAAGATATCAGGATGAAAAATATTGTTAAGTAATGGTAGTAATAGTAGGTTAGTTATAAACAAAATGTGTCTAGCTATCAAGGTAACACATTTCAGATTTAGGTTGAGATAGCGGCCTCATCACACGTGGGGCGAATGTAGTCTATTAAACGGCCTATTTTCACACCAGACGCCCTTTCAATGTGTTTTTATGAACTTTTTATATTTACACTTGTGACTTTTGAATCATCCTCATGTGGAATATATGAATTTGTAACGATCCCACTCAATAGTTTTATCTCACAGTCAATGGGAACGGTACATTTGTGAATAAAAAACGGGAAGTTTTTATTACTAAAGGTTTTTCATGGTTATTTAGACATTTTCATGTTGTGCACAAGTTTTATTTATGAAAAAAAACACAAATATTCCTATTTTGAATTTTTTGTTGCATTTGAATATTTTTACTAGAATAACAAGCCTGAATGAAACATCAAAGTGATGAGTACTAACAGTCGTTGAAATCGACAGTCGAAAAGGAAAACGCTTCAACCATAAACGCCCTAAAAATTATTACGACCGGATTCGCTCGATAAAATTGAGACTTATCCACAAAACACAAGTTGATGCCTGCCCTCAGGCAGTGTTAAAGACCGCTGTCAATCTCCCTTGATCCTTTAACCTCCACTCAATTTATTATGATTTGGCCTTGTGTAATACTCGTTCATTTCTTAAAGTTATAGCCTTTAAGTTTTTTTCTGTATGTTTTACAGCTATTTACGTTGTTATGGATCAACATAAAATATTCGTTGAAAGCATAATAATGGTTAACGATATGACTAAATTGTATGTACTTACAGCAGATAAATGTATCGGCCGCTTTGATACCGAGTAACAGTTGAAATTATACGGTTTTCGCCCATATTTACATTTCATTTTATGTTTCAGTTGATTGAAAACCTTTTATTATTTTTAGAGTTTGTTTTTCAACTTGGGTTACGTTTGGATGAAATATTCAAGTTATTTTTTTAGCTGATTTCAAATGGAAATGTTTGGTTGAGTTTGGTAAATGTATGTTAGAAAAGTTACCTACTTAATTAATTCTTGGCCTAGACGTGAGCTTAGCTCAAACTTTATTTCAACAATTTAGAATAAACTTAATTAGAATATATACTTATATCTAGTTTAAACCAATAACAAGTTAATGAAAACAGACATTTTCAATCAGTCACTATTTTCTTACAAATTAAAGTACTAATAATATTATATTAAAATATATAAAAATGGCGCATACCGTATAGAAGTAATAACAATAAATAATACCTATGCGATTGCCGCATTGCATGCTATGCTAATTCAGTGTTATAACTGCAAACAATCGGTACTAACCAAACTTTGGAAAACAAACGACTAAAATGATAAAGGTAGCTAAAATTTTGATAAAATATAGGCAAAAACAGGAGAGGGGTCGTGGCACCATCTGGTAGTAACGACATCACGCGAGAAAGCAATATATTGACACTGAAGATGCCATTTTCTATGCTTAGGTGGTTGTACGTACAGTGTACACGGAGGACGGTGCGATGCATCAAGTTTTTGTCTATTATTTTGAGTTATGGCATTTTCCGTTGATGAGGTCGATTGGCTTGTGATTAATGGTTTACGTGTAGTTTACATATTTGTGTTTATTTTTATTTGCATGTGTGATGTATATACGAAAAATATTCCTTAAAGCTTTGAAAATTAATACATTGCACGCCACGCGCAAAATGCCTCGAAAGTTTAAGTTTAATTTATGAATGACAATTCAAAGATTTTGAATGATTAAGTAAGTATATAAAGACTTAATATTAATGAATTT